>CM052702.1:95195026-95242761 GCA_028551405.1 Uromys caudimaculatus
GGAGGAGGAATTCCCTCACAGAGGCGGGGAGGGGGAGGGGACACAGGGTTTCCAAAGAAAAGGGGAAACATCGGAAATGTAAATAAAGTATCAAAAATAAAAATTAAAAAAAAAAAAAGAAAAGAAAAGCTTCTAAACAGCAAGGTGAAAACATTGAGAAAACGTGAGAGCAGAAAGAGCCCAAGAATGGGATGAGGGCCCTGCCCAGTACACATCAGACAGAGGGTTAATATAACAGACTATATAAAGAGCTGCAAAAGTTAAACACTAATGCCTCCAACCACCCAATCAATAAATAGACTAATGAACTAAATAGAAAATTCTCAAAAGAGAACAAGCGGTCAAATATTAGAAAAAGTATTCACTATGCTTTGGCAGCAGAAAATGAAAGGTTAAGCTTCCTGAAGATTCCATCTCACTTTAGTCTAATTGGCTATCACAAAGAACAGGAATGACCACAACTGTGGAGAGGAGGTGAGGGTAGCAGGGGATGTAGGATTTATTCTCCGCTGGTGGGGATTTTAACTGGTACATCATGATGTAAATTTCTATTGAGGTTCCCCAAAAAGCTGAAAATCTAACAACCACGTGACCCAGCTATACCATTCCTGGGTATATATGCAAGGTCTCAGAGTCAACATAGTGTGGGATATTCACATATCTTTGACTGTTGACAAATAATTCAGAATAACTATAATATTGAATATCTGAAATTATCACCAGCAGATGAGTAGATAAAGAAAATGTAGTGCCTATACACAATAGAATTTTATTCAACTATATAAAAAAATCAGGAATATTGGAGGACTCTTAGGCTTCAAAGGAAGTCACAAAGTGAGAAGACAATCTGCAAAAGAGGAGAAATATTTTCAAATTGCATACATCAAAAGGAACACATAGACTATATTAAAAAGACTCTTGCAACTCAGTAATAAAAAGTGAATTCAATAAAAGAATGGACAGAAGATCCAAGCAGATACTTTTTTCCAAAGTAGATTATGACAGCAAAATAAAGCAGAGAGCCATGTTTTCTCTGAAATACAGACTATACTTAAATGTGTGTGTAAGTCATTGTCATAGTTTTTTGTTGTTTTATTGTTTTGGGTTTTTCGTTTTTTGTTTTCGCTGTAAAAAGACACCATGACCAAGGCACTTAATTTAAGAGAGTGAGTACCATCCGGGTGGGAAGCAAGCCAGCAAGCAGGCAGGCATGGTGCTGGAGCTTACATCTTATCCAAAAGTTGGAGGCAGAGAGTACGTGACTGGGAATAGCATGGGCTTTTGAAAGCCCATCAAAGCTCATCCCCAGTGGTAGATCTCCTCCAACAAGGCCACACTTCCTAATCCTTCCCAAAACAGTTCCCCCAACTAGGGGGCAAACATTTAAATGTATAAGTCTATGGGGTCATGATCCTTCAAATCAGTCATAAAGCAGAAAAGAGACTGTGAGAAAGGAGGAAGAGATCTTAAAGGGGGGATGGATACAAAAAGGAGAGCAATAGAATATAAATGATATAAAAATGGAAGAGGGGACTTTTTGGCAGGCAGGGAACCAGCAAGAGGTGGATAGTTGGAATAGGGACAGGCAGTAGCAGGAGAGAAATAAATACGAACAAAATAAATGGTGTCTGTGTCTGCAAACATAAAGAAGACTGGGCTGGAAGCACTGAACAGCAGGTCTTGCTTCCCTCTGGCAGCTGCTTACTGTGTGTCCCATTGAATGACAGTGTGATAAGGAACAACTGCCTATCTGTATAGAAGAATTAAGAGCTCTTAGGCTTCAAAGGAAGTCACAAAGTGAGAAGACAATCTGCAAAAGAGGAGAAACATTTTCAAATTGCATACATCAAAAGGAACACATAGACTATATTAAAAAGACTCTTGCAACTCAGTAATAAAAAGTGAATTCAATAAAAGAATGGACAGAAGATCCAGGCAGATATTTTTTTCCAAAGTAGATTATGACAGTGTCAATAAAACACAAGAAAAAAATTGTAACTTGTCTTCAGGAAATGGAAACTAAAACTTTAAGGTGATACCACTTTAAGCATAATAAGAAGACAATAAAAAAAAAATGGCGCCAAGTATGAGGTTATAGAGAAAGTAGTTTCTTCAGAAGCTGCTACAGATCTCTTTTAAAAAGAGCCTGATTCTTGACTGCTCATGGGTCCCTTTTCTTCCCTCTAGGTTGACTCATCTAGCCTTGATATGAGGGTTTGTACCTAGGCTTATTGCAACTTGTTATGCTATGTTGGGTTGAGATCCCTGAGAAGCCTGCTTTTTTTTTTTCTTCTTGGAATTAGAGGAGGAGTGGAGTCTTGGGGAGAAGGGAGGTAGTGGGAACTGGGAGGAGTGGAGGGAGGGGAAATTTCAGTCAGGATGTAATGTATGAAAGAAAAACAAAAATAAATAAATAAAATGCTATACAAATTAAAAACAATCTCTATTTATTTGTTGTGTGCATTTGTGTATTTGTATGTGCATACATGTGTGCATGTGTGTGTGTGTGTGTGTGTGTGTGTGTGTGTGTGTGTGTGTGTGTATACATGTGTAACAGGTCAGAGGATGATTTGCTTCTGTGTGTGTGTATACACATATGTAATGTGTGGCAGGTCAGAGGATGATTTGCAAGAGGCAATCCTTTCTTTCTACCATGCAGGTCCTGGGGGTTAGTTTTTCAGACTCAACAGCCAGTACCTTTAACCAGCTTAACTTCCTTGTTTGCTCTGCTACATGAACTCTTACAGACTGCTGGTAGGGATGCAAGATGGTCATCTGCTCTGGAAAACAGTGTAATGATTAAATGTGGACTTAACATAAACCCCAGCAGTTCTGTTGCAAAATTTACACTCAAGCAAATTGAAATCATGCATATACAGCCTTGTACATGAATGTACAAAGTGGCTATTTTATTATAGCAAAATGACAATGCTCCGGGGAAGGTCGTGGGGAATGGAAGGAGTGGGGGAGGGGAAATTGCAGTCACAATATTTTATGCATGTTTGCATAAAACATGGCATACTCATAAAGTGTAATATTATTCAGACATAAGAAAGATAGTTCTGAAAAATGCTACGGATAAATTAATATCCTCAAACCACAGTAAGTGAAAGGATCCAGGTACCAAGTTGTGCATTGTATGGTTTCATTTATAAGGTATGCCCAGAATTTCAAGTCCAAAGAATAAAATAAAATAATTGTTCCTTGAATAAAGTGAAGAAATGACAGGTTCTACTAATTAGTATGAATTTCCTTTAGGAGGAATAAAAAGGGTTTGGAATTATGTGCTGACAACTGGCACAGAACGTTGGGAATATGGTAAAACTCACCAAATTTTACATTTTGTAAAGGAGAACAATGACCTTTGCATTGTATTTCAATAGAAAAATTATCTTTCTAATTCCTAACAATTCCGCAGTAGGATTATAGAAACTCACTGGTCATTTCCTATGACAGTTGCATCCACTTGCTTTGCTAATCTGTATTTGCCTAATCTTTCTTTCTGTTTTATTTTGGCAAGTTCTATAATTTCTTTCCAGAGTTCAGTTTGCCACTGGGAGCCGCCTGCGTGTCGTGCTATTCCTCATATCCTTCATGTCAGTCATCTCACTTTTGTTAGGTCGGACCCCTTTCTTTGGATCCCACGCTTACCTCTCAACTTTCTACTGCCCTAACAGAACAGGACTGATTTAATACAACATTGTTTCCTCTGGACCATCACCTGAGTAGCTGAAAGTGGCTGAAGATAAATGCACCCTAATGCTGACTGTCCTTAAACTGCACCCATGACCATTCACTTCAGTGCCCTCCACAGTCACCAATCCGTTCACTCTATAGTCTCAGAAACAGACAGACAAACAGATGGACAGACAAACAGGCAGGCAAGCAAGCAGGCTGACAGCCAGCCAGACAGCTAGGTAGATGGATGGATGAATGGATGGATAGACAGACAGACAGGCAGACAGATAAAAAGTTGGTGATTTGTCAGAGCAACAGAAACGTAATGAATAAAGACTCTGGCTCTCTTTTCTCTTTCATTATACTGATCCTATGGCATCATTTCCCCAAGACTACTGTGTTCTTTCCATGTGCCATTTAAAACACTCTAACAACTCCCTTTTACAACAAAAATTTCCCCTCAGCTTCATCTTCATTCTGTTTCAAATTATAGAGCATGTTTAGAAGACCTGCCTAACATGATATCCATTTCTTATCTGGTCCTCCTGTATGTCTGTGTGCAAACACGTGCATGTGCATATGTATTTGGGACAGGGTCTCTTACTGGCCTGCAATTCCCAAAATAGGCTAGGCTGGCAGGCCAGGGACCCCCAGGGATCTGTCTATTTCAGGATCCCCAGAGTTAGCTGCTGAGTTCTTTCCCATTTTTACTGACTACCATACCTCCTCAGCCCCCTCCCTTCTTTTAAAACTTACTTTAGGGCTGGACAGCTGGGTCAACAATTAAAAGTGAATATGAATACCATTCTTATAGAGAACTGGAATTTGGTTCTCAGTACCCATGTCAGGTGCCCCACACCTGTAATTCCTGTCCCTGGGGGATCTGAAGCTCTGCTTCTACAGGCATTGCATTCATGTGCACATACCAACTGGTCCCCACAACGTATACACAATTAAAAGTAAAATAAGTATTAAAAAATCTACTTTATTCAAACTCCTCTCCCCTCTCCCCCGACTCGTGTGAGTATCACTGGCATTTGCTACATTAATAAGAAGTACATGAGTTCTTATTATTGGGACAAACTCAGCAGTTGTCATTTTTGGAAATTTTTCTTTAAAGATATGATTCATTTGCTTTAGGACTGTCATTTATGTCCTTGTTCTGTTGACTTTCAGTCTCCATTGCTTTCTGTCCTTCTCTCATGATCCTTAAGTTTGACGTACTTGAAGGCACAGCATTTTTGCAGTCTAAGTTAACTGAGTAGGTTAAAGTTATCTAGACCTATGACTTCACATGCCAAGACCCTATGACTGAATTCCTAACTTACGGAGCAATATTCAGTGGGTAGTGTTAGTGTCCATGGGTTAGTAAAGCCCAAATCTTTCCTGCTGCTAGAAGTCACTGCATTGCTTCTTGTCGTAGGTCCTTTCCTAGCTGTAGAAAACCAGGGCCATGTGATCTGAAAGATGGGATACACTTGCCATAGCTTACCTGGATTTCTGTTTCTTAACTCTTAAAAGTTTGTACTTTAGGCTACTATGGCCAACCCGCTGCAATCTTGGAGAATCCAGATTCTGAGGAAAATCCACTTGGAAGCTTCAGTTTTTGATTAGGCAGAAACAAGTCACTGGAGCTGAGAGCTCATCCTAGCCAGCAGTGCGTTCTAAGCAATTAGGATCATTCACAGTCTATAGAGATGCTCACTATGTTACATGCGTGATGAATATCAAACGGATGAATAAACATCAAGTCTTCTTTACAATATTGAATATTAAATAAAAATTCCTTTTATTTCAGGTTTACTTTTTGATGAACCATCAGAAATGAGGGTGATTTTTGCCATTTCTTACAGAGTCAACGGCTCTTTGAAAGTAAATAATCTATCTTCAAATTCACAGTTTCATACTCTTTGTCATTTGTAGTATTGACAGTGCTTGCAATGGGGTAATTCGTTAGGTAAACTTGAACTGCTTTAACTTCTTAGGATCGTGGTTAAGGCAATGTAAGTCTTCAGACAGTATAGGAATGGGTTAATAGATTATGGTCTGAATTCTCCCAATCCTTAGATAATAATTTACTGATATGAAAATTCATGGAAATTTGGTTAATTTTATTGTGGCCAAGTAAATTAAATCTGTTCACTAGTGAGAAAAATAAGTTAATGATTCAAATTCATGCCAAGAATTCTGCATACATATTTCTCCCTAACCTTTCAATGTCTCCCTGTAGTACATATCATTGTATGCATAACGAGTTCTCACATATTGCAGATAGTCAAGGCTATCCAAGAAACCTGACAATGTTTGCCAGGAGGCTACTGGAATCCCAGCATAAAGAAGGCTGTTAATTTTACTAACATTACTGGTTCCCCTTATAAATATAACCAATGGAGTTTCAAATATTTCATATTATAACCCATATTTATATTTCAAAATCCTAGGAGAAGCTGAAGCTTATTCGTGAAGTAGATTGTAGAGGGCAGAGCAGGGAAAACTGAATTTCCTTGGACTAGGACTGTCACTTTAAACACGATCATTGCTCATTTCTGTTTCTCTCTCAAAAGCTAGTCAGGGTGGCAAATCTAAATCACATTCATAGTCCCCCACCCTGCACATGTCCCTTCTGACCATGTGCCTTCAGTGGCCCTTGCTTTGAACTTTTGCTAGTGACTCTGTAGACTATGAGCTATGCGTTGTCATGAGGTTGGCCTTATCAGAGCAACACTTGTTCTCATTTATGGGCTGAAGTTTGAGAAGAGCAGAGGTGAATTTGTAGTTCATTACAAGTTCACTGAGTCACAAGGATCAACTTCATGCTTGATGTCAGCCCGTCTTGGTCTGAAGTATAATACAAAAAAAAAAAAAAAAAAAAAAAAAAAAAAGCTTTCTGGTAGGGCTATGGGTAACTTTAGGCTTGTCATTCCTTTTGACAGCTGAGTATATGATTAATTAACTAAAAAGGAAGGTTGTGCACCTGAAATAGCCATGTGAATCATGCCTGCTAACATGATTATACCTTTCAGGTGAAAATTAGTTTGACCTTTTCATGGAAAGCAATCACTTTCAGTACTAGTATTGTTCTGTGGTAAGTCAAATTTTCCCTTAAGATCAGAGGGAGTACGTGAGATCAGAACACATAATTTGCATTACATCTAATGACTTTTAAATGCATTTTTCTTAAGGCTTAACTAGATAAAAATTATCATGGTTTTCAAATCAAATGATATAACACATTACTTGCTACACGTGTCCCAGGTCCGCTCCCACTTCTGTAGGTCATAACTTCATTTGTGTGTTGAGTTGTCATTGAGGAATTTTTAAAATTCATATTCAATTAAGACTAATGCATATTTCACTCTTTATTCCTTTTTGTGACCCAAAGGTAATCAACTGCTGTTTTAAGTTAATAATACATTTTGGAAATTTTATGTATCTATTCACAGCAAGCTTTTGCTTAATTATTTTATATTAATTAATTATTTTATTTATTTACATTCAAATGTTGTTTCCCTTCCTGGCCTCACCTCAGCAAATTCTCCACTTCCTTCCCTCTCCCTTTTGTCTCTAAGAGGGTGCTCCCCCCACCCACTCCAGGCTCCAGCATCTGCCTTGACTGGGGCAATAAGCCTCCACAGAACCAATAGCCTCCCCTTCCATTGGATGCCAGATGAGGTAGTCCTCTGCTACATATGTAGCTGCAGCCATGGACCCATCCATGTATACTCTTTGGTTGGTGGTTAAGTCCCTGGGAGCTCTGAGGGGTCTGATATTGTTGTTTTTTCTGTGGGTTGAAACCCCCTTCAGCTCCTTCAGTTCTTCCTCTAACTCTTTGATTGGCATCTCTGGGTTCAGTCCAATGGTTGGCTGTGAGTATCTTCATCTGTTTCAGTCAGGTGCTGGCAGAACCTCTCAGAGGACAGCCATGCCAGACTTCTGTCTGCAAGCACTTCATGGCATCAGCAATAGTGTTGGGATTTGGTGTCTGTGGATGGGATGAATTCCCAGGTGGGGCAGTCTCTGGATGGCCTTTCCTTCAGTCTCTGCTCCATTTTTGTCCCTGTGTTTCCTTTAGTCAGGAACAATTTTGGGTTAAAAGTTTTGAGATGGGTAAGTGGCCCCATCCATCCCTCCACTAGGGGCCATGTTTTTCTACTGGAGGAGGTCTCTTTAGGTTCTATCTCCCCACTGTTTAGTATTTTGGCTAATGTCATCCCCATTGAGTCCTGGGAGCCTCTCACATCCCTGACATCTCGAACTTTCTAGTGGTTCTCCCCATTCACCACCCCAACTGCTACTTATTTCTGTTCATTTTCCTGGACTTCTCTCCTGTCTCTTCTCATACCTAATCCTTTCCCCCTCTTTCCCCTTCCCTTCCCCTCTCCCACTCAGATCCCTCCCTCCCTCTGCCTCCTGTGATTATTTTGTTCCCCCTTCTACGTGAGATTGAAGCATCTACACTTTGGCCTTCCTTTTTGTAAGCTTCATATGGTCTGTGAGTTGTCTGTGGTATGCTGAACTTTTGGGCTAATATCCACTTATCAGTGAGTACATACCATGTATGACCTTTAAATGTTCAACATCCTTTGTCATCAAGGAAACACAAATCAAAACAACACTGAGAGTCCACCTTACACCAAGCAGAATGACTAAGATAAAAAACTCAGGTGACAGCAGATTCTGGCAAGAATGTGGAGGAAAGAGAAACACTCCTCCATTGTTAATGGGATTGCAAGCTGGTACAACCACTTTGGAAATCAATCTGGTGGTTTCTCAGAAAGTTGGAAAAAGTTCTACCAGAAGACTCAGCTATACCACTCCTGGGCATATACCCAAAAGATCCTCCAACGTATAACAAGGACACATGCTCCACTATGTTTATAGCAGCCTTATTTATAATAGCCAGAAACTGGAAACAGCCCAGATGTCCCTCAATGGAAGAACAGATACAGAAAATGTGGTACATTTACACAATGGAATACTACTTAGCTATTAAAAACAAGGACTTCATGAATTTTGTAAGCAAATGAATAGTACTAGAAAATATCATCCTGAGTGAGGTAACCCAGACCCACAACAACATACATGGTATGTACTCACTGATAAGTGGATATTAGCATTTGCTTATTTTAACAGTTATATAGTAATATAATATTTATGGCTATAGATCAGTTTAAAAATTATTAGGCTAATTCTAAGCCTTTGTGGTTTCTAAAATACCACCACAACAAAGGAATTTGTATGTGTGTGATTTCAAGTGTGGGCTGCTTGTGGTAACCATCACTACTATGTTCAGTTCATTCTAGCACACTTAGCCCCAGAAATGTGTTAAAAATGGAATTTCTGGGTCAGAGTATAAATGAATTTTTAATGTAAATTTACATGACTATATTGTTACATAGAAGTTGATTTAATTTATACTCCTCCAATGGGTGAGAAAGCCTGTCAGGCTTCTCAACAGTTTACCCTAGGTCACCCTTTGACTCTGATTGTACCTACAGTGTTTGTTTTAGTATCTTTTCCATTTTCCATTTTAATTTTGGCATATAATTTTTTCTTTTCTTTTAGACAGTATAATTTTTCAGTCTCCTCTTTATGGCTTTTAGATTTAGCTTTTTGCTCATTTTTTTCCTAAGACTTCTTCCTGGTTTATTCCTCTATAGGAAATTTAGAATTTATTTTTTCTGGTTCTAAAATAAGCTTGTTTTGTTGTTGATGAATTAAATTAATATACTAATTTAGAGTACCTGACTGTATGCTCTTCAATCTATCTATTCAGAGCATGGTTATCTTTCCATGTCTTCATGCTTTCCGTGCCTGTTAGTAATTTTCTGGGGTTTTGTATATAAAAACCTTATATATGCCCGATTAACTTATTGCTAGATATTTCAGCTTTTTTTTTGCCAATATGAGATATTTTATTTTTTTATTTCATGTTACTCAGTTCTGTATATCTTCCATATATTGGTATATTAGTTATTTTTCAAGACTTTTCAATGGATTCACTTGTGTTGTCTAGATTTTCTCCTTTCTCTCTTTCTCTTTCTCTCTTTCTCTTTCTTTCTTTCTTTCTTTCTTTCTTTCTTTCTTTCTTTCTTTCTTTCTTTCTTTCTTTCTTTCTTTCTTTCTTTCTAAATGATTATTTTATCTGTACATCCATTGGGGTTTGTTAGAGAAACAGAATGAGTCAGACATGTATACTCATATGACAATGATGTACACCTTTTTATATAAAGTATTCATTCTGAGGAAGTAACATTTTTGAATGTGGCAACTGAGAAGCCTCAAGACCTGCTCTTAGCAAGCTTAACCCCAGGAAAACTGGCAGTAGGCGTCTAGTCAGATGGTGACTGAGACTGTGAACCAAGAGAAATGATGATGGGCATGTTCTAATCCAGACTGACATCCTGAGAACCAGAAGGTCACTGCTGTAAGCTCAGGTCTGAGGGCTAGAGGACAGCGAATAGACAGTGTCACAGAAGGAATGCTTCATTTGTCTTACTCTCTCTTTAGATCCTAGATGGATTAGGTGATGCCAACCAACAACTGGGAGGTCACAGTCCATGGATTCAAATGACAAGCATCCTTGGATATGCATCAAGAAATGGTTTTTTTTTTGTTTGTTTGTTTGTTTTTGTTTTTTTTAGAGACAGGGTTTCTCTGTGTAGCCCTGGCTGTCCTGGAACTCACTCTGTAGACCAGGCTGGCCTTGAACTCAAAATCTGCCTGCCTCTGCCTCCCAGGTGCTGGGAATAAAGGTGTGCGCCACCACTGCCTGGCCATCAAGAAATGTTTTAACAAGCTAGTAAGGCATTCATCTAGGTCAGATTGACACATAGAAATAACTATCACAAACTTTCTTAACTTCAACACCCAATTTCTTCTTTCCTTAGCACTGACTTTATAGGCCTATTATAGCATTAGAAATTAGTTATATATTGCCTCATACTCTTCATCTTATTTTTGTGGAAGTGCCTTGAATGTCTTATCTTTAGATTTAGCCTTTTCCCCCACCCTTAGGTGGATGTATTTAAGAAATAAATGTAAAGACATAAAGGTTCTTGTGATGAAAACATTCTTGCATGGCCTAGGTGACTATGAGGGTTTTTAAAAGGAATAACGGTTACTGATGTTTTCAAATGCCCCTTCACGATTCTAGAAATAATCCTATGGTTTTTGCTCTTTGGCTGTTCCTCTATGATTATTTTCCTAACTAACATTATAAGTAAGATTGGTTGATATGTTTCTTTTATGTGGAGTCCTTATGCTATCAATGCCATATCCTTTATAAATTGAAGTTATTTATAAGGTTACAACTACTACTCCCTCAGTAGTTTACACAGTCTAAGAAGAACCCACCTTTTGAGGGCTTGCTAGAATTTCCTTGGGAAAATCTTATTGGCACTGTAATTCATTTGGGGGATTATAAGTCATTGAAGATTTTCTCGTTTCTTAAAATCTTTTTTCTATGTCAGACTTATTTAATTATATTTTCCACTAAAAGCATCTTTTTATCCCTACAATGGGACAGGCATTCCCAGTGGCGGTGCTATATCTTTGATATTATAGTGCTTAATTTCTCTCTTAAGGGAGAAAAATATTTTAAATGGAAGAGAAATTTACTATTGATTAAAGCAGTCCTTAGAGGGTATATTAGCATTTTTGTTTCTTTTTTTTGTGTGTATATTTTATATTTATATAGTTGTCTTGATTGATTGGTTTATCAATTATTTCAGTGATATATTTTTATTTTCTTTTGTTTTATTGTTGTTTGCTTTGTTTAGGTTTTTTGGTGGTTTTCTTGTTTGTTTATTTGTTTTGTTTTGAAACATGGTTTCTCTGTGTAGCCTTGGCCATCTTGGAACTCACTTTGTAGACCAGGCTCACATCAAACTCATAGATCCACCTGCCTCTATCTCCCAAGGGCTGGGATTAAAAGCAGGCACCACCATGCCCATTATGTTTCTATTTTCAAAAGGCCGCTCTTCAAAGTCCAGGGCTTTGCAGAAGTTAGATTAGTACTTTGACACTGAACAGCATCCCCACCAGGGAATTGCATATTTATTGTAGTAAGGTTCTGTGCAGATTAATTTTTGTTGGCTTGACCCAAACTAGAGTCACCAGGGAATTGAGGAATTTCCTCCATCAGATTGGCCTATGGGCAAGACTGTGGTGTGGTGTACTTTCTCCTTTAGTGATTAATGTGGGCAGCTCACTGAGAGTAGTGACAGCTCTGGACTGGTATATAACACACAATTCCTTATTTCTTTGTATCTCATCTTTCTGACATGAGGTATAGATGTTGGTCAGTCTCTTCGGGTTGTATAGAAAAAGCAAGCTGAGCAAGGCACAGGGTGCAAGCCAGTAAGCACCATTCGTCCATGGCCTCTGTACCAGTTCCTGCCTCTTGGTTCTTGCCCTGCATTTCTTCAGTGATGGAGCATAACCTGGAAGTTGGTAAGATGAAATACTCTTTTTTCCACCCCCAGGTTGCTTTGTGTTAGGGTTATATCACAGCAACAGAGAGGCTAACCAAGACATCTTCCCTTTCTAACCCCTGTACTAAATCTTCTAAATGATTTTCTTTCTTCCAATTTCCTCTTGTTTATGTAGTAATTAAGTTGCTAACCCTTTCAATTGCACTTAACCCATTAACTCAGCTAAATGATCACAACACACCACACACTTCCCAAGAAGTGTTTTGCTTATCATGACTTGGAGAAGTTAGAATGACTGAATAGTTTTTGTGCATAATTTTCAAGGGAAAATTTCCAGCTGTTTGGGTTTTCTGGTATCTTTAGGTTTGTGTGGTGACGACTGCAGAATGCTGCGCATGGTTTCTTATTTCTTTGCATCTCTGTCTTTCTGACGTCAGGTATGGATGGTGGTCACTTGGGTCCCTGTGACATACGTGAGCAAAGCAACTTAAAGGAGGAAAGATCTGACCTGCAGTTTCAGAGGTTGTAGTCTTCAGAAGGAGAAGCAGAGAGGCCCTGGAATGAAGTGCAACCAATGAGGCTCAAGTGACTTACTTCCTCCACCCAGGCCCCTCCTAAACAGTACCTGGGATCCTCCCAAAGAGTACCACGAGGTAGTGACTAAGCCTTGAGTACATGAGGCTTTTTGAGTCACCCTTCATGTTCAAACCATAACAATGATGGGTTTTGTTCCCTTCAAATTTACATTCATAAAAATGATGTAAATTGGGTCTCAAAGAGAACACGCAATTTCTACTTTTGAGGCACTGAATGTGATTATACCCAGATTTAGACTCAAGACATGGAAAGGAGTCTCCTGCTTTGTTCTCCCCCTTCAGCTTGTCACTCTGTCTTCTGTGATCACTGCTCTGTAACCTCTCTCCCTGTGCGTTGCTTCATAGACATTCACTGCTCTCAGGTCTTCACTGTGAGCTTTACCTTAGTTTTACACACACTATTACCATTCACATACACCATACATTATTATTTTATCTCACATGGTAATTCTTTTAAATCTGACTTGTCTCCCATGGCTTCTGCCTTATTGTTGCTATTTCTTTTACCTTGTATATGTGGAGTTGGGATTTGTGTGTATCAAAGTTGATCTTGCTTCTCTTTTCTGCAATTTGAATCTTCCTATGTAACCCTCATGTGGATCAATGCCAGTTTTTAAGATGCAGTTTAATGATCCTTTAGAAATATCTTAAAGCAAACAAAAAACAAATCTTAAAATTAATTACCAGTTATTTTTGTCTCAATCATTGTTTGTCTTAATATCTTAATATATATAGAGGTATATGTACGTCCTTTGCCATATATTATGTATACGCTTGTACACAGTATATTTAGAAAAGTGTGTTTTGAAGTATAGATATGCTTTCTGGTGCGTAATTTTATATCTTTGTGCAATAGTCAGGTGCTCTGATTGTAGCTACAACAATTAGTGACAAGTGATAAGAAATGATATGCACTCTCCACTGTGTTTTATCCATATAGCGTTTCATTTAAAAGTTAAATTTCTTGGTGTTTAACCTTATATTGTGACAGATGCTTAGTCTACCACTTAGACATCAGGCTTGAGTGACACTGTCCATGTCAACAACTCTTGTTGAGTCAGCCAGGGATCTAAGTGTAAGTACAGTCACCCTTTTTTATTTCCTTCTGAGTCTGTGACTTGTGCCATTTCCATGCTCTAAAAGCCGACACATGAAGCCCTTCACAGATTTTACATTCTTGGAGTAAGGTGTATGTTCACTGTTCATCAGCAGTCCTCCAGAGGAAGTTTCCTCAGATATTTCCCTTCATATGCAGGGAATTGTCTTTGACTTCTAATGTTTTAAAATGACTTTACATCTGGTGAGAAACTTGGCCCGGCCTGGCTCCCTTGAGATCTGTGGTCTTTCCTTAGATAGTCTTGTTTTCAAATCACTGGGCTCTGAATGTTTCTTTGAAGAAAATTGACTTGACTTATTTTTCCTCACACTTGGTCTTTTCCCTTTTTAGTTTTAGGATGTTTCCTTTATGTTCAAATTTTATTTAAAAAAATTCATTTTTATCATATAACTTACATGATAAAAATGAGAAGAATCTGAAAAAATTCAATAATTTATTAGTGCGCATGGGGTTTGTTTGTATACTGTAGGATCACGTCTTTTCCTTACAATTTCAAGAATGAAAGCTCTTCTTACTGATTTACCAATAAAGTTTGTTTTTTAGATGTTAGTCACCTGCACTGCAGCTTCGCATTGTATTTTTTACAAAAGAAGACAACCTTTTCACATCATTTAGAAACCATTTCTATTTATTTTTATTCAATTTTAGCCACTTCATGTCTATCATTTCTGTCTCATACCTTTTGTGCTTTTCCTAATATTTTCATTTATGTGATGGCTTCCTCCTCCTCCTCCTCCTCCTCCTTTTCCTCCTCTTCTTCTTTATATCATCTCATTCCATCCTCTTCATGCCTCACTTGAGTGAGTTTTTAATTGGGAGACAGATAACCATGCAAGGTTTTGATCTCTCTTACACATTACTTTAACATCTATATTGTAAGAAGTTCCATAGACAAATACAACAGCTTGCTTTTAGAAAGAAGAAAATACTTTGTATACACACTACTGGAAGTAAGAGAGCAATGTTCCCCGAGGACTTCAGACTTTATTACTTAAAAATGAAATGTTAGGAATTACCCCTTAAGATAATTTTAATTTACTTAAAAATAAAATATGACTTTGGGGAACAATTGTAATTCTTGATTCTTTGTGGGACATGGCTATTCTTTTGAATTCGACTTGGAATGATTATACAATGTCTTCTTTCTACCTACTTTTGGAGTATCAATAAAAGACTGGGGCAAGAAAAAGAAAAAAAAATAAAATATGATGCTGAGCACCCATCATTTCCTTCCCCATCCCCTCTCTCACCAAGTTCCCTCCCTCCATCTGCCTCTTATGACTATTTTATTTCTCCTCTTAAGTGATTCAAGCAGACTTGCTTGGGCTTTCCTTCTTGTTTAAGCTGTTTTGGCTCTGGGATTGTAGCATGATATGCCAGGGTAGGAAGATACTCAAGGAGGCCCTCCACCCTTTCAGAGGAAAAGGGGATGGCGGATGGAGGTGGGGACTGTGTAAGGGGGGGGGCTGGGAAAACCAGGGGAAGTGGTCTGGATGTAAAGTGAATAAGTAAATAAATTAATGGAAAGAGTTATGTCTTCACACTACTTTATTTTACACACACACAGACACAGACACACACAGACACACACACAGACACACACAGAAAGAGAGAGAGAGAGAGAGAGAGAGAGAGAGAGAGAGAGAGAGAGAGAGAGAGAGAGAGACTGTTTTGTGTTGGCTAACTGCTCTTGGGTCTTGGGTATGGGGCCTTCCCTGGAGTGTGACTGATATACCCAGTGTCATTCCACTGAAACAATTCGAATATTCTCTTTCCTAAGGGATAATTGCAAATATTCTCAGTTCTGTGCCTTTGCTGGTTTGAACTTGTATAGGTCTTGTGCATGCAGTCACAGTCTGTGAGTTCATATGGTTATCAGTCTGGTAGTGGTGTCTTCCAGACATGACTTCCTTAGTCATCCAGCACCTCTGGCTCTTACAGCCTTTTTGCCACCTCTTCTATATAAGTACCTGGGACCTGAGGAGAAACATTTGAAAAAGACATTCCATTTAGTGCTAAGGGTTCCAAACTCTATCACAGCACACCGTCCAGTTGTAGATCTCTTTGTTAGTTAGCACCCCCTTCGAGAAGAAGCTTCTTTGATTAGGGCTGAACTCTTTTCTATTGGGAGAGCAATATTTCATTAGGACTCATTATATTGCTGTTTCCTTCGCAGAATTATAGTATTAGGTTTTCATCTAGGCTCATGAACTATCTAGTCTCAGGTTCTTGACCACTTCAACAATGTTAGGCATGATACACACACACACACACACACACACACACACACACACACACACATACACACCCCTCATGGAGTGGGCCTTAAATTAAATCAAAAAGTGTTTGGTTATTCCCATAACATTTGTGTCATTATTGTGTCAGTAAATCTTGCAGGTAGGCCACTGTTATAGGTTGCAGGATTTGCAGTTAGGTAAAAATGCTGGTTATTTTCTTCCTCCAGTAGTATATAAAGTACCTTCTAGCACTGTGAGCACTCCTCAGAAGGAGTGGAGCCTCTAGTTAGGCACCAGCTCAATTTCCCTATTTTTGATGACATAAGTAAGTCGTGTCTTTAGCAATAGGGCCTTACCATCAGGTTACAGAGTAATCATATGGAGAGTAATAGCCTGTCTTATTTTTGTGTTGGGGGAGGGGCATCCATGGGACCTCTTTGGTCAATGACTCAACAAGATAGAATTCATTCTTTTCAGGTTATTTGCTTGTTGTTGAGGAATTGTTTACTCTATCATATGGTGACTCCAAAGTTCGTTCATTCATTCTCTTTCTCTCTCTCTCTCTCTCTCTCTCTCTCTCTCTAGCTTCCACAGCAGTAGACTCCCATATGGCTTTTCAAAGGTCTTTAGTATCAGTTGTCACTCCCCAGATTCTCTCTTTTCCCCTGCTTCTCCATCCTCTTCTCTATTTAATATCCCTGTTCCTATGAAGCTGGTCGGAATTGCACTGCCTCTGTAGAATACTTCCTAGTTACCCACTGGCCAGTTCTGATGCTCTGTTTGGGACTTTCCTTTGTTCCTTGGGAAGCAAGCAGCCCTATCTGCATACTTCTTTCTTTCTTTCTTTCTTTCTTTCTTTCTTTCTTTCTTTCTTTCTTTCTTTCTTTCTTCTTTCTTCCTTCCTTCCTTCCTTCCTTCCTTCCTTCCTTCCTTCCTTCCTTCCTTTCTTTCTTTCTTTCTTTCTTTCTGCCTTACTTCTGCATCTTTTCCAGTTTTTGAGAGACAGTTTTTTCATTCATTCTTTCTTTCTTGGCACCATGGTTGTTTTTGCTTGTATCTTCTGCTGTCCCCTTGGCTAATTCATGCTCTCTCTCCTCAGGACTTTTCCATGCAACTTCTGGCCAAATGCAACTGCTCTCGCCAACCTTTGCAAATACGTCGGCATTTATGAGTGAAATATGTATACCTTTGAAGAAAATGGCATTGAAATCTTTCTCCATTCTCTTTGTTAGAGCATATAAATTCCAGGAAGAGGCAGGAAAATTGTTTAAATAGCTGATGTCACCATCAGATTATAGTCTATTTGTTTGTTTATTTATTTATTTATTTATTTTTGCGACAAGAATGGTTTGGATTGATTTTTTTTTTCTGAAGAAGAGGAAATAACCTTGAAAGATTTAGTAATTATGAACTTTTTCAAAATTTTAATATCCAGAGAAGGGGAGCACATCACTCAACTTGGTTCTATTTTTTTCTTAGATTAAATCACATTTTAGGCTTCCTTCCACCGTGTCTTTGGACAATGATGTCTTCATACTTAATAAGTCTCGCTAATTAATTCTCACTGTAGTTCAGAAAAAGAGACTGTGTCAGAACCATGACATTGCACGGTTTGTTGGCTTTTCCCCAGAGGCTCATTGCTTCAGTGTTATTAACTTTGGGCTCAATTTCAAGGTAATGGATGCAGTGGATGGCATATAATACAAAGCAAAAAGCTGGAAAAGCAGAATAGCCACTGGACAGTTGGCAGCGTGCAGGTGAAGATTTGGGTGTTCCCTCGCAGGTGGTGTTGGAGGAAACTGCACAGCCAGAGTTGATGATGTCTTATCCTCCATATGGTGCAGGTATGCCTGGTCCTGAGCAGTTTGGGTCTGGGAAAATATGGAAAGTTATTTGCCACTTCTGGGTGAGCCCTTTAGTATGCGTAGTTCAGAAAGACTTTAATTCCCTGACCCTGTCTCTTTCCCATACAAAGAAAATCGCCTCCGCTTGAGCAATTGCGACACGTTTCATAGCATATCATACTGCCTGTTTTGGGTTTTACGGTTGTTTCTTCCATTAGATGACTAGCTGCTGGGATGCAGATCAGTGTCCTAACCACCCTAATCATACTTCGAGTCTGATACCATGTCCCGTGCTTCGTGCAAAATGCCCGGAAGGTCATTGGAATGAATTGAGAAATAGGCTCAGGTATCCATGAAAGTCTTTCTGGCATCTAATTAGTTTGGTACTTCAAGATACAATCACTTCTTCCCTAGCTTCCTCTTATCCTTGCCAGCTTCCTTCTCTTGCATCCTGACTGAAAGGACTGGACAACTAGGAAAAACACACACACACACACACACACACACACACATACACACACACACACACACACACACACACACACACACACACACAGTGGCAGGACTCCGCCCATCTGTTTTCTTAGAGGAGGATCAGTAGTTCAGGTTCCCAGTGCCTAAGCCTGTTGCTGCTTCATCACATAAATTCCTAAGTTGTGGAACCCTCTCCCAGGGTGTGTTGTTCACCCCTCAGCAGTGATGTGACCCTTTGGTTTAGGAACACAGAGCTGATTCCTCAGGGAGTCCTTTGTGCAACAGGAGAGCAGTGGGCTACTGTGCTCTCACCAGCTCTTTGAGTGATGAGCCAGGCTCTCTCCTCCCGCCCACCCCGGGGTGCCCCATCCCCCTTTCTTGTAGCCAAGAGGTGCAGAAACCCTTGGTGCTGTCTGGGTGGTAGATGAACAGGGAGCTACTGACACATCGCAGGGCCAGCGAGCGGGAACGAGCGCGGGGGCGGGAGCGGCGAGTAGTGGCAGACGGCCGCGGGGATTATGAATGGGGGTGGGGGCCAGCGAGTTGAGGTTCCACCCGGGATCGTCCGCACCGGCTGATGGGCACGCAGGGCTGCGCGTAATCCTCCAGCCGCGGTGGAGGGAGGCTGCGGCGAGCGCCGGCTGGCAGTAAAGGATCTTCTGCAAAAGTCCCCTGCGGTCGCGCGCGTGGAGTGCCGGGGAGCTCGGCCAGGTAGGAAGGAGAGGAAAGGAGCCAAAGGCGACCGGCCAGAGGCCCTGGCTGCGGTGGCTCACAGGTGGTGGCCTCGGTGACTGCGGCATCCAGTCAGAGCGACCAGATCTGATTCTGTGCAATGCTGGAACGAGTAGCTCCAGGGAGCAGCGGCTCAGGGCTCGGTCGGTAGCGGTCCAGGGTCCGGCGGCAGAGAAGCACCCGTGCTTCTCAGCGCGGGATGGTGGCCCCGCCTGGGTGGCCGTAGTATCCTGAGACCAGGCTTCGGGGCTCTCTCCTCGGATCTCCGAGGTTCGCCCAACGGGGCATCCTGGCGCGGGAGCGCAGCTTGAGGTTGAGGGTGCCTACCCTTCCTCCACACTGCCCCGCACCGTAGCCGCACCGACTGCGGTCTCTGGAGCTGGGCGACCGAGATGGCAGTCTAGGCGCGTACAGGTCGCCTCTGGGAAACAGTCCTCCTATGGGCCCCTTCCCTTGGGTGCCCTCAGTCTCTGTCACTCGACCGGTGGACCTCTTGGCCAGTCTCTGGGAAGCAGAGCGAGCCAAAGGACATGGCTAGGCAGAAGGATTCCCTGAGCGGAGCCCCCAAGTGGGCAGTAATGAGCTGGTGGTGCCTGGGGACCAACTGCCCAGAGTTTGCCCACTGCGGCTGCAGGATGCTCCAGCACACCTAGGTAACTGGGTCCCCAAGCCTCTGCAGAATCTAGGCTCTGCCTAGAACTTTTGGCAAGCTCTGGTGCCTGGGCTGCCTTGAGAAGCTCCAAAACTGGGGAGCAGGAGGCCCGCTGCCCCTCACTTTGCTTTCCTTCTGCTCTGTTTCCTCTCCCCCGTTCTGCTGTTCTTTCCCCCCACACCACCTTCCATGTGCTACACTGCAAAAAAAATCTGAGTCCAAGGGAGCCACCGTGTTGACCAAGTATAAAGAGAAAGGTGGGGAGGAATAGATCTCAACCAGGTGTTCATTTTCCGCATGACACAGCATGCCTGGGGTGGTGACTTTAAAGCAAGACTGACTTTAACCTTAGGTTTCAGCACATGTGTATGATGTTACTAACAGAAACGCATTTTGTGCATTCCTATGTTAGATCTCTATGAGAAGCAGCTATTCTGTAAATCACATGCATCGTTTAGACGGAGCACTTTCCAGCTACAAGTTCCTGGCTACACTGTGAGAAATGCATATTAACTTAAAAATGTGTAATTAAAAGAATAAAAGACCACCCAGTTTAACTAGATCAGAATTTTCTTTTCATTTGCCAACCCCCCTTGTTATGCAATAATTTTCAAGTCCCCCCTCCCAATTTGAAGATCCCAGTGTTTTTGTGTATTAGCTGAGGGGGGAGGACCTGGAATTTTTGTGAACACGCGTTGCCAAGAAGGTGAAAGGGCCACTGATTTCATTTCAGGTAAAGCAAATTTAGTTGTGATTCCAGCTCAGGGCCTCATTTATCTTCTGACATCCCAGAAAGGAGAAATTTCTTTAATATAAACATCTGTTTTCAGTGTAAAATTGCCCTTTTCAGTTCTTCAAATCAGTACTTGGAGGACATGTAAGGGACTATTTACTTTAGTTTCTATTTTCTTTATACAGAATAATGCTGGTTTGTAAATTTACCAAAAAGGTAAGTATTAAAGGCATCAAACTGTTGAGATGGCATGATTGATCTATTCAGGATGTCTAGTAAACAAATCCATCGTCTTTCTATTTTTCTGATATAGTTGTGAGCAGAATGATTTTGCAACTTGTCTGCTTGTATTTCCTCATTTGATTGGCTTCTCAGTTTATTTCTAGCTTGGCATATTTTGCTAAGATGAATGATTTTAAATTTCTCTGGAGGATACCTGCTCGGGTGTACTTGTTTATTTTCCTAGTAGGGTTGGTTTTGATTGAGGAACAAGAAATAAATCATACATAGTTTTATGTTCTTGGGGTCATTTGTCCAGGTAGACACTATTTAACAATGACAGGTGCTGCAAGGAGACATTTACATTCAGGAAAGATCCTTTTGTGTTGGCTTACAATGCATTTAAACTGGAGAAGAGTAAAGAGTTCCAGTTTGCAATTAGTACTTTATTTAACCTGTTTTGGCTGGAAAGCAATGAAGCAGGTCTCTATTTAGAAAGATTTGGATGTTGGCAATTTTTTAAAATTATTTCAATTATTTAAAATTATTTCAGCATGAAACTTATTGCTCTAAGAAACCCAAGCAGCATAGTTTGGGAAAAGCTCTGAGTGGTTTGTGGATTACCAGGCATGTGGATTCCTTTGAACATTAATTGTAAGGACCTTGCAGTAGTTTGGTGGACAATGTGATGTGCTGAGTCCTTCTCCTGGCAAGAACTTACTGGCTCAGCCCCTGAGAATGGTATTAAGAGAAGACCTTCAGTGGCTGCAAACCGCAGGGAGTGGTGGGGTTGTAGAGGAGCCCATTGTCCACATCCACACATACTCTCTTCTAGAGCACCAGTATCTAGTGGGTAACGGATGTGGGACTATAAAGATCACCGTATCAGCACGGCTCTAAGGAACCCTGTGACTCTGGAGCACCTAGTATGCCTTGTATTACAGTTTATTTACACCACCTGTCACGGCAGCTCCAATCCACATTCTTCCTTGCATGTTTATAATAAAGCAATATTTACGGAAATTGCACACTAATTTAATGTCAGAGGTGACACACCAAGGAAATTCATCTGTAGTAATGTCCCCTGGGCGTGCTCATTTTACCATTACCCTTTGAGATGTGGTGTCAGGTGGCATTGAAGGACATTCTCTGTCCTTCCATCCCTCCATGATTTGTCTTTCCTCCTAACTTTTGTTTGCAGTTTTTGTGTCCTCTTTTCTATTGATTTGAATATTACATATCCAATTTCTATTATTAATGACTTTAGAAATGTTTTAGACACCGTCATTTCGTTATGTCCTTTTCTTTTTTGGGCAGGGACTCACATCACTTAGATTGGATTTGAATTCACCATGTAGCTGAGGGTGACGTTGAACTTCTGATCCTCATATTTTCCTACTCCCAAGCTCTGAGATTATAGGCATAAGCTACCATACCCACTTTCATATTTTGTCTTACTAGATACAGTAGATGAACACATCTATTTTCTAGAACTACTTATGAACCCCATAATTTGGTAATCTTGATCACCCCTCATATTTCAAAATTCTTTAGCAAAGTAGTTCTATATTTTTTTATATTATGTGTCATCTTTATATAATTGGGTCTTTTGACCATTTTTACAGTCAATGTTTTCTTAAGTTGAACCGTATTTTCTGTGCTTACTGTTGCTCTCTCTATTTCTTTTCTTCCTTTGGATTTTTGTTCTTCAAGATGACAAAAATCTCTGAGTCCCTTTGCTTGTTTGAAATTGTCTCTTATCTTGGTGCTTAAATAATAGAGTATCTGGAAGGAGAATCCAACTGACAAGTGTTTTCCTCATTATTCTGAAGACACGCTTTTCCGGCCACTGTTATTGATACGTTGGCTCCTGGACTGTGCTTGAGCTTTCCTTTGTCCCTGACGCTTCCCTGTGGCGTGCTCACCTGTGGGTTGGTTTATACTGTCTCTTCTTGGGCTTTTGCGTGTCTATTCACCCAGAGGATTCCTGTATTTCTTAATAAGAATGCATATCATGTCTGAGCCTCTTTTACCCTACGTCTGCTCTATTACTGCCTGTGAAGTTTCTACTAGATTCATCTTGGACCTTTTCTTTTCATCTGTCATATCTATCACCTCTGTATTACCTTCTAAATTCAGATATTTGAAAGTTCTTTGGGCAACTGTTCAGAGGCAATCCATAGGTATTCGGTCCTTGTTGATGTCTTTTCTATTGATTAAGTTGCTCCTTGAACTGATTTCTTTCCTTATGGTTAGAAATGCTCTTTGATATTTTCAGATCTTCTTGCTTCTTCCTAGATTTTTCTATCCTTTTATTACAGTTTTTAATTTTACTTTCTTTCTTAAAATTAGATGTAGCTATTTTATAAGCCCCCCAGATTGTTCTCTCACTCGCGATTCGCCCGGGATTGCTTATCCAGAAGTGGTATCTGCTAGAACTTTGATTGCTGCAGCACATCCTTTCTCTATGGAAGGCACAAAGCTGGTGTTAAATTTTCCATTCAGGTTGTAACTGCACACTCGACTTGTTTCCCCCTTTTTTGCTATTATATTAGAAGACTCTGGGTCTGCCTGAGAGCTTGCATTACAGCAGGTAATTATTCTTTTTACATTTAACATGCAGGCCTTGGCCCGTTTTGTGGGGCAACAGTTTTAGTGACAGTCTAATCCCTAGTGGTTTACAGTCTGTCTGCTTTGCCTGGTGCCTCTGGACTTTTATCTGAATTCTGCTGCAGCCACAGGATGGGTGGAGGGATCCTCCAGCACAGGTGAGGGAAGATATTGGTATTAGGCTGTAGGAATAAAGAACAGTCTCTGCCCTGGAGCTTGTTGTGAAAGGATTCCTATGTCTGTGCTTTAAGGCTACATGTTGTTTTTAGCTGGACTCTAGTGAGACATAAGAACAACGAATCTCTCTTGCCTTCTATGGCTAGGTTAGGGTCAGGAGTCTTTACACCCATGTATCTTACTGCTGTATCATTCCTATTGTCAGAGGCCATCAGCTAGCCCACCAACCTCTTCCCACCGTTCTGAGTCTCTTTTGAATGGCTATGGCATTATTTCCAGGATTTACAGTAGTGTTTAGGGGGAGAAGCAGAGGGAGATGAATATACGCACTGTCATGTATGCGCTGGACTGTGCTTTTAAAACATGCTGGGCTTAAATTCTCAGCCACATTATCCATTAATGCAATTGAAAATACTAGCTGGGCTGAATTTCCTTGTGACTTGTGTTTGTTGTAGTGACATAAGCTACACCTTGGTTTAAAGTTCTTTTTTAAGTTAATTCATGTTGTTGAGTTGGAGACTGAAGTATGACGCCACGTCTTATCACTGAAGTTCTAGAATCTCTGCCTGGTCTTTTCTCTGAAATGTTTTTCTCCATGTTATCTGTAAGCATTTGAAAAATATTAGTACTTTTACTCTTTTGACACCTCTGTGGGAAGTGCTAAAAGAACCTTTTATCAATGGACCCCCCCCCCCATGGACATTTTAAATCTTAGAAACATATCATTATTTGCATAAATACTTTGTGATGTCAAAGGAATTAAAGAAAAGATTCTTGGTTCATATTACAGGGCTGGCTCACAGAATGATGACATTTTTTAGGGCTAAAACTGATCTCAGAAGTTGACTATTGTTTTACACCTTAGAAAATGGAGACCTTGAGATGCCATAAGGAATCTGAACAGCTTCAGTTCACTAGCAACTGGGCTTGTTTATTCTGAGGTTTTACTATTTTTCTAACATTGTGTTTCCTTTAATAAGAGTCTCCTCTTCTTAAAAGGAGACACTGAAAATTTATACAGAGGTGTGATTTCTTAGTTCCCCTTTCTGATAAGAAAGCACACTTCAGAACATGATGTTTCTTTTTAATAATAGGCATATTTTGAAATATGCAAAACATACGGGCCTGTTATCTACATATAGCCTAAGCTTGCATCCGAGGATTGATGAATTCCTAGAAATAGTTTTGTTATCCTCATGTGTTAACTCTGGGTTGTTTTTGTTGGGGAGGGTGGCTTAGGTTTAATCGTTCATTTTTATTATCACAGTCACTCCTGCTGGCCTGAGGACAGTGACAATTGCCCTAAGCATACTGCATTGGTACACTGGACTGAAAACAGTGGCAACTGCCCTGAGCATACTCCATTGGTACGACTGCGTTGGTACACTGAACACTGAAGAGAATGTTTTCCTGGCAGGTCCTTGAGAGCCAGTAGGTGGAAAAGATGTTGCAGGACTAACAGATATTCAAGCAGACTGACAGTGGAAAACACAAACATACAACTCAACCACAGTGCTTGTTTGCTCTTCCCCCACATGCACAGAATTCACACACACACACACACACACACACACACACACACACACACACACACACACACCACACACACACACACACACACACACACACACACACACACACACCACACACACACACACACACACGCACGGGCTCCTTGGATAGGTTCTTTCATCCTCTCACTGTGCAGAGAAGAAGAGTGTCCCTGGGAGACTGTTCCTTAGTATATCAAATGTTAGGAATGGGAAAGCAGAGAGTGGTGTTGCTGTATTTATTGGAAGATTTTCTGAGGGAGGAAAGAAAACTCCATCTGTGTCTTCGTTCCATCATATATCCAGGCAATTAGAAACACAGAACAATACTTGTTTCTGAATTCAACAACTAAGATCTAAGACCAATAATTATTAGATTACTTGTAAAGAGGCTATCTGCCTATGCTTAAGGAGGTGCCTGGTGACTTACTTGTGACTACTAAAACTCCTCCAAGGAAGACTGTTTTTGCAGTGTCATAATTCATACAAGAGTGAAAAATTTCATGACAAAAGTGGAAGATTGTCTAAAAAGGAAATCAAGAAGTGAAGCCCTCCTACTATAGTCCTTGACTTTCCCAAATACTTTAGAGATTGAAGTTTTGAAGGAGACCCCGAGAGAGGACTAAAAACTGGAAGTCTGGAGTTCATTGCTGAGATGTTAGTAGTCACCGGTGGGTGTGGACCCAAGGAACATGGCATGACTTCAGATCCTATGGCTCTCTAAGGGGCCTTCTGGGGTGATGATTCAGTCAAACTTCACATTCATGGACATTTGGCAAACCAAGGGGATTTGGAACAGCCTGCGTAATTAAGTATTTTATTCATGAGAAAATTGTCTGGAAAATTATTTTTAAGTTTAAAGATTAGCGCATTTTTTATGTGATCCAAAGTTTGCAATAATAAGAGATGTGTGAACCTATCTACCAAACAACATATTGGACCATTTGGGGGAAAAATATTTAGTGCTGACCATGATAATGGCAATGGTGGTGATACTTAAATAGATGGCATTAGATTGAACTGGTTTGAAAGTGTGGCTGTTGGTGTAGATAGAGTCATTTGACATTTATTCAATCAATTTTTCTTTTATCTTCTTCTAGTACAGAAGTTGGAAAAATAGATAACTTTATTCAACTTTCCAGCCTCCCTTGAAGCTGGGTGTGGCTCTAATGGCAAAGATTAGATGGTCTAAACAAAGGCAGACATCTCAAGCCTCCAGATAGCTTAGACCTTTACTTCTCTCCATTAAGCACGGATGACTTTGTTTTGATTGATGAGCAGCATTCTTATAACCATTAGACATTGATCCATATGCTTAGAGCGATGGAGAAAAATGAACGAATGTCTTAGAGATGTGTCAGCCCTGCTTTGTCTGCCTCCAGACATAATTTTCCATAAGAAAATCTAGACCTCTTAATGATTTAACTTACTATTCAGCAAGTTTTCCAGTCCTCCCAGCCAAACGCATCCCCAGCTGGATGTATAAATTAAGACTTTAAATTTTATATTTCTGAAGAATAAAATTAATGTCTATAGACCTTCATAATTATCAATCTTAGATTGTAAAATTTAGCTAATTTGTATAAATATTGCCATCTTGACGATGTTTAGCTGTGTTGTATAATTTGTAAAATTTACATTCCATTGCTTATCGTGTAAAGAATAACATGAAAATCTAAGAGTTTTTGTTTTGTATCACCAAGAAGAGATTTCATACTTCATTCAATGGGTGAAACTTTAAGAGGAAAACTCTATTTCTGTAAGTCACACCTCCTACTTAGCTTTAACTTTGGTAAGATGCAGATACCGCTGGAGAATACCAATGAGCCTTGAAAAAAGCGTGTTCCCCATTTGGATTAAGAAAAATGTATAGCAGGGTTGGTTGTCCTCTTTATCAGTTAATGTACATTTCCTTCTGACTTTACACTTCACAAAACCAAGAAATACTGTAGCAGTGGTCATAGTGGGTCATTAAAAGTTACAGAAGGGTGTCCATTTGTAGTAAGTGGTAAAGGAAGAACAATTATTTTTTTCTGTAATTGATGCCACATGTAAGTATGGCATGCTGAGGAATAAGACACTGCCCATGTTATGTATAATTTATTTATTAAACACTGTCTTTGTCTTTTGTTGTTCAGACTTATATATGTGGATTTTGAGCTGTTTTTAATAATATGTATGATTAATATCCAAGATACCCAAGAGCAGATCCTTACCTTAAAAAGAATAAAATTCGCTTAATCCAAGTGAATTTATCTTGCTATTTGCATGTAGAGTATTGGTGAAAATATCCCAATAATTGATGGTTTATTTTCTAATTAATGTAGGAATCTGCTTAGGAGCTGTTAATTCACTTTAAGAAATGTAATAGAGTTTTTTTTTGTTAATTTTTTCCCCATTAAAATGGGGTGAGGCAGCAATTCTCACCATGCTTCAGCAGGCTATTACAAGAGAAATGGATGTGAAGTGCCTTGATGTGCTCTGCAGGATGTTACATAAATTCTATAAATAGCAATATACATGTGTAAACAAGATGATGGGTGATAATTTCCAAATGTGAGTTTCATAACTAGGGATTTGGGGTGAGGCCCTCAGTGTGGGGTTTTCGAAGGTGACTCATATAACAGCAACAATGGTACCTTCGTGCATTGAATTCTTGAAGGTAAAGCTCAATGTGAAGGAAAGAGAAAGATGCTTTATTAAGTGATGCACTAGAGCAATAGGTTGACCCAGATGTTAGAAATAGTTTTGGTTTCTTAAAAAGTAAATGAGAAAAACCTTCTCTGATATTCTCTGAATATTAATCCTAGTGACAGACATTGAATATTAAACCTAGAACATAACTTCCTAAAGTCAGGTTTTAGATGATG
This sequence comes from Uromys caudimaculatus, assembly GCA_028551405.1. NCBI lineage: Eukaryota > Metazoa > Chordata > Mammalia > Rodentia > Muridae > Uromys > Uromys caudimaculatus. The sequence goes on from CM052702.1 coordinate 95,222,951, forward strand.
AACATTTAGCCATAAAGGTGTCATGTGAAAGTGGCCAGCAAGTAGGAATATGGAAGGGACAATGCTTTTCTCTGTGTCTTATTGCCTTGAGTAATTTATTGAAATTTGGGTGTGGTTTCACAAGTGGTAGATACTAGAGACAGTGGCTAAAATGGAAGAAAGCTGGTCAGTTAGTGAGGGAAGGTCATATTTTGTAAGTTGAATTACTCAGCTAATTGTGTGTCTGTGTATGCATGTATACGTGTGTGTGTATGTATGAAAGTGTATGTGTATGCATGTCTACGTATGTATGTGGAGGTGAGAGAACAACTTCAGGGGTTGAAATTTATCTTCCACCTGAGACATGTTCTCTTTGTTGTTGCTGCTATGTATGCCAAGTCAGTGAGGATTCTGCTTCTACTTCCCATTTGGCCTTAGGGGCACTGGAGTTCTAGATATGTGCTACTATGTAAGATTTATGTGAATCCTGTGGATTCAAATCCAGGTCCTCCTGCTTATGTGGCAAACGCTTTGCATACAGATCATCTCCTTGGCTTTGATCTCCTTTTGTATTTCCTTTCATCCTCGCAAAGTACTGTTTAATTTCCTTTACTGCCTTATAAAAATCAAGAGGAAAGTCAAATTCAGTGAGATGCTTTGAATGTGAAGAAATGTACCATAGCCTACCTAGTACCATCCTTCATGATAGGAGCTATAAGTAAACAAGGAGGAATTCTTATCAGAAGATATGAGCGAGATAAAGGTGAAGGATGGAGAACTGGGCCTGCCAAATTGCAACAGAAGTCTAGCTGTCATTTTCCACATGACGTCTTTACATCTACTATGTACCACAGAAATTATTTCTTTTTAGTCATGTAACAGTATAGAATAGTTCATAATGGGTTGGATGAGGGATTTGGAAGCCCTGGGATGCTGTTTTTGTCTTCAATGGAGACAACACGATTTGCTTCCTGTAGTCATTTGGAGATCTGGGTTAGAGTAGAGGTGCTTCTAGCCTCAGTGTATGGATTCTACAGTTAGCATGCTAGACTCTAGTCCGGGCAGGAGTGATGACAGCATGTGATAGTCTATTCCTGAGCAAAGCATGCATCCCTGCAACTTAAATCTCGTTGTTTCATTGTTTAGACCCCTCAGTCTTGTGATAAAACTCCAATGGAAAGAGTGGCTGGGAGTTTTTGTCTGGCTATGACCAGAGAAGACACAATGGGTTTGGTGGGCATCAATACTTTGTTCAGGATAGCCATGGCACAGATATTACAACCTGCTTCTGAATTCATAGCTCCTCTTTCCTCATTTCTGTACATTCCTCTTTCGTGGTTTAACTCCTCTATTGTTGGATAGTGCCCAATTTAAATTTGTATAAGAAAGAATGTGTTCAGGGTAGAACTTTTGAAATGTTTAATATCTAACAACAGAGCATGCATATACATGAAATGTTTAATATCTAAAGTTGTCTTCCTTTGGTTTTGTGTCTGATAAATAGCTTTTCTGGATGGAGTTTAAGAGAGTCATTTACTTCTGAATTTTGAAGGCATATTTGTCTTTGTAGCCACTGATAATTTTCTACTATGTAAAATCTTGATCCTTTAAATGTGACGTTTTAAAATGGAAATGCTTTGTGTTATCTTATTACCAAAAATTTGAAATTCCAATGCAGTGTACTTTGGTCATTTGCTCATTCCTTGGTGACTGTGGGTGGCTCTGCTTGTGTCTCTCAGCACTGGGGAGTTTCATGCACTGGCTACTGTATCAGTTCTCAAGTGAATTCTTCCTGAAACTTAGCATTTCAAATCAGAAGAACAGGATTCAGTGTAATTCCATCCTGTCTTCAATAACCAAATAGTAGTCATGACTTGGTTATGAAATATATCTATCTGATAGGGGAAAAAGTAGCAGCAGCAAAAACTCTCAGGGTGAATGAAATGTGAAATGTTTCTTTTGTTTTCTCTTTCTAGGGCTTCAATGACTAAATCTCATCTGATCTAATCTTCTTTAACTCTCAGATACACCATTATTTAATGTATTATTAAGATCACATTACTGACGGGCTGTAATGTTCTTATGCCATTTGGGAAATTAATTTTATTTTTATTGATAGAATTATTTTTTAAACTTAAGGAAATATAAACTACCTTGTACATATGTATGTTTCCTTTGAGTGTATAAAGAAAGGATGCAGCAAGGTAAATCAGAGGCGTTATTCTTCAAACGCACTCATTATTCAGAGTTTTAAAATTCACATTTGGAATCCAACTCATCCCAGTCTCAAGCCATTCATGTTTGTGCTTATTTATGCAGAACCACTTCATATGCCAGCTAAAGTTCCAGTCCTGATCAGGCTTGTTATTTGGTGTCTGCTTGATGCATGTTACTGCTGCTTCCCCTGCTTCTGTTCCTTCTGCACACAGATATGACTTCTACTGTCAATCAAAACACATTTTACTACTGTCTTTTACATCTTCTTCCAGCCACACCAGTCTCCATTCTGCAAGGTCTGATGGGAGTGCACGTCTGATCATTCACTGCACCTCTGCTGTCTGTCTAGTTGCAGGCTTACATGCTATTTGCAGATGTGTTCCGGCTTTAGAGCTATAATAATATCAAAATTATAAAGTATTTAAGACCAAAATTATCTTTTAAAAATGAAGTTTCTCACTCTTACTTTACATTTTTACTATAGACCTTCATTCAAAGACAAAGAAGCATTTGAATTTTCTCACAGTGAAATATAAATGGCAGGAGTCCCCGGGATTTCTCTAAAGTCATGAATGTATGACAGGAGATGCTAGAGTTGGGCATGTGTGACAGGAAATACTAAAGCCACGCCAGTGTGGCAGGAAATGCTAAAGCCATGCCTGGGTGGCAGGAAATGCACTCTTGCTGGGAGATGATGAAAACATGAAGAGAACATGAAAAGAAGACGAATTTTTTGATTGAGGTTTCCCTTGTCAGGAACCTCAGAGAACTGTGCCTGGAAACAGTGGGGATACTTTTATGGGTGCCCCGCTGGATAGATTCACAATGATATCACACACAGCTCCAAAACTTGAGTGTTAAGTCAAAATTGATTACAAATATAAGTTTGTAGTGATTCTGTGATGGATCATACAATATTTTAATAACTCATCTTCTGATGATAACTACTCCAATTGTTCCTGTCTTTAATTTCTGCAGTTTTCTAATGCTTTAATAAGTATCCAAACAGCAATGCTTTTGATTGCAGAGTTAAGAACTACACACATTGTAAAAGCTTTTTTTTGGCAGTGAATTTCATTCTAGAAAGATTGTAGTAATTTATTTCATCAAGTATCCATCAGAGTGATCATTCCTCACTTCCTGCTAATCCTAGATTTTATGCCTTTGATCAATTTGAGGAGACACACATAGTCTCTTGGCTGTGTTCAGCTTAGTTTTGTTGAGTTTTGGGAGTCTGAAATTTTTTTATAACTTGATGTGTTATCTCTGGGATGAGATCCTGCCCAAGGACAAAGAGTACGAACAGTGTGGCTTGGAATGGCACCTTTGTTGGTGGCAGTGGCCAGCATCTGGTTGGCAGGGGGATGAGTAGTTAGAGCTTTGAGGTCCAAGGAGAGCTTGGGAACTCTGGCTCATACACTTTAGCCCAACAGGTATCCTAAGTGTCTGGATGTCTTCTAAGCATTGTACATACTGTTACTTTGACCATTGTATCTGAACTGAGATAGAGCCATAGCTTCTAGAAAGTATGATCCTCACCTGATTTGTAGAGTCTGTGGCCTTGGGGAAAATAACAGAGGCTTAACTGTTCTTTGTGTCAGGAAAGATCAGAGGAAGGACCTTCTTAGCCTAAAGGAGAGTGTACCTATCTGAAGGTGCATGGCATGGGGCATAGAGAGTAAATGGGAACTCTACATAGTTGCCCACATAGGGAAGGATCAGAAAGTCACACTTGAAAAGTGGACCACAGTCACATTGTGAATTGAGTGTGCTTGGAATTTGAGGTTAGAAAGTATGTTCTTTACCAGTACAATGGCCAGGAACCTCTGGAATCTTTAGCATCTTGGCTCAATAGGACAAGATAGATGTATCATTTTAGGAAAATTATCAGAAATGTTCTACTATTGGTTTCTGCATGTATTTGATGGCTTTATTTTACATGTGTCTGATAGGGGGAGGGAAGACCTTTTAGGAGGTTCATGGAATCAATTGAATGTTTCTGCTACAGGATTATCATTCACTGTTTTACAGAAGAAGACAATGTAAGAAGTAACATTTTTTTTGACAGATAGCTCAGGGCTTTAGAACGTGTATAGGTCATGAGAGAATGAAAATTGTCTTCTGATTATGCCATGTGCAGTGTGGATATGTATTCGGCATATAGGAATGCAAAATGAATTCAGAAAGTGCAACGGATACCCTAGGTTGGCCATAAGATCATCTACTGTGCCAAATGGCACAAATATGATGTGGACAAGAGAAATAAACACACCAATTAAGCCTTTTAGAGTAGCAAAGTTACCTGTGATAGACTTTATATTAACTTGAGGTGTTAGAATGCACATACATACAAAGCCTAAATCCTACGTACATTTGATAAGAAGGGATTTTAAGTACAAAACAGGGTATCTTAGCATTAGTAGCATGGGGTTGGATAGTTTCTAATTATTTTCATTGAAATTTCAGCAGTATTTTCTGAAGCACAATTCATTATATTCTTAGGTATAATCTGTCTTGTCCAGGAAGTCATTTTCTGAATGAGTAACTTCTTTGCTATTTCTGCCTGATAAACCATCCCTTTCAGAGATGGTTATAAAATCATCAACAATCATTCTTCTGGGCTGAATGGTAAATACCCTCTGATAAGCCATGGTGTGTGCTCTATTCGTTTGTTGTTACTGCTGTGGAACATTTTGGTGTTCATAAAGCGCATTTAAAATTGTAGCTCAAGAATTCAATTTTTATTCTTTGCGTAACTGTACTCTCATTCAGTCTAGATAAGTCATCGTGACATTCCTGAGCCAGCAGAAGGATGCTTGATGAAAGCTGGAAACAGGAGGTGGAAAGGAAGTGATGTAGATAGCCTCCTTTACAAATGCAGTGGCAGGGCTTCACCAAGGTGTATTAATAGGCTTCAGAGTATTCCAGAACTCCTAAGTCCACACTTTCTGCTCTAACAAAGGCAACCTGCAGGGCTTATTTTTAACCTTTATAAAGACTCAGCATTTTTACCACTGGATATTATGTAAATAATACTTACTGGACACCCTCCATGTGTCAGCCAAGTTGCTAACGCTTTAAAAAGCTCTCATGCAAAATTCTTATTATAACACTGTTATGAAAACATTATTGTACTCATTTTGAAGATGCCAGCCATTGAGGGTTAGTCAGGTTATTTGCATGAATTTATGTAGTCTACTTTTCCAGTTTTTAAATATTTTTTTAAAATATTGTCTTTATGTTATAGACACATACATAACTTTATATAATTTTTATCACAAAAAAATGAGCAGATATGTTTACTTTTGTTTTAAAGATAAGGGAACTTAGAGGTTCACAGAATTAAAGAAAATGATTTGGCTCTACATGGAACTGTTATTACAACCTAGGTTCATTTCTCTTCAAACCTGGATTTTTTTTTTTTTAACTCCACTGGCTTCTACAACTTAAAATATTATATTTTAAATAATTATTTTTGCAAGTGTTTTCTATTTTACTGCTTTGGGACTTAAGTACATAGGTGGTACCCCTTTCATGTTACAGTGCTTTAATATGGAGAGCCTACTAAATGCCTTTAGCACTCTGCTAAATGCTTTTCACCTCTGACATCATTGACACATTGGGAACAATTGCTGTTTGGAGAGGGAAGCAATTCCCCTGTGCCTTCTACTAACTGGATGCCAGTAACACTTTCCCCACCTCCCTTAAGTTGTGACAACAAAATGTACCTCCAGACTTTGCCAAATATGATTTGTTGGGGAGGAAGTCACTGCATCAGGGAACTACTCTTCTGTTCTACCTCATCTAATTCTGGAGGACTACTATGAGCCTGTATAGTTATTGTGTTAATTTTGTATGCTGAGAATGACTTGCTAGAGGTCACATTTATGGGAGACTTTGTGTCTAGGACTCAAATTCAAAGCCATGAGTTTGGAAAATTATTGTGTTCTATGGATTGTGCCTTGTCTTCCAAGAGAACCTGAGAGTTCTGGAGCACTGGGTATGTGTAGCCATCTCCTTTAATTTTTCTCCAAGGGTAACTAGAGAAGTACTTAGGATCCAGCAGTGTTTAACAAACATTCATTAGGCAAATAGCATACTTTTTGTAGATCATATTTAAGACTCTTTTATATAAAATATAGCTTAGTATGGTGATTAAAAAGATGGGCTTTGGGATTAGACGTATAGGGCTACATCTCACCCTGCCATTTATTGCTTCATGTTATAGGGTCTTGGGGTCTTGAAAAAGTTTTTGATCTCATTCAGCATTGCCTTTTCATCTATTTGGGACTAATAATCCCTCTTGTGGATTTTGTTGGGAAGTCACAAGTGAATATTCATAAGTCACCCAGCATAGTGTGTGACTCAGGGCTAAAATTTTAAGAAGCTATAGTTCCCAGAAATGCAAAATATATTTATATTAATGGTAATAAATCATATTAATAGTTTAGATGTCTCCTTATGTGATTATTGCATACACTCTGATTACAGTCAATCTAGGGATTTTTTTTTTTTGTCTACCTGATGTGTCTAAATGCTGCCATATTGGTAAGATTAAATTTCAAAACTTCATAAAACTGACCAAACACACAAGCATCAGGAAGGCAAGCAGAAAATCAAAGCTAAATGAAAACCAAGAGGCATCACCCTGCCGGAGATGATACAGGAACCACTGCTATGGCTTCTATGAGAAATTAAGTCAGGAATTTTATTCTCTGAAACAATTCTTAGTGCTGTCCCTGGCTCTACAGACACCATCCTTTGGCCTCAGTGGCAGGGAGTCGCCTCCTCCCTGTCTCAGCTCTCAGCCTTCTGCTGGTTTGGCATCATCTGTTTCCTTCCGCAGGCCTGACCTTTTGCTGCGTTTCCTCTGACTCATTTTTGGGTTTTGCTCTTGGCTTTCAGTTTCTGTTCTGGGAATTTCTTTTCTAGGTTCCTGGGTGCCTTTCAAATTGTTATCGTCATGATTTGATTTTTTTCCCCTTCCTTCGGGGATGACACCATGTCTTGCCACACCTGAATTGAATTAATTGCTAGGGGGTGACGTTTGTCAGCTTCTGCTGTTTTCCTGGTCTTAGGCCACATTGAACAGATCTCTGCTGAACCTATGTGGCTGCAGTCATTGTAGATTTTAACCATGTTCTGAGTGTTGAGGATAGTAAAATGCCAGGATAACTTTGAGGACTTTTCTGTTTTAAGTGTCTCAAAAATTTTCCATGTTTTGGGGCATGTTTGGATTTCTTAGCGTCTTGTGAAACGTTGCATGGAGAGCTATACTAGCTGGGAAGCTCTACTCTAAAGTCTCTTATGGAAACAACAAGGTCAAAAACAGCAATTCCTCTCTGTCACTTCCATTCGCCTATCAGGTACTTTACGAAGATCCCAGACAATCTCATTGACCCAGAAACAAGAAACTATTTGGATAAAGATAATGATAAAGATGCTGACATTTCTTTGGAGACTGGATAGACAATACCTAAGTACAGTTAGAGAGACAACATGAGTGTGAGAGTTACAAAGCAGTTAGGAATAGTGAGAAAGAAGACTATATGGAGGGAATTCAGGAGTGACATGCTGGGCGTTTGGAGCCCTGGTTACTATGGTAGCTTCACATTGCTGTGATGAAATACCTGAGACAGTCAACTTATAAAGAGAAAAGGTTATTTAGCTAATGGCTCTGGAGGCCCAGGACTAGATGACTTTATTGCTTTAGGTGTCTAGTGAAGGTGACCAATAACAATGGTGATTCAGCTCTGTCAGAGCAAAACACTCATGTCACAAGCTAGTCAGCAAGGAGAGACTTGGCCCTACGGTTCCACTTGAGGTTATGTCCTGGGTTATAGGAAGACCTCCCACTAGGCTTTACTCCACAGAGGAGGTTCTTCTGCCTCTCAGTAGCACATATGAAGACCGAGTCTTTAATGCATAGACTTCTGGGAGACTTTCATCCAAACCATAGTCAGCACCGACCAAAAGGGAATAGGATGCTCATTTTGTGCACTAACAGGTGTGTGATGGGTCAACCATTAGCTATACATTTGACGTTTTGTGTGACAAAGTTATATTTACCTAAGAGACCAATTATTGTAGAGGATTGTAATTTTCATTTAGATGCAAGGTGTGTAGGAAGAAATCAATGCTCTAATTTTAGTTACTTAAAAGTTTATATTAGTCTAGACAGAAAAATAAGGAACAGTGCGAAGGTACAATATTGGGTAAAGGGGTGGCATTTTGTGTTTTAATATGCAACATTAAAGATACTTTTGCAATAGAAAATGACAACTATCTGTAAAGTACTTGGGGTGTGATTTTATTTTTGAAGTAGGCCGCGAAAGGACCCTGTGTTTTCATTGTGTCTGTGGAAACCATAGGCAATACAAAATGAAAATAGTATGGACCAGTGTATTGTTTTCAAGAAGATTCTCCAAAGTTTAAAAGAATTACTCCTGTATATATTAGTATCAAGCCATTAGAGATGCATTTGCAGGAATTGTAGATTTTAAAGCAAAAGAGGAAAATTAGGAAAACTAATTTTTAAATTAAAGATATTTGACAATAACACAGGACACAATGTTTTGGATGACACATGCTCAGAAGTTCTACATTTTAGCTGGGACAGAGCTTTAGAAAATAATGTCACACTGCCCAGGCAGTGCTGATTGACTGGTCTTCACTAGTGCGGTGGTGTAGCAAGCACTGGGTGTTTGGGAACATTCAGCAGAAACTTAAGCCAAGGAGGAAACCCTAAAAGAGGCCAAGGTTTGCTCTCTTGAGTATTACTTGGAGCACAGAGCCAGGTAGACAGAAGGACTGGGGCATGCTCTGGGCCCTGGACAGAAAATTCAGTCAGAAAGCGACAAGGCTACATTGCTTGCCAGAACTCTGTTTGAGGAAGTTACTGGTCGACAGAAATGTTGAAGATGGTGGCTGCATTCTCTCCCTCTTGTTTGGAAATTATTGTTCTCTAAATCCTCTGGTCTCCTCACTCGATAGCTGAATGTATTTTTAAAAAATATCATGTCATAGATGTGTGTACAGTTACTGTAAAGAACAAATGAAAACAAATTCTCAAAAATGAAAGAAATTGATGAAAAAATTAAAATTTGTATTTCTAGAGCTCAAGATTATTTTGCACACTTTCTGTAACATTTGAAAACTCTTGATTAACTTCTTTGTAAATCCAATAAATGATACTTAAAGTCCACAATGATGAATTGCACACAAATGTCTTCAGTCATGAACACAATAAGAGGCATTTCTATCACCCCTATGTTTTATCTCTAACAGCCTTGCTGTCCAGTCTCCCTCTAGCCCAGTCTGGAGCAACCCCTGATCAGCCTTCTTGCATGGCATGACACTTTGTAGCTTTTAGTATTTTACACAAATCAAATTATATGGTGGCTACCTATACAGTTTATTTTATCAATTAATTTTTCCTTTTTTTGATACATTTTCTTTTGTATTGATATACTTCTAGTTGTTTATCCACTAATTGTGGATTGTCTCTTAGACCATTCTAGGCTATTGCCTGTCTATATTTTATAGATTTATGTTTTACATGGCTTTGGGGAAATGCCTTGCTACAAAATAACATGTTTTGTCTAGCTAATCAAAAAGTTCACGGATACATGAAAAATATTGAATTTCCCAGAATAAATATATTCATTAATTCTTCATCAACATACACTTTCGAGCAAACACACATGCTTTGAGAGCCAAAATTAAATATTGCATGTCTGATTTTGTAGAAATTTAATTTTTAAGAAGTATCAGTTTGGAAGCTGTTTATATGATTAAATCAGAACTTCGTGTCCCAGGGGAATATAATTATTTACTAAATATTTGGTCAATTTGGAAAAGAAATTGAATTGAATGCTGTTGGCTTTGTAAATCATAAAGAAGTACAACCGAAATTAAAAGTCAAGCTGAGACCAAATGTAATGTGGTAGCCTGGGATAGCGAGGACATTAGCGGGAAGATAGGTGCAATGTTCTGGGAAACCCTATGTTGCCTTCTCAGCTTACCTGTCAATCTGAAATGACTCAAAAAGAAAAGTTATATTTTTTATTATTTATTTTATTTTAAAAAATTTTTTTGAGAAGTTTTCACAGCACAACTCAAAGTAACCTAGAACTCTCTGTGAAGTGAGGCTGGAGTTAGTTTCCTAGCAATTTTCTTTTTCCCCAACCTCCCAAGTGCTGGGGCTACAGTAAGAGTTGCTGCTCAATTAAATTGATACCAAATCTAAAAATAACCACAAAGAAATGTTTGATGTACTTTCTTACATTTAAGAAAAATGTATTTACAAGTCAACAATAAAAATCCTGACTCTTGAGAAGAAACATGGGCCAAGGACATAAAGGCAAAATAATTTTACAAACCACACATTGCTCTGTAAGTAAGGACCACTCTTAGCAGCCCTGTGTTTCTCCATAGGAATGGTTAGATACTACCTCGTTTTCCTATTCTGTGTTAGGCCTGACTTTTTCTTTCCTCTCTTTCTTCCCTCCCTCTCCCCTTTCTCTTCTCTCTCTCTCTCTCTCTCTCTCTCTCTCTCTCTCTCTCTCTCTCTCTCACACACACACACACACACACACACACACACACACACACAAACACCATCAAGGTAGGAAGTCTGGAGCCTGGAGAAGAAGACCACACTACAGGGCTCTGCTGCTTTCCTGTGGTGGTTGTTCCTTTGGACAGGCTCCACCTTTCCAAGAGTCTTAGGAGACCCACTTGTGATCATAATGCCAGCCTTCTTTTGTGATTAGCCTAAACACTCAGAAAGCTTTTTTTTTTTTTTTAAATCAACATGATTTCTGTTCTCTTTTTAGTGATTATTAATGCAGCATATGTGGGACAGTATTTGTGTGAGCCTAGTTTGGGGGACAGAGACAGAGACAGAGAGACAGAGAGATAGAGAGACAGAGAGACAGAGAGACAAGACAGAGGCAGACAGAGAGACAGAGAGACACACAGAGAGAGATACAGGGAGGGGCATATTTGAGAGTAAGTTGGAACATACAATGAATCATCCCAAACCTGACAGCTATTTAATAATAAACAGTGGAGATATATTAATTCAGTCGAGTGATTAAATAAGTGTAACTCGCAGCAGAGAAACACGTTTTCTGCTGTTCGGCTGCTTGAGTCAGAGCATCAGGAAAGGATCAGCCGAACCGAGGGATGGGGGGCAAAGGACCCTTAAAGCTGCAAGTAGAGACAGATACTGTCAATGTTCTCAAAGGCAAATTAATTTGTATCAGTAATAATGAAATTGTTGATACTGTTTTAAATGGAAGGTGAAGCCTAAGGTAGTGAGTGAAGTTGTCTCACAATGGATTTTTACTAAGAACTTCAATTGCAGCAACTATTTGGAATGAGAATGGGAAATAGCCTCCTTGTCTAATGTGAGAAAATTGTGCTGCCTAGGATCAAATCTATGAAGAGCATTTCTGTAGAGTATTTTTTTGAATTGGAAAAATGAATATGATATTGTATAAATCAGATAAAAGCAAGGTACAATCTTGCATGTGATTTAATCCATTTCACAAGTTACCTCTTGACAAAGTACATTTCATAAAAAGCATCTTTCTAAAATTGTAATTTCAAAAATAACTTTTTATCTGAATAAGATAAAAAACATACTTCTTAATATGCTGGCAAAACAGAACACTGAGTCAAATTCTTCACGAGTTGTGGACTTACGGCTGATACCCAACCCTGTGGAAATGGGTGCCTTCTGGGAGAGCATCTGACTTCAGAGTTCTTATCTTGATATCTGCCACACAGAGGGCATCTAAAAGTCCTTGCTAAACAGGAAGCACAGCCAGAAAAATAAGTAGGGAGAGGCCAAGAGTCTCTGCAGTTTTCTCAGAGGACAGGTCACGCTCCCCTCCTACTTTGGAGGAGTGAGCCTTTAAGAGTAAGAGAGTGGTATCTGTGCCTGCCTCTCCAACAGCGGCAACTGATTTTGTTTGTTTGTTTGTTTTGTTTTGTTTTTAACTATTATCTCTTTATTTTGCTGTCTCTTGAGGTAGGTTTTTATTCTGTAGCATAAGCTTACCCGAAGCCCACTTATGGCTTAGCATGTCCAGGAACTCAAAGCAGTCCTTCTTGTCTCGATTCCTGAATGCTGGCCTTTCAGGTGTGAGTCTCTGTAAGCCACCTTAGTCACATCCCTCTCTGATCCCTCTCCTTCCCCTCTCTCCTCTCGCCTTCTCTGTATGTCTCTGTGTCTGTCTGTCTGTCTTAAAGGAAATAAGAGACAGTTTATTCTGGAGCTGTTTTGAGATCATGGCCCCAGGAATACAGATTTAGGTTACCCTCAATTCCATTTCTGAGAGTCAAAAACAGTCCATATTTTACCGGGAGCAATAAAGGCTTTAAATTTGGCTTGAGGTGAGAATGTAAGGAGGAAAATGCTGCCCCTTGGCTGCTGAAGAGACGATGAGGTGAAAGGTAAGAGTGTGTGTCGGCATGTGCGTGTGTGCCACTGATCCACCCTAACTCTGGTATGCCACAGGCTAGCCCCCTGTGCATACTCTTGTGGCTTTAATGGTCATGATGACTCAACTCTATAAGCACACTTGCTGACTATGACTTTGTTTGCCTTTTACACATTATACATGAGTGGGAAAGGTAGGAAGGATGTGCAGAAAGAATGGCAATCAGGGTTTAGAGATTGGGTCATTTATTGCTTAATTCATACCTTTATTCTTATATTTACAATGAAAATGAGTCTAGCTTATAATATCATGAAAATATATCATAAAAGTCTCTTATGAAACTGTCACTGCAGTTGACACGCCCTGTGCTGGCTAATCTACATTCTATAAGGCGATCCACACTCCAGTCCTGCTGGAGAAGCCTCACCATAGGACAGTGCCCCTCTAGATAAGGCAGTGAGATTTCTCCTATCAGACAGGAGTTCAGAGCCTCTTTGGCATTCAGGAAACAAGGCTGGGTCCTTTCAGTCATGCCTTCCCCTAGTTGGCCTTGTGCCCACCCCACGGTAAGAATGCCTCTGCAGCCTCCTATTTCCTCCCTTACCAACCTCTTCCAGCCTCAGCACAGCAGGGGATGGGTGTTTCTGGAATGCAAACCCAACTGTGGTATTCCCCAGCAGCAGCATGTGGCATAGAACCCACTACCACCTGGGTGCCTGGGTGCCTTTTGGAACTCTCTTGGGATTTGGCTTGGCATTTCCTCTGGTATCCAAGTGGTATCCTAACCACAGCCTCATGAGCCACTTGGAAGGTCCCTGCAGTGATGCCCTCTTCTGTCCTGGATTTTGCTCTGTCCTTGTGTTCTTTGTCTTCCTGTCCTTATTTTGTGTCTACCAGCTCGGCCCTACTCGGCAGAGTGACTGGTTGCTTTCTGGTTTTCACAGCACCACAGAACTATAATTTTTGCTTCTTTCATGGGAGATCCTTAATGGATGGAAAGAACCATATCTTCCTCAACCAGTGTGTTACACTGGAGATGTTTGACATTTACTTGAATGAAACCTTTGTGTATGCATTGCTTTTTAAAATCCCTGCAATGAGCTATGAGCCTCAGGTTGTTATGCAGGTAAAAATTTGGAAGCTTAGAATATTACTTATACCATTACTTCCCTAATATCTATTTGTCCCTTCCATTGAGCTAGTCAAACAGGCTAGAGTATGCTACAGTGATAAGACATGTCAACAATTCAGGGGCGTCTATAGGTCAATGTTCCATACTCAGTGCTCATTGGCAACTCGCCAATGTTCAGATATTCTGGGGTCAGCGTGACAGAGAACCCTGCAATACTGTCACTTGTCACAGCAAAAGGCAAGAGACTTGGTATATGCAGAGTTTGGAATTCTCTCAGGTTTCACTGGCAGAAAGCAAAAATGGCACATGGCCAGTCCTAAGCACAGCAGGGGTGTGTGAAGATGGCTCTGCTGAAGGACAAAATGACAAGAACAATTTTGAGGGCATGAGAAAGGAACCCCTCAGCTGGGAGTCTGGGTAAAGCTTTTTACCAACTGAGAAGCAAAAACCCAGCACAACATTTGCTGTGAAGGCCGCTAACATAAAATTAATATTCTCCTCCCCCTTTTACATGATTTTCTGTTAGAATAGCAAGAACTAGGCTTAAGGTCTAAGCATACTTGAGCTTGTGTAGGGCCTCATTGGTTTCCCAGGCATTTTGTGGTATTTCAAACAAGACTAATAATAGCTGTGAGACAGATGAACTTACGAAGAGGAAAGGTTTACTTTGACTCACAGCTTCAGGTTTTACAGGGTCTATGGTGAGGTGAAGCAAAGAACCATGGCCAGGAACCAGTAGGGGAGCCAAACTTCTCATCTCCTGGCTACTTGAGTCCAGAGGTCAGAGGGTGGGGTTTCCAATACTCCCTTCAAGTATCCCCCTCTTCCAATGACCTAACATTCATGTTTTCCCACTTTCTATAGTGTACACACCTCTAAATGCACTGTGTGGGCATCTGAGCTTCAGCACATGGGCTTAGGAGATGCTCGGGCCCAGGTTATTACAGTAATGTTAGATAGCCTTAGCAGTGCTGCATGGGGAGTCAGTGATGGACATGCTTTCTGTACTCTCTCAGGGCAGCTAGCTACTTGGGGTCTTAATAAAGAACGTCAGGTATTCTGGCCCAAGAGTATAAACCCTTTGAGTTATATGAGTCCCTGGAGGAGCAATGGTTGCAGAGCAGGGCACAGGCACCCTGTCTCTCATGACTCCAACATGACCATGGCCAGGCACAATGGACTACAGCTCATTCTGCCCCCAGACAACTTGAAGTGGTTTGTTATTTGTAAAAAGCAGGGCATCTTATTCTTACTTAAGGTCACAGGGAAGTGATTGCCATAGCAACAAGTCACCTCTTTCAACCCAGAGAGGCACAAAGTTCTTTCTTGGGAGGAAAGACTGCAAGTTTGGGAAGCTCTAATCAGTTCTACTGTAATTTATGCAAGAATTCCACCACAGTACCAGTTCATGCCCTAGTCACTTTTCCCTGGAAAGTAAGATTCCTCACTACAATTTCTATGGCTGAAAACTACTGCCCAAGGAAGTTTCCATAGCTCTGGTCTCCAGATAGTTAATTCCTTCTATTTTATGATAAGTGGAAAATTGGCTGCTTTTTCTAGTTACCATCTCTTAAATGTATTTTATCTGCTCCTCTCCCCTTCTAAACTCCTATTTTGGTTAATGGTACCCGTTTGTCTTTTATGAGAGAGAAATTTTAAATTGACTGTCATTTTTAACTTCTATTTAGACAACCCAAAATGTTGATTAGTTAATTTTCCTGTCATATATGAAAACCATAAACTTTTAGAAGTACTACTCTTTTTTTGTATCTATTTCCTCTTCCCCCTCTCACTTCCTTACTCTCTCACTCTCTCATTCTCACTCTCGCTCTCTCCTCTTCCTCCCCTCCCCCATGTGTGTACGTATACCATAGAACACTGTGGACGTTAGAAGACAACATGGGAGAACTGGTTCTCTCCTTCTACCATATGATTTCTGGGGATCAAACTCAGGTTGTCCAACTTGTTATCAAGTGCCTTTACCTTTAGACATGACCAAAAATGTTAGTCATGAAAGCCATTCTCATATGTGTTGACGTATAAGGATCCATCATTTGTGCTGTGAAAATTTCATAGCAGTTAAAAAAATAAGTACATTATAATATACAAGATAAATGTAATGAAATGACTTTAATCTATGACCCAGCTCAAAACCCTGAATGTCAGGAATGCAGCTAATGATTTCTGTGTCGCCTTGCCTACTATCCCTCGTCTTTCATGTCAGTAGCCATTCCGATTTTGAATATAGTGTTCACTCTCCCATTAGATTTCACTACATATACATGTTTTCCTGGACAGGGTTTGGAGCTTATAGAAATGCAGTTAGAGTAAATAATCTACCACTGTAATGATTCTGGGATTCAGTTGTGCCGCCTGCAGCTGTAGCTCATTTATTCATAGTCACAATGACTTCAGTGCAATTCACTCACTCTTCCATGGATGGATGGATGTTTGAATTATTTGTGTGTGTGTGTGTGTGTGTGTGTGTGTGTGTGTGTGTGTGTGTGTACTAAGTGCACATATTAAACATTATCTTCGCAGCTCATATCTAGGGACAGAGAGTTGTTGAAGCTAGACTGTGTCTTCACTTTACAAAACCATGCTACTTTATGCATGTTTGCCAAAGCAGTCATAACAATTTAATCTCACATCTGTGAATGAGAATTTGTGCTGTTCTGTTTGCCTCTGGTGGCTTGTTTGTATTCGCTTAGGTTTGAGGGTATGTATTTCTGCAAAATTCATAAACTGGAATTTAAACCTCAAGATAACAGATTACAGAATTAAGACATGGTGATTTTGGGGGGTAATAAGATAGACTGTTTCTTCATTAATTTGTCCCCACACCCCTCCATTCTGCCTTTCTCCTTCTAGCTGCTTCCTTTCCCCCCTAGTGAGTCCCCCAATTTACTTCCTTTTTGTATGTAGTCCATGGCATTACGTATTTCTACTCCCCCTTCAGACTTCTTCTTTCCCTCTCAGGACCCCCATTCTAGCTTAATGACACACAAACACATACTGTAAACTTAGGTTTGTGTATGAGAGAAAATATTCAATGTTTGTCTGTCTGAGACTGAATCATTTTGTATAACAACACTTTCCAATTACATCTACTTTTCTGCCCAAGTCATGAGTTAATCTTTAGAGTTGCATAAAGTTTCATTATATGTATGTACACATTTTCTTAATCCACTTATCTGTTGATAGACATCTGGATGTGGAATATCTTTGTGAAATGTTAGGTGCAGACACATAAATAGGAGCAGCTTTGTAAGACCAAGTATTACCATGTTTCTCAGTGATGCCTTGAATCTTCAG
Source organism: Uromys caudimaculatus (assembly GCA_028551405.1). Lineage (NCBI taxonomy): Eukaryota > Metazoa > Chordata > Mammalia > Rodentia > Muridae > Uromys > Uromys caudimaculatus. Next base: position 95,240,045 of record CM052702.1, read on the forward strand.
AACTATTAGTCTAGGTCTGACAATCCCAGCCCCTTCTAGTAGAGGCTTAAAAGACATACACATGCACATGATCCTCTCCTAACCAGACAGACTTAAGGAAATGACACTTGAGGACATCTGAGAAAAGCAACTTGCTTCTCAGTGATAGGGACAGACAAACAATGAGGTCATGGGCACCTTGCTCTCCATCTTTCCTGGAATATTGGTGAGAAGATACTATGTCAGGAACTGTAGTTGGTACCCTGTGACTATCAGCGCAAAAAGCTGATCCAGTGAGGTGGCAGAATAGAAGAGGAAAGAATGGTTTACGCTGAACCCTGAGGACACTAGGATGATTTCTGGGGAGGCCTCCCTCCATTCCTGTGTGCAGATAAACAAGAATTGCTTTTATTTAATACCCAGAACATCTGCTATTCAAAGATGAATGCATCTCAATTGGTGGTCATGTGTTGGAAGAATCATCTGTTCATAATTCTCTCAATATTCTGCTTGAAACGTCTGTCTGTCTATCTGTCTGTCTATCTGTCTATCTGTCTTATTTTATATTATCATCCACACAATCTATTGATCAGTCATTTCAACAAGATCTAGGTTAGTTTTTTGCTTTCTGTCATGAAATGAGCTTTATGGGTCTTCCTTATGATGTTTGTTTGTTTGTTTGTTTTGTTTTTAATTTTAAAGCAGCTCATTCTTTTTTTACACAACATCCTACAGGCATATTTTTGGCTACTTTACAGAGATGGCATTGTCATCTTTTTGGCAGTCAGAGTCATATTCAAGTTTTGTCACATATTACATCTGGAATCTGACTGGCGTCAGAGTTTTGGTACACATGCCCATGTTTACTCGGAGACTGTTGTTCCCCCTTCAGGAGATTTTTACCAAACTCTTTATCAACACAACAACTTTCCTTTCCAATATTCATGTTTCTTAGGCTCTACAAGATGCCTTACTTTGAAAAAGTTGTTTAATGGGAGCTGAAATAGATGTATCTAAATTTTCTCAATGCTTCCTTGCAAAATGACCTTAATAGTCTAATCTGTCATTGGCTTAATCTATGTCCCACAAAGGTGTTTGACCAACCTTGCAATGTAACATCTAATAGTTCCAGACTGTTCATGCTAGAGCCAGATGTAGCTGGCAGACTTTCTTTGTAAAGGGCTAGATAGTCAATAACTAATATTTTATGAGTCATATGGTCACTATGGCATATTTTATTTTTCTTTTGTTTTTATAACTGATTCATTTATTCACTCTTAGGCACAGGCTGCACAAAAACAACCTGCAGGATAGATTTGTTTCAATGGCTACAGTGTGCCACTCTCTTCTTACATAGTGGATTATTCAGGAAGCTTGTGGATACAAATTGGAAAAGAAGAAGTCAAACTATAACTATTTGCAGATGATATGATCCTATACTTAAGTGACCCCCAAAATTCCACAAGAGAACTCCTAAGGCTGATAAACAACTTCAGCAAAGTGTCTGGATATGAAATTAACTCAAACAAATCTGTAACCTTCCTATACTCAAAGGATAAATGGGCTGAGAAAGAAATTAGGGAAATGACACCCTTCACAATAGTCACAAACAATATAAAATACCTTGGTGTGACTCTAACCAAACAAGTGAAAGACCTGTATGACAAGAACTTCAAGTCTCTGAAGAAAAAAATCAAAGAAGACCTCAGAAGATGAAAAGATCTCCTATGCTTGTGGACTGGCAGGATTAATATAGTAGAAATGGCCATCTTGCCAAAAACAATCCCCATCAAAATTCCAACTCAATTCTTCATAGAGTTAGAAAGAGCAATTCTCAAATTCATTTGGAAAAAAAACCTCAGGATAGTAAAAACTATTCTCAACAGAAAAAGAACTTCTGGGTGAATTACCATACCTGACCTTAAGCTGTACTACAGAGCAATAGTGATAAAAACTGCATGGTATTGGTGCAGTGACAGGCAGGTAGATCAATGGAATAGAACTGAAGACCCAGAAATGAATCCACACGCTTACTGTCACTTGATCTTTGACAAAGGAGCTAAAACCATCCAGTGGAAAAAAGACAGCATTTTCAACAAATGGTGCTGGTTCAACTGGAGGTCAGCATGTAGAAGAATGCAAATTGATTCATTCTTATCCTTCTGTACAAAGCTCAAGTCCATGTGGATCAAAGACCTCCACATAAAACCAGATACTCTGAATCTAATAGAAGAGAAAATGGGGAAAAGCCTAGAATACAGGGCACGGGGAAAATTTCCTAAACAGAACACCAAAGGCCTAATGCTCTCAGATCAAGAATGGACAAATGGGACCTCATAAAATTGCAAAGCTTCTGTAAGGCAAAGGACACTGTAAATAGGACAAAGTGGCAACCAACAGATTGGGAAAAGATCTTTACCAATCCTGCATTCGATAAAGGGCTAATATCCAATATATACAAAGAACTCAAGAAGTTAGACTCCAGAGAACCAGATAACCCTATTAAAAAATGGAGAACAGAGCTAAACAGAGAATTCTCAACTGAGGAAACTCAAATGGCCAAGAAGCACCTAAAGAAATGTTCAACATCCTTAGTCATCAGGGAAATGCAAATCAAAACAACCCTGAGCTTCCACCTCATTCCAGTCAGAATGGCTAAGATCAAAAACTCAGGTGACAGCAGATGCTGGCAAGGATGTGGAGAAAGAGGAACACTCCTTCATTGCTGGTGGGATTGC
>CM052702.1:95242861-95271603 GCA_028551405.1 Uromys caudimaculatus
AGCAATACCACTCCTGGGCATATACCCAGAAGATGCTCCAACATGTAATAAGGACACATGCTCCACTATGTTCATAGCAGCCATATTTATAAAAGCCAGAATCTGGAAACAACCTAGATATCCCTCAACAGAGGAATAGGTACAGAAAATGTGGTACATTTACACAATGGAATACTACTCAGCTATTAAAAGCAATGACTTCATGAAATTCGCAGGCAAATGGATGGAACTTGAAAATATCATCTTGATTGAGGTAACTCAGTCACAAAAGAACACACATGGCATGCACTCTCTGATAAGTGGATATTAGCCCAAAAGTTCAGAATATCCAAGATGCAACTCACAGACCACATGAAGCTCAAGAAGAAGGAAGACCAAAGTGTCGATGCTTCAGTGCTTCTTAAAAGGGGGAACAAAATACTCACAGGAGGAAATATGGAGACAAAGTGTGGAGCAGAGACTGAAGGAAAGGTCATCCCATTACTGCCCCACCTGGGGATACATTCCATATACAATAACCAAACCTGGACGCTATTGCGGATGCCAGGAAGTGCTTCCTGAGAGGAGCCTGATATAGCTGTCTCCTGAAAGGCTCTGCAAGAGACTGACAAGTACAGAGGCAGATGCTTCCAGCCAACCATTTGACTGAGTTCAGGGTCCCTGATGGAGGAGTTAGAGAAGGGACTGAAGGAGCTGAGGAGGTTTGCAGCCCCATGGGGGGAGCAAAAGTGTCAACAGGCCAGACCCCCCAGAGCTTCCAGAGACTGGACTACCAACCAAAGAGTACACATGGAAGAACCCAGGGCTCTGGCAGTTTATCTAGCAGAGGATGGCCTTCTTGTACATCAGTGTGAGGAGAGGGCCTTGGGCCTGAGAAAGTTCAATGTCCCAGTGTAGGGGAATGCCAGAGCAGGAAGGCAGGAGTGGGAGCACCCTCATAGAGGGAGGCAAGGAGGGATGGGATTGGGGGTTTCCAGAGGGGAGACCTGGAAATGGGATAACTTTCAAAATGTAAATATAAAATATCCAATAAGAAAAGAAGAAATGAAGCTTGTAATACTTCAAGCATAGAGAGTAATCAGCTTAGAATACTTGTGGGATACTTCATGATCGAGAGCTATGAGTTCCAAAGAGAAGGCACATTCTAGCACGGGGGATAGATTTATTTACATAGTGATCTAGAAGCATGTATTACTCGAACAAATGAAATGCCCCAAAAAATTTTTGTGGAAGACAAGCTGAAAAAATGCTTTCTGAATAAGAGTGGGATGGCTCAGTACTCACTTATAGGATAAAGTACAAAAGAAATAGAACAAAGAACATCACCGGCACAAATAGAAGATGATAAAGTAGATGGAAACAGGTTGGCAGGCTGGAAAGCTGGCTTGGTGGTTGAGGGCACTTGCTGCTCTTACAGAGGACCTGAGTTTGAGCCCTAGTACCCATATCAGGTGTCTCGCAAACACCAGGAAGTCTAGATCCAGGGTATTCAGTGTCCTCTTCTGGATTCCATGGGCACCCACACTCATATACATATACCCACACATATACAAATAATTAAAATAGCGAAAAACCTTAAAAAAGTAATAGATTGAAAAAGGACATGCCATTGTTATAGAAATAATGTTCTGTAACTATAATACATTTTCTCTTCTAGGAGTTCAAGTTTAATTCTCTTTGCCTTGAGTGCAGACTCAATTTAATTGACAAAACAATTGAATATAAAAATGGCAGTTAATTTGCAGTAAAGAACTATGGAGGAAATTACCTTCACTAGCTAACATTTGCCACTGCCACTGATGTGCTGTATAGAGAGCAAATACCTGATTCTCAGACAAGTTGAGATTACCTTGTTCCTCCAATCTCCCAAAGCCATCTCAATCCTGAGAAAAAGGTCAGATATACACAGGTCATCTGCAAAATACCCGAAAAGTACTCCTTCAATCCACATATGATCAAATTCAAGGAGAGTAAGAAGTCCTCACACACCACGGAGTTGTAAAGTATGATGACATCTTGATACAGTATTCTAGGGAGGATCTTGGAATGGAAAAAGGCATTCATGAGAAAATGATTGAAATAGTAATAATGTTTCGGGCTTTGTTGTTACTAACAATGCATGGATATTCATTCCCAAATTTTGAAAATGTAAAAGATATACCAAAGCTATGTACGATGTTCATAGTAGAGGTAGCTGGATTCTAGGGGTATATGGAAACTTTCAGCTATTTTTAAGTCTGAAATTATTCCAGAAACAAAAAAAAAAAAATCAAGTTCACTGAAATAGTTTGGAAATGCAGCATATCAAAATTTCTGAGAAGCTGCTAACTCAGTGTCGAAGTACATCTTTAGTACTAAACCTCCATTATAAAGAGGGCAGGGATGGGTTGTGGCTCACCGGAGAACACTCACCTACTGTTCATGTTGAATTCACCCCCCCCAGATCTGGTGGAAAATAATAATAAAAAGAATCATGAGTGAAAATGTCTAATTAAGCATATACATTGAAAATTTAGACGACGTGGGTGTACCCCACTCATGAGGTAGATTATATTGGAGGCCAATGTGGGCTACGTAAGGAGCTCCAGGCCAGCTTGGGCTATGTAATCACACAGCATAACCCTGTCCTAGGGAAGAAAAGAATAAAAATAAGAGAAGAGATTAAGTAATGAAACCAAGAGCAGAGAAATGACACATTGAACACATTGAATGAAACCACAAAACAAAGGATGATCCGTGTAATTGATAATTCTCCTTCCTGGCTGAGCAACAGCTCTAGAGAAGGCACAAATGACTCATGATAGGAACAAAGAGATATTGCGAGTCTATAAACATTGGTAGGATGATAAGGGCTAGCAAAAGCAAATGTGTGCCTGCATCATCAGCAACTCTGAAAAGATAACTCATTGAAAGATATTTAGAAAACTCGAAGAATCCAATGTCTATTACATAACTAACTACTTAGTTTAAAATAGTTAATACAAGGAATCTAGAACATTTTACAAAAACCATATCAGAGTAAAATAGTCCTATTTCTTAACAATGTCTTCTTTTAAATATTTCTTAAAATAGAAAATAAAAGGACACTTCCCAACCCACTTTATGAAGCTAAAATTATTTTAACACCAAAAAATGAGACAAAAGCTTTGTAAGGACATTCTAGAAATATATTTCTCAGGAACATAAACACATGAATATTCAACAAAATATTAGAAAGTTAACAATTCACAAGCACAAGACTCAACTCCTGGCAAAATTTAGAGCCAAATGAAAGCAAAAGTCTCTCCATTAACCGAGTCAGTTTTCCATCGTTGGTGAATGCCTTTTGCAGGATAGAGAAATAAATTTAGGTGCAAAATCCTCTCAAGGTGTAAGGATACATCTGCAAGCTTGTTCTTTCTAATATTTTTTATTCTTAATAATATTACTAAGAATATGGAGATTTTCATAGAACTGGGTTAGGAGATGAAACATGCAGATTTGGGAACACATAGGCTCATAGTTTGTATCTCTACTACAGGGTAAAACTGGAAGAGAGAGGATGACTTGGAAGACAAAGAGCTGGTGTCTTGTGAATAAGAACTGAAACAGACTTTTGAGTGATGATAAAGAAAATATGACCTTTAGGCACGAAGTGTATTTAATTGGCATCTGGGGGTCTTGGTCATGAGTGCTGTAATTGACCAAGCACGCAGAAGAAAATTTGACCTAATAAACAAGTGGAAGTGGATTTTGTGTGTTAAGCACACAGGAAGAAGACAAGATGAAGAGTGTAAGAGGCTCTGGTTCCTTACAAGAAAACAATTTGGTGAAAGGGTAGTGCTACTTCATATGATAATTCATTCACAGGTTATAAGAAATCTGTAGAGTGAATTGTGGTTTAAACTTGCAAAAGATTTCATCTTGCAGGCATCACTACAATTTGGTGAGCTAGAAACTAACTTTATAAGTGTGGTGGTTTGGGTGACTATCCCCCATAGTGTGGGGCATTTGATTACCTGGTCCCTAGTTGGTGACACTGAAGAGGCTTAGGAGAAGTGGCCTTCTTGGAGGAAGTGTACAATTGGATATGACTTTGAGAGTTTAAAGACTGTCATTTTGAATTCACTCTCTTGCTTCTAGCTTGCTCTTCAAGCTATAAGCTCTTAGCTATTTCCGTTATTCCTGTTACTTCCCCACAATGGTGGACTCTTATCCCCCGGACCCATAAGCCCAAATAATGTTTTCTTTCCATAAATTGCATTGATCATGGTATTCATGACAACAATAGAAAAGTAATTAATAAAATGAGCATTACAAAGGTTTTTTTTATAGCTCAAATCCTTCTTTTTTGTGAGAGAATAAAGAAAATGGTAGTAGTATTACAATGTTGCCCAGAGCTTTTAAAGATATAATTGTTTAAATATTATTTAAAGATATAATTGTCTATATATTACTTAAAGATAAGGGAACTGGGTGAGTATGCACAGTTTGCCAGACGATTAATTAGAAGGTTGTAATCAGAATTAGTCACTGTTCAGTATTTTCATGTGTCCTAAGTACAAGGAATATTGCTCTTTCTTGAAGTTGATGTAATTATGTAACATTCTAAGAAAAGTAAAAATAAGCCATATGATCAACATTATCTGAACTTGAAAGCCATTTCAGAAATGAGAAATAGACTTTTGTGTGTTAGATAAACTTTTAAGTATCTTTGTTATCAATTTATAATATAGCCTATTTTTACTTAATGGTATGTTATTGTAAATTTCATAGACTGGTAGGGAAAAGCATATAACTATGGAAATAAGCTAAGTCTGATTTTAACTACAAAAATGTTTTCTCAAATGAAAACTTGCAAACTATAATGAGATAGATTATGTAGTGGCTTTGCAGGAGGCAGCAGCTGCAATGGCCAAACAGCTTCACTGGCCCTCCCTGGCCCTCCCTGGCCCTCACTGGCCCTCACTGGCCCTCACTGGCCCTCACTGGCCCTCCCTTCCTTAGAGTTATTCAGGCCTCTGTGTTTCTCCAGGCTCATTTGTAAAACTCCTAAAGCTTAACAAGGACTATAAAAACCCTACCTGTGGAGGATAGATTTGAGCTCAATCCAAGTAAATATTTTCTCAATGTGAAAAATACCCAAAGATTGCATGGGCTGCTCCAGTACAGACTGGCCCAGTGGCATGGGTTGACTGTTCCAGCTGGGTATGATGCTAGAGAGTGTTCTCACTTTGGCTGACCATTTCTAGGCTTTGATCCTCTATTTTTTCCTTATCTAAACTCTGTTTCATTTGTAATTCATTGATATTTTTACTTGTTTATGTTATTTAAAAACTCATTCATTTATTATTTATCTGTCCACCTGGTAGCATGCTGGACCAACTTTTAAATTTCCTGGTATTTTTAAGGTAGTTTTAAAGCACAGATATCACTAAAAATTAAATTATGAAATAATATAAACTTACAACTATGAATTGTATAAAAAACAAAAACAAACAGATTATACTTCTCAGAACTCGTCCTTTCCTGATTCCTGTTGCTTAAATATAGTTTCACCTACTGGATTTGGGTAAGGGAAATATGGCATGATTTCTGCTGAGTGTCTCTCCCAACTTTCCATTTTCAGTTTCACATCGGTAGCTTGACATAAGACACAATATGTGTTTACTCCTCAGAAATTATCTAATTTGACAACTCAGAGCCTCACTCTAGACATGCACTTGATAAACATTTATCAAAACACCAATGTGTCAACGTTTGTCTTTCTGCCTTAGAATTTAAACTCCATAAAAATATAGGGTTTTTTTTGTTGTCCATGTTAAAAAATACATATTTCTTGAATAAATTAATGGCTAGCTCATCACAGATCAAGCAGGAATTTTAAAAGAAAACAAGGGGAACTCAGGAGTGGGAGGTATTGCAGTTGATTTTTTTTCTCTCCAGTGGACCCACCTTGGAAGTTTTATTGGTTTAATTGGTGGATGGGAAATCATCTCTAATTCTGTTTAGTTTGCAAATAGAAATCACTCTTCCCAGTTTTCCAAAGAGAACTTCCCAGAGCAATTCCTGAGCTGTTTACAAGTTCCTGAAGTGTTGATATTACCTTCCACTGGGTTCAGTGCAGGCACAGTTGCAGCTTTTATGAATAGAGAGATATGAAATTAACCCAGAGAAATCTTTTTATTTATTTACTTGTTTATTTATCTATTCATTTATTTTCTTTTTGATACTTTATTTACATTTCAAATGTTTTCCCCTTTCCAGGTCTCCACTTTGGAAATCCCCTATCCCATCCCCCCCTCCCCTGTCTCTATGACGGTGCTCCCCCACCCACTCACCCACTCTCCTCTGCCCTCCCTAGCATTCCCCTACACTGGGGAATCTAACACCTTCAGACCCAAGGGCCTCTCCTCCCACTGGTGGCCAACAAGGCCCTCCTCTGCCACATATGTGGCCAGCACCATGGGTCCCTCCATATGCATTGTTTGGTTGGTGGTCCAGTGTCTGGAAGCACCAGGGGGGCTGACCAGGTGACATAGTTGCTCCCTCCCCATGGGACTGCAAACTCCCTAAGCTCTTTCAGTCCCTTCTCCAACTCCTCCATCTGGGACTCCATGCTCAGTCCAATAGTTGCTGTAAATTGAATCATGGGTGTTCTGAACTTTTGGATTAATATCCGCTTATCAGCGAGTACATACCGTGTTTGTTCTTTTATGACTGAGTTACCTCACTCAGGATGATATTTTCAAATTCCATCCATTTGTCTGCTAATTTCATGAAGTCATTGTTTTTAATAGCTGAGTAGTACTCCATTGTGTAAATATACCACACTTTCTGTATCCATTCCTCTGTTGAGGGATATCTGGGTTGTTTCCAGATTCTGGCTTTTGTAAATATGGCTGCTATGAACATAGTGGAGCATGTGTCCTTATTACTAGTTGGAGCATCTTCTGGGTATATGCCCAAGAGTGGTATAGTTGGGTCCTCAGGTAGTATTATGTTCATTTTCTGAGGGTCTGCCAAACTGATTTCCAGAGTGGTTGTGCCAGCTTACAATCCCACCAACAGTGGAGGAGTGTTCCTCTTTCTCCACATCCTCGCCAGCCTCTGCTGTCATCTGAGTGTTTGATCTTAGCCATTCTGACTGGTATGAGGTGGAATCTCAGGGTTGTTTTGATTTGCATTTACCTGATGACTTAAGGGTGTTGAACTTTTCTTTAGGTGCTTCTCAGCCCTTTTGAGTTTCCTCAGTTGAGAAATCTCTGCTTAGCTCTGTTCCCCATTTTTTGAGAGGATTATTTGGTTCTCTGGAGTCTAACTTCTTGAGTTCTTTGTATATACTGGATATTAGCCCTGTATTGGATGTAGGATTGGTAAAGATCTTTTCCCAATCTGTTGGTTGCTGTTTTGTCCTATTGACAGTGTCCTTTGCCTTACAGAAGCGTTGCAATTTTATGAGGTCCCATTTGTCCATTCTTGATCATAGAGCATAAGCCATTGGTGTTCTGTTCAGGAACTTTCCCCCTGTACAAAATGTGTTTGAGACTTTTCTCCACTTTCTCTTCTATTAGATTCAGTGTATATGGTTTTATGTGGAGGTCCTTGATCCACTTAGACTTGAGCTTAGTACAGGGAGATAGGAATGGATCAATTTGCATTCTTCTACATGTTGACCTCCAGTTGAACAAGCACCATTTGTTGAAAATGCTGTCTTTTTTTCCATTAGATAGTTTTAGCTCCTTTGTCAAAGATTACGTGACCATAGATGTGTGGGTTCATTTCTGGATTTTCAATTCTATTCCATTGATCTACCTGCCTGTCACTGTACCAATACCATGCCGTTTTTCTCACTACTGCTCAACTCAGAGAAATCTTAATCCTTTCCACAAGATCTCTAAAAGCAGGAAGAATAAGATGAGGCTGAGAAGTGATCAGATATCAGTCCAGACAAACCAGGCTAGGAATGACCTATATCAAGTCTGAGTGAGCAAGAAGGAAAGCAAATGCCCATCCTCTCAGAGCTTCCACTGGAAAATTCTCTGTACTTTGTATGCACTGGATACCTTAATGAAGCCACCAGAGGAATTGCCTTCAGTCTAATTTTGCCACATTTGAAAAATGTTTTTTGAGAACTTTGTGCTACAATAGACCAACCTCTATGATCTACAGATCCATAGTCTGCCTCTGAACCACTGATATCTTGGTGTGCATGACAATTCAAGGAATAGAATTAGCTACCAACAATTATATATACTTCCACAAACAATCTGGCTTCTCGTAGCACAGTGTTTTCACTAATACCAGACTTGAATAAATCTAACTGAGCTGTTTCCTGGCTGGGTCCTACAGTTCCCAGTCCTTGGCTATCTCCACCATGTCTGGGTATACTGTATCTGGCATCTGTACTCTGTCAGGTTATCTGACCCTTGGAGTCCTCTGATACTACTGCAGATATATTTTCTCATATAATGCTGAGATATGCAACAATTGATGCACAACATCTAACTAAGGTTACATCCTGTTCTTTACCAGCTGATAATAACTTCTACCAGGCAGCTAGCCTCCCTGGGTCCAATTTTCTTTAGGCATAAGTGGAATGGCTGAACCAAACGTTCACTGATGCCTTGGCATTCTGTGCTGACACTGAAAAAGCTTAACACCTGTCTTATTTTATTTCAGCTCTTGTTTCCAAGTCTTCTATTTCTCTATCTCTATTATGTTTCTTTCACCATCTCCATCTCTATCATCTTGTAAAGATTATTGTCCTCAGAATGGGTAGAGAATAATGTGTATTTCCTTGATCTACATAGAAAGGGAAATTGATGTCATTCTCTCTCTATGAGATTTTGCTTTGTTTCTATGTTGTCTTCATGTAGCAAGAAGGAGAGAAACATATTCTCCAAAGGATTTCAGAGCTCAAAGGGATAATTCCTTTTATATCACCATCATCGTTTTTTGTGTACAGTTTGCTCATAGTATAAAGAACTCAATTGCTGGGAACATTCACGTCTAAATTTTAAATAGACCAACAGTACCAATTATCATTAAGCTCCTGTGTTGAAGGATAGTTTAGATACAGGTAAATGCTACCCAAGACACTTACTTATTTGAAAGACAAAATGCGTATAACATTCAAATAGATAGTATCTGAATTAGTATTTTTAAAACCTGGTTAACAAGAACACAGATGCTTTCTCAATATAACATGTGCTCCAGGAACCAGAGAAAAAAAATCACTGGACAGCCCTGAAGGGATATGATATTGTTTGAAACATACCTAATGTAGCATAATCTTGTAGTTTCGTTTTTCCTCTTTGGTTTTGTGTGTGTGCTTTAGTTCATCAAAATCCATACTGACAAGATATTTAGTTGCCTCTGGTTGTGGAGGGCGGCATTAGGGATCATTCAGAAATAAAAACTGCACAGACGTATGCTTTCAAGGTAGAAATAATGTGGGTTAGAACAGTTTACATTTTAGTTTCATTAATTTGTCTGTCCTTTAGACCAATATAAATATGTGTATTTGTATGTATGCATGTTCATATGCATTTGTGATGTATATTTGCATGTGTGTTATGTGTATGATTGTAATCTATATTTGTGTGTGTTGTATATCTAACACTGTGTATTTATGTGCTTTTGTATTTGTGATATATATATATATATATATATATATATATATATTTGTGTGTACTTGTGTCCATATGTATTGTGTCCATATGTATTTATATGTATGTACATTCATATGTACTGTGGTCTATATCTGTGTGTCTGTGTATATGCATGTTTTTGTGTATGTGTGGTTTTTTTCTTTATCGTAAGAGCATATACTTGCAGTGATCTATACAGCTCCAGGAGATGGCTTTATATCATCCATTCACCCAATTGTTCCTTTGCTTTCTCTGTGCATTGAAGAAATACGGCAAAAAGTTCCTAAGTCCCTCTGGAAAGATTCCTCTGACCTGACTCATTCTTATAGATCCATAAGATCTCAGATTGTTGTTGCTTGAAAATAAAAAGTGCAAAAAGAAAGGGAGAGGGACTATGGAGCAGAAGGAATGCCATGGGGGTGGATGGGGGCTGTGCACAATCCCATTGTGTTGGGTGATGAACTTAAAGGATTGTTCTGAAGAAAATAGCATTTCTGAAAACTACTTACAAGAATTAGCAATGCCAGGGCTATAATTAAAGTAGAAAAATTTACTTTGTCCTTTAAAAACTAGAAATTACAGCAGCAGCCCAAGTAAAAGTCTTTATGTTATTTACATCCAACTTCCAAGATTTTCAAGGATTTGATTTTTTTATCAGATGTTCAAGTTGCTATGATTTTAAACACAGAATGAAAAAAAACATTTGTAAAGATATTTCTTAGCTACGTTTGTGCTGTTATGTCTTCTTTTGAGGGCCTCTGTTCAGATCAATAGCAGTTATCATTTGGGTGGCTTATTTTAATTCCTATTTATTTATTTATTTATTTATTTATTTATTTATTTATTTATTTTAGTTCTTTTAGCTCCTGGCTATTAATATAGCTAGCAAAGTTCTGTCCACTCTGTGGGCTTCCTCATCATCCCACTAGTTATTTTCTTTGTTGTACAGAAGCATCTTAGTTTTATGATGTCCTATTTGTCAATTATTGGCTTTAATTCCTGAGCAAACAGAGTCCTATTCAGAAAGTCCTTTTTTCTTCCTGTATCTTGTAGGGAATTATCTGTTTTCTTCTGGAAGTTTCAGCATCCCAGGCTAAGATATATCTTAAAAAGTATTCAAATGCTTAGCGATTAGGGAAATACAAATTAAAACTACTTTGAGATCTCATGCTACCCTGCTTAACATGGCTAAGATAAACCAGAGGTTAGTGAGGGTATCAGGAAGTGTGTGCAGCCATTCTGGAAATCAGAGTAGAAGATTCTCAAAAGGATAAAATAGACCTACCATTTAACCTGATAATGCTATTCTTTGGCATATGCGCAAAGGACTCAATATCCTACTGTAGAGATACATTCTCAGTTGCTGTGAACAGAAAACAAACTAAATGTCTGTTAACTGATGAATGGATGATCAAAGAATCATATACATATACATTAGAACTCTGTTCAGCTACACAGGAAAATGAAATCATGAAATTTTCAGATGAATGGAGGTAATCATAGGCCACCTAATGCCACCCTCAGCAGGAGACAGGGTTAGCTTTCCTGCTATCATGTCCTCAGGCCTGGCTCATCTGTACCCACACCTTCAAAGCCAGCTCCACTGTGCTGCCCAGTCAAGGGTGCAGTTGACACACTCAAGTGCCACAGCTTTGGGGGATGGGACAGCTCTCCTCTCACAGCTTCCAGGTTGGCTCACCTGTGCCTTGACCATTAGGGTCAGTTTCACTGTATTGTCCAGGGGAGGTCCAAGGTCCCCTCTCCTGAGTGCTACAGCCAGCAAGGGAGCAGGGATAGCTTTCCCACCCATGAAAGGTCTCCTGGCTACTGCATGTGGTATGGGGGGGGGGGGGAATGCCACACCCATGACATCTCATACCAGACAAATAGAGGGGCCAAGCTCTCCTGTACTCTCAATCTCTGGGTGGCTCAATTGTGCCTCTTCCATCAAGACCAGCTCTACTGTGCTGCCCAGACAGCTGCAAACAGCAGTCAAGGGACAGAGCCAGCTTATATGACCTCAGAGTATTCTCTCTTATTTATGGAGCCTAGCTCTGAACCTTTGGAGTTGAGCACATAGCATGAAGTACCTGCAGAAGCTGGGAAAATGAAAGAGACCTTGAGGTAGGGGAAAGAGATACAAAATGGACTTAGAATTAGGAGCTATGAAAGGGAAAAAGGAAAATCCAATTGTAACCTTTAAGTAGAGAAGGGGAAAGAAGGGAGAGTAATACCGAGAGACACAGGAAGGAGAGACAAATAACGGTAAGGATATTTGAAAAGGTCATAGGGAAGCACGTTATTTTATAAGCTTATTTAAGGATATATATATATATAAGTGTGTGTGTGTGTGTGTGTGTGTGTGTGTGTGTGTATGTGTGTGTAGTCACATGCATGTGTGCACACACACAGTATTAATGGAGTTATGCTACATCAGGTCAATACTCTCTACAAGAGCTACAGATTCTCTAACAAAATCCCCAGTGCCAGGCATGATAAACCTCCAATCAAGTTGGTCAGGAGAGCCCAAGAGACTCCCCAAATAATAAAGCCATTGCCCATGGTTGCCTCACAGTTCTTGAAGGTAAGATTCTAATGCTGAAGATACCACACACTGTGGACATAGGACTTGGAGAGATCGAGCTGAGCTAACCTAGCTGCACTGACCTGGAAGCCTCTTACCAGATGACTAACTCCTCTAGCATCATAATGTACTATGAATGAAAGATGCCAAGAAAGAAAATCAATCAATAGTCACATCTAGCTGTAAATTCTACAAGCAACAAAAACAGCCAGCCTGGCAAGATATAACCAATGGTGCAATACACTTTTATCTTGGTGATAACCACCTATTGTCTAATTGGGCTTAAAGCCTGCCCTATAGCAGAATTCATTCCTGTTTGTTTAGACCTAGCCAACTTTCTGTAACCTGAGGGGTTATAGACCCCAGAAGAGAACCTAATATTGCTATTTTCCTAAACCAATATAATTTCTAACTGTACTCCAAACACTTAGATTTATACCTGTAGGTAAGTGCAGCTCTCATCCTTCAGCAAAGAGGCCTTTTTTGCAGCAGATAAAAACTATTACAGAGATCCATAACTGTTTAAAATGCAGAAAATAAGTAACAATTCCTTAAGGAACAGTATGGAAGAGAGAGTAGAGAGATTGGAGAGCCAAAGGACTAGATTGCCTTCTGTGAGACAAGAGTCTTCTGGACACGACAGAGATGTTGCACCTGTGAAATAACAATAGTGTTGTTTAACCAAAACCTGCACAATGACACCACTAGTTGACATAACACACCAACAGGAGTAGAAGAAATTTCACAAGATCTCACCCCTACATGAAGATAATTAATGGCTGCTGAGAGGAGAATCATGTGTCCATGGATGAGCCCCCCGATAAATTATAGAAATCTCAAGTAGTCTGCTCTAGACTAGTGTTGCTACCCACAAGCAACACTAAATGAACTCGGTGTGTGTGTGTGTGTGTGTGTGTGTGTGTGTGTGTGTGTGTGTGTAATAATTATGGAGGAAAAGATTAAGAATTTAAGACAGGTGGTGGCCTGGGAGGAATTAGAAGGGGGAGAAAGAATGGAAATGATGCAAAACAGACCTCATATTTGAAACTCTCAAACAATTAAGGAAAAGAACATAGGAAAAAGAAATAAGTAGTGTGAAAGAAGAGTATAAATTATGTCTGATACAAAGATATTAATGCATTGATAGGTACACTGAGAGATCCAACTCTGTCCTCAAACTCAGTCAATGAATAGTTCTGTAGGCTATATTATTCCTTAATAAATATGGTAAGGATTTTAATTTAATATAAAATCATACTATCTATCATTTACCTACTATATATGAATGAAGTATGAAAAAGTTGTAATCAAAGGAAGACAAATTCCTCTATATCAAACCATGTCTAGTGTAACACACTTTGAAGTAACTGTTCAACATAAATAAGAGACTATGAAGAAAAAATATCATTGTGCTATTTATATATAAAATTCTATCAGTTTGGATTCCAAGATGATCATTTTCTTAAGGCATTAAAAATCATCCATCATTTCAGTGAATGACTGTACATTTATAATGATCTCATGAAAGTTGTGATCTATCTAAAGCATTTTCAGCACTGTGCTAAATATTAACAATGCTAAAGAAAACCAAAGATGCAAGAGTAATGATTCAGTCTTAGGAACAGAAATGACAGCGAAGAAATGCTGACGAGAGAGATGAGCTATTTAAAGACAACTCCTCTTTACTTGTGTCAATGCAGCCATACCTGACGAGGGCTCAATGCTAGCAGGCCCAGTGCTGGGCACCAGGAGAATTAAAGATATTCTCTGTCTCCAAGATCATCTAAAGTGGCTCACTCTGGGTCTGTTATGCACTTTTTATCTCTGAACTTTTAGCACCTAGCATAGAGCTTACCACATAAAAAGCAATCAATATCTACTTGAACCAAATATCTGTTGTCAAAGAGAACATATGAGATTTCACTATGTTGAATCATAGTTGGGCTTCTTGGAAGCACAAAATGAAAGGTAACACAGATTTAGGACTTCTTGAAATTGCTAAGATACTGGTAGGATACAGAATTATATAGTAATACTGATTATATCATCATGGTAAAGTATGCAGAGCTCAATGTTTCAGTCTATGTATACATTTAATATAAATGCAAGAGGAGAATTCAGGATAAAATACCTTGTCGTCTTGAGCAAGCAGTTTACCACCTTTGAGCCTGAGATTTCTCCATCTTTGAAAGGAAAGCTTACAGAGTTCTTCGCCTGAAGTCATGGGTGATGTTAAGGGAGACCTTGAGCATAATTTATAAACTGCTATGAGAATGAGAATGTAGTTTTACTTAGAGAAGGTATAGACTTTAATAGATTTTTATAGAGGTCTATGCCACCATCAAAAAAGTTTAGTTTCTGGTTTAAGTTATCTCTAGAGTTTATTTTTCTTTGAAAAATCATCTTTAAACTAACTGGCAATATTATTCAATAAATTAAAATTAGAAAACAAACCTTTAAACTTATATGGAAAAAAAAAGTGTTTTGGATGGGTTCCTGTTTTCTTCCCTAGTAAATAACTAACCAATTAAGGAGCTAATGAATATTTATTGATAACCATTATGTACTCTGAACTGATAAAAACAAAGGAACATAGTAAAAGACACATCAATATCTTTCTTCAAAGAATCTACTGTCTAGGAAAATACAAATCAGTCTTCCCTTTCTTAAATCTTTATTTTATGTGTATGCTCGTTTTGTCTATATTTATGCACACGATCTGGTGGCCACAGAGGCCAGAAGAGCACACTGAATCTCCTAGAACTGGACAGTTGTGAGCCTCCATGTGGGTGCTAGGAATCAAATCTGGGTCTCCAAGAAAGCAGTCAATGCTAAGCTCTGACCTACCTATTCCCCAGCCCCTATTTTTCCTCTCAGTATAGTAGAAGGGAACCTTACACCACAGAATAACTACGGGGAGATTTTATTTAAGACTACGCAATATTAAAAGCTACTTTAGTATAGCAAATAAACATAGAAATAGTTACGAACTGTGATATGGAAAGACTGCATGGGAACATAAAAGAGCCATTCCAAGATTACCTATTTTGTTTTGTCAGCAATCTCAAGTCTAATTGGTATCCCAAAATGAACAAGTTCCTGAAACATGAGCAAACTAGTTTTCATCTTAGTAATTAATTATGCTGCTTTTGGAACGGAGAGTTTTTCATGTAGGTAGGGTTGTGTAGAGAACAAGGTCACAGACTGGAAAAAAGGCAAAGAAAAACCAAACTGTGGGAGGAACGCTTGACTGAGGCTGCGCTTGAGAAGATGATACAAAACATCTTCTGGTTTATTTGAAGCATAAGGTGCAGACCAAAGGGCGGTGGGATCACAGTTAGAAATTAGACCAGCATCAACGAAGGGTCTGAATAGTATCCTTTAGATACGAGGAGTCATCATTTATACAGCAAGGGAAAATGGACAGGACTCTACACTCTAGAACTTTCCCTAGAATGAACTGAACTGGGAAAGACAGAGAAAGATCTTGTGTAGTGACAGACTTGTGAGGACAAAGGGGACAGAGAAGAGGGAGCGGGTCTGTGTGCAGTGCAGAGGTACTGTGGCGGGATCTGAGTGGGTACCGCATGGGAATGAACAAGACAATGGCCAAAAGAGTCAGAGTTATGGGTGGGTGCTGTTGTTAGTAACAGGAATGAGAAAGCCAGAAGGTCAATTGTACATGGCAAAAGCTGTGGTACTCAGTTTAGTTATCACTGATGTCAGTGTGGCTGGGAACAGTTAGTTCAACCTTGAGAACATGGACTGCAGGTTTTCAAAGGCAAACAATCCGGGTGAATCTAGACTCAAGGGCCAACATGCATTGGTGAGTGAGACTATTTAAATAAATCTCTTAGTGGCTATTTAAAAATTTAGCACGTATGAGTAAAGTGATACCAGATGCTAAGTTCTCTAAAGTCCTATGAACTTCATCTGACTCATTATCCTAAACTTGAGATGCTGTCCAGCGTATGGTATGTGTTCAGCATGCGTTTGCTGGACAGAGAAACAAAGAGTCTATGCCGAGCACTACACAGATAAGAATAAATTCATGACTGCAGAGGACTAACACACAAATCAGTGTGTTGTGTTATGAGAGGGCAGTGTGCTAGTCCAGGAAGTATATCCAAATATGTTTCTCAGAAATGCCATTGACATTCTCAGAATGTGAGTGACATTTCTGTAGGCATGGATGTCTGAAAGGGGATGGGTAAGGGGTGATCAGATATGTGTAGTGTATGGAGATAAGACAAAAGGGAAAGATGAGAATGGAGATCCACAGGGACAGAGCACTGGGATATATCCACTGAATGAAGGAACTGGGAATGACTGAGGGGCACGGAGAGGTGAGGCACTGATACTTTGGCAGGGATTACAATGGCCTGAAGGAGTCAGGTTGAAAAAGCCCAGCTTCCACCAGGCAAGAGGCATTATTGTATCCCTTAGGAAGGTCGCAGAAAATATTTGAAAAGATGTGTTCTGGTGTCTCTTTGATCCCTACCTGTCCCTTACCTGTGTCTGGGGACTCTTATGTTTGTAGGGGAAATTGCTCTTTTCTTTCTTTGGAGGAAACACATATGTGCACATTCTCTGAGTCTCTGCGCCCCCCTGCCCTTTCCTTACATTTGCAAATAAGGAGTTGTGTACCCAAACACATCAATCTTCCAACTTTTAAAAATAGAGATGTAATTTGAAATTTCCTTTTGGTTAAATTTAATTGTTCTAAAACTGGCATATCTGTACATACATTTGCTTGGTGCTGTTGAATATTACTTGCTTCTTTTGAGGATATGACATAAGTGGAACTAAGACAGTTATAGGCAATGCTGGCAACAAAGTTACCATGTAACAGTGGATATGAGTGGATGCTTTATATTCTTATTTTTAAAGTTCATGGACCTTGAGATTCTTTCTTTCTTTTTATTGGATATTTTATGTATTTACATTTCAAAAGTTATCCCCTTTCCCAGTTTCCCCTCCAGAAACCCCTCTCCACTCCCCCTCCCCCTGCTTCAATGAGGATGCTCCCCCTCCCACCCACCCACTCCCACCTTACCAACCTGGCATTCCCCTACCCTGGGTAATCAAGCCTTCACAGGACTGAGGGCTTCTTCTATTGATGCCAGAGCTTCTATCTTTACCCAGGGTTTCGCCTTGTTTTTGGCCTAAGGGAAACTGAATTTATTTATCTCTAATATTTCTTATCCACGTGTCTTCAATATATAATCATAATACTTGATTCATCTGAAGTGTCTGATGTCTAGTGCTCATAATTTTCTTTTAAGCACAGACTGAGGCCTTGTGGGCAAGACAACAAAACCAGTCTAAAGAATAAGAGCATTTATTGGCCATTAATGATGTTCTGGGTGCTGTAGGGGATAACAAAATTGAGAAAGAAAATGTTTTATTTGGTTTCAGCTAGACTGTAATTTAGCCAGACCATCCAAGCACAAATCCTTGTTTGAAGGGGAATAAAAGTAGCACACATGTGAGTGCTTTGATAACATTACCCAGAAACAAGCTCTCAGAGCTGGACTCCCAGAGACAATGGCGTTTCCAGAGACAAATGGAGGCTTTCTAGGAAGGCTGCCGTAGTCATTACTACTAAGTTAGCTGACAACTCATTGAGTGTTGGATTTGAAATTCAAAATAATCGAAACAAAACAAAAAAGAATTCGAGACTCTTAATATTTTCTCTTCATACCGGCAATTTTGTCAGCTGTTTTTTTTTTTTTTTTTTTTTTAATTCCAGAATTATGGAGGAATTCTGATGTGCAGATGATTTCTAACTCAGCCCCGCTGAGAAAGAGTTCTGTAGGGGTGCAATCATACAGCTTGGTAACTGCAGGTCCCAAAGTCCCCACTGCTGAATGTTGCTGTGATAGTGGAAAGGTTTGTTCCACTAGGTTGGCACATCTTCCCCTGCCACTCAGTTTTAGGACTTCTGTGATACAACCACATATTTTTAATTAGCAGTGCAAAACCCTTTCTTTCTCTGTGAGACACTTCAACATCTAACCTAACAACATTGGCAGCTTGTAAGCTAGCCTTTACGTAGGCTTACTGATACTGGCATAAGCAAGTATAAGAGATTTATTGAGAAATATACATTCATCAAACATATATACTTGTTTTCAACTCTGCCCGCAAATTCTTTTTTAGTATCCTTTAACAATATTTGGGCTACATTCTATAGCTTCCTAGTCATGTTTTTATTGTTACATGTAGTTTAACCCAGTTTGGAACTCTAGTTTCCTATGTAATTCAAAGCCCACTACCCCAAACAGTGTAAGGAACAGCTGTAGCCCTGACTTTAGTGTAGGGAGCTGAGCACAGTCTAACACTAAGATACTGATTAAGGTCCTTTAGTTTGGGGAAAGGTGGGCTGCAGTAGGGAAAGAAAGCAGAAATATTTAATGTAATTGGTCTCAGATGGTGGACAGTCTCCTTTTTGTCATAGCAGGGTATGCTGGTACTGACCAGTCCTGGTGTGCTTCATCAATACAGATTGATGTCCACATAAATGCTTAGATGCTCTTCTTTGAGTAGTTGTTGATATTACCTTTGAACTTTCTAGGTCCAAGAGTCCAAGAACTCCTTTTTTTCTTGAGTACTACATCTTACTACATGAGCCTGTGAGATCCTTCCAGGTTCTCTCCAGGGCCTTCTCATGAACTTATAGGATGAGAAAGTGGGTCCTATCTTGTTCTTCAAAGCACTGTGCACCTACTTTCTCTAAGCCTTAGTGGCTTAGGCACCTCAAATGGGCTTTCATCTTTTGAAATCTTTTCTTTTTTCCAGACAAGGTCTTAGTCCCTATGTTTTCATGTCCTTCAAAATTCAGGTCATCCTTCATCTTGCTCAGTTCAATGATAGTTCAGTGATGGGGTAGGTCTGCCAGCTCATTTTATCTGGGAAACATCCAACCTGGGTGGGTCTTTAGCACCTTAAAGCTCTGTAAATGAGTCTTCTCATTTAGTTCAGGCAATGAGAAAACACAGAGAGAGCAGGGAATGGCTTCGCTCCATGAGTTCTGCCCTTGGAGACCTACAAACTTCAGGAGACCAGATTAAATACTAGGTAAGTTATATGCCATCAGGTAAACATGGGTTAAGAGTATGAAATTTCTGACAGAAACAAAAATAAACATAGATTTAAAAACTTAAAATATGCCTAAAGGCAGAGAAACAGTCTAATTTGGTTGTGGTATGGAGAAGTTGACAAACCATGCTGTAGACAGGAGGTAATTTGGAGTATATTATGGAGGACACTGAGTTCCACGATGACAAACTTCGAATTAAATTAATTTTGGAAGGGTTATGAATCTAAGATGCTAAAAGTATCATTATGAACAAATCAAGAAAGAGACCACTTTCAAGTTTGAGTATCATCTACATTGCAGTCTGTGGCTTTAGGGGTGACAGTGGGTGTCTCTGGAAGTTCTAGAATTCTAGCCATTGTTATCTGGCACTTATTAATGTGTTTCACCAACAGTTCTAAAGTTATGACGGTCTCTGCTTCAGTCACCAGACACACAGGAAGTCTTTTTAAATTAGAAATTTGTGTTTTTAAGGTGTTCTTAGCTTTTTTAATCAGCTAATCCTATAAAAACAAGTCAATCCATACTGATTTTTACGTGGAGCTACATGGATAGAAACACAGCCCTTGGATACAGTAAATAACTCTGTCCTGGCATCCACTTAATGGAGAAAATTACATCAATGTAATGATGGCATGACAGTGTGTCATTAAGAATACTCCTGTTGTGGACTTCTGTGATAACTGTCACAGCCCTTCTCAAACTGTGGTTCTTTTTGTGACCACATTTCTAAACCCTGGTAGCATTTGCCACAAGGTATGGAAGGTAATAACAGCAATGAGATGTAACGTACTCAGATCTTGCTATATACCCTCTGTTTTGTAAGTCCCTTTTACCAGGCTCAGTTCTGAATCCCATGGTCACACCACGAGGAAAATACTAATGTTGTCTCTAGGATATGTCTGTGATAACTGAGACAGAGGTTAAATTACTTAGCCATGGACATTGTACATGTGAAAGTAGATTCAGGATCCAGTCCAGATGGTATGAATTCAGTTACTGAGCTCCTCAATATCACATCCTTGCCTAGGGGAAAATGAAAGTCAGGATGGGCCACCTGTTATACGTGTTGGTTGTCTTATCAGAGGCCGATTGCAGATCTCCTCCCTTCAGATCTCTAGTGGGAGTTGACATGATTGTCTATACTTTTCAATAGTCTACCAGTGAGTGACAACTGTACCACTTACTGTCTCTATTGTCACCATTACCTATGTTTCAGGACATAGACAACTTGGAAGCAGACAGTGTCATAGCAAACTGTAGCAGGTGGCAGCTCTTTAGTACATCTTTTAGCATCTGATCCTTTTCTTACAATGTCTGGAGACTCAAGAAACTCCAAATGAGTTCTGCAGGACAAGGACATCAAACGGCACCGGTGTCATGTGACGTATAGTTCTTAAGTGATAAAACTGACTCATTTTAAAATGCATAGCTTGTTAAATCTTAACAAATGGATGTAGCAGTGAAATATCAGCCACAACATGCAGAGCTTCATTATCCACCAAGATTCTTGTGCCAATGCCTGTCCACTGTTATGACACTATCTGCAACTCCAGGCAAGCACTATGTATGTTTCATATAAATGGAATCAAATACTCACGAATGCTGTTTTCTCTTGTTCAAAATGTGAGACTTAATCCATGTTGTGTCATGAATAGGCCATTCACTATATTGCTAATAACATTTTATTATACTAATTTGTTACAAATTATTTACTTGTCCCTTTTTGAAAGATGTTTTTTTTTTTTTATTTCTAATTTTGTATTATGTGTGTTAGGGGGAATATGTGTTCATGTCTTAGGCAACGAGAGGCTTCAGATACCCTGAAGCTGTCGTTATTACTGAGATGGCTATTGAGAGGTCAAATTCTAAGGAATAAAGGGTTAGTAGACTTTCAAAACCCCCAAGGATGAGTCTGTTTCCATCTCTGGGATAAAATTTCGGGCTCATGTGAGATGGCATGGAGGGACTCATTACATGGTAAAGAATTTCCATGAAGACTCTCGCTTACAAGTCTCTACTATTAATCTACTTTAGGAGTGCTAGAAGAAAGGGGGGGCAGTGGCTAAAGATTCCCTAAGGAGGGCCAGGAGCTGTCCCAGGGGAGATACTTTGTTAGGCACACGGTTGGGAAATTACTGTCTAGGTTGCCAAGGGAAACTGATTAAATTGTTTAAACATAAGGAAGCATCCTAGAGTGGTGTCAGGCAAGCCGAGAGGAAAGGGCACTCCGCTGACTTTGAAGCATCCTGAAGGGCTGCTGAGGGAAGCTGGTTGAGTGGAAGTCCTTCTACTGACACTTCTCTTTGGCCAGAAAATGCATAGCAAAATGTGCTTAGCAGGTGGCACTTGTGCGGAGGCCAATCTGTGGTCCCTGGAGCAAGCTGTTCATGTAGAGACTGCCTGGCAGTGTGACTGTACCACAAAGTTGTCCAAGGGAAATGCTCCAAAGGAAGGTGTTCTATGCTTTTGACTACTGTGTGACACAAAAGCAATCTAGAAAAGGGACACACAATCCTGCATGCTTTGTATGAGTCTTATGTGAGGGAAATGCCAGAACCAGAGAGGGAAACCTCTTTTATTGGAGTATCTCTCCAGAGCCCTCCCTTACAAAGCCTTACCTGTGGCATCTGGTGAGCCCAGGATAGCTGCTCCACCCCTTTGGTGGTCTCTGAAGTAAGTGGGTTTGAACTGGTAGCAGACACATTTGGTAGATACATGGGAGTAGAATTTGCTGAAACTGCCTACCTGTTTTCTAAACCATTTGGTTGCTCACCAGCAGGGTCTGAGTTTCAATTGTTCCAAATGACCACTGACACTTGGGGTGACACTTGGAGGGTGTCACTCAATTTTATTCAGTCAAGTTTAGTAAACATTTATCAATTTTATTATTGTTTATGAAACTGCAATTATTTCCACTGTCTGCTCCTTATTGTTTTCTATTTCATTAATTTCTAATCCTAACCTGTAAATGTTTAAACCTACTTTGGGTTTACTTTAATTTTCTAAAAGCCTCGAGTAAACTCTTAGCATATTGACTCCTGGGTCATTTCTCTATGTTAGCTTTCATTGTATCACTTAACTCTGCGCCTCTTACTGCAAAATCTGCTTTGACTATTGGTCACCCCCTTTTACTGTCTTATTTTGATTATGTTTGTCATATTTCACTATCATGCAATGAAAAAAATTTTTCCCTCTCTATGTGCTTGAAGATTTCCATACAATTTTCTTTTCTAATGATTTCTTCCTCACTGTAGTCATATGACATCTTCTGAGCCACTATAATGCTTCTCAAAGAATGACTTGTTCTATGGCCTGTAACATATCTATCTCACTATCCTTCACATATACCCAGAGGAAAATCTGCATGTTGTTGCCACAAGGTTTATATTTCACAAATGCCAGTTCTGTATATTTGTTGACAATGTTCATGAGTTACTTACTTTTGCATCTACTCTGTCTGGTTATGCTTTCAGTACTTGAGAATACTGAATATTCTAATTAAAATTTTGGAATTATTTCTCCTTCAGTTCTGCTAGGCTTTTCCTAGTGGAGTTTGGAGCTGATTACTAGGTGCATTTATGCTGACAATTGTTAAGGGCCCCTGATCAGCTGACTCCTTCATCACAGTGTGTTTCTTCTTGGTTTGATCATAGTCTTTGCTTGGAGTCTGGTATGACAATGTTGTATCAGAAGTACCGTATGATTACGGCTTTTATGGTTCATCTTTCCCAACTGTTTTTCCCCAAATTCATCTGTGTCTTTATCTCTTAAGTTGTGTGAGACTCACTTGGTTGGGTCTGGCCCTCTGGTCAAATTTAATAATATCTATGTTCTGGTTGGCAGGTTAAAATTCTATTTAAAGCGATTATTGCAATACATAGGTTTAAATCTACCATCTTTCTGTTTTTATATTTCTCCCATCTGTTCTTAGTCTCTGTGCCTTCTTTTTGTACATGTTTTGTTTTTGAGTATTTAAGAATATTTGATATTATTAAATATCATTAGCTCTTTAGCTGTAACCTTTATTTTTTGAGAGCCTGTTTTAAGGCAGACATAGAATTGAAGGGTATAGAGTTAGTCAGTAACACCCCATGGCATCTGCTGTGTTCAATGAACCAACTTCTTATTTGTCTGACATGAAGCTGGTCATTTGTCACCCTTGGGAAATGAGTAACATAGTCATTCAAATTGTTTGCTGGGCTTTCTGGTTCAAATGAGAACCCTGGGTTGCTTGCAGATGCTCTTGAGGTCTTAGGTGTTACTGCATCTGTGTTTGTGGCATAGCCTGTTTATTCCAGCCCTTCTGTTGGGTCAGAGGTGGCTTTATTTATTGGCTCACATAGCTGATGGGTAAGACTCAGCTTTCAGTTCCTTTTTCTTGTAAATTTTTTTTAACCAGATAGAAACACCCTGAGTCTCACTGTGTACTGGCTTTGTTTCTCTCCTCTTCCTTTACCTTTCTTCCAGTTGTTACCTATGATATGTTATTCACAGATCATCACGATGTTTCTGAGTCTTCTCACCAACATTTGAACACATAAGTGTGCAGGAACCCTTGTTCTGGAGGCATATTAGCCAAAGAGAACTAGTCTTCTCCTGACTGCTCTCCATGGCCAATAAAGGCTCTGCATCTGTATGTTAGAACTCATGACTTCCCAGCTAAGGAGTCTCTAGGAGCTGTTAGCTTTTATACTCATGATTATTCTGGCCTTAGGTTATGAAGTTCCACCACACATAAAGAAATCTCCAAATTCAGATGAGTCTATGAATCTGCTGTGTGCTTTTCTAGAGCTCATCTACACTGTTTCCGGTCTCTGTGTCCCTGTTTCTCAACATATTGCCTCCACAGCCTGTGTGAAGCCTGACCTTTGATCCTGCAGCTTAGTGTGTAGCTGTGTTCAACTCGGACTTCCTCTGCCACTGAGTGCAGTGTGGCTCCACACTGAAGGGGTTCTGTGTTTTTCTTTCTGTAGGTTCACAGTTAGATACCATTTCTTTGTCTGGAGGCAAGTTTTTATCCAGTTCTCCAGTTTTCCCCTTGTTTACAGTGAGAGAGTGTGTTCGGACTTATTTCTATGACTAAATGAGAATTTTCCCAGTTCATTGAATGTTGACAGGAGAGAAATCTGTAGTGATTAAAACACATTCATTTATTATGCTAGGCATAAAAAAAATATAATTTCTGTAATGGCACCATATAGATGTCATCAACAATTCAAAGCATTCCTGGTGCTCATGGAATCAATGCACAAGGAAATAAGCATTTCTAAAGGTTTGTTTGCCTCAATCACATAAAAATCTATGAATTCTGTCAGTCACACACATACACTGTTTCAATATGTAACGCTCCAGCTTATGTGTCTTTCTGCTTCGCCAGCAGATCATGACAAATATTTGTAGTTCCCCTTAACTTCTAACCTTCTGTTTCATATGACTTAGTCCCTTAGAAAACCAGTTCCTCTGTCCAAATTGTCTTGCCTCTTGCCCCCACTTGCAGTGCCTGTGTGCTGGTCTTGTCGACATTCTCATATGTGGGGAATGCTGCAGCTCCCCAACTCCCTTGTAACCTGTCCAGTCTCCTGCCCACTTTAGTGTTGATGGGACAGTTAAACAAAACTGCTCCAATGTGAGTCAGATCAGGTCAATGCTGTGCTCTAACCTAATGACTGTTCATCTGCCCTGGACTAAAAGCTACACTCTTTAAGGCAGCCCACACGCCCTATGTGGGCTAGCCTCAGCTCTTCTATTCCTGTCACATTCTGTGCCCCCCA
The DNA here is from genome assembly GCA_028551405.1 of Uromys caudimaculatus. Classification (NCBI taxonomy): domain Eukaryota; kingdom Metazoa; phylum Chordata; class Mammalia; order Rodentia; family Muridae; genus Uromys; species Uromys caudimaculatus. The sequence goes on from CM052702.1 coordinate 95,267,951, forward strand.
CCCCAATGCAGGCTAGCCTCATATTTTCTATCACATTCTAGATCCAGGAAGTAATGTGCTTTCTGTTGAGGATTGGTTTGTTGCTATGTACTGTAATGCTTAATTCTGTACCTTGAGGGTCTAGGCCTATGAGTGACTTATCAGGTTTACAACCTTTTGTTGTGCAAAATTTGTTCTTGATTTAAAACTATGATTAAGTAAAATTGACTACAGCTAATTACTGGAGGGATTAGGGGTAGGTGTGTTTGGAGTAACCTGGTTAGGGGAGAGACCTATGAGAGAAGGAAGAAGAAGAGGGGAGGGAAGAAGCCATCATGAAAGGAGATGGACCATGAGCACATGACCAGGAGAAACAGCAAGTATCTGGGGTCCACTGCTGGGGAAGTAGCCAGGCCTGGAGTTAGAAGAGAAGATTAGGGGTTACCCACTCCTATTAATTATCATAGCCACATAAAATAACCACAGTCTGAGTCTTATTTATTTGTAAGCTAGTTGGGGAGAAGCTTAAATTGGTTGTACTACATCAGGCCTTTGGCATCTCCACTCTGTTCACTTTTACTCGCTCCTTCCTTCCTCTTCCTTTCTCTTCCTCCCCTCCCCTCCCCTCCCCTCCCCTCCCCACCCCTCCCCTTCCTTCCCCCTCCCTTCCCCACCCCTCCCCTTCCTTCCCCTCCCTCCCTTCCCTGCCACTCCCCTTCCTTCCCCTCTCCTCCCCACCCCTCCCCTTCCTTCCCCTCCCCGCCCCCGCCCCTTCCCTTCTCTCCCCTTTCCTTCTCTTCTCCCAGTGGGAGGTGCATCACCTATTTCCACAGCATCAAATTTGTATCCAGTCTTCTTTGTTACATCTCTTCTGAACAGCTTGCTTAAAGTACCTTTCTTTCTCCTTGCTGATCATCGTTTCTCAGTTTTATTCAGCAATGTTAACCATCATTTGATACATCTCTTATTCTGTCATTTTTCCTTTATCCTACCTAGAACATGGAATTGCTTGAACAGGCCCACAGTCTAGTTGACCATTAAGCATACATAGTAAGCATTCTGAAGAGAATATCTGTAGTCACCTATCTTAGTGACCAGATATATCTGCCATCTAGACCCAGTATTTCTTTGCCCTGATACTGTTGTGTAAAAACTGCCAGGTTCTTGATTTACAGTGACCCTTTCTGTAGATTTCTTACATGTTTCTATGTTACTAACCTCCCTCTTGCAGGCAGGTTACATAATACACATAACTTACCTAGAGCTTTCTTTTGTATTCTGCCATATTTTCCTGGTCTTGAAAACTGTTGATTATCTGGTTTGGAGTTGGGCGTCTCCAAACAGATACAGGCTGCTACTTTGTTGCAGTGGTTTACTTATATTGAGGACTAATTTTGTCATCTGTGGTTGCTTTCAAAAGGGTTCATTCTTAGACGGTAACATTAATTTAAGCCCCAAGGTAACTCACTGTGTTCATCACGAAGCATTCTGAAAGTGTTAAAAATGAGTTCACTCCAGCTGCAAACATCTGAATCCAGATAATCAATGTCGGTTCCTTGGCACCTCCTTATAGATGCTGGCTATGTGCACAGGTCAACCCACAGAAGCCCATTTTGTCTACACAAGGATGAACTGTGGCTCTAATTACACTGTATTATGTCACTTATGAGAACTGACAGTGAAGGCTATTCAGCTGCAAGTTTCAATTAACTGAATATATATTTGCAAGAGTCAAATATGTACTTCCACCACGTGGGTCCTGGAGATTGAACTCAGGCCACCGGGCTTGCAGTAAGTGCCTTTACCCACTGAGCCATCTCAGCAGCACCTACAGACAATTTTGAAATATAGCATGTGGCAAGTTAAGCTCACATTTCATTATCTTATATAAAATGTGATAAGCAGCATTAAGGAATGTTGTGTATAGGAATTAGAACTTTAAAAAACAGTATATGAATTTAATTTTATACTTTTATGTTTTTTTCCAATCCTTCTTTTATCACATGTTCTGAACTGTATTATCAATTCATATACAAGGCCACACAGGATTGGCTCCTGGCCATACTGTAGCAAACTGAATGTCTTTCTTTCTGTTAAAAAGGTCACTATGTTTTTGAGTGCTAAACCAACTGAGATAGAAGCATAAAAGAGTTTACCACAGTATGGTCAGGAGCCAATCCTGTGTAGTTTTTATTTTGTTTGCCTGGGGACCTTAAGAGAAGAGATGGGAACTGGTCATACAGCTCATGTCTGAGGGCCCTGATCTGGAACACTGGTGTACATAACCTGTGTTGCTGCCATCATGCGGTTGTAATTGTGATCTTTCAGAAATGCAGAGTTACCTGTTCAGGAAGAAGAGAGCATCCTCCTCCAGGAAAGTCAGCACACATTCGGGCCTCACTATGCCACCCATCTACAGTCTGAGATTAAACTCTATGATGCTGTTAGCCTTACTCAGTAATCCACAAAGGATTTGGTGCATGCCTTTATCATTGAATAATATGGCTTCTCTTCTGTTACTCAATACTCCTTCTTTGGTAACAATGTCTACTTCTTCTCCATTAGATTTGGGGAGAAGATACCTTTTCTTTCATATAAGGATGCTTACGTTTGGCAAATGTTATCTCTTAATTTTGCATGGAGCTGTGGAGAGTTTTATAGAGCATATTTAATTTCTCTCTCTCTCTCTCTCTCTCTCTCTCTCTCTCTCTCTCTCTCTCTGTGTGTGTGTGTGTGTGTGTGTGTGTGTGTGTGTGTGTTTGCATGGGTATGGAAGCTCTAGGTTGATACTGATATGTTGAGAGAATCCTTCAATTGTTTCACATCTTCTACATCGAGGCAGCCTCTCTCAGTTGAGCCCAGAGCTTGACCCACTCAGCTAGTCTAGCTATCCTCCTTGTTCTTGGCACTGCCATCTCTGTGCCTTCTGAGTGCTGAAATTACTGATGGGCTATCTCACCCAACCAGCAGTTAAGGAGGTTCCAGGGATATGAACTCAAACTTTCAGGTTTGCCCATTACCCACTGATCCATCTCTGTTGCCTAACTTTTAATGACTTTTTGAAGCTGAGTGATGGAAATACCTACAGTTGGTCTTTCTAGTGCCTAATGTGCTTAAAGTTTCACATAAAATTTTTAAACATACTAGGAAGAGAAGGATGTTTAAATAAGACTATAAGGACCACAAGGTGGGTTATTGATTATAAGAGAAAGTGCTTTCATAGTACGAAGCAAAGAAAATTGCCAGATCAGATTGTAAAACCCTAGGCATCTAGTAAAAGTCAACTCAACTCTGTGCAAGTATTTAGGATCTTTGCCAATTCACAACAGCAGGCAAGTGCTAAGTCATCTCTTTTCCACTTTGCAATACATTTTGACTTTTGTGGTTATAAAGGTCTGTCTCATAGATAGGAGCTTACTGAATGCTTTAACTGTTTAAAAATAGCCACTTTGCCAGATATAAAATTAACTCAAAAAAATCAGTAGCCTTCCTATACTCAAAGGATAAACAGGCTGAGAAAGAAATTAGGGAAATGACACCCTTCACAATAGTCACAAACAATATAAAGTATCTTGGTGTGACTCTAACCAAGCAAGTGAAAGATCTGTATGACAAGAACTTCAAGTCTCTGAAGAAAGAAATCAAAGAAGACCTCAGAAGGTGGAAAGATCTGC
>CM052702.1:95272103-95301963 GCA_028551405.1 Uromys caudimaculatus
GGGTGGACCACCAACCAAAGAATACACATGGAGGGACCCATGGTTCGGACCACATATGTGGCAGAAGAGGGCCTTGTTGGACATCAGGGGGAGGAGAGGACCTTGGGTCTGAGGGTGTTAGAGGCCCCAATAAAGGGGAATGTCAAGGTGGGAATATGGGAGTGGGTGGGAGGTGGAATTCCCTCATAGAGGTGGGGGAGGGGGAGGGGATAGGTGGTTTCAAAAGAGGAGACCTAGAAAGGGGGAAACATTGGAAATGTAAATAAAGAATCAAAAAAAAAAAAAAAAAAAGATAAGTGGATATTAGCCCAAAAGTTCGGAATACTCAAGTCTTACTTTACAGTAACTGCTGGACTGAAAGTGAGGTCCCAGATGGAGGAGTTGGAGAAAGGACTGAAGGAGCTGAGAGAGTTTGCAGCCCCATAGAGGGAGCAACAGTGTCAACTGGCCCAATCCCTGTCCTCCTGGAGGCTGGACCACCAAGCAAAGAATACACATCGAGGGACCCATGGCTCGGACCACATATGTGGCAGAGGATGTCCTCATTGGTCATCAGGGAGAGGAGAGGCCCTTGGACCTGAGGGTATTAGAGGCCCCAGTAAAGGGGAATGTCAAGGTGGGAAGACGGGAGTGGGTGGGCGGGTGGGTAGGAGGTGGAATACCCTCATAGAGGTGGGGGAAGGGGAGGGGATAGGGGGTTTCCAAAGAGGAGACCTGGAAAGGGGGAAACATTGGAAATGTAAATAAAGTATCAAAAAAAATCTAAAGTGTAAAGAAAAGTTGATTAAAAAGTATATTCATAACTTTTTCTACTCAAAAAAAAAAAAAAAAGGAATGGCCACTTTGTTTAAGCAGAGTCATATTAGAGAAAGGCAGACGCCTATCTGTCACTCTGCATGCACTTATTAGTTTCCTAGACATAGTGTGTATATGTGTGTTTGCATTCTTTGTCTTATTATCTGTTTTCTGTAAAAATCGTTTTGTTTCTTCATTGACTCTGATACTGAAAACTCCATTTTGTCTTATATTAGTTGCTTGATAATCACTTATGGCTAAGAAGGAAAATATGTAAGACATGGTTCTGACTCCTGTTTTAATACTACTACTACTAATAATAATAATTTATTAATAAAATTAATAATATCTTTTTAAGTTCTCATTTTTTTCTCATTGCCAAATTTGCCTTTAGTAACCTGTGCCTGGTAGAGCTTTGTAATTTTTCTGTTCCAGATGGGCTCTTGGACTTTCTTTGGCTCAAGCTCATTCCTTCTTTCTAAAAACCTTAAGTTGCCTCCTATCAAATTCCTGTTCATAACAGTGCCTGAGAACCCTACTGTGCTCCAGTGAGACTGAGGCTGTACAAGAGTATGGAAAGACAAGGCCACACAAGAAACAGGGAGTTCTTCATGCTAGTGCTTCACGGATACTGTGAGGATTAGTTTGAGTTTCAGAGCATGGCAGACAGAGGCGGGTTAGCATTTAGTTTGAATTCTCCTGTCTGTCCTGTGTATTAGAGTATTCAGTTTCTCTCATTGAATGAAGACTTATTAAGTTCCTACTATGTGGCAGAGACTCTAGAGGGCACTGAGTCATCAGGCATCAAGTCATGGAGGACACAGTGTGGGGGAGACTTGGCCATCTGGCCCTGGGTGAGAAGTAGCAGGGGTAGACATTCGTAGCCCAGGTCCAGATAGAAAATTGCCTAGTTCTTAGCAGGGGCTGTGTGTTCAGAAATTTAGGATCAGGGGTGGCAGGGATGGCCACACAGTTTGGAGACATAGAAAAAAATAGCGTGGCAAAGCCACTTTCCAACTGGGAAAAGTCTGTGAGGAAAGTTTGTACCTAGAATGTGTTGTCTTGGGTGAAGTTATATATTGGGTCCTTGATTTTATATTTATAAAAGGGAGACAACTCTTAATTCAGAGGTCTATTACCTGCTGCTTAATAAATATGTTCAAAATTCAGGGATTTTGAACTAATATTTGTTGCAGAATTTTCTAAGGAGAAATAGGTTCATGTACATGTGTGTTCTGTGTAAATTTTAAAAGTCTAGAAGTACAAAAGAATACAACAAACAACTAATTTGTGAGCCACAGATAGTCATCTGCCCTTATGGGTTTCAGCATCTTTTATTACTTTTTACTGAAGAAAATTGTGCCTGCCATTTTTCTGAGAGACTGTGCATGGTTTCTCCATGTTTATTAATAGGTAACTAAAAAATACCATTTTTACAGTTTCAGGGATGATATTTATACTTTATAATATGGAGTTTATTTTAAATATTAATCACTAGAATACTGGAGTAGATGCACCTATTACCCGCCTTTATCAGACATTAAAAAAATGTGGGTTTTAGATCCCATGTCTGGTATGTTAATCTGCAGCTAATGATTTCCCCCCATTAGCTCATGAAAGGGTCTTGTCAAGGCAGGACAGCCATCAGTGGTTTCCAGCAGAAGTTCACCTGCTTTCATCACAGGTGGTAGAAACAAGAACAGGAGCGTGGGAACAAAGGGTTTGAGAAGTAATTAGACAGCTTACATATGTCCCAAACTGATTTTAGACAAGATATTTTCACACTCAATGTAAACTCCCCAGATTTTACAATATATTGCTTTAAGTTAAAAACAACCAAGGAATTTTCTATGAGAAAGAGAGAGAATCGTTTTTTAAGACAGGACTCAATATGCACGTATATTCTTCTGGAAGCTGAATAAACGGCAGAGTAAGGCCAAGAGATGTATAAGACATTTGCATCTCCACGGCATTTCTCCGTATCTAATGTATTCATCCTCTTAGATGTTATTTTATCTTCACACCATGTCCTGAATAGTCCGAGTAGCATCTTGTATTGCTTAGCGAGCACACAGTAGGTTGCACATGAAGTCTATCAATACCCTTCACTTCCTTACTAGTATTTTCTCAAAAAGCAAAACAACAAAGCAAAAAACTTCAATGTAAGAAATAGAAATGGCTAAAAATAATTTATGAATTGGGATTATTCAGAGATTATATTTAAGGTTTAGTTTTTAAAAGCATAACAAACAAACAAAAACAAATCGATACATTTTTCTTTGGCTGTTTAGAAGACAGTCCTAATAAAGCAGCAGTTCTCAACCTTCCTAGTGCTGTGACCCTTTAATACAGTTCCTCACGTTGTGGTGACCCCCAACCATAAAATTATTTTTGTTGCTACTTTGGAACTGTAATTTTGTTACTGTTATAAATCCTAATGTAAAATATCTGTGCTTTCCCTTGGTCTTAGACAACCCCTGTGAAAGAGTCAGTCAGCTCTCATGGGGTTCATGACCCACAGGTTGAAAACTACTATACTAAAGACTGACAGTAAAATCAACAAATATTTCAAATATATTTCCTCTTTCCTATGACCAATAAATAAAACTTGCAGTGTTACAAGGGAAGTATAGCTTAACATGTATCTTAAACTACATAGATACATTATTAGCAATAAGACAAGTTCTTCCTCTATGCTTCTTTAATTTGGGGTGAATCAACATGGTATGACTTAGGGATGCCTGGCTATTAGGAACTGTGATGCTCTAGAAGCAGGATATGTAAGTAGAGACAAGAGGAAGAAAGCAGTGGGGCATCAATTGAGAGGTGTTGCCATTAGAGGAGGGAGCACCCTGTAAGGCTGATGCTAAAGGACAGCAAGGAGCCCCAGGGGTGACCAACACAGATCTTGGGGAAATATTTCAACCCGAGAATAAGAAATGGCAATAGGGGCCTATCCAGAAGAACTGAGGTTCAAGGTGGAAATTTGGTTTCAATAACAAAATGGAAGCTTGGCTATTAGGATGCTTCTGAAGCTAGAACCTTAAATGTTTTAGCTACTGAGCTCAGGATTGGTCCTGGACCTGAAATTCTATTTATAATCTAGTGAGACATGGCCCATCTTGTATTCATACTGAATGACCTGATTATTTGACTGTCAGTGTGTAGCGTGGTAGACAGGGATGGCAGTTCTAGTTAGCATTTGATTCATACCTTGCTTGCTTCCTTGGGATCCATGTGAGGTTCTTTAATCTCAAAGCTTCTGTTTCCTTACTTATGAGATGCAAAAATAAATAAATAAATAAATACATAAATACATAAATAAATAAATAGTAGGCCATGCCTGTAATCCTAGTGTTTGGTTGTAGAGGCAGGAACATTACTGAGTTTACAATCAACTCAGCTACTAGCTGGGATTACATGAGACTCTGCATCAAAAACACAAAATAGAACAAAAAAGAAAAAAAACAAAATCATCCCACAACGTTATTGTTAAGATAGATACATAAATGCTTGGCACAGTTCCTGGCACCAAGTTCATTAGAATGTCTATCTTATTTTTATTTCTGAGTAGTTACAAGGTAGGAAAGGAAGACTTTAAATTTGCCTAAGTGATTGTCTGAGCCTAGGTGGCACATGACTTCCCCTCCTCTGCTTTCTGCCTCTTCCATTGTGTGTGTCAGCCTGGCTGAACTGGTGACAATCTTATGATGGTGTACCAGTAGAAACCCTGTCATAATGCTTGCCACGAAATGCAGCATCTGAGGTCCTTCTCTAGATTTCTGTTTTATATACTAATCAATTTGCCTAAGCTTTGAATGTGACTTTTCACTCCTGAATACAATAGGCTTTTTTTCCCTATGCAGTCTTTTGTGAAAATGTGAGCATTGTACTAAAAGCAAGATGAGAACATGCTTTTTAAATAAAAGAGTCGTTAAAGTGAAAAATGGTTCTACTAATGACTACTGTTTTGGATTCATGTACAATTTTGTGGTTTAAAAAAAATCATGTATATACAGGCTGCTCTCTAATTTCTTTCTTTGTGCTTGTTAAACTCAGTTTTTCCTCCAATTTTATTTCTATCATATTTAGCAATATTTCAAAAAATGTGATTATAAAAATCCCTTTATACATGACTACTTACCAAATTATTGAGGATTTTGAAATCAATCTCAGAAAAGAAAATGACCACATTTCTAAGTAATGAAATTGCTTGAGGGATAACTGTAAATAATTAATAATAATTAATGAGCCCCAGTGAGGAGAGAGATTCTGGCTCCAAATAATGTACAATGCTTACCACGAAGAGCAGTAATACTCAATAAGGTCGGTGTGCCCCTGACCTGAGTCACTGGAAAATGGGAAGGAAACAGAAAGGAGGTTTAATGCTCTAGGCATTTGGCATGCTTAGCACTTAGATGGAAGCTCTAGAAACAGTCAGTTGTTGGCAGTGGTATAATCCTCAGCTCTCAACCACCTCCCCGCCTAGGTGGCTGTGTTGGTTTGATGTCTAGTGAAGAAGAACAGCTATGAAGAGCCACCACACTTTAAAGGGGACTGAATGACAATGTTGATTAATGTGGAATTTCCTTCATTTTATTCAGCTACTGTGCTTGGTCGGCTCCTTACTGTGTACTCAACACTGTGCATTCAGCACAGCTGGGGAATATACAACGTTTTAAGGAAGGCATTGTGTGCATGTTTGGGATAAAAGAGATTCTTTCAAGTGTGTCGCCTCATGTAAGTTGCACTACATCCTTGTGAGGAACAAGTATAGATATTATAGATATTATTGTTCCCACTTTATAGGTAAGGCAATGGAGCTCTTTGGAGGTTGAATACTTTGAGCAAGACCCACGGAGCTAGCAATGGGGCAATCTCTTCATACATATGCTAAGGTACTTAATGAGACAACTGCTGTGCACAGAGCCTGGCTGGCAAGGGAAACAAGAGCCCTTGCTTCTCTAGGGCTCTTCTACCAGGAGGAACATGGAAATGAGATCCCAAAAAGGAAACACTGGGCTCTGGATTGCAGATATGCAAAGTGTGTGGGCACCTAAGAAAGGAAGTCATTTCCACCCTAGCACTGTTGGGGAACACAGAGGTTCCTGTCAGGACGTCCCTGTCTCTCACAGCAGCCTCCTACTTTGTTGCTGTTCCTTCCCTTCCTTGCAAGTCTGACAAGAACCTCTCCCTACATTCTCCAACAGTGCAGGGGTGGGTGAACATGACCATGTTCTATGGTGCCAGGCACAGAGCTGGGATTTCAGGAATCGAGCAACACTGAGGAATCTTAAAAACTCTGACTTTTTAAGATTGCAGTCTTTAGGTTCACATTATAATACATGAAGTTAGGGGAATGATATCTACTCTTAAATAGCCAATTTAAAGCTTTCATCTTCTAAAATCAACCATATTGTACAATGTAATTATTTTGGCAATCACTACAGACTTTCCTTAATTATTCTTTTGAAATGTGAAAAATATGTAAAATACTGGAGATAACTGCAAATTTAAGATAATTAAGAATTAAATAGAAAGCTGGGCAGTGGTGGCGCATGCCTTTAATCCCAGCACTTGGGAGGCAGAGGCAGGTGGATTTCTGAGTTCAAGGCCAGCCCGGTCTACAGAGTGAGTTCCAGGGCAGCCAGGGCTACACAGAGAAATCCAGTCTCAAAAAAACAAAAACAAAAATAAAAACAACAACAACAAAAAACCCAAAACAAAACAATTAAATAGAAATCTTTTGATTTGTGTGTTTGGAATGAGCATTTCTCTTTGGTGATCAAGATACTCTTTCACCAGATTATTTTCTAAAACTATTAAATAGATGTCAAAGGCACTATGTTAGACTTTCCTAAACATTATATAAGTAGAGTTAGAAATGAAGAAGCAATAACTTTTTTCTCTGTACTTTGCCCAATAACTTTGCCTCTAAACTGGTTTTTTTTCTATATGCTACTCTCTCCTCTTTATCTCATTGCTTCATTTATTTTCAAATATTACTGTAAGATCCAGAGATGACATGAATATTTTATGATTCGAAGAATAATATAGGTGAAGTATTTTACATATTACAAATCTTCCTGTCTAACCTGGTATGCTGGCTAGTTTTTATGTCAACTTGACACAAAATACAGCAATCTAAGAGGAGGTAACCTTCATAAGATCAAGCTGTATGCAAGCTGTGGGGGATTTTCTTAATTAGTGATTGATTGGCGAAGGCTAGCCCATTGTGGGTGGTGCCATCCCTGGGTTCTATAAGGAAGCATGTTGAGCAAGCCAAGGAGAGCAAGCTACTAAGCAGCCCTACCCCACCCCACCCCTGCCCATGACCACTGTATTAGCACCTGACTCCAGGTTTCTCCCTAGTTTGAGTTCCTGCCTTAGCTCCCTATCATAATGATAATGGACTCCATTTAAATATTGTTATCTTGGTCCTGGTGTCTCTTCACAGCAATAGAATAGTGGCTAAGACAGAGTAGGTGCCCGGGACTAGTGTATTGTTGTGATAGGCCTGACCATGTTTGTTGAGGAGTATGGGACACTTTGAGGCATTAGAGTAGAAAAGCTGTTGAATGCTTTAAGTGGGGTTTAAATGGCCCACAATAATGGGACTATGGAAGACATTGGTGTTGAGGGAGATGTGAACTGTGGAAGCTCAAGAGGTTTCAGAGGGAATAGAGACTCTTCTTGTGATATTTTGGCAAAGCATGTGGTTGCTTTTGCCCTTGCCCTAAAATCTGCCTGAGGCTAAAGTGAAGAGTTTTAGATTAATTGAATTGGCAAGGAGACAGCCTAGTATTGACTCTGTCACCCGATTGTTGGTAACCACTCTTATGAAATGAAAAAGAGAAGCCAGGGAAAAAGAAATACAAAATGTACAGTTTGAGGAGAAAAAAGAACACCTGAAAATCTAATGCTGGAGCCAAGTCCAGTGCTCAAGGAGACAAAAGGCTTAAAGAAAAGTCTGATGTTAGATAGAATAAAGAAAATCATGCTCCTCAGGCATGACTGAACCCAGCTAAGCTTCCAATCTGTGAAAAGAAATTAAAGGAGAATTTTAGGCTCAAAGGAAATCTTCAACAAAGAAAAGTTTATGCAAATTCAAGTTAAGGAGGGGCCAAGACTCCAGCTCCAGCAAACAGAAGTTGGTAGCTTTGGCTACTTAAGAGTCAAGGAGGATACAAAAATGAGATTATGGAATCTTCCTCCCCAGTTAAAGACAGTCACAAAGGTCAGCCATATGCAGGAGGAATCCCAGCATGGAGGCCCAGAGAGGCCATTGTATAAAGCTGTGAAGGCAAAACCTGGATTGTGTTGGAGACCCCATGATGTTGGAGATGCCAAATTTTGGGATATCTGCCAAGGAGAGTTAATAAAGAAGTGAGGAACTGGCTCAAGAGAAAGAACTGTGTTGCAGTCAACAAAGCTGAAAAGAGTGGAGAAGCAGAAAGGCTGACATCAGACATGGAGTTTGCCCTGCTGGGTTCAGGTCTTGCTTTGGTCCATCATATTTGGAAATATATGATCTGCTTTCTGCTTTTGCTTTTACATGAAGTTGCAGATAAGAGAATGCCTTGATTCTCAAAAGAGACTTTGGACTTTCAAACAATCCTAAGACAGAAAGACTATGAAGACTTTTGAAGTTGGACTAAAAGCATTTTGCTTTATGATATAGCTACAAATCTGTGGGAGCCAGTGAGTTAAATGTGCTGGTTTGAATACAAAAGCTCTCTATAGGCTTATATGTTTGCATATTTAGTCACCAGGGAGTTGAGCTGTCTGATTAGAAGTGTTACGAAGTATGGTATTGCTACAGTAGGTGTGACCATGCTGGAGGAAGAGAGTCACTGGTGGTACACTTTGAGGTTTCAAAAGCCCTTGCCAGGCATAGTGTCTCTCTGCCTGTTGCCTCTACAATAAAGCTGTAGCTCTTGGCTACTTCTTCAGTACCATGCCTCCCTGCCTGCTGCCATGCTCCCTGCCATGATGTTCAACATCATGTGCTCACCACTGAAACTCTACTCGTTTAAGTGCTTTCTTATAAGAGTTGTCTTGGTCATGCTGTCTCTTCATGGCAATAGAACAGTGACTAACACTGTTGTTCTTTATGAGACAATGTTTCGCTCTTATACCATACTCATCTAGAACTCATTATGTACCTAGGCTTACCTTAAACTCATGGTAATCCTCCTGCCTTACTCTTACAAGTGCTATGGCTACAGGTGTGAGCTACCATGCCTGTCCCAAAGCATTAAAGAAGGAAGTTATGCATTAGGTCCAATGCCTACTCATTCCTAGGGGTTGTAGATGGCTATAGAAGAAAGTAAAAGGAGATTTGTTCATTGCACTTCAGTTCAAGGCCACTTACACAAGTGAAGAATAACAATTATTAACCAAATTCAAGGGTCACTTACTTGGTAGATTTCTAAAGAGTTGTATTCATCTTTTGTCTGTTCTCATTGTCACAGACCATCATGGGATCAATGCTGTTTTTCTTATTGTGTCTTTCTTTCATTATACAAGGTTCATAAAATGCAATTACATCGGCTTGCCCTCTCTGAAACATCGGTATTTTCTACTCCCCAAATGTTTATATATAGTATGGTTACTACAAGACATGTGAAGTTAATGCCCACATCTCTCATTATTCCTTGTTCCTTTGTTGGTTACATTTAAAATTAGGCCAGGAAAGAAGCAATACAGCAATTACTCAGCTTCTTCTAATGACTGACCAACAGACTCTGGTAATGGACTGTTTGAACACACAGGACACCTTGACTACATCCATGCAGACTGGACAAAGGCAACTGATTCCAAGTCTGAGCAGGTAGCTACCAATGAGATATGAGACCAGTTATTCTGTTTGCTTCCTCTAATTTGTTCTCTGTTCTCTGTTCTAAGATGGCTTCTAGGAACTTTTGTTATTGTCTGAAACAACTTCCTCTTATGGTATGTTGAAATCCTAACCCCTAAGATGATAATATTCAGCATGAGCTTTTGCTCAATCTGTTAGGACTTGAGGTCTCATGAATGCTTAGAGACCCAGAAGCTTTCCTCATGTCTAACATGAGAAAATACAACTTGAATACAACCAAAAAACAGGCCCTTACTAAATGTGCCTGTATCTTGATCTTGGACTCTCCAGCATTCAGAACAATGACAAAAACTATTTTCTGTTGTTTATCAGCTATTATTCTGCAGTGCTTTGCTGTAACAAGCCCAAACTTACAAGGTACTCCATGCTCTTTGATTTTCTGTTGATTTTGGCCCATGAGAGCCAGTACAAGGGTAGAAGGGAGTGGTGTAGATATTATTACCTATCTTTCTTGCTGTCAGACCTTGGTTTCTGTAGACTCTTTATTCCTTTATGAAAAATGAGGCAGCTGATGCCATGATTCCCAACTCCAATTCTTTGCAGGTTTCATTAGCTCTGTGGGTCCCTTAGCTACTTAAGCCAAGAAGTGATAACAGCATGACACTTCTGCTAGTCTTTGGGCCCTTCAGTGTCCCTAGTCAGCTTCCTAAACCCCATGGGTATCTCTGTAAAGCATCCTCCTTCCAATGTTTACAAATTAAGCCTCTTCATGTTTGTGTTTGCTTTGACTGCTGTGCTCTATCATACAGACCCCACCTCATAACTGATAAAGGGCTTGGCTCTCAGGAACTGCCTCAGCCATTTGCTCTCATCAAGGTCCTATTCATTTCCTTGGTCAGACTGTATGAAGGGAAGAAGCAATGTGAAGGTACAGAAAGCATGGTCTCTGAGCTCTAACTTGAGTAAGCATTGGTTGTGATTGTTGTTTGGACTGCATAAAAGCCTAGCATTTCCCCACCAGACTTGCTTCCTTGCCTTAACATCTACAGATGTGGATACCGAGAGAGTATTCTTTAATCCTTCTACAGTATGCTGGTCTTTATTTCAGAGTTTTTTCAATGGAAAGGGCAACTTAAAACACCATTTCTTAAAAGTCCATGAGCTGATTATAATAAACATCAATTGTCTTATCTTACCTGCAATTAGCATCAGGACTCATGGTAGGAATAGCTTGGGTTTTGTGCCTTCTTGGTTTGTTTTTCTAGTTTCCTTTATGGGTTTATACTCTTATGCTAATCTTTGCTCTTGAAATGGCCTACAACTACCAGTCAAAGTGATTTAAGCAAATTTATGCCAACTAAGTCAGCAAACATTTTAAAATATGATATTTTTGAAGGTGTTTGACATGTGTATATTTATATAGTATGAATGGCACCATGAACTAAAACAACTCCTGAGAAAAATGTCAAAATATTCTCTATCCTGGTGCCACTTGAACTAATGAACACTTTTATGAGAATTTACTTTTAAGCAATCTAAAGGAAAAGAAGGTCTATATGTGTGGGTTATCACTGGGGATAATCAATTGAGGGAGAAACAGTACTCAGTATTGAAAAATCTGCTGATGTTACTACCTTTTTAAGGAGAGGAGAGCTGTGCTTTCAAGACACAGCATCTGTGAGCAAAGTAGACAGATTTTTGTAGAGTTTTAGGGCACGCAGAGTCTGGGATTTGAAGCCTTTCTGTGGTTCAGCAATGGGTTAACATATATTGTGAGAGAATGGCCCCCGGTGGCCATCTACTGCTGACTGGCTTACTTTTGAAGTGTAGGCACGAGGTGAATCTTGATCTGCCGTTATTGAATGTATAACTTCTGGAAGCAAGACTGTTGAAGTGTTTTTCCATTGATCAATTATGTAAGTTATAATCCAAATGGATAGATACTTAACACCATGGGACAAATAGCCTTTTCCTGGAGGTTTAAGAATGTATTACTCGTGGCAATATGTTCTCTAACAGCATAGTTCATTAACATGCAAGTGATTAGTAAAATTATGACAAAGACATAATGGCATGCTATATAATTAATAACCATTATTAATATTAAAGAGCTGCAGAGTAAAGGTTTATAATCAAAAGTAGGCTAGAATGGCTTTTTAATTAAATTTTTTGGCTGATGGCAACTGTTTGAAAAATAGTGTTTACATTTCAGAGAGCCAGTTCATAGAAAGTGGAAAAAGAACATTTTCAAAATTTTGTTTTATCCTCATGTTTAGGTGTACATATATTCACATGTATATAATGCTTTGCAGTAAAGATTTTAAAAGAGAAAAGGAGCATTTGATGTGTAGTTGGTGCTATGCTATGGGTTGAATACCACTTGTCTCTTCTGAAACTCATGTTGATATTTCATTGTTGCGAAGTTGGGAGGATCAGGTTGGAAGTGATTAGGTCGGAAGGGCAGAATCTTCATGAACAGACTAAAGCCTTTAAAATGGGAGTGTATATCTGATCTTGTGGTACTGATACTCTGAAAGTAGACTGTTATATATAAAGCAAAGAATTCCTTTGTGTTTTATCTCAGACATATACACACACACACACACACACACACAAACACACACACACACACACACAGAGTATTAAAAAACACAACTGTATTAGTCAAAGCTATGTAGAGAAACAGAACAAAGAGAATGAATACACATTCAAAGGAGATTTATTAGATTCGTTTCCACAATACAGTGTGGGTAATCGAACAATGGTTGTCTCATACTGGAGAGGCTAAAGATGCAATAGCTGTTCAGACCATCAGACTGGGTGTCTCAGTAGTCCCAGTCTGACAGTGATGGCCTGGAACATTCCTGGAGAGCCACTGGCTCACGTTGGAAGGCCAAAGAAGTTGAGCTCTAATATCAGTGAAGGAAATGGCAGCTACTATGGCAGCAATAGGACAGATGTCCTGGTAAAGAGGATGGATGAGCTCACTAGAGAGACAAGAAAGTAAGCCGGAAGAAAGCAAAAGCTTTTTCCTGGGACCCCCTTCCAAATACTATCAGAATGTACCCCCTTACATGAGAATGTACCACCCACACTCAGGGTGGGTCTTTCTACTGTAATTAACCTAATCAACAAACTCCTCACAAATGTGTTTAGAGCCTTGCACCTCTTAGTTGGTCCCTGATCTAGTCAAACTGACTATACCAAGATTAACCACCATGAAGACAGAAACCAGAAACTGCATTGAAATTACATTTTATTCCCATTAGAATGGTTATCATGGAGAAAAGAAATGACAGCAAATGCTGATGATATGAAGAAAGAGGGTCCATTTTTCACTGCTGGTAGCAATGTAAACGTGTACAACTACTATGGAAATCAGCATAGAGGTTCTTCATAAAACTAAAAATAGTACTAACATATGGCCCAACTATAGCACTCCCAGGTGTACAACTGAAGGGCTTCAAGCCAATACACAACAAACATATTTACATGTCCATATTGACTCCTCTACTTACAATAGCTAAGAAATAAGGCCACACTAGATGTCTACCAGCAAATAAATGGATAAAGAAAATGTGATCCACATTCCCAATGCAATTTTATTATGTTATATAGAGGAATAAAAACACAATGTCTCCAAGAAAATGAATGGAACTGAAGACCATGTTAAGCAAAATAAGCCAGACTCAGAAAGAGAAAAAATCAAATTTTGTTTTACATTCAGAGCTGAGACTTAAACATCCCCAAAATGAAACTAGTGGGAGGACTATGGGTGGGAAAGAAATCACTAATGTGGTAGAGAGGACAGAAAGATGGTCATGGAAGGCATGTGACATGAACGCTGTAGAGGGGGCCACTTGGAACGATAGAGATTAGCCAGATGTGGGTAGAGGAAATGTGAAGAGCAATGGGGGAGGGGATGGATAATATGAAATGTAATGACATATATAATATGTATATATGCATATATGTACATATATATTGTAATGAAATACACTACTCTGAATATTAACTTAAAAATCATAACAACCTAAAACCAAAAAGAAATAGAAAAATGAAAACAGCCCTCCCTGAAGGGACTATGAAGACTGAAGAAGGTGAAGTGTTTAGGATGGTGTCCGTTGCATGGTCTCACGTGTTGCTGTGTGTCATGTATGCATTGCTTGTTTCTTTCACTTACTACTGATGTTTCATAGAGCCAGGAACACGTACCTTTTATTTTTAATCAAATCATTTGACATTAAGGTTTTGAGCATCCATTTAAACTAAGTACTCCAGATGAAAATTTATCTAGCAAGGGACACATGTCTTCATGCACTATACATAGCTTAAATTACTGAATGAAAGCAAATGTCAATTTGGTAGAAGTTGGTATCATTTAAGAGTTAGCCATTTGCCTTCTTTGGTAGTTTCACTAATACTTAATATGATGACTATCAAGTTACAGTATGCTTTTACTGATGTTTGCGTGAATCATTTCCTGTCTGTCCACTCCAGGAAAGGCCCTAGCCTATAAAAATGGCCAAGCTTGGTGTTACAAACGCATGCTATTCTTACTGCAGTCAGAGTCTGAGTTATAGAAGAAGTACCAACTGGGTTCATCCTGTATAACCAGAGTTACCTCAATGCTTTTATGGATGTAAGATCTACATGCCTTTTCACTTACTCAATCCTATACCTCAGTTTCCAAGGTACCTGCATAAACAGTGGTTGGCATCCATATAAATGAAAGATGTAAAACTTCTCACTGTAGAAAATCATATCCATATCTTTTAGGGTCAGGCCATTATAGGAGTCATTAGCAGGACTGAACCTGCCTTAGGTGACTTAGGTCTGGGTCCTGAGAACTGATTGTCTCCAGTTTAATTACCACTGCTTTGTTGTCTTAATTAGTATGAATCCTGTTTTGAATTTCAGCTTATCTATTTGTGCCTAAACATCAGAAAAACTCATGAAACTCAATCTTCTAGTTTTTCTCCTTTGCCTTTACAGTTATACAAAAACATGGTAGAACTGGAAGAAATAAATAAAAATATCTGTCACAGTTTTACTAGTAATAAACTGGGGCCTTTAGAGTTCTCATACTTTCTAATGATGATAGTGACCAAATCAGGGTGGAACTCATGCTATCTGTTCCCAAGAGTCTTTGAACCAGAGAGTCTCAATACTATGCAATTTGACATTAACATTTGCCAGGAGCTCCCATGACTAATGTAGTGGTTTGAATATGCTTGGCCCATAGGGAGTGGTACTGGTAGGAGGTGTGGCCTTGTTGGAGGAAGTCTGCCACTGGTAGGGGTGGGCTTTGAAGCCCTGCCCAGTGTGGAAGACTCACTTTTTTTCCTACCTTCAGATGTAGATGTAGAACTCTCAGCTCCTCCAATATCATACCTGCTTGGACGCTGCCATGCTCTTGCCTTGATGACAATGGACTAAAACTCTGAACCTGTAAGCCAGCCTCAATTAAGTGTTGGCCTTATAAGAGTTGCATTGGTCATGGTGTCTCTTCACAGCAGTAAAACCCTAACTAAGACAACTATGATGGAACTTAGTGTTATCTGTTCCCAAGATTCTTTGAATCAGAGAACTTCACAATACTATGCAATTCAACTGCACATGGCATGAGGATTTGACAGGTGCTTCCATGGCAGAGTCACGGTTTAAATAGAACAGTCTTATTTTACCATTAAATGGGATCAACAAAGAAAACACACCCTAAAGCCTGCTCATTGCCTTTGCTCAGCTTTTGGATCATGAGGTTGCCATGTCTTGGTCTCCCTAATACTCAAGAGTATTTTTGCAAAGAATAAAATCTGTTCACTGAAATTCCTTGCCCACACATTGCGTCCCACCTTGTTCCATTTCCCACTTCCTTCCTACACGGATTTTTTCCCTTGAGGTTCTCATACTTCAGCTCCATCTGTTATCCTTTCATTTCCTACAGCTCCCTGCATGCCAGTGTTTTCTTCTTTACAAACAGAATTCAGCAAGTCTCAGGCAAAAGCAATGCCAGCAATTTCACAGGACCCTTCTTCTGCTTGTCCTCTCTAAGGATTGTCCCCTGTTTCTAAACAGCTAGGTTTCATGAGTAAATTACCTATGTTTACCCTATTTATCAGGTCATATTCAGTCCTCAGTCAGTTCTTTCACCAATTTTCATAAATAAAATGCTCATTGCCAACAAGTACACAAACAGTAACAGATAGCATGAGAGTATATGAATGTAGTTCGAACATAGAATGGAGCATATATAAAGGTTTATTTTATTTTCCCAAAGTAAGGAGGGGTGACTTTCTGGTGGTGGTACTGGAAGGGAAGTATGGAGGAGGCACTCTTTGACGGAAATATTCTTTCTATGTGTATATTTTTTCCATGAGCATATCAATGACTCAAATCTATCTCCCACTTAAATTGCACTTACAAATAAAGATGAGGTAGCCTCAGTTTTAGCAATAACTGTTATTTTCTAAACATATTAAAATAAAAAGATCTTTGGAGAGTTAAAAATTCAATAAGAAAAATAGAATTTGAGTATTTTCACTAAATTATTCCAATTTATTGTTGTATTTCCAAAGAGATAGACACTGAAATTTGATGGGACAATGGAACACTTCCATGAATGTATGAGCAAGTGCTTCTCTACAGACACTGCCTAAGTAACTCAGTGATGCTTGAGAGCATTTTCCCAACCAATGTGAGATGCCTGAGACACAGATGGAAAGAAATTTAACTTCAATAATAACTTATTTCATGTCCAAAAATAAACACAAAATAAGCATAGATGACACATACATTAACTTAAATATATATGTTTGTAGAAGAAAATATAGAATGTAATCTATATTGCTGTTATTTTTTTCTTGGAATACAGAGAAAGCTTTCAACATAAACCAAATAGAAGTCTTTTAATTTAAAAATACTTCCCCTCCAAACACCCTATTAAGATCATCAAAGACGTGCCTCAGTGTTGGAGGAAATATTTCTAAAACATACATTTCTGGAAAAGTTTGTTTTCAGAATGCATAAATAATTGCTACAAAACAGTAAGGAGAGAAATACCAATATAATATTGTGGGCAAAAATTTGAACATATACATCACATTAAAAGGAACATGAATGGAAAATTAACATGAATATGTATCCAGCATTGTTAATTATTAATGAAATGCAAATCACAGTAACCAGGTGCTGCTGCACTACCATTAAAATGGTTAAAATAGAAACAAACCCTGGGAATATTAAATTTGGGCAAATGCTCAGAGCATCTGATAGTCTCATTTGCTGCTTCTGGAGTTACAACAGTTCAACCAGTCAGAAAACAACTTAGCATGTTCTTTAAAGTTAAACACAAACAATATATTCACTACATGATACAGAAATCCAGCCCTGGGTATTTCCCTCTGAGAAATGAGAACCTATGTCTTTATAAATACCTTATTGTAGTTAAATGTTAATTGAAGTGTTATTCCCAAAAGCCAAAATTAATAAAGTTAACCAAAGGTCTGGATAATGGACAAGTTGTGTATTATTATTATTGTTTTGTGTGTGTGTGTGTGTGTGTGTGTGTGTGTGTGTGTGTGTGTGTGTGTATTATACATTGCAGGTATCATTATCACTCACAAGGAGCAAAATGACTGGGGATACTGGGAATACTGGAAATACACTTGGCAATGTGCTAAATTTAAAAGGCTATACATTAAATAAAGCCTGCAAGTTTTATTATTTAATTCATAATAAATTATAGGAAAATCAAAATGATAATGACAAAATGGAGATCCATGGTTACTAAGAGCCAAGTGTAGGAAACTAGAAAGGGATCATTGGTCCAGAGGGAAAAGGAAGATCTTAAGGGAGAGGGCATAGTAGAACGTTGGTGATAAGACAGGTGAGAGGGAAAAAGGGAGAGAGGTGCTAGGGGAGAGGAATGGGTTGGGAGAAGGATAACTAACAGGGTTGGAAAATCCATGTGGAAGTCTTGTATTTTATGTTTTCTAAATACGTGCTTATATAAAACAATTTAATTGGGGTTATCAAGCATAGGGGATAAAGCTCACATCAGAAGCCATAGATTGCAGATAAAAAGCACAGTGCTGAGTGTGGGAGAGCTCCCCTCTGCCCTTTGGACTCCCCACCCCCACCTCTGTCCTTCCTGGGGAAGCCAGCCCCTCTGTGGCAGGGATCCTGATGGGAGGAAGAGGGAGGCAGGAAGAGCTGGGATGATGACCTCAGGCAAAGGGGAACAGCCTTCACTGAGCAGCTTGTTTAGTTGGAGGAAGCAAAGGCTATTTAATCCTTTGGGGAGTGGATAGAGGCTTTCAGGAGGATGTGAGTGTACATCCTTGCCTGGGGCTGAGGTGCTGGAAATGCCTTATTTGCATGAAGAGGAATTTCAGGTGCTTTCTGGACATGACCTTATAAGGAGAGAAGTTTAACCTGGCTGTGACTAGGTGACTTCCTCTGGTGGGGGCCATGGTACGAGGCACAGGACTATGTTCATCAGGACATGCAGGCCCTGGGCAGGGGAAGGAGTGGTACTCATTCTTACTGCTCTTGATAGGAGGTTTCTGGGGTTGAACACAACTGTACCCCACGTCTGTTCTGGACCGTCTCCTCCAGTTCCATAGTACCCCAGGCTCATACCTTTCCAGTTGATGATTGGGGATATCATAGAGATGCCCCAAACAATACAGGTTATTGCCCTGGTTCTTGGTTACTTATCACAACTTGATGGTAAGAATTTATTGGTAAAGATTCCTATGTGCTAGATAGCTCATATAGAAAGAACCAGAAGATTCTGTGCAGCCCATCAGGGAGGAAAAGGTCTTTAACAGTCTCACCTAGTTGTAAAACCTGTAAAAGTGCAGTCATGACCAGCTTGGTAATATATGCCTATGAGTATCATACTGGCATGAATGTTATGTGGCTAAGCAACTATTTTCTGATTAGATTTAAGGACTACCCCACAGAAGGAAACACATCACTGGTACTTCCAATCTAGCTAAGACCCCACAGGCCCCAAAGGAGAATCTACTACTGTTATTTTGAAGAATGGACACTATCCTCTATTTCATATCTCAATACCCCATAGATTAATGTGGCTCTCAGACCTCATCAGAGAAACGTCTTTGTGTAGTAGGTGGCAGTTAAAGCTGAAACTCATAACTGGGTCAAAGTGCAGAGAGTAAGTGACTGAGGACTGCTCAGCCACACATGGGGTATCTGTACCACAGTCTTCCCTAAGGCTCAGAGACCACTGTAGAAAACCATGGGCAGATTGTAAAAGCCAGAGGCTGGGGGAACTGAAGCCCCCCCCCCAAATAAAACCATATGTCTTCTGACAGGACAGAAGTACATTCATGAGCTCACAGCATAACCTAACCAAAATTAAGACAGTCAGCATTCCAGCATAGATGGAGGGAGAGGCTCACAAACCCCGAACACTATAACTGAGGAACCAAGGGACAGCTGATGGCTTCTGAGGAAGGAAAAGCCAGTTGATTATTTAAAGGGTGTGCCCCCTGGCAGATCAACCATGTCCCATTTTGTCAGCCAGAATTAGACAGGGAGCAAAACAAATGAGAGGGACATAAAGCTGGTGTGACAGAAGGGAGGAGTTAAGGGACGAGGTGGAGAGGAAAATGATCAAAATCCATTGTATGAAATCTTCAAAGAACTAATAAAATATTGTAAGTGTTTAGACCCCCTTAAAAGAAGTAAATAGTAAAAGAATTGACTTCATAATATTAGAAAGTTTATCTGGAAGACCTTTTACCGACTGAACAGGCAAGGCCTGAACTGGAAGATTTTGACTCCAGTTATAGGGATAAAGGTTATAAGCTGGTGCTTAGCTTCATTTTCCATAGAGATTTTTTGGACTCTGGTTTCTAGCTGGCATGGTGTCTGCAGTCAGTAGTGTTTCCTGCGGCCTCTTCACACTGACCTTGGTCTCCACACTGATTTTATTGTTTGTTTCTGCCCTTTGCTCTGCTTTGTGAATGCACATTCCTGCTTCACCAGAGTTATTTTTGACAGATAATTATTGTCTGCTTTTGTTGTTTTGTGCTGTTACAACATGATACTCAAGACAGATAAACAACAAGGTTATTTTCTTACAGTTCTGGGTGCTTGGAAGTCCAAGATTAAAGCACCAGTAGGCTTAGCTTCCAGTCATGGCTAGCTTCCACCTTCATTTGGCCCACAGAATGCTATACTTTCTGGAGGGAAGACACTCTCCTCATTTGGGAGAAGAGATGATCAAGGAGAAGGAAGCACTCCCAGTGCCCTTTGTGGAGAGCAGTTAACCCATCCCTAGTGCCTAGTCACCTCCTAAGACCCTCCTTTCCATCACCGCCTCACTCCGGGTAGTTTCACGTGAAGTTTGCTGGAGACAACTCTACACGTTGTAGCAACTCTTAGGTACCAGATGCTCTTCTTGCCATCCTTGTTTCTCTTCTTTGTGATCTTATTCAAGGAAGTTCTCTCTCTCTCTCTCTCTCTCTCTCTCTCTCTCTCTCTCTCTCTGTATGACTCTCTTGGTGTCTTTGCACTCTCTCTCTATCTCTGCCTCTGTGTCTTATTTTTTGTGTCTTATCCATCTCTCTCTTGTATCTCCCAGAGTGTCTCTCTATGTCTATGTGTCTCTCTGTGTCTTTGTCTGTCTCTTACACACACACACACACACACACTCCACACTTTAATGGTAACCTTTTTGGTTAGCATTTTTTTTCCCTCATGACCATATTTTCTGTAGAGCATTCGTTGTCTTCGTGCATTTGCTCCTGGGTTTCCTTCCTTTTCTCTCTTTGTTTCTTTGTATAGGTATTGTGTCCTTTCTGTTTTGAGTATTGCTCATTGATTAAAGTGGGTTTTTGAAAGCTGGTATTTGTTGGTGGTTTGTATGGCAGTGGGGCCAAGACTTGTTCTAGAAATAAAAGAACCATGTTTGTTAAGGGGCTGAGCATTTGAGCTGCTTATTTCAGTCTGCATTTCTTCTCAGCTAAACTAAATTGGTTCTGCAGGGTTGTTTACTTTGAAACCCACAGAGGGTAGGGACACTCTAAGCTTTCAGGGTATGGCCTAGAAAGATGCTGATTTCATCCTGTGGTCCTCTAAAATCAAGCATCTATCTCTATTATTTTCTGTCAGCTTTTCAAAGGCAGTAGTGACCTACTTCCTCTGTATAGTGCTCTCTTCTGAGGTCTTTGACTTTTCCATGTTGCAAGACTTGGGTTCCCTCAAATTTCTTCTGCTTTTTTCCCATCACTATCATCCTTCTTATTCTCTTCCTAACTTTTTGATGATCTTCTTAGTCCACTCACTGTGCAACATTCAAGCATCCCCATCATGCCTGGGGACAGAGGAATCATTAGTTTGTAGTCAGCCTCCACCATAGTGAGATCTCACCTCAAAAAACTAAAGAAGCAGGAAAAAGGTGTGGAGTCAGACATTTTAATTCTTTGTGTACAGTCACTCCGAAGCATCTCCCACTTCCCTTATTGGTGCATCAAAGTCCTTACGGTTTAGCGCTACATAAGATACCAGCGTGTTGTGTTTCTTATACATCTTGGTAATGTGTCCTCCCTCGCTCCCCATCTTACAGCTCCTTCTCTTCAGATGTATACAAGCTACATTTCACTCACCTAGTCATGAATCATGCTGTTGAATGTTTCTGTGGTATTTCTTCTGACTGGATTATCCTTCCAACTCTTTCCCTCTAGCGGTATCCATTTTTCCCTTGGAACAGTGTTCTCAACCCGTGGCTCATCACACCTCTGGGAGTCGAACGGCCCTTTCACAGAGGTTGCATATCAGATATCCTGCGCATCATATATTTGTCATAACAGTAGTAAAATGACGTGTTTTAAAGTAGCAACGAGAATAATTGTGTGCTTAGAAACAACATGAGGAACTGGATTCAAGGGTCATAGCATCGTAAAGGTTGAGCACTGTTGTCTTAGTACTTTTTATGACCTTCTTCAGTCAGTCCCTGTTATGCTCTGTGTTCTCCATAATACATAAGGCTGATTATTGCCTCTTCAATGCATCTCAGGGCTTCCACAGTACACTGTCTTTTGTTAATAGTTTCGGTCAAATAACAAATAAATTCTATTTATGTTCCTTGTTAATTACTGTCGCATAAGGTTTAAGACTGAGAATTTTGTCTAGTCTTCAGTTAAATATTAGAAGCCTATGAGATAGTTCAATAAAGATGTAGCTTCTGGAGCATGAATATAGCTTCTTTTTATCCATGGACCTAACATTTAACATAACGTTAAATTTAGCATACATAAGAATGGATGTGGTGGTTATTATTATATAGAAAAAAAAAGGATACATAATACTACCTGAGAAAAGAAGTTCCCAAAACAGGAAATCCTTGTTTGACCTTTACATTCTGTGACCGATATCTGATCACCTGTTGTGATATTTTTTTAAAAAGCATTTTGCATTCCTATTTTAAAATAATTTCTGCAACACAACCAGTAGAACAAGAGGAAGCTGTTTTTCTGGATTGACAATCACAACTGACTCATATTTTTAAAAAATTACAGTTATTATTTAGTATATGTATGCATGTGTGTGGGGGGGTGGGGATGTGGGTGTGTACGTGTGCATGTTCGTATGTGTGGCCCATAGTGCATATGTGGGGGTCAGGGGGCAAATTGCAGGAGTCAGTTCTTTTCTACCACGTAGGGTTAAGACATCAAACTTAGACTGTTAGCTTTAGCAGTAAGTATCTTTACCCACTGAGCCATCTTCCTGGTCCTAATGATCTATTTTTATTGACAATCTGAAAACCAGAAAGCCAAAGATTTATTTTGACCCAAGTAATATTATTCAGCTTTACAATAAAAGAGAGAAATAGGTATTGCTTCTTATTCATTAATTATAGAGAGAGAATATACCTTTATGGTTGGATAGTAATTTGTACTTTAAAAACATTCTTATAATCATCTATGAATAGGCTGTAGTCTGACAGACTTGAGATTAATGTCACTTTAGACATTATGTTATTTATTCATTTTATGGCTTATACTTTTGAGATAATTATAATATTTATCCTGTCAAATTCACATTGATTACCTGTCCAGATCTCTGGAGCCTGCTTTTTTGTATCATGAAATATTTGTTACATTTTCTTGTAATAAGAAAATTCAGGGATAAATAGCCCCAAAAGAAGTTGCATCACATTGTGTTATTTTAATGCTGTTTTTAGGAGGGAAGTGGATCTGGAAGAAGGCTTTTTTTTTTTTTTTTTTTTTTTTTGTGGTGGAGACTTAACTGAAGTAGTCAATGGGCTTATGATCTCTGGCTGACTGGTTAATGAGGACCTACAACTTGCAAAATCCTGGCAGGCAGCACTCACCGTGTTGTTTATCTTCACAATAACCCTGTGAAAGAGATGGTAACATCTCTATCTTTATGAATAAGGATATGGTGTCACAGAGCCAAGTAAATTACTGAATGCATTATAGTTAGTACGTGACATAACTAGAATCTCTAGCCAGTATCTTCTGAACCCAGGTTCAGACAGCTCTTCTGCAGGTAGCACTGCTCGTATTCAATAGAATTCATACTAGAGAATCCATAAAGGCTTATGGCCCACTCCAGAAGTATCACTGCTCCCGTATTCCTAAAAGCACAAAACATATTTTCTGTATTGATCACATATTACAGCAGCAGAATGAAAAACAAATAATTAGCCGGGCAATGGTGTTCACAAGATCCAAATGCTCCTCAAACTAAAGGGCACTCTCCCCCTCCCCCTTCCTTCCTTCCCTCTCGTTTTAAAACATCTGCTCTGTTTCTTGCTCAAAATCCCATTTATTTTCCCATTTGTCACCCATGCCACCCCTGACCCAAATTTCTTTACTCCTCAGTTCCCAGGAAGTAACAGCTGGGTTTGTTCACAAAGCGGGTGCCTGGTGTGAACCTGCCAGCTTTTCCTAGCTCAGTGAGCTTGGATGAGTCATTTGCCCTTTCTGGATTTCAACATTTTTACCTTTAAAATTAGAGCTGCAGATAGTGAGAATTACAAGACAGTTAGGGATGAGATGACAGTGCCTGTCACAAAGCCACTTGCTTCTCATCACGTAGGTAAGTGTTGAGTGTTTGTGCAGTGTTGTTCACTAGGCATCTCTCTTAGAAGCTTCTAGAAGCGTCTGATTTCTACCTTTGACTGACAAAACTTCCAGCACTTCTAGGAAGAAGCACAATGCTCATTTAAATCCATCCCAATATATTTTCCTTGCCAGGACATCAGTTATTAACAGCATTTGATATGTGCATCAGGGAGGCATAAAACTGTGCATTCATAAAATAAGTATACAGTTTTGACAGAGACTGTGAATAATAACAAGTGAAGTGATAAAATCAGGGAAAGAAATCAGGGAAAGAAGCCAGTAAAGGCTTCACTGCAGAAGCAGCATCAAAACCAAAGACGAGCAAGCAAGGTAGACAAAACTCAGGGAAGCACTGCAGTGTAATGTAAGTTCCAAGAGAAGAAAGGCATGCTGGGTAAACTTCAAATGTTTCTGACCAGTGAATTAAAGGGATATGGTGAGGAAGCAAGTGGGAGCCAGAAGAGGAAGCTGAGGCCACAGAGGAAAGCAGTGACCAGATCTCTAGAGGGTTAGATTGTTGATCATTTTACCAAAGGTTTTTTTGTTCTTATAATAACAGGGAATCGTAAAGAATGCAAACCAGGGATGTAACAGAATGAATAACTCCAGAAAATAAATGTGGGAGGAGAAAGGATGCTATCTCTGTTCTTCAGTCACAGTTCTAGAGACTGTAGCCTCCTGGATGAAGCTGCCCTTCACAGTGTTTTCCCGTAGAGCCGGCCGTCATTCATCTGTTCACCTAATGAGCCCACTGTCTCTTCCTGCCAGAGTTTCTCCTACGTACTGTGATCCTGACACAGCCAGGGACATAGTGCTGTCCATAGATAATCATCAAACTAGACAGCAGACTTCCTAAGGTCAAAGGCTGTGTCACAATCGTCTTCATATTTCAGAACCTACAAGTAGATGCCACTTGTTGAAATCTCATTTGTGTTTTGTATGATGAGGAACTGATAGAACAAGCAGAGCTCAAGGTTCATGCTGTAGAAATGTGGGCCTCACGTCATGAATGCCAAATGAACACTTATATTTCTGTTGAAAGTTGGTGACATTTATTGGCGCCCAAGAACTGTTCTAATAGACTTATAAACATTACCAACGGGCTCAGAGAGCAGCATTAGATTTAAATTGTCGCACCGGCAGGCAGATGCTTAGTGGTTATATTCGGCATCTCGTCTGTTTGTGAGCATTCTGTGGAATCTTTTTAGGAAGCACTAGAAAGCCTCTAAGCCTTCCTCCACCACATCTTCTCTTCGACACTCACGAGGTGAAAACCGTGAGAGTGTTAACATTGTTCATTGTTTTGTAGCTGTGATAGTTTGGATCTGGAATGAATCCTGAAGGCCCACACTCTAAAGGCTTTATTCCCAGCCTATGGTATTGGGAGGTGGCCAGTCAGCGGGAGGTATGTAAAAGAAGCTGTGTCCTTGGAGGGGGTACTGGGACTCCACCTGCTCACACTTGCCTTCTGTCCATCATGAAGTGAGCACACGGCTCCTGCTACAGGTCTACGAGGATCACATGACCACAGAGGGGCGGGGTCTGCCAGGATCACGTGACCACAAACTAAAAATACCAGATTGTAAGGCAAAGTAAATCTTTCCTTCTGGCAAGTTGTTTGTTCCTTGTATTTTGTCACAGTAGCTGAATTTAAACAGGAAATCGAGACCAGGATGTCAGGTCACTACTGCTCTTACAGCTGCCAAGTTTCAGAAGCCTTTCTAATTGGTTTTTAGGAAGAAGTTAGAAAATTATGGAAAATAGACAAGAGCTTGGAGTATTAGAAGTGGCTTTTATGGCAGTTCTGGCAAGAGCTCAGCATACTGTGAGGCCCGTGGTCAGTAAAAGTGGTGCTGATGAGGCTTGAGATGGAAATGAAGACTGCTGAGGATCAGAATAGAGACCACCATTTGTAAACTTCAGAGAGGACTTGTCTACATTTTGTGCATCCTCTAAAAGTTTGTGTGAAATTGAACATAAAAATGATGGGCCAATCAAAGGAGAGAAAATTTCTAGGCAACACAATATTGTCGGTGGCGTGGATATCACTGGCTACTTTAAGCCAATAAGAATCAGGAACAAAAAAGCAAGCTGATAGGTTTGAAAACCTTGCAGTTTTAAATATAAATAAATAAACAAACAAACAAATAAATAAATAAAGAGTATGAATACATTTAAAGTTACAGTCAAGGAGAGTATGATTAGTGGCCTTAAAAAAGAATGTCTCACATTTTGCTGGTGCAGCTTGGGAGGTACCTTTACAGTACCACAGGAATTTATAGGATTTCACCCAGTACAAGTTCAGAACTTACAGGGTAGAAACTCACTGCAAAGGCTTTCACTTGAAAAGCAATCCCTTGTGTGCCTTGTTTCGACAGATGCAGAAGAAATAGCTTTTTCCTGGGCTTTGATTTTCTGTTTTTTATTTTTATTTTATTTTATTTATTATTATTATCATAATTATTTCTATTATTATTTATTTGTTTGTTTTTAGCTTTAGTGGCACCCAGAGGCCACCATAGCTGTGGTGCAAGCACAGACCTTGCAGCAGAGGACCATGACCTCCTCCCTATGATGCTGGTGTGGCAATTCTCAGGCACACAGAGTCATGGGTCATGGAGGTTGTAAAAGGAGGCTTGGGAGGGTTAGGAGTGTGTGTTCAGGGCATAGTGATGTGGAAGCTCTGAGTCTGACACAGATGCTGCAGTGGCGCTTTCACACAGTGAGAAATGTCAATCAAAGGGAATACCTGAGAAAAACTGCAGGTATTAAGCAGGGCCAGTCCCAGAGAGTACTCAGGTCATGTCGCCATCTGCCCTGGATGGTAGACACTCAGTTAGAAGGTTTTTAATTTTGTTGTGCCAGGTTTTGGGTCTGTTTTTCTTCTGCATTTTCAATCTCCCCCTTTTGGAATGGAAATAATTTTCCAAGCCACCGTTTGTTGAAATTATGTAAGATATTTTTATAGGGGCTTCCCGCTGAGTCACCTTGAGTGTCAGAGGAGAATTTGGACTTGGACATATGAATGATGTTGGAACTGTTAAGACTTTTGGGCCAATGGGAGATGCTTGAATGGCACACATTTCAGTGTGAGATGGAGAGGGAGCTGTGAGGAAAAAGGACAGAATGTTCTGGTTTGGATCTGAACCATTTACCCAAAGGCTCCTGTGTTAAAGCTTGGTCTCCGGCCTGTGATACTATGGGGGGAGGTGACGAAATCATAAAGACGTAGAACCCAGTTAGAGAGTGTGATTCCATTGAAGATAGGCTCATGGCTGGAAGACCCTTTCCTTTCTCCTTTTGCTTCCTGACCACTGTGAGGCTAACATATCCTCCACCAAGTGCCTGCCATGATATCTTAAAATACTGTAGTCTCAAAGTAATATGACCGTGTGACAGTGGGATTGAAACCTCTAAAACTGAAAGCCAACATAACTCTTCTTTATAAGTTGTTTACCTCAGGTATCCTGTCCCAATGGGAAACTGACTAAATAATAGGGTCAGGATTTAACTTGCCTAACTAAGAGACAATTTGTGTCGTTATATTATTTTAATATATAAAATATTAACAAGTGATACTAGCTATTTTGTTTTTATAGAATAGAGGGAAAAAAATCAATTCCTTAAAACTTTCCTACTTAGCATTTCCTGCACAGAAAATTCTCTAAGAAATCCATTAACTATAATTGATGCAAGAAGAAGCATGGGACTCATGAGTCACTTTGTCTCTGCCCTGTTATTCCTGGAAATGAACATCCATCCACATAAACTGTGTACTAAAGATTCCTTTATGTCAACATGGGCATTGATTCAAGCTTGTACCCGACTAGTAATTTACAAAGAAAACACTTTATGGCAGAATTTGCCCTAAAGTGTTTGTTCATGAGCTGCGCTTGCCCAGAGCCCCAGTAAATACAACTTTGCGTCCAAACACCATTAAAGCACGCTGTCATCTCTGCTACTAATAACTTCCTAAGGCACAGCTAATAATTTTAATTCTTATCATAAGAATTTTTAGTGCTTAATCTCAAAAATCCCTGATGGTTATTCCTGATTGAGCAAGATGAATTTATTCAAAAAAACATTTTACTTCTAGATAGGGAGGATACATTGCAAGCTGTCGTAAACTTTTTGTTGCTGTTTTGAGACAGGGCTTTGCTGTATAGCCCTGGCTGGCCTGGTACTTTCTAGCAGCCCCACTGCAGTGACTGTTCAGTAGTCCTCTTGCTTCATCCTCAAGAGTGTTGATATAGAAATATGACACTCATACTGTCAAGAATTCATATTCCATGTAAATAATGACATCATCTCACATCACCATTCATATGTCATCTCACACCGACCATTCATATGACGTCATCTCACACTGACCATTCATATGATGTCATCTCACACCGGACCATTCATATGACATCATCTCACACCAACCATTCATAAGAGCAGACACATTTGTCTATTTGTCTCTGCTGTAGTGATCTGGATAGCAGCAGTTATCAGACACAATAATTCCAGAATGACCAGTAGATGCAGACTCAAAGGAGGATTTTAATACAACCTTATCCTAAAACTTCCCTATTTGAGGGCTGGTTTTATAGTTTGTATTTATTTTTACTAGTTACTGGGAATTCCATTAGATTCATAAACTTTACAGTCATGATGCTCCAAATCTTTTTTTCTGTATTTGAGACCAATGGCCGTAATTTAGTACACAAGTATTCCTGGAAGGACTTAGAGATGAAAGTGAAGATGGATATTCAGGTCTTCTGTGCCCTCATTCCCTCCCCCATTCATATTACCTTAGATATCAGCCTCAACTAAAAAATTATTGGGATTTTTGGACTAGACTTCATGCCAACTATTTTATAAAGCTAAGGCTTTAATTTTATTTGTGTTTTTTATTTTATTTCTTTAATTTAATTTTATTTTTTTAGCTTTCTGAGTTAAGAAACAACAGAAAGTCATGCCCTTGCTTTCTTATCGATTGCTCTTATGTCATAAGAAATTAATCTCCTCTATGGATGTTACGAAACACCGCTGCATGGGGCATTAAGCTAGAAGGGGCCATAGCAGCCGAAACACTAAGAAATTCCACACCAGCTAAGTAGTACTGTATACAAAGGTAGTCTGGAACATCTCTCTGGTCCAGTGGGTGGTGATGCCAGTCATCACTCTGGCAACCCCTTAACTCTCTTCTAAACACACTCTGGGGAAGACAGGAAGGAATGTGCAGAAGTATTAGAGAAGTGAGTTATTGGTGTACTGAAAATGAATCATCACGTCTAGATAGTGGTGTGGAGGTGTCTTCAGTAAAGTGAAGGGAATTCTATTCCAGCTAACAAAATGAAAGCGTCTAGTGCAATGTACCGGTTATAAAGCTTTTAGATAATGAAAATATGGAGGAGACACTAGGTAGCTCAAAGTTTTGCTAGTTGCAAGAAGCAGCTAGCTTCTTAAGGGAAGAAGGCAGATGGTGTGATGAGAGTCTAGGAGGGGCTCATCAAACCAGACTCTGGTCAAAAGATTATGGTAGGGGATGTCAGAGGACTGATTCTACACCCACCTAAAGGGAATGCTCAGGGGAGGAGGAAGTATTTACTTATCTACATCGCTGTCCCGCGCGCCTCTCGCCAGCAAGAAGACACACGACACGCAGGCGGCTCCATCTGCAGTTCAGCTTTATTCAGCCGTTGATGGAGGAAGAACCCGGGGCCCCAGAATTGCGCTGCTTATATAGCCCTGAGGCAGCGTGTCCTCCATTGATTGGCGCGCCCCGGGAGTGGGTGGTGATTAGTCACGTACACCCTTAATGCGCAGGCGCTTCGGGCGAGCCACCCCGCACTATCCACAAGTTTCCTCAGAGTAACAGCGGGAGTCAGCACCATCTGGTGCTGGCGAATATCCTAACCGCTCCTTACATCTCCCCCTATTCTTTCAAATAAGAAGGAGAGGGGGGGTCAGCTGGGTTAAATAGGCCACACCTCCCTACAGTGGTATCAAAGCACAGAACCAGGCTCGATCAAGCGAATTCCGTCATGAGTGAATAGGCGATCAAGGGCCAATATTCTGAGAGCATTCCGTCCTTACCCTTCCAGGTGCAATGGTACAAGACCCCTGGGTG
>CM052702.1:95302463-95337034 GCA_028551405.1 Uromys caudimaculatus
TCTTCCTCTTTATATCTCTTTTTCTGGGGAGGCCTGTCTCCTTAGATGCATCTCTCCGTTTTGGTCGAGCTCCTAACCTATGGTCCCGCTCTGACTCAGATAAACTGTCCTGAACGTCTTCTAGTGTCTTCTGGCCATTAGCTATCTCCCTTTTACATGAGACCAGAAGGAAGTGGGCAGCAATCACAACTGCTAAGAGAAGTCCCAGCAGTGCATCACCCACAAACGACCCCATCAGAAATTCAGAGTCCAGCATATTTGAGAGAGCTCACCTACCACTGCAGATTTGCGAAGCCTCCCCGTCCAGTGGGCGGGGGGTTCTCCTTGGTGTGAAAAGGCTCCCGGCGTCCCGGGTTTCGGCACCAGTTGTCCCGCGTGCCTCTCGCCAGCAAGAAGACACGCGACACGCAGGCGGCTCCGTCTGCAGTTCAGCTTTATTCAGCCGTTGATGGAGGAAGAACCCGGGGCCCCAGAATGGCGCTGCTTATATAGCCCTGAGGCAGCGTGTCCTCCATTGATTGGCGCGCCCCGGGAGTGGGCGGTGATTAGTCACGTACACCCTTAATGCGCAGACGCTTCGGGCGAGCCACCCCGCGCTATCCACAAGTTTCCTCAGAGTAACAGCGGGAGTCAGCGCCATCTGGTGATAGCGAATATCCTAACCGCTCCTTACACATCGCTCTTCTAGTTTTCTACCAGTGAGCCCCATTCCAGGGCCTAAAGGCAGCCAGCTAGAAAGAGAATCTCTGATATGTGGTCTGTGATGCCTGAGCCTAGAATCACACAGCAGAATTTATGGTGTTCAGCTTGAAGATGGAAGATATTGCTTTAAGCCTGGAATATCTTATGTCTTCATTAGCCATGTATTAGAAGACTTTCTGTCTGCTCCATTGATGCATTCTTGAGCAAGGAAATGAGAGACTGAGGAGAGAAGGCAGAAGAGAGAGGGGAATCATGGAATAGCTGCAAAAAAGCTTACCTCTTTAGCACCTACCCTGGGTTAAGTCAGTGCTGGTGCTTACATGCTCATGCTCTTAGACTTTGAGGCGAAGGGAATGTGCCAGTAAGGCTTTAAAATGAGGATCAAGAAGATGGGATGTCATTTCTTCCTTTTGCAAAGGCTTTTGCTCACTCCCAGAGAAGAGCCAGCATTTGCACACCACCTTAGAGAAGGCATGAATGCACAGTGTGACTTGTCAGGAAAGTAATGGCACTTAGAGGAAGATTGCAGTCAAGGGCCCAGTTAAGGGGTTAAAGAGGACCTTTGCCCTTGTCCTTCATTCTGCACTGTCACCATGTGGAAAAGTGGGGTCAGGGGCTGGTGAAGGACATCCCTCTTGTCACTGTAAGTTCTACACACCAGCTGCTGAGCTGAAGAAAGGAGAGGTGTGAGGAAAAGCAATGAGCTGGGGTTATAGACTCAGGGAGCTGTATCTGGGGGACAGAAAATAGACTTGACATTGCACATGGGAAATGGTATCAGGGTAAACTTAAAACTCGGTGCTCTGCCACATTTAGAAGGTTATGTAAGCCAACAACAGAAGCAAACTCTTATTGCGTATCATCTCCAGAATCAAAGATAACAATTAATCTGGGAAAAGTACCATTTCTCTGAACCCTATGTCGCACCCTCATCTCCCATTTCTGTATGGCTTGGTCAAGTGTGACTATGGTGTGGCTTTTAAAGTGACTGTCATTGTTCACCCAAATTCCAGTCCTTCCTCATACTCATCGCAATTACTAATCTTCCAAAATAAAAAGTCCTAGTGCTGCTAGGTACCACTTCTTCATTCTCTGTACCCTTGAACCTCTGTAGAGAAAATGCCCAGGGGAAAAGCCAGTTATGCAAACAAAACTTATTCCTTGTAGCTCACAGAATGCTGTGAAGAACATATACAAAGTTTAAAGGACTTTTAAAATGGTGAACTCTACAGAGCAGTTATTTTAGCATGTTTCACGAGTCGAGAATTTTTAGTCATCATCTTGGGAATTCTTAGAAGTGCTTTAGGTTTCTTTATTTATTTTCTTGTTGTTGAGACAGAAATTTGTGATGTAGTCTAGGTTGGCCTGCCTTGAACTTGGTATGTATCTGAGACTGGCCTTGAATTATTGATCCTCCTGCCTCCACCTTCCAACTGCTGGCTGGGATTGCAGGCATGTGCCATCACCCTTGCCAAGGATGACAGGAGAAGAGGAAGAGGATGGAATAGAGGGGAAGGTTGTGGGAATCAAAATGATGAAAGCACAATTATAGGTACTCATTTTCAAACCCTGTCAGCCTAAATGAGAGGCAACCAAAACCACCACCCCATAGCAATATGGCGTGTGTGATCCCCAGCTTCTGGTAACAATGAAAGTCATTGCTCCTTGCAATTGATACGTATTAATAACCATGTCTAAGTAAGTACAAGCAAGCCTTTTCACCTCTCATTATAAGCTGCCTGGATCTTGCTAACAGCATTTCAAAGTGGAGCACAGGAAGTGATGCTTTATATTTTCATTTTGACCAGTGTTGTCAATGAACATTAAAGGGATCGATTTTGAATATGTTAATACGTTTACCAGTGTAACAAAAACAGCGGGTGATTTAGAAAGGTACTGAAATTTTCACAGATTTAAAGCAAATATTATAAATGACAGGCTGGATTATCTTCATTTGAGATTATTCTTCCATTATAATATTTATATCTCAAAAAACAGATTACTGCATGCTTCATGTTTCTATACTTACGGTCCTCAGAATCCAGGACAGGATCAAAATCACTACTCGTGAGTGAGGATGAAAAACCATTCCTACTTCCTGAAAGCAACAGGAGACAAACCTGCTGAGCAATTCTCAGAGAACTACAATCACTGTAGAGACTGATTTTGCTCATTTATTCCTTAAACAATATTTGTGGAGAGCTTGCTTATAGACACAGAGTGACACCTTATGCTAGGCACTGTGCCAGGCACAAGGGGACAGGAGAGGGAAAATGCCCCCAGTCCATGTAAAGTTTTGAGAGC
The DNA here is from genome assembly GCA_028551405.1 of Uromys caudimaculatus. Lineage (NCBI taxonomy): Eukaryota > Metazoa > Chordata > Mammalia > Rodentia > Muridae > Uromys > Uromys caudimaculatus. The sequence goes on from CM052702.1 coordinate 95,305,470, forward strand.
AACTCTATCAGTCAGGACCCTAGAAAGAAATCAACTATACTCTCAAAGGAAGTACAAGAGGATAATTGAGATACTATTTGCAAAAGATGTCAAGGTTCATACTATTAATGAAGGGCACTGGGCTACTTTGAAAGTAGCAACAGTAGGAAGCTGCTTCCCGTTCTGCCCTTAGAGGGAAGTCTGTGGAAGCTGAGTTCCAGAGTAGAGTTTTATGGCCATCACTATACTGTGGCCAACATAGAGGGACCTCTACTTCTTCCTGCCCTCCAGTGTCTATCTCTGCAACTGCATTCCATAGGCTGAAGACATACCAGAGTCAGAAATCCAGAGGGACCACAAACACCATCCCTGCAGAGCAGCCTTCCTGAATTAGAAAGGGAGCGGGGAGCTGGATAGTCAGGCGAGAGCACAAAAACATGTGTCTCTCCTTCTTGCCTTTAAAAAATGTTGGCTTTTTAAAGATAATTTGGTAAACTGCATGTAATTTGCAATCTTGCCTTTTCCTTGCTAGGATGAGTTCATTGTTAAAGGTACATGAATTTGTGCTCTAAGCTCTAACATTCAAATAATTCAAATACATAAAATTTATTTCCGTAGTGAAGGCCTGACAAAAGTACTTTTGCTCCTCAAAAAGATTTAACATTTCCCGAAGCATTTTATCTTTCTATCTACAAGGTAGATTTTTTTGTAATCATATTTCCATTCATATATGTTACAATCTTGACATACTAAATTCAGACTTATTATCCATATACCTAATCTTATTAATCAATTATTCTATCTTTTTGTCAACCACCTATCATCTATTGATCATCTATCTTTCATCTATCTTGTTTATCATGTCTCCATTATCTGTGTCTATTTATCTATTACCTATCAATCAGCCTGCCATCTCACATCTATCTATGTACCTAGTTATCTTTCATATATCATGGTGCTGTTTTTATATATATATTGAACGCTATATTGTTATGCACTATCTCCATTAAACATACTTTCCTCACCAAGTAATAGCGACCCCCTCTGGAACTCTTAGCCAACTCCCACTGTTAGTATTTTACATGGCACTTCAATATTCTTTGCTATATTATTTTTTCACAGACTTAGATGTATTGAGTCTTTTATACTGCATTTAGGCCTACATTTAACTGACGTTTTAATATAGGAATATGAGCTTTGAGTTTGTTTCAAGTAAGCATTATAGGACTATCAGATTGGCTAAGACTCAATGATTCGAGATCTTTACTTGCCTATGTTTATTCAGCTTCAAGCTGCCTTACAATCAAAACTTTAAACTTCTGCTTGCTGCTGTTTGGTCAGTATGAGAAGAACATCGTGTTTGTAATTACTGCAATAGACAACGAGAATTCTTTCCTTCAGTATATTGAATCAAACACCTATGTGTCTGTAGGGTTTTCTCTCCTGCACACCTACAGAGGCAAAGCTCCTCCCCCCTTCCTATCAGCACCAACAGTGTCACTGCCAACTCCAGCATAATGTAGTCAAATTATGTGTTAGAAATTCAACCCTGGTTTCCTGGGTGACTGTACAGTACCACTACTTAATATGCTACTCACGCAGCTGCAGTCCCATTGAGCTTTTAATCTATGTATATCTTCATGGAGGAGAAGCCACATTTTCATATAAAACATATATTAAGAGATAAAGTGTATAGAGTGAAAACCAGACAGGGGTCCTTGAGCTCAGCAACAATACATGGTGTTTTGAAGCCAGGGTCTCGAAATGGACACTTCCTAGGTTCTATTTTCTGAACACATTTGCTTCCAGTTAAGTTCTGCAGACTCAGAATTCCTTGTATTCTCTTGTCGTCTCTTGTGAGATGAGACTTTAACTTTGTGACTCTTTCATAAATCAGTGGCTGCTTTTCCTCTGGAGCTTGTAGAATGAGGTATACCTTTAAATGTTGGTGATACTGGTGTTCTGTGTTCCTTCCCTGACCTAAGGTAAATATCAACTGAAGCATGTCTACCACAAATGACCTGATGTGACATAAGCCAGGAAATCCCACTCTTTCCATGTACTGATTACTGAAGTTGCCTATGACAAGAATTGCTTATGTGAATTCCATGTGAGGAGTGGAACTGGTGATAAAGATTGAGATTAAATTGCCTTCTCTTAAGTATACATTTCCTCCTGTGCCTTGTTTGTATTTGATTGGTTTTTTTTTTTTTGTTTTTTGTTTTTTTTTTTGAAAGTACCAAGGAGTTGTAAGACTCTGGGGAGCCTTAACTTACCAGAGACCCCCGAGTGAGCACCATGGAGTCGGGGATCGATGCAAAAAGCAGGAGGAGCAAGAGGAATTTATTGTTCTAGCGTGCTGGGGTCGCCCTGCACACCAAGGAGGGGGAGAATGACCACATGCAGCCCGTTCAATGAGCTTTTATAGCTTTTAGAGCAGCAGCCATTAGGCACAATGTGATTGGCAGAACAGTGTGACTTTTAAACTGATTGAGCTTTAGGGAATGAGGTGGCCAGGACTCCCCTTGTCTGTGGGTGACCAAGGATTGATCTGCCCTGCAGAATGTGTCTACATGCTCTGGGCACCTCCCCTACCTGCAGGTGGCCGGATGGTTGGTTCCCCACCTGTGGTCTGAGGAATGTAATTAGCCCCTCCCTTCCAGAAGGGAGAGGTGCCTGCCTACAAGCTCTGCGACCTTTCTCTTCTAGGAGGGGAGGGGTCTGGTGGAATTTTCCAAAGTTCCTGAGCTGACTTCTTCAGAGGCATATTCTTTAAATTCTACATATGTTTTTACTATTTTATCCAGCTAAATAATTATTCTGACACCTCTGTTCTTTCATTAGGCAAAAAAGACGTGAGCAGATCCTTTTCTTCCCTGCTCTTTCTCCCCCTTTGTCCCCCCCCTCTCCCATTCTCTCCCTTCCTCTTTCTCTCCTCCTTCACCCCTTTCTCAGTTCTGGGGCTTGAGCCTAAGCCCAGACTCCTGTGCTTGCTAGGCAAGCACTTTACCACCAAGCTACATCTAACCGTAAACCTTAGTAATAGTGCCCTGTACCTCATGGGAACAGCATGAAGTATTGTGTAGGGAAGTACTTTTGGAATTACAAAGGCTCATATAAATCTATACTATTGTTATTAATATTTTGAGACAAGGCTTTGCTTTGTAGCTCAGGCTGGTCTAAATCTTCTTGCCTTAGCCATTAAGTGCTGGGATTACAGGTGTGTATGCCATATCTGGTTGTGTAATATTTTCATATTCTTCCTGATCATTAGTGACCTGAGAGCATAATTGTCAGCGCCTATTCTTATTCCCGTCTTATTTGTTCATGCCATTTTCTTGGCTTCTTTTTCAGACTCTATTCAGAATGTAAAGTTTAATTGGCTTGCTAATATGTGGTATTGTACACATGCAACACACACACACACACACACACGCACACACACACACACATCATGCATTAGTTGAAGGAATGTATCACGTTTTTACTTTACTATGGATACAGAGCTGACCTTTCATGTATGTTTTTTCTTCTGTAGGTCTAATCTGCAGTCAGCAAAGCTGCACCAAACAGCAGATATCCCCAGAGGAGCTGGTTCCCACATTTATAATGAAGAAGAGTAGGAGTGTAATGGCAGTGACCGCAGATGATGTAAGTAGTGGCAGGGACTGGCAGGGACAGCTGCCATCTTCCTGCACTCTGTTCAGTAAGTAAGCCTTTCCAGAGTTCCACGCAAAGGCATAGAAGGTGTCTCATGCCATCGCACTGTGGACTTAGGTTCTGATAACAAAAATGTCACTAACACCTGACCCAGCATTCTGTGAAATGGAGAGCAGGAATGCTTCCCTTTTTGCTGCTTGTAGTTGGGCTGATTCATCTTTCCGTGGTGTTCCAGCCTCCGCCACTAATGATGGTCCCATACTTTTAGCCATGTGCAGCAAACTCCTGAAAATCACTTCCCATGTCAGAGTCATTAGCACTAAGAAGGTTGTGTTGCATACACACACTAGGCTCATGGGTGCTCCTCAGGCCAGCTCATGAGCCTTGCCTCTATGTTTATCAGAAATGCAGTGTTTCAGGCCACATCTCAGAACTGTTAATCATGCTGGTTTTTTGTTTTTTGTTTTTTTGTTTTTCTTTTTTTTTTTTGGTTTTTCTAGACAGGGTTTCTCTGTGTAGCCCTGGCTGTCCTGGAACTCACTCTGTAGACCAGGCTGGCCTCGAACTCAGAAATCCACCTGCCTCTGCCTCCCAAGTGCTGGGATTAAAGGCGTGCGCCAACACCGCCCGGCTTAATCGTGCTATTTTTAAAAGATCCCAGAATGTCCATTATGGTTGAGAAGCCTGACTCTCGTGTGAAGTCATGTGAAGTCTATAAACACACAGTCTTCGTAGCTTTGGTTCTGGTCAGCTGATATTATTTATTTCCTTGCCTTCAATTGATCACCCCTTCATTGGTGTGTCTTTTGTTGCACAACCCTTGCTAAATTATTGTCTAAAACTGATATAGAATTATATATCACCAATCAGATGAGCAAAAATGAAGTAGAGGAAAGAAGAAAAATAAGTGAATTGTTTGCTTTCTGTGAGAAGCCAGAGGAACAGGGAGCTTGCCATGATCATGTGACTGTTTTGCCTTTGCTCCTATTTTTCTTTCCTTCTTTTTTCTTCTTTCTTCCATTCCTTTTATCCTTCCTTTTTTTGGGGGGGGGGGGATTTTTCTCAGTATAGCCCTGGCTGTCCTAGAACTCGCTCTGTGAATCAGGCTGGCCTCGAACTCAGAGATCCACCTGTCTCTGCCTCCCCAGTGCTGGGATTAAAGGTGTGTGCCACCACTGCCCAGCTTGAATTCATATCTCACAGACAGAAGGAAAGCCTATACAAGAATTTTGTTATCCTTAGTGTAAAATCATAGCTTAAGGGATTGCCCAGTTCTTCAGCTGCCTCTCCATTCTCACTCTTCTTTTAATGACAAGGCATGTGAGCAAAGCAGGGACCTCCACATTCAGGTCTGTTACCCCACAAAGGGAGTGAGAGGGGGTGGTGTTGGCTCCCTCGCATGCTGCCCTTTCCACTAGCCCCTCCTGTGGTGCTGAGCTCATTTTCCCAGGCCTTTGACTCTCAGTCACATGTAATTTGCCTTTTCCATTCTGATTTCTAACCCTGGTGACGAACAGTTGTGTTTAGATTGTTGTGCTCTGCTTAGAATGTCATCGGGAAAAATTCTGTAAGGGAAAAAAATCATTTTTTCTTAAAAATAAATTTAGTGTTGCCTCTTAATACAGTTCATATGCCATTCTGATTTATTTTTAATCTAAAGATCTCTAAGAACATGCAACTGCTAGGTTTGTACAAAAGATAGAAAGCAGCCCAGCCCCACACTCACCCATCTTGCTTGTTGTCTCTTAGGCTTCTGTCATCAATTTCAGAGTCTGAGATAATAAATCAGGCCTTCCTCAGTGACTGCTGGATCATTTGGCTTCTTATTTGGCTTCTGTCATTTAGACGTTGGAGTTTCTCAACTTTTCTTGGTTTTCTTTCTCTTTGTTTCCTCCAGAATCTTAAGGACTATTTTGAATGTAGCTTGAGTAAATCCTACAGTTCTTCCAGTTACACCCTTGGGATTGACCTCTGGAGAGGCAGAAGGTGCTGTTCAGGAAACTTACAGCTGCCACCATTGTCCCAGAGACAGAGTGAAAGGGCAAGGACACCCGAGGGAGATGGCATTTCCAGGCCAACCACTCTACCTTTGACAACGCTTCCCAGCATTGCTATAACAACTGTGAGCCAGGAGTGGTGAGTAGCCTCAGAAGCCAATGCCAGTTCTAAATCTTATCTTGTAATTACTTCAAGTTCAATTGTGTTGTCAAAACAGCAGTCGATGTCTGTGGAATAGACCAGACTGTTGACTTCTGGAGAGCTTGTTTCTCTTGGGTAGCAGGGTGAAACCTTTTAAAACATGGCAAGAGTATCTGCTTCTTAGGAGGGGAAGGAGTGTGCCTTACATAGAACTCACTGAGGAGAGTGTGGGATGCATTTGCAACACTGTCAAGCATCAAGCAAACTCACACTCTGATCTATTGGTTTTACTAAAAATCTACTCAGTGTTGTGTTGATACCTTTTAATTCAGAAGAGCAGAATTGTATTCCAGAATGCCACTGGATAATCCTTAAATGTTTTTGTTGCTCTGCTCTGTACATACCTCAGGCTTTTAAAAGTGTAACCCTAGCTTACAAATCTCAGGATTTATTTTGGTATAAAACACTTCATTATAAATCAAAACAGGAGAGTCATTCTATGAGAGCTGTGGTGAGGACTCAGTGGGTAAAGTGCTTATACTCTCAAGCTTCAGGACTTGAATATGATCCTCAGGACTCACATTTACATAAACTGCTCTGTGTGGCAGGATACCCCTGTAATCTCTGGGATAGAGAGAGACAGGGGGATCTCTGGAGTTAATGGGCCAGTCAGCCTAGCCTAAATGGTTACATGGCATACTCTTATCTCAGAGATATTGAAAAATTTCCAGAGGATGACATCAGAAACTGTCCTCTGCCTCCCCAGGCACTTCATATATGTATACCTGCATACACACAAATACACACTCGCATACACCTACATGCATTAAAAGAAAGAGCGCTTTGATAAGAGTGGCTCTTTTACTATATTTGTGAAAGTGGCTATTTCAAACATGTGTTGAAGTGGTAACCAAGAAAATAAAATCATAGAGCTCTGGATAAAATTGTGCCATGACTTCCCTTCAGATATATGTTTTCGCATGTACATAGTCATTAATCCTTTTTATTTCAAGTATTTTTCAATAATTAATTGTTTATATAAAATGGAGAATTTTCCTTAAAATAAAAATGCACTAATTTATATAATTTAAAATTATAATACTTTGCTACTTTAAAAACCACTTTTAAAATAACTTATTATGGAGAAAGGCTGAGTACAACCAATTATTGCATGACATCGTTCTAATAAATCATTAAATTCTGTGGCTTCTTATAGCGTGCATTTACCCTCACTGCATGCCAAGATCTGCTGATGCAGGATATCTGTGCTCAGGGTTTAATCTATGAAGAATCAGATTCTTGAAACTTCAGGTGTCACAACTGGCAGTGTGAAAGGGTTCACCAAAAAAGTCTGTGTGCAGTAGACAAGGCACTCTGACAGTGTAGGAGTCTTGCTTATACTTGTAGAATTGCCGGGTTCCATCTCTTCCTCACCTGAGTTCACATCACAGACACCGCTGTGCTCCTGTTCATTGAGAATGATAGGGGACATGTGTCCCCATAGTTTTCTTGGCCACGCAACTCATGTAGTTAATTGTGTTTGTGCTCCTGTATAACTTAAGATTTAGAATCTCAAAACTTGCCAGATTGACATTTCAGCATTTTGACAAGTTGTGCCTGCTGTTAACTACTAAAACGCTTCTGAGGCAGTTAACTAGGATGCATTTCCTGAGATATCCAATTTCCTTTTATCATCTCAGAGTCTTCCTCAGAATCCCCCCCCCCCCCAAGGTCAGCCACTACCTGCAGATAACTAGCTGTGGTAAGTGGTGGTCTCTCTATATAGATATATAACATTTAGCAGTTTAAATAACAGAATGAATAAAATGTACGGTAGGATTGCCTTTTTCTTAGAAGTATCAAATTTTGACTCTTAGTTTGGGAAATGCTTACTCATCTCCCCATGTTCAATAGTTTTGTTCGTACCAACAAAAAGAGATATAATACACACCATATATGCTATTGAAAGGATTGAATTGATTACTCAATATGACACTTAGCTTAGGAAAAAGTATTTGTTTTTAGGTAGCCAGCAAAGTTTAGTTTCTCTATCTTTGATCATTGGTCAATAAAACCTTTTGAAAAGAGGCTGGAGAGATGGCTCAGCGGTTAAGAGCACTGACTGCTCTTCCAGAGGTCCTGAGTTCAATTCCCAGCAACCACATGGTGGCTCACAACCATCTGTAATGGGAACTGATGCCCTCTTCTGGTGTGTCTGACAGCTACAGTGCAGTATACTCATATACATAAAATAAATAAATCTTAAAAAAAACGTATTGAAAAATCGATACCACATGTAGTTTGAATGTGAACTATCCCCTATAGACTGATGTGTCTGAACATTGAGTCCCAGGGTTAGTGCTGTTTACAAAAGCTGTGGGATCTTTAGGACTTATATTCTGGCTGGGGGACATAAGTGGCCGGGTCATGCCTTGCTGTTCTGCAGCCCAGTGCCTCTTCCTGCACATTATGTGCTTCCTGGATGCAAATGTGCATTATGTGCTTCCTAGCTGCAGATGCAATGCAATGGGACAAGGTGTCTCATGATTCTGCCACCACTTCCCACTTCTAGGATGGATTGCATCCTATTGCCAGTTTCCATTAATGACAGAGACTTATATTTATTTATGAATGCTTAGGCTTTATAGCTTAGGCTTGTTCCCAACTAGCTCATATGATTTAATAACAGGTTTATATTAATCCATGTTTGTCATGCAGCCCACTACCTCTAACTCGGTCCCTATAGGTCTTACTTCCTCTTTGTCTGGCTGATAAATGACCAGCACCTGATTCTTTCCCAGAGTTCTCATCTCTATGTAGATGTCCCGCCTTTCCTCTCCTGCCCTCTATAGGCCATCAGCTCTTTATTAAACCAAACAAAAGCTTTAATCAAAAGAGATGAATATTTACAAAACACTGAGACTGGTGATGCTCATAAAAATAACAATCCAAAATCCTGGGTAGTTTTCAGATCTCTGCTTGTACAGAAGGCAACATTTGAATTATAAAAAGATGAATTTTATACAGTGCAGAAAAAGATTATACCAAGACATCCTTTCTTAAAGTCTAAATCAGAATGAGCCCTTCCTCCCTTACATTGTTTCTTTTTACTATCTGGTCATAATGGAACAAGTAACTAGTACAGAAAACCAGTACCAAGAATTGGGGCTGTTGCTATGGTAACTCTGACCATTTGATCTTCAGAATAAATGTAGAAACCTTAGAAATGCAGGCTGTCAAAGTCCTGGAACACTGTAAACAGAACTTCTTGGGTCATTCTGGTAGGATTTCAGAGGACCAGAATCCCTATAGAAATGCAGACAGTGAAGGTCCATCTCATGAGGCTGCAGAGGGAAACAGACTCTACAGGAAAATGGGAGATAGACTATAAGACCATTAAATCCCATTAAATTCTGGCAATGAATCTGGCTGTGTTCTGACTGTGCTCTGAGAGGCAGTGAGGCTAAACTCAAAGTAATGGACTTTATGCAGGGTTGAGGCACTATGGCTTCTTCTCTGACTGCTTTGGCATGCCCAGTAGTGTCCTCATTCAGCTCACTTTTGGGCAGTCATATTGGTGAGACTTTATTGGTGTAGCTTCTCACAGAGGACTAAAGGCAATGGAGAAAACCTTGGGACAAGAGAGGTGACTTTCCCATGGAAGATTTCATTTGTGGTGTGCCAAATGGTAGGCTCTGAAAACATACATGAAAGAAACATTAAAGACTGAGGAGGTTATACCTAGGAATATGTTTTTATACACATAAACGTATATGCTTGCAATAACAGTTATGAAGCCGTGAATTTGAAAGAGAGTGGGGAAGGGTATATTGGAAGGTTTGGAGGGAGGGGAGGGAAGAGAGAAATGTTGTATTTATATTATAAACTCAAAAATAAAAAAATAAGTAAGAGAAAATAATGGCCTAATAAATTTGTCGGAGGACTGGTGAATATTCAGACTGTGTGAATGTTACTGTTGACTGCCCTTCTGGTCTAGAGCAAGAGAAAACAACAAGGGACCTCAAAGATGTTCAAATGTGCCTCTCTGTAGGCAAAGGTAAGAATTCAAAGTTGTCGAAAACACAGCTGAGAAAGCAGCTGTAATTGTTAAAGAGATTATCACTATTGAAAAGAAACCAATATGTTTTCCACTGGGGCAATAAGAAAGACGCCTTAAAAGTAAGACCCTCCCAATGTACCACAAGCTTGCTCACAGGACAATCTCATGGGGGCATTTTCTCAATTGAGATTCTCTCTTCCCAAATGACCCTAACTTGTGTCAAGTTGATAGAAACTACTCAGGACAGAATTGCTTGGATTCTCAGAAGAGACTTGACTTTTGAACTATATTGGGACTGCTAAAAATTATGGAAACTTTGAAACTGGAATGAATGCATTTTGCATCCTGAGGTATCTTTGAGCCTATAGGTCCAGGGGCAGAATATTTCAGTATGAATGTGAAATGTACCCTTTATGCATTTTTAAACTCTTGGTCCCAAGTTGGTAGCATTGTTTGGGAAGGTTGCATAACTTTTAGGAAGTGCAGGCTCGCTGGAAGAAGTGGGTCACTGCAGCAGAGGTCAGAGTTTTGTAACATGGTAACACTTTTGATTCAGTTTGAGCTTCCTGACTGCAGATACAATGTGATCAGCCACCCCCACTTCCCCCCCCCATCCTACCTACCATCACGCCTTCTCTGCAATGATTTACTCTATCCTTTCTTAAACCATAAGCCACAAAAGGCCCTTCACACTTAAGTTGTTTCCTATTAGATATTTGTTCACAGCAATGAGAAAATAACCAACACACCGTGACTCAAGTATCAGCAGCATTTGCTGGGTGGGATTAGTGGGTCTGGGAGAAATGGAACTGAAAATGATACAATGTTTGTTTTCCATAGTCACCTAATGCATGTTACTAATTTATACCATGCTAATTTTCTTTTTAATTATCTTCTTTATAAAGTATAAGAAAATTCGATCACTGTCTTCAAATTTACTTTTAAATTTAAGCAAATAAAAGCTTTTACATGCAGTCTCTGAAAATGAGTCTATTGGGATATTGATAATTGACTGCTGGAATTACTGGTAAAGGATTTTGATTAGATGGCTTGATTAGAAGCAAGTAAGTAAGGCTCCAGCTAGCATCACTGCCATTGAGCTGATGAAAAATCACTGGGTACTGAAGACAGCCTAGGCTTATGTGTGACAAATAATTATACTTACCTCTCACTGTACCGAGAATATGGCATCAATCCCATGTCTGGACCAGCTGTCAGCTAGTATTTGTCATAAAGTGCCAGGCAGTAAATATTTTCAGTGTTGAGTTTCAAGGTCTGTTATAACTATCCAACACTGCTGCTGTTTTGTCAAAGTAGCCGCAGACAGCAGTTTGTAAATGAGCAAGTGTGTTGTGTTTGAATAAAACTGTGTTTACAGAAATAGGCGGTGGTATAGATTGGCTTGCCAGCCAGTTTACTGATGCTTTTTCTGAACTAAGGATTATTAGGACATGACTCCCGGTGCTATAATTGCTTCAACAATAATCCAAGGACAGAAACTGACCTTGAATTCCTTCCCAGGATGCTAAATCAGTCATAAAGATGGGCCAATGCACGTTATACAGAATCAATGCCAGAGAAAGAATAAAGATAAATATGAAAAACTAGCTTACATATAACTCCTCTGGATGAGAGCTGGGGTAGCTGACCAAAGGCTTGGGATACAAAGAGGTTTTATTTATCATGGAAAAAGCCTGTGATTTGGATGGGAAAAGTTCCTCAAAGGCTTCTGTATTTGAACACGTGGGCCCCAGCTGATGGAACTCTTTGAGAAGGATGTGGAATCTTTAGGAGGAGAAGCCTTGCTGAAGGATATATGTAAATGAATTGTATATTCTAGCTAGCCTATATAAAAAACACAAAAACCTGGTATTTTATTAACAAGCTTAAGTCTAGATTAGGCAGGTTTGAGCTACTCTCACGTATATCCCAGCCATATGTCCCTTATTACTTGATGTCTGAGTCTCACCTGGGCTGATTCCATTCCGATAGCCTGTCCTATGGCTCCACTTATGCCCATATGCTCATTATGATCCATCCGGCCTCATGCTGGCTGCCTCCTCTCTCCATCTCCTTTCTTCTTCTCCCCTGTGGTTTTTCCTGAGACCCTTCACTCAATCCTCAAGTCCCACCTTCTCTCTCTGCTGCCCAATCATAGGTTCTTGCTTTTTATTAACTTAACTTTAAATTAGGAAGCAAGGTTTACATAACAAAGGCCAGTGTACTTAAGAATTCTCTCATCTTGACAGCAACCAGATCTTGGGGTTGAGAATTTAGCATTTGTATACATAGCACTACAAAGCACCAGACCAAACCCCAACAGAGATCTGTCATGGGCCAGGCTGTGAGGAAGGTTTTATAGCCTGGCCCCATTTCCTGCTCTTTCTCTCTGTGAAGATGAAATATAGTTACTCTCCTCCCTGACTCCCAGGCCAGCCTCACAACCCTGCTGCCATGCCTTTCCTACCATGATGGACTGTAGTTACAGTTCTAGAGCCTCTGGAGGTATTAGCCAAGATGAATTCTTCCCTCCTCTAAGTTGTTTTCGTTAAGGTATTATACCACAGCAATGGAAAGGTAACTAATGCATCACCAAAGTTCAGTTTTCGAAGGTGACTTCCATCTTGTTGCCTTCTTTCTTTAAATGAACCAACAATAGGGTGATATTCTACTTTTCAGAGTTATGGTGAGAGCTACAGACAATATTCATGTGTGTATAGCGCAGCAGCTAGCAGTTAATGACTATTTTGATGCCATTATTATTGTATTATTATGTGTAATTATAAGTATATATTACATATATTATACAAAATTATTATATGCATTATATGTAAAATGTAGATAGAATTACCACTCAGTAGCAGGAGGTGTTAGATCTGAGTTCCCCTCCACATCCTATGTAAATATGGAGGAAATCTTATTTCTATACAGCCAGGGTGGAACACTCCAAAGAAACCCTCTTAGTGGGGGGATTAGAGAGAAGGCTTGTACTGTGCACAGCCAGTTTACCCTTCCAGAAATACAATCACCCCTTCGTGCTGAATATAAACTGAGAGGGAGGAGGAGGCTGGGATACGGCACTGTGAGCATTCCTGACCCCAGGAAGGGACAGCATAGAGAAGGAGAAGCAGATTCTTCTTTTAACTTCCCTAACCTTTAACCCTCTTATCTTTCATTTAGCATTGTGGCAGGAACACAGTTGCTCAGAAGAAGAATTGCCAGGATTCCAGCAGGACAATTTTACTGCCAGGTCCATTAAGCCATTCTCAGCACCAACTCAATACCCTTTTGGGCATTCATAAAATATTTAAAAAATGAATCAAAAGCATTTTTACTTCCTTGTAGCAAAAGTTGAAAGAAATTAAGGCTTTCTTGTCTTCTTCTGTCTTTCCTTCTGTTAGTGGAGCCTACTTAGTGCATCCCATTTATCTATCTATCTATCTATCTATCTATCTATCTATCTATCTATCATCTATTCCTTTATTATACTATTTATTTATTTTTATGGTTGAAAGAGTTTACTTTGGCTATGTAGGAATAAGGCACATGATGGTGAGGAGGCCTGGCAGCAAGTGGCAGATGTGGCGGCAGGAATAGGAAGCTGAGAACTCTCAGAACAAACTGATGTGGAGAGGAGACTCTAAACCCCCAAAGCCAAACGCGATGACATACTTCCTCCAGTGAGGCTGCACACCAATTGAGGACAAGTGTTCAAAACTTTTGGCCTAACCAAGATATTCTCATGCAAACCACTATAAATATCCAGACTATCACTCAAAAATCTTACTTCCCAGAAAGAAAAACAGTTTAATAAATCGCTTTAGAGCAAACTATTATTCATATTTGTTATTTTCTTTCTTTCACTGAAAATAATTTGTTTTCTTCCATGATATATTTTTATTATAATCTCCCCTCCTTCTACGCCTTCCAGTTCTTCTTCACTTCCCTCCCACCTGAGCCACTCCCTTTCTATCTGTCATTAGAAAACAATCAGGCTTCTAAGGATAATAATAATAAAATAAAAAGATAATATAAATCAGAAACAAATATATCAGAATAGGACAAAACAGACAAACAGTAGCAAAAGAGCCAAAGAGAAGGCACAAGAAACAGAGAACCATTCTTTTGTACACTCAGGAATTTCATAAAAACACTAAACTAGAAGCCATTGTGTGTGTGTGTGTGTGTGTGTGTGTGTGAGTGTGCATGCAAAGGACCTGTAGGGTAAAAAAATAGAAGAAAAAATATACAAATGAAATAAAAAACTAAAATAAAAAAAATAAGATTTAAAAAAGGAGAAGACTTGACATGACATTATAAGACATGGAATCTCCAACGATGCCCTTGAGTCCGTTTTCTGTTGCCCATGTATACCTGGGTTTCCAGCCTGCCTTATGGGTAGTTTGTTCAGCCTGCCTTATGGGTAGTTTGTCCAGCCTGCCTTATGGGTAGTTTGTTTGACTCAAGAGGCTGTGTTGGAGAAAACTAGAATTTCATTTGCACCTGGTTATCCATTGCAGATGGCTTCTGGGTTAAGAATGGACAATGTGTCCACTACTTTCATCTCTATGACTTCATCTGGTGTAGACCTCTGCAGGCACTGTGCATGCTGCCACAGTCCCTGTGAATTCATCTATGTGCAGATCTCGTCGATTTAGAAGGTCTTGTTTCCTTGGTGTCTTCTCTCCACTCCGGCTCTTATACTCTTTCTGTCATCTCTTGTTTGGGTGTCCCTGACTCCCAAGGAGAAGGATTTCATGGAAACATCCCATTAAGGACTGCATGTCCCAAAGTCCTGTCACAGACAAGAGCTGTAGAGCCCTCAAGTGAGTTTCTACTACAAATGTGGGATAAACACCATAAGAGGGGCAGTGCAAAGAGCAGAGGACATGCCCTGTGTGAATAGCCCTGTTGACACAGGGACAAAAACATCCAGTCAGGACAAGCAAAGCAACCATATTCCCTCAAGTATAGTAAGGGTGGAAAGAGGAACTAAAATTTGGTAATTTGAAGACAGTTCCACAATTTAGGTTCTAAGACTCCAATGGTCTTGTTTCCAGGCCACATTTGCCTCTGAGCTGTGTGTTTTGCTTATTGGTTCCGGGATGAGCTGCCCAAGGCTTAATGCCTTAACCATGAGGTTAATGCCTTAACCCCCTAACCCTAACACCCTATCCATAACCCCTAACCCTAACCCTAACCCCTAACACTATCCCTATTCCTAACCCGAACCCTATCTCTAACCCTTACCCTAACCTTTACCATGCAGCTATAGTCTCATCCCTTTCTTCCTTCTAGATTATTATTTTTTTTCTTTTTGAGACAGGGTTTCTCTGTGTAGCCCTGGCTGTCCTGGAACTCACTCTGTAGACCAGGCTGGCCTCGAACTCAGAAATCCACCAGCCTCTGCCTCCCAAGTGCTGGGATTAAAGGCGTGCACCACCACTACCCGGCTCTAGATTATTTTTTAAAATTAAGTTAAATTAAAATGTTTTCTCTACTATCATGAAGTTACTCAGGCTAGCCTTGGCTTCACTCTGAAGCCCAGGCAGGACTTGCACTCCATCTTGTATTAGCCTCCCTGAGAAGCAGTTACTTCAGGTCTACATTCTATTAGCTTCTTCCTCAGTGCAGGATGGAAACACACAATAGAACAGTTCCCATAAACTGTGCTCATTCCTGTAGGTCCAACCACATGACTCTTATCCATAGCTGTTCATTTAAGTCCAGTTTTAGTTAGGCCAAAACCTCAACCAGTCAGCCATTAGTCTAAATATTAGTGTCTTGAGGACACTTCCAACAGTGGTTTTCAGAACTACTCAGTGGTGCATTAAAAATTCATTTTTAGCTTATACCCATGTCCTAGTCATGGTTTCTATACCTGCACAAATATCATGACCAAGAAGCAAGTTGGGGAGGAAAGGGTTTATTCAGCTTACACTTCCATACTGCTGTTTATCACCAAAGGAAGTCAGGACTGGAACTTTAAAAGTCCCACAGTCTTTGAAAATTCTTACATATTAAAATTTCAATCCCTTTAAAGATGTCCAATCTCTTAGAACTCAAAGTCTTTTTACCATTAATAGTCTCTTAACTGTGGGCTCCACTAAAATACCTTCTTCTTTCAGGAGGGAAAATATATCAGGGCACAGTCACAATCAAAAGCAAAATCAAACTCTAACTGTCCAATGTCTGGGATCCACTCACGATCTTCTAGATTCCTTCAAGGGCTTGAGTCACTTCTCCAGCTCTGCCCTTTGAGACACACACCTTGTCTTCTAGGCTCCAGATGCCTGTACTCCACTGCTGCTGCTGTTCTTGGTGGTTATCTCATGGTACTGGCATCTACAAAACACTGCTGTCTTCAGCTGCAACTAGGCTTTACCAACAGCCTCTCATAGGCTCTCTTCATGGTGCCAAGCCTCACATTCTTTGTATGACCCCTTTGGTCCTGGGCCATCAATTGCAACTAAGGCAGCACCTTCCTCGGCCTCTCACAGTGCCCAGGCCTCAGCTGTTCTTCATGACTCTTTCATGCCTTCAAAACCAGTACCACCTGGGTGACTCTTACACATTACTAAGTCCAGCCACAGCAAAAGGTACAACCCTGGCTATCTCTGGAACGCAGCCTCTGTGCTCTCAGAAAACACTTCTCAGAAGATTTCACCTCATTGACACTGGTCTCTTCCCAATCACTGCCAATTTCCCAGCTCCAGCTAACCAGCCTCAATAGTCCCAGTAAGGCAATGGTTTTGCTTTAGTAGTTCTGGCATCCTGTCAATCACAGCTGACTCTTCAGCCCCAGCCAACCAAAACCACAGAATCCTTGCTTTCAAAATAGCAAGGGCCCTGGTAAAAGTCTTTAATCTTCCCTCTGAAATTTCACAAGCCAGGCCTCCATCTTCTGCATTGTTCTCAACATTATCTTCCAAGCTCCTACACAACATTCCACAGAGCTCTTAACATCGAATGGATCTTCTAGCCCAAAGTTCCAAAGTCCTTCCACAGTCCTCCCCCAAACATGGTCAGGTTGTCACAGGAATACCCCACTCCTGGTAACAACTTTTCTTAATCAGGGTTTCTATTCCTGCACAAACATCATGACCAAGAAGCAAGTTGGGAAGGAAAGGGTTTATTCAGCTTACTCTTCCACATTGCTGTTCATCACTAAAGGAAGTCAGGACTGGAACTCAAGCAGGTCAGGAGCTGATACAGAGGCTGTGGAGGGATGTTTCTTACTGGCTTGCTTCCCCTGGCTTGCTCAGCTTGCTTTCTTATAGAACCCAAGACTACCAGCCCACAGATGGTACCACCCACAATGGGCCCTCTCCCCTTGATCACTAATTGAGAAAATGCCTTACCACTGGATCTCATGGAGGCATTTTCTCAACTGAAACTCCTTTCCCTGTGATAACTCCAGCTTGTGTCAAGTTGACACAAAATCAGCCAGTACAACCCACATACTAAGTTGATTCATCCACAAACAAATCTTATGTTTTTTTCTCCTTTGTCAATAGGAAACAGAAAACACTACATGAGTTTGTTGAAAGGTATGAAATAAGGGAAAACAATTGTAATAGTGTCACATGGCAAAGGGTTTGGGGACATTGTATTTGTTCAATTTCCTGATACCTTGAAAACTGATGGATTCTGTCTTAGCCATATAACTTCCATGTTATAGTGGACTACTGCTGGAGTCACCTGACTATGATTTGGCAATTCTGGTGGAATCCATGATATATTGGTAAAAGTTCTCTAATTATCTCTAAAAATATTACCCTGGTTTATATTGCTTTCTGAGCTCTCTGTTGTAAATATTTCTACAATGACTAATGCAAGCAGGAATGTTGTCAAGAGATGTAGAACTGGGGATAGAGGTACTGGTGCCGGCTCTCTTCTGCAAATCACTATGCCAAGGTAGCAATGTGATACAGATGTCAGAGCTTTGATCTGGAGCCTTAAAGGCATAACTTTTGCTGTCACTATAGTGCCATAAGCAGCAATCTTGTACCTTTCTCACTCTGGGCTCCTCTTCACACTAACATTTCTTTGTATCATGGATCATTTTGATGCCCTCTAAAAATCTATGCAGTTTCTCAAGTTTAAAACACCTACCAAATATCATGCCTCATTTTCAGTTTGAAGGGACAATTAATAACTAATATTTTACTTTGGAAAAGATATTTCCCGATGTTCATGTTACTTCAAATGTTATACATCTATGAAAGCCCTGGCTATCTCTGTATTTTGTTTCATTTGGTACAATTAACATGTCACTCTCAATATAGTGGACCAGTGTGATGTTTTGCAGAATGTCCAAGTCATTCAAGGCTATTCTGATAGCACTATGACAGACAGCAGAAGAATTAGCATAGCCTCAGGGAATGAGGGGGAATGTCCATTGTTGTCTGTCCCTGTGAATGGGAACTCAGTCTCCTTTCTGATAAGAATACACAAGAAAAAAATGATCAGTGTTCAGTGGTGACATGTTGGTAGTCAAGAATGGATTAATCTCTCATAAATCACATATGGCAGAGCAGCATTAACTGAAGCGACAGCTTAGTTAGTTTGGGTAACTTAATTGTAATTTCCTCTCTCCCTCCCTCCCTCCTTCCCTCCATCTCTCATCTCTCTCTGTCTTCCTCCCTTCTTCTCTTCCTTCACTCTCCTCTCCTGCCACCCCTGCTTAGCAGGGTGCAGTCCACACCAGCACATCTAGCACTTCCTTTTTCTTCAATTCCTCCCTCCCTTATTCTCATTCTCTCTCTCTCTCTCTCTCTCTCTCTCTCTCTCTCTCTCTCCTTTCTTTCCAGCATTGGGGATTGAACCTAAGATCTTATGCATGGTAGTCAAATGCTTTATTACATCTCCTAATGTATTGCAATATTCCATGGTCCACCCTCTTTTTGCAGAGTAGTGCATTAAATAGGATTATGCTGGGGACCAGCAGCCCTGTGGTACTTTTACTATACTTGCTAAATGTTTAGATATGTTTAAATACACAGTACTAATTATTGTTTCATAGTGTCTATGTAGTGACATGCTGTGTAGGAGCAGTAGGCTGGAGCATATTGTTTATGCGTGCAGTGGTATATATACCACACAGATTTTCAGTGTGGAACTGCATATTATGAAGCTGCCCATATATCTTGCTCCTAAAGAACAAATATTATATGAACCATTCCTGTAAACATTGTGACTTGATAATTGCAGATTAAATAAATGCCCTCTTGTGTTACAGTCATGCTAGTCCTATCTCTTCAGTGGGTATGTGCTATCTCCTGGCCTCTACTGTTTATAGACTATTGCACCTATTACCATAATCTTCTGCCTGTCATTATCCCCAGACTTTTGGGTGGCACAAATCTTCCTCTGGCTTCACTGTTTTAATAAAGGTACTGGCTTATGGGCCTCCTTGGGAATACAGGCAGTTACAGAGTTTTCTGCCTTACAGAATGAGCTCTTCTTACATGCATGCTTCTTTGAGACTTTAAAGCTTTTATGAGTACATTATTTGTACAGTGATCCTGGCATCTCTACATTCATGCTTTTCCTTTGCCCACGTTTTCAAAGGCCATGCCAATAGCCTATTTTATCCCCTCTCCCAAGATGCTAAATCCTGTGTCATTGGAATGTTCACTACAGTGAAAGCATACCAAAATATCTCTTTTCATTCCACCTCCTCTTGGTCTGGCTTTCCTCAGAAATCACCACCAATCCCCAAGGGTAGCTTGTTATCCATTCTTGAAGTAGAAAACCTTATAGATGTATCATTTCCCTTTTGCTTAAGCTGGCCTAGCATTTCCAGAGTCAGGTTGTACTGATATTTGACCATAATTGAGTCATGAGAGGAGATGACGTAAATCCCAAGAAGAGCAGGAAATGTTATCCAAGCTACTTGTCTCACTTGAGCCCATGCAACAGTGTGTGTGTGTGTGTGTGTGTGTGTGTGTGTGTGTGTGTGTGTGTATTTCTAACTCTATCTTCTACTAAATGGGAGTTCACTATTTTTTTATGCCCATAGGACTCAAAGCAACCTCGGAGTTCTAGCTTTGTAACTGTGTCTTCACAGACATCCCATCTAATGAAAAGGTCTCTTTCTCTGCCATTGACCAAGGATTATATACCAAACCTGCCCAAACTGAGATTTGGGCCTCCTGAAGCCCTGCTCATAATAGAGTACTATCACTTCTCTAGCTATAGTTGCCATCCACCTGGAGGAGAGGAAGCTTCATTTAAATGCTAATATGGATGTTCTCTCATTTGCTTTAATTTCTTGATTAATAGCTTGAACATGTCATTATTTCTTAGTCTATGGTGCTTAGCAACCACCAACCAATCCCTCCTTTCTTCTAGCTGTTATTTTTCATGTCTCTGAAACAACCAGGCTATCTTTCCAGTTATTGCATCCTCTCCCACTATTGTCTCATTGCAGGGAAAGGCAGAAGTATGCACAGCCAGGACTCTGCTTGTCACCACTAGTCTTGGAATTGGTCAAACTCCAGAGCCTCCACCATTAAAGTCAGCATTCTCTGAAGACTTTCTGGGGCCAGGTTTCTTCAATGGGGTTCTCCTGAGAAGAATTCAAGACAAGGATAATTTTTTTAGAGCAGCAGTTCTCAACCTGTGGGTCATTAATCTAAGACCATTGGAAAAACACAGACATTTACACTATGATTCATAACAATAGCAAAGTTACAATTATGAAGTAGTCACAGAATCATTTTATGGTTAGGGGTCCCCACAACATGAGGAACTGTATTAAAGGGTCACCATGAGGAAGGTTGAGAACCACTGCTTTATCGGGTTCCTAGGGGTGGTCCCTTGGTCAGTTTGATGGTGGCCCAGCCCATCTGGAATGTTGGGCCTATGGAAAGGGAAAGCAGAAAGCAGATTGGGGCAGTGGGAAAATATCAAGCAAGAGTATAGTAAAGACTGTCTTCACCATGGCCTCACAATATAAAGGACAGATTGCACGACAGAGCTAGTCCCACACTGGGACAAAGCCTTGTATAAGCCATTCTAGCAGGTTATTGGCAGAGTCAGTCCTGGTTAGGAAAGGGGGTATGGCCTCCCAGACAGCTAGCATGCCATGTCTCTGGAATAGAGGTGGAATATTTTCCCTCTTTACCTCTCACAGCAAATAGGAGCTCGTGACAACAGCAGCTAAGGAGATGTGGATAGACAGCATCCATTACAACAAGGCATAGCTAGTATGAACTGCAAGGATCAGCAAGTTGTTAGAGTTATTCTGAATCCTAGAGAACTGATGCATTCATTGGAATGCAATCCAATTGTTGAAAATCCCAAGTGACACCAGGACAACAAAAGTCCCCTCCAGGGTTCTTGGTCTCATTAACAAACACAAACAAACACGGGCTTGGATGGAGACTCAGGGACAATTTTATTAGAGTTTAAATGAAAAGATTTCAGGATAGGGAAGTTGCAAGTCTTCCCAACTGCTCAGAAAAGGAAGATGGCGAAAAGAGGAAACAGCTATGCTGTGGAGCTCTATGTATGAGCAGCCATCACATGGGAGGGAGCTGGGTTTTAGAGAGAGTGCAAGGAAACCCAAAGTACCAGAAGAAATAGACAGGATACAGCTGACACCTGAAAGAAAGAAATGGAAAAGGGAAAAAGAGAAAGGAGAGGTTTCAGCTTTGTTTGTTAGGACTCAAAAACAAGGTCAGACTCAGACAAACCTCAAGGGCTGCTAGACATGTGGAGACTGTGGTAGAGGCTGGGAATTCTGGGAAGAAAAATAGTAGTTCTTATTTAAAGGAATAATTATTCCACCTATCTTTTTAGCAGGATCATATAAACACTGCTTCCTATAGGTGGTTCCTTGGCCAGTTTGATGGTGGCCCAGCCCAACTGGAATGCTGAGTCTCCTCTAGATTTAGTAGGTCTTTATTTCCATTCCACCTGTAGACTGAGCAGGAAGTCTGTGTTTACCCTACCCCCACCCCTTTTAGTGGAGCTCTCTGGCTCAAATCCTTCATGCTCAGCCACCATCTGGGACAAGGGAACTCCTGCAAATGAGACCTCGTGTCTCTCGATCTGCTGCCAATTCATAGAGTCTCTAGATTGATAGTGTCATGCCCCTCTATGACCTTTGGTAGGTTAATTTTGTTTTCTCATTTGGAATAGCTGGAAAAAATGCACAATGCTTCTGTTCTAATATGCATGGTTTCTGAAAGATGAACAGTAGGAGAGGAAAGAGAAGCGATGATCTAAAAGTAACATTGAATGCAAGACTTTGATTTTCTAGTTTTCTTACTTTGCATTTAAGCATTAGAAATGTTTTGATCTAGAAAACAAAACAAAAATAACAAAAGAACTAGCTTGGCTCAGGGTTTCAGTGTTGTCTGGAAATAAGTGATTGTCTCTAAAATTGATGTCACAGTGAGACACATGCTCTCCCTCTCCATTTGTATAAATTCTGGGCACATTGATCCTTAAACACATGAAAAGTAGTGGTGCATGCTGAACTGTTGACACTGTAAAACAAGCATAAAAATGTTATGTATCTTTCCATAACTTTTGAGGCATTAGGGTTTCTTTGGATGAACCTACTTCTCATTCACCTTATATTCTATGCCTCCTGCCCAACTCCTTGCTTTATAGACTCTTCTTCCTATTTGCAATAGAATGATCTTCTCATTTTCTCTTTCCTAGCTATTAAATTAACACCCAGAATGCTAAACTTGGATTAAATCACAGTGTAAGGATATAAATCTGATTACTATAAGGACTAGCAACAGAGGGGCAGTTTAACTTTGAGGGAAAATGATGGCAGACATTGTAGGCTTCTTTCTGATCCATCAAAAGTCTCTTTCCTCTAAGAAATTTCTTGCAGTAGTAGGTCAGGATTTCTGAAGTGCTGTCTTCCAGGCCAGTATATTAAAACCATCACGGAAGATGCTAAAAATGAAAATCATGGGGCTGGAGAGATGACCCAGTGGTTAAGAGCAGAGGACATGGGCTAAATTCCCACTACCCACATGGTGGCTAACAACCATCTCTAATTCCAGTTCAAGGAGATCCAGTACCATACTCTCATGGTCTCTGTGGGCACAGCACACACACATAGTACACATAAATGCATACAGGCAAAGTACCCATGCACATACTTAAAAAAGAAAGTGATTGGTATTGTCTCATACCTAAGATTTGCAATCAGAGTAAATGCTCATTGTCTTAGCTAGGGTTTTACTGCAGTGAACAGACACCATGACCAAGGCAACTCTTATAAGGCCAATATTTAATTGGAGCTGGCTTACAAGCTCTCTAGTCAGATCAAGTCTTCCTATCATGGCACAGCTGGGACACCTAAACTAACTTTCCCAAAGGCTTGCCTATAGTAAAAGGGGGATAAGTTGCCACAGTATTATAATTAGATACAGTGATTCACACAATATGGAAATGTATTCTAGGGGTTAAAAGCAGAAATCCTGTGCTTGTCACTTTTCACTTAATTATATTAAGATTAATGTTCTGCCTCTGTGAATTAATAATAATGACGCCTACCATTTTTTCTGTTGTGTTAGATGATGCAAACACAGAACTTAGCAAAGTGCCTGACTCACTGAAAGTCACTAATTAGTTTAATCATCATCAGTCATGGGTTCTTACTGAGTCTCGGTGATCAGTTGCTAGAGCCACCCCCACAGGACACAGAATATTCTACCTTTGAAATTTAGGGGAGCATCAATAAATATTTCTTGGGTCCTTGGAATCCAGGCTAAAATGTAGGAATTCTACCTCCCTATCTCAAGTTTCCATAGTCCAAATTTTAACTTGTTGCCTGAAGATATCTTTCACCTTTTAGCCCCTCATTTTACAGATCCTGGACCAAAAGTACAAGAGTCTCATACATATACATATATATTTATTATTTACAGAGCAAGGTAAAAATATATTACTGTGCTTATTGTGTAGGAAGTATAATATCCATACAGTTCTTACAATCTGTGAATGTTACCCCCACCCCCACAATAGAAACTTGCAGACATAGTCGGTGGTGAACAGAGATGGGCAAATGGCTCTGAACAACAACACAGTCTAATGTAACTGCCAAGCTCCTTATGGGAGTGCTTGGGAGAGTTGGAGAAGCAGATGTGACATAGAAAGAAAAGTTGTAAAGTGATGTGGGTCGGGCACAGAGTTCAAGTGGCATCTGAAAGCTGGAAGAAGGTAGGAGAGTGGGTTCTGGCCAAGATCCCTTGAAGGAATATGTGGGGGGACAAAGAAGGCAGGGTTAATGTATAAGCAGTAGGCTTATACATTCCTGGATGAGTGTGTAAATAGAAGATGAAGTCCTGAGTGAACTTGGATTGACAAGGGCACAGCCCTGTCAAAGACCCAGTGCCTCAGACCCATGGGAATGTCAAAGCCTTCCCCCATAAATGCTCAGAGGAGGGTACAACCTTCTCCTTGTCTGAGTAAAAATATGTTGACGGTGTACACAAGTAGGAGTGTTTACTCAAGACTGACCTTATCCAGTGTGTGCAAAAACTAGCAGCTTCAGCTCCCTGCTCCCTGGATGTCGACAGCCAGTGACTGCCGGCTTTCAGAGGTCTCCTACTGAGGTGAGCTACCCCCTCCCTGTTCCTGTCCCTAATGAACACTGAGGTCCTGGGTTGTGGCACAGTTGGAGCAGCTCCATCAGAGCATGTGGACCCTTCCTGCCTTTAGCTCTTCTATGACTGTGTCTGCGTCTCCGCCCTTAGACATTCTCTCGCTGTCCTAGTCAGATTTCCAGGACCGAGCCATACTAGATGCGTTAAGGATGTTACTCTGTTCACCAATTTTGGGGACTTCTGAAACTTTTGAAAACTGCCCTTATGATATCTATATTTGTTGTTTTAAGCTATTAAATTTGTATAGTTTATCATCACAGCAATCAAAAACCAATATTAGCAACAATATTTTAAAAATGTGTATGAACGTGCTTTTGATGAGCTAATGGTGTGTCAATGATGATTGAATTTAATGATTATTTTGCACAGAAAACTGTTTGGCTGGTCAGTAATGCTTGAATGGGTAACAGAAAAAATTATTATTTTTATTCCAGAACATGTTTTTTTCTTGCCTCCATTTCAGCACAATCATGAATTATGTTATTAAGAAAGCATTTTTATAAACTGTTTGCTAATTAGTTCATAATTCTTCAGTTATTTTCATTCTTGAGCATTTTTTCCCCAAATAATTTCAAGTAGGAGAAATGGTTCCAGTGAAGCAATAGCAGGTAAACTGTCACAAAATATAATTATACAACATTTGGACATATAAATAATTAATTATAAGCTATAGTCACAGTTGTAAGGGACTGTAAAATTAACCATTTTGATCTTACAGAAAATTATCAAGTATTTAATTTGAACAAACCAAACAAATATATTGCTATTTTAAAAATTCATTAAAGTAGTATCTTAGTTAGGGTTACTATTGCTGTCCCGAAACACCATGACCAAAGCAACTTGGAGAGAAAGCATTTGTTTATTGGGCTTATACTTCCACAGTGTTGTTCATCATCGAAGGAGGTCAGGACCAGAGCTTAAATAGGGCATGAACTTGGAGATAGGGATGATGTAGAGGCCATGGAGAGGTTATACTCATTGGTTTGTTCTCCATAGCTTGTCCAACTTCCTTTCTTATACAGCCCAGGAGGACCACACGCCCACGTGACCCCACTCACAATGGGCTAGGCCTGCCCCTATCAATCACTAACTAAGAAAATGTCCTATAAGCTTGACTGCAGCCAGATTGGATGGAGGAATTTTCTCAATTGAGGCTCCCTCTTCTCTGATAACCCTTGACATGAAACTAGCACAGTCACTGCCTATACTTAGAACTATACATAGAATTATACTTCAAATCTTGGTTCTTTTTTTTTTTCTTAAAGTAAGATTTATTAAGTTACAATTTTAAAAGTTGAGGTATTTGGTGGCTATGGAGAATGCCCCAAGTACAATTGTGTGTACCTTCTCCTCTATGCTCATATAAAGATTTTCTACTTTCTTTTTCTAACATATTTTACTTTAAAGTAACTTAGTTGTGTATTTTATATGCAGTTTATTCAATTCAGGAAAGGAGTTAAAAATTAAAGCAACTTTTGTTATTTTACGGATGTGTATCTATATTTCTGTGTTCATGGGTGGGGGTGTGTATGTATGTGTGTGCTTGTATGTGGAAGCAATCCTTTATGTCATCCTCAGGGAGGCCATCCACCTCCTTTGAGACATAGTCTCTGGTTGAACAATTAGTCTAGACCAAAGAACCAGTAAGCCCCAGAGGTCCTCCTGTCTCTGTGTCCACAACCCAGGGAGAACAAGCACATACTACCATATTTTCTTTGTATCTGCGTCGCAGGGATTCAAATCAGGCCCTGGTACTTACGAGACAGATTACCAACCACATTTCCCTAGCCCATATTCTTCTTTTAAAATAGCCAGATCTAGATCTATCTATCTATCTATCTATCTATTTATCTATCTATCTATCTATCATCTATCAATCATCTATTGATCTATTTTTATTTATTTATTTATATTTAACTGTCACTAAAGTAACAGCAAGCCAATTCACATTGCTCCAATCCATGTGTACCTTGAAAGCCATGAACAAGAGCACAGAGAAATGTAAGAACACAATAATTAATACAACTGGAAGAAGGGATTTTATCACATACAGCTGCATTGCTTTTGTTTTGTTTTTGTTTTTCCCTGAGAGGACAAATTAGAGTAGTTTGCTTGTCTTTGTCTTTCCTTCTACCTCAGTCTTACCTCAGCTATGCTCAGAAGCTATGTCTGTCTCAGATGTGATTTTTCAGCACAGCCCATAAACCTTCCAGCACTGACATGCAATGACCTTTTGGTGCTAAGACACAGAGCAAACAGTTTGCAGCGAAGTGTTTCCCTGAACTACAGAGAATTTATGATATGTGATTGGGTGTGAATGAAGCATGGTGCTGGGGGAAGGTCTCAGCCTTCTTATGGGATATTACACTGTCCAAAGCCTTGGGTCAGCCTTCTCTTACCGTAAAAGATGGCCACCACAACAAAGGAGTATTGTTACTACAATGTAATACAAGGAGTAGCATGTGCATACATA
Organism: Uromys caudimaculatus; assembly: GCA_028551405.1. Lineage (NCBI taxonomy): Eukaryota > Metazoa > Chordata > Mammalia > Rodentia > Muridae > Uromys > Uromys caudimaculatus. The sequence goes on from CM052702.1 coordinate 95,332,423, forward strand.
CCCACATATGTGCACAAACAGAGAAATAAGTAGACTGAATATGGCCAGCAGACTGGAACTGGCCACAAGAGAAGTAGGAACAGAGCAGAGGGTGTAGAAGAGACAGACAGACAGATAAACACACATACACTCACACACACAAACAGAGAGAGAGAGAGAGAGAGAGAGAGAGAGAGAGAGAGAGAGAGAGAGAGAACATAGTATAGCTTTGATAGCAGGTTACAAGGAAAATGAGTAGCCGGGGACTGTGGTGGGGCTTGGGGCAGTGAACTAGGAGTTTAGGTAGGGAAGGAGAAGAGGAGGGCTAGGATGCTAGCATGGAGTTTGAAATGTGTACCAAGTACTTATGATACTGAGGGAATATGAAGGCTATCCTGTGTTTTGCTATGTTAATAGGCACCATAGACAGCCACTTTTCCCTTAGGCCAATGATGAAGGAAGGTCCACCGTTCGGTAGATGGGAACCAGTTTCACAAGTTCCTGAGAAATGCTGTCTATTTTTTTTTCTTTTTGATTTTTTTATTGGTTATTTTATTTAATTAAATTTCAAATGTTATCCCCCTTCCCAGCTTCCCTTCCACAACCCCACAACCCCTCCCTCTCCCCCTGCCTCTATGAGGGTGCTCCTCCATTTGTCCACCCATTCCTGCCTCAGTACCCTAGCGTTCCCCTACCCTGTGTCATCACAGGACCCACCGGACCTGGTGAATCCCCTTCCGGTGATGCCAGATAAGGCAATACTCTGTTACATATCCAGCTGGAGCCATGGGTTGTTGGTTCCCTTGCTGGCAGAACCAGGAGAGAGGCAAGAACTCGGTCCAGCTGGGTCTGTCCAGGCTGAGCGGGCTGCTAAAGAAACACACCAGGCCAGGAGTCTTGTCAAAGCAGGAACTCACTTTATTAAACTAGGTACTTGCTTATAGAGAGAAGGCAAGGAGGTGGGAGCTTAGGTATGGGGAGAGATGACGTAGGAGGCGGGGAAGGGTGCTGGAGGGTAAGGGGTAACTGACAGGGCCAATGGCAAAGCTTCACATCAGAAACGGAGGGGCAGAGGCAGGGCCAAACAGGTCTTGCTGAGTCACTCTGATACGAGTGACTGAGACAGCTCTCAAAACTCGAGCCAGACTTAGGCTTTCCCATAAGGCCGTAGAAACTTGAGCCAGGCTCAGGTTTGAACTCAAGGCCCCAACCAGAGCCAAAATGGGGCCCAACAATGGGTTCCTCCACTCCCATGTGTACTCTTTGGTTGGTGGAAGCTTTTGGAAGATCTGGTTGGTTGATATTGTTGTTCTTCCTATGGGGTTGCAAACCTCTTCAGCTCCTCCAGTTCTTGCCCTAACTTCTCCGTTGGGGTCTCCACACTCAGTTGTATGTTTGTCTGCATGCATCCGCATCTGTCTTGGTCAGGTTCTGGCAGAGCCTCTCAGGGGGCAGCTATACCAAGCTCCTGTCAGAAAGTGCTTCTTGGCATCAGAAATAGTGTCTGGGTTTGGTGTCTGCAGATGGGATGGAACCCTAGGTGGGGCAGTCTCTGGATGGCCTTTCCTTCAGTTTCTGCTCCACTCTTTGTCCTTACATTTTCTTTTGACAGGATGAATTCTAGATTAATATTTTTGAGGTGGGTGGGTGGCCCCATCCCTCAAATGGGGTCCATACCTATCCATTGGATATGGTGTCTATAGGTTCTATCTCCCCTTTGTTGGGTATTTTGATTAATGTCTTCCCTGTTGGGTCCTGGGAACCTCTTGGGTCCCTGGCATTTGGGACTTTCTAGTGGCTACCCCCCAGTTCCCCCCTCCCCCCCACTGCTATACACCTCCTTTCAAATTCCTGACTCTCTGTACTTCTCCCCCATCTCCTCCCATATCTGAACTGGAAATGCTATCTTTTATCTAACTGTCAGAAATCCTCCTATAGTCCAGGACTGCCTTTTGGAGTTTGGGAAATTAGTTTCCCTTGGACCTGACAGTACCCAAATTGCTCTGTAATCCTCAGATTTGTGATTCCAGACTAAGCCTGTTTCACAATGATAGTCTAGTACACCACCTTGTCTCCTCAGCAGGCTCTTATCTTCCTGTGGTTTAATTAGGAAGCATTTTAACTGTGTGTACTCAAAACTGGCTCAGGCTTGACTTCTTTTGGGAAGGCTTCCTCACTCTTTCTGACTTATTTGAACTTTGTGTGCATCCTTCAGACATTACAAGCAATATCTGATTTAATAATTCATTGAACTACATGGTAGTCTTGAAGATAGGAACTATTTCACCAATTTCTTTATTTGTGAGGCCTAACAGAGTATAGGGAGTGTTTTCAAGTGAAAACACTGTTAGGAAAAATAAAATCAAGGAAAACTTGATTTTAGGTAAGGAATTTACTGTTCCTAACTTAGCAAATGCAAACCAAGTGTAGTACCGCATTCCGTCCTTGCTCAAAGGCCATTCAGCCACCAGCTGATACCCAACAGGGCATTCTAAGAGGAGGCCTGAAAAGATTCTGCAGTTTTCTATAGTAATGTATTTATACAGGGACCCTTCCACACTGTCAGCAGATTTATTCTTTATTTAACCTGAAGCGGAAGCTATAAATGATGCTCTGAGCCCCAAGAGAGGAGCTGTTTTAGTCTCAGTGTCATTCCTACTTCTAGAGACAGTTAAGGGTTAGGAAAGACCGAATACAGCACATTCTAAAGGACACTCTTTTTAATTTCTTGGGAACCTGGTTCTGATTTCCTTTTTGAAACATAAGTGTTGGTTTAAGAAACAGTTTGACAGCACTAGTTACTGTTGCAGATAGCTTTTTCTACCAGTCTTTCTTCGCAGACTAAATCACTCAACTCCACGTTCCCAAAGCTGATGTAACATACATGTATTCTCAGTCATGTGAATGCCTGTGCATGCACGCACACACACACACACACACACACACACACACACATACACACACACACACATTATGACTGTATTTTTTAGATTTAAATATCGGAAAAGGTATATAGGTCACAGATTTTTAGAGGATTTCCTCCATGTTTTTTTCTACTAACAGTAGATTCCCAGAGAAAGTGGGAATGTTGAGTCATTAATGCCAGAAAGTGCAGTGGAGCCTGACACGCTGTCTTTACCTTGGTTCGTAATACTGTAAAGTTGTCTCTGCATCTTCTGGCACTAGTGTATAAGCTTTTCTCCAAGAGACGTGTGTTGATATGTCTGCTGCTGATTCAAAGGACAAACATATATCAAAGTTCACCGAAAACACCAAGTTACTTTTCCAAGTGACTGATAATTACCCAACGTTGTACAGAGACTCTCATTTCTCTATGTCTCTTGACATTGTGCAGAGTTCTTAATTTTTACCAATTAACCCATTATGTAATAGAATCATCTGATGGCTTTAATTTGTCCTTACATCATTACTAGTGAATTTCATTAGTTTTCAAAGGTTCATTTGCCATTTTTCTTTAATTTCTGTCACCAGCTGTTTTGTTTAGATTTCCATATATTACTCTTTATTAGTGATTTACAGGTATTTAAAGAACATATTTGAAAACTAATATTTTTCATACATGGGTACTGAACATATCTGGTCCATTTTAGGTTTCTTTTTATTCTTTTTCTGACTGTGTCAGTGAATAAAAGTCTTATCTGAATGCAGTTATATCTTATCAGTCTGTTGGGTGGTCAATACTTAGTGTTTCAGAAATACTTTTCAAACCCATATGTGAGAAATATTATTCCATATTTTCTAAAGAGTTTTATGAGTCATTGTCCATTCTCCAGTCAACCATTCATGGTGCCCACTGTCACTCAGAAATCTTCTGGGCATTTGGCAGCGTAGTGCTGTGTTCTGTCTCCTGCCTGCTGGGTCTGTGTGCCTGTCTCTGCACTTATGTAATAATTTACACCTATAAGCAGTTCCCCCAGTCTCCTGTTCTTCAGATATGAGATCTTGGTCCATTTTTCACTCCTACACATTTTAAAATCGGTTCCATTTTGTGAAAACCTAGGAGGACTGAGCTCACACTGACTCTATGGAGTCATGAGAAGAGCTGGAAATGTAATAGCTTTAAGTCTTCTACCCATTAGCATGTGCATTTCCTTACTTATTCAGCCTTTTAAAAATGTATAAATTTTGCTATTGTATCTTATACACCTCTCATAACATTCATTTCTCAACAACTTGGATTTTACTGATATTTTAAGGAATACCTTTCTAGTTCCAGTTTATGGACATAATGAAAACAAGCTTAGGCTTCTATATTAATCTCTTACTTGCTGCCTCTTAATTATTTACAACAACATGTCTAAGGTATCCCTTGTATTTTACAGAAGGATATTTTTCTACAAATATGAATACTTTGGCTCCTTCTTTAAATCTTTACTCTTTTAATTTACTTTTCTTTTGATTGTACTGGGTGATCAGTAGACTGTTTTTTTTATACAGAAGATTGCTTTCAGTATTAAGAATTACATCCACCAAAAAAAGCCCAGGTTCAGATGGGTTCACTGCAGAATTCTATCAGACCTTCAAAGAAGACCTAATACCAATACTCTTCAATCTATTCCACAAAATAGAAACAGAAGGAACACTACCCAATTCCTTCTATGAGGCCACAATC
>CM052702.1:95337534-95354272 GCA_028551405.1 Uromys caudimaculatus
AAGTTCTTGTCGTACAGATCTTTCACTTGCTTGGTTAGAGTCACACCAAGATACTTTGTGCTGTTTGTGACAATTGTGAAGGGTGTCATTTCCCTGATTTCTTTCTCAGCCTGTTTGTCCTTTGAGTATAGGAAGGCTATTGATTTGTTAGAGTTAATTTTATATCCAGCCTAAAGCCATATTTTTGAATAATATTTGCTATTATGAAAACATGTCAAGACTGTCACTACTGAGTTCAGCTGTAAAACATTAATACCAGGAGTTTCAAAATTCAGGATAGTGCTCTAGAGCCCAGAGAGGGCACAGGACTGACTTAGAATAAGACACAGAAGCCCCAGGAACTTTTAAACTTGGACCCAGAGGCAGCCCAGAGGCATCTAGGATGGAGAGCCATAGTAGACAGTCACAGGGGAGGGGCCAGCCAGAGGTGTATTGACCTAGAATAGTGCTTGTTGTTGCAGACAGTAGTGGACCCTTAGAGGAAGCCAAGAGATACCTTGTAGCTAAAAATATCATTCCTGCAGAGGAAAATGACATCTCAGCCCTTCCACAACTTAGTCATCTCTTGAACACCATGCAAAGAAAAATGACCCAAACAACAACAGCAAGAAACCTCAACACACAAACTAGCTTAAGCTGTGCATGTTCTATAGCAAAAGCAACAGGAAAAGCTGAGACAAGGCTTTGCCAGAAATTATTAATCTCACAAGTTTCCATTGTGTTCTTCTGTTCACAAGAGCTCACTGGATTTTAAAGGGACAATCTTACATAATTTCTACAAAATTATGAATACCTGTGATATATTTGTGGAGTAGGGGCAAGAAGATACATCATGAAGTTTCTATTCTTTTATTTAGGGATAGGCTTTGGAAAGGCGAGCAAGGAAACCTGGAGGAATGAGAACACTCCAGGCAGCATGAATTGGTGCCTGCTCAGAAAGTAAAGGTATTCTATCCCTCTACGGAGCAGGGAGAACAAAGCTTTGACTGTCTGATTAATTAGATCAGATTTGCCTGATCTGTGGTTACAAGACTTAAGAGAGATGGGTGCAGGATTCTTTTCTCAAAGAGTCACAAAGCATGTACTGTTGTCAGAATACACACAGTGCAGAGGGGTGCCTCCTTGGGATAAACACAGACACATTTTGGAAAGAAAAAGAAATCCCATTACCCACTTTCATAGGCCTAAAAATAAAATGGTGGTGAATATTTCCCAGGACATGATTGGGTCTTTTCTTTCTTTTATTTTCTTTCTTTCTTTCTTTCTTTCTTTCTTTCTTTCTTTCTTTCTTTCTTTCTTTCTTTCTTTCTTTCTTTCTTTCTTTCTTGTTTTTTTTTTTTTCCGAATTGAATGCCCCTTTCTCCCAGAAGTCTAAAATTTAATATTTTAAAGCAGTTTATCTGGCAAGAAAAATTTTGACAATGGAAATTGTGAGTTACGATGGTTCCCAACTACTAGATCAAGCTTTCACAAACTCATTTCCACTAGCAAAAAATTCTATCTTATGTACTTGATATCACCAGGATTTAACACAGTTTAATACAGCAGGCATGTATCAGGAGTACACACACTTGGTAGGGAAAGACACTTTCTTGCCTGGGGGTCTCTTGTCTATGTTTGTGGATAGAATGGACTGATAGAATGAAGAATAGGCTGAGGGACTGGTGAGATGGGTTCTAGCCGCAGCTGCTCTGTTGGCACTATATGCTTCTCCTTTATGTGACTCCATGTATATACTTTTTTACATCTTTATTTATTATATGCACATGCATGCCCCAGCACATGGGTAAAGGTCAAAAGACAACTTTGGGGAATTGGTTCTCTACTTTTACCATGTGGGTCCCTGGGACTGAAGGTCCCAGGTCATTGGACTTGATCGCAAGCACCTTTACCCACTGAACCATATTGCCACCTCCATTCATACACTGTACAAAAGAAATCAGTCTGGAGTAACTCCAATAGGAGCCTCTCTCAGACCCATAAGAAGTACCTACATTTCTTAGAAGTTCCTCACAGTTTCTTTCCTTTTTCTCTTCCAATTCCCAAAGCTCATGCGTTTTTTAAGGTATTCTGTAGAGGATTATTGAAGGTTTATGTAAAACAATCTTTTATTTGCCTGATGTGGTTGTTGTCTCCAAAGGATTACTCTCTCTGCCTGCTAACCTAGGCCTAGTCCTACCATCTTCTAGCCTCTGTACAATTGTGTCTAGGTCTAAAATATTTTCAGCCTCTGAGACTTACTGCTCCTGAGAAAGCTCACCCTTTTCTTGTTCTTTCTGAGCTCTGAGTGGCTGGTTCAACTCAGATGTTCTGGCTGACTGATTCAACCTGACTTCTCTCAGTTTCTCCTAAGATGTTCTGCTTGACCTCAAACTAACTCTAACAATCTGTTCTGATCTGGCTCCTTCTTATCCTCTCTCTAGCCTGTCTGTGTAAAACTCTCCCACTTAAATTACCTTTCTTTGTTCTCTCTCTGTACTGCTTGCTCACTTACGTAGCTTTCCTATCCTCTCCGTTCTCATGCGTGTTGGTCATAACCCATCCTGTCAAATCTTTCTCTCATTCATCATGTTGCTGCTCAATTAGACATCACTTCCAACATGTGTGCTTCCGTCTAAAAACTAACTTTACCTTCATTTTTGGGGATTAAAGGTATGTGCTAAGGGCTGAGCCATACCACAACTAGAAACAATTTTTTTCCCAATAAAGAACACAATCTTGGAGTTCCCAGTGTGATGAAATATCCTACAATAGATCTGCTTTGTGTATCTAGCATTGTTCTAGGACACTAGGAATAGGTCAACACACAAGGTAAATGCAGATCCTGGGCTTGGAGTTCCTTCACTCAGTGAGAGGTGTGACACTTCCTCGCAATTGCACACACACACACACACACACACACACACACACACACACACACATACACACAGAGAGAGAGAGAGAGAGAGAGAGAGAGAGAGAGACCATTTCTGTCTCTCTTTGTCTCACTTTGTCTCTTTCTCACATATATATACACAAAGAATCATACTTGTCGCCTAGAATAATAATCTTCGAAGGGTGGGAAGTTATTCTAGTTAGAGAAGCCACTTGTCACTATCTGACTCTTAGGTGAGACAGAGGGATTTAGAAAGGCTAAATTAATAATTTTCATTTCCTTGTTATGGTTTGATTATGAAATGTTTATCATAGAAATGTGCATTGACTATTAGTTCCCAGCTATTGACTCTGTTTTGGGAAATTGCAGAAGGTATTCACTAGCTGGAGGAACAGATGATAAATAGCATTAAAAACACACTTATGGATTTTAAGTGGTATAAAATATGTTTCTTTTTTCCTTTAGATTTTAATGGCATCATAAGTATATTTCACATTATATTGTAGATATTTACTTAACATTCCATTTATACATTATATTTTATAAACAACTATAATTTTTAGTGTATTATAGTAAACTGACCTTTGAAATAATATTTTTATAACACATGAGTCAGAGTCCATGTAGTTGGTACCCAACCTATATCTACCTTTTACATGACATTATTAAATGCTGTCACCAGTTTTTAATTAAAAATAATAATATGAACATATTTATTGTTAGAGTTTGTCACAGTATAGCTGCTCTTATTGAATTGATCTTATAGTGTGGACAAGAATTGATATTTTCAAATACCTTATCTAGTTTTAGCTGAGCAGTGTCTCCAAAGAATGGTCTATAGTAGGCATCCTTGCAGTTTTGAATGAGTGAATTTATTAAGCAAATAGCAAGCCATAACTTTAACAAGAAAGCAAATAGATGGGTGGATGGATAAATTGATATAAAAATCATCAAATTGGGTGCTCAAAACATCCAATAGAAATCAGTCAGGGCAGCTCTGTTGAGGCAGTACACTGTAGCTCCTAATAGAGAGATTACTGGGCAGAGCAATTGTCCCCTTCGGTGAGATTTCCAAATAAAAGAACAAATAGCAACAGAGATAATGTCACCAAATCAGTTGCTTACAATATCCAGCATAACCCTACAGGGGAAGATGAAGCTGTCAGCTGGAGTCCTGAATAAACCTCTCCATAGCTGAGCTAGCTTCCCATGGTTATCTGCTGGGTTCTCTTTCCCACTGCAGGCATCACTGTGTGGGCTTAAACAATAGTGACCTCTGTTGGAAATGAGTCACCTTCTAGTTTTTCTCAAGGACACAGTGCTTTAACTCATGGCTATTTGCTGTTCTCTTCCTTTCCTGTCACAGAGTTAAGGAGAACCAGCCAATCTCTAGACACATGAGCCTTGGAAGACTCTTTGATGTAAACATGCTTGTAGCTGAAATGGCAGGCTAGATGACCGTATTTCCAGAGCCAGCTTCTCAGTGAGCTCAAAAAAACACATGACAATTTACCAATACAGTAAATCTTACAACATCCTATCTTCCCAGTGCATATAAACAAGGGGACTGTTTATGATGCTGTAACAAGAAATTCCAGTCTCATAGACACTTCAGACATTATAGATTTTCTTCTTGCTCACACTAAGCATTCTTCTTGAATATGTATTACATACAGCATAAAATTCATTAGGACAAAGCAGGTCTTATTTACATATATTAACATGTGATATAATATATTAGATATAATACAATACAATATAATTATTGTGTGATTAAAGCACACATTTTATACAATGGTTATCCAAAGAGCTTGGAAAAAACAAAACCTTTGGTGGTATGAGTGAGTTCTTTGAAGAGTAGGATAATCAGGTGACATTGGACATTGGACTGAGGAAGAATTCATTGGTGTGACATAGAGGGGAACAGTACAAATGTACCAACTAGCATGAGTGTTTAAAAACACAAAGTGATTAAATATGCTATTTTTTAATGTGTTCACTGGGTGCTGTTTATATAATGGATGCACAATACACAGGTTTTTACACTTGTATGCATTTAATCACTCATACTAGCTGTATAAGCTGTTTATATAAGGGGAATAGAGAAATGGCAGGAGAGTCTAGAACCGACAGAATAGATCTTTGGTTTGTTCATAAGATCATTGCTAAATTGAGAGGGGAGAGACAGACAGACAGACAGAGGGGGGCTATAAAGAGCTTGTAAAGAAGCATTAGACAAAAGATTGCATCTCACCTTGCAGGTCTGTGAGGTGGGTGAATCTTACAAAGTATGAAGATAGCATGGTCAAAGGGAGACTCAGGGAGCTGTGGGGTGGGGGAGAAGTGAGGACTGAAATCCGGAGGCACAGCTAAGTTAAGTCTGCCCTGTTCAGCTCAATTCCCAGATGACTAACATCTGGGCGATGGAGATAGGCAACTGTTTCTTTAATTTGTAACATTTTGACTTTGTACTTGGAAAATGGCAGCTGGGTCCTTGCTGACTTAATTGCCTTTTCTACACCAAACATCACCATCACACCATCTTTGATATATCAATGCATTTATTAGAAAGCAGAAGACATGTTGACAGTAGTTATGCCTCGTTCAGCTATAAAACACTATCCAATGCAAAGCACCTATTCAGTTTTTCTACTAATAAATGTGATGGCTATACTGGAGAGACACCAAGGGTCCTATTCATGCGAGTCTTATGTGACTTGAATCACTCATTAGTGAGCGTAGAATCATACCCTATATGCAGCCTTTGCATAGTCTGGAGAATGACATGTAGCCGACGTGAAGTGAAAGTGCTGAGAGAGGTATATAGTCTGACTGTTATAATGCAGAGCACGATGCTTGTTGACAGTGCTTAAAGAGGTTGCTGTTTGCAACAGCAGCAGCTTCTGGAAAAAACAAGGAACAAAAATGAACTGCAATTAATTATTAGCTCCCAATTTGATTAACTCTCAAAATTACCTTGACAACATTTAAGCAGACATTTTGCTGTAGCCCTGTAATGAAAACAATATGTAATTTGAGAGGATTCTGAAATGGCTATGAATCACTATGAATAACAAAAACAAAGTAGGCTATGCTTTTGTTTTCTTTCCTCTGTGCTTCCAGATGTCAGGTCTTATAGCTTAGAAACATGAACAGTTGTCTTACTCCTGCCCCCTGTCCATTGCTTGTTTTTGTTATGAAATCATGCTGGCTTTAATATTTAGTTTGAAAAGAGGCTCTGTTAGCTTTATTAGCATATCACACCATGTATTTGCTGGATTTTCTGTCACTCTTTAATAGATAAGGTTGTCTTTAAAGTTCCTCGAACTTCCGTTTACAGTTGTGTTTAGAGACAGATGCGTGATCTGATGGCTATTTGTTTTAGGTACTAGTTTTCCATTTCAGTGATCAGTCCCCCAAAGGCCAGGAGATCATTCCTTCAGAGAGTATTCCTGATTATGATTTACTATTTAGGTCATATATCTGTTAGGACTATATTCTTTAAAAATCCATGTATCTTAGCCCTTTGAATCAGTCTTTTTTTTTTCTGAAAGTTTTCTATGGTTCTAGTTATTTGGAAACAGATGTGGTAGAATTGAACGTGTCCCCAAAGGATGATAATGATGTATAATGTACGTCAGCCATCCTGGTGGGGAAGTGGCTTTGGCCAAGATGCAATCCTTCAATTGTTCAATGTGGAATCTGTGAGAGAATGATCCTGAAGCTCTTGTCTCTTTACAGAGTAGAAGACTGAAAGTTAAAGAAAAATCTGTAAGGGATTTTGTCCTGTGCATGTGCTCTGACTTCCTGTCTCTACATGACTCTGTGGGAAATTTTTCACTTCCCCCTTACTTAGATGTAGCTATTCACTAAGTCAGTGGTTCTCAACCTGCCCAATGCTGGGGACCTTCAATAAAATTGTGGTGAACCTCAACCACTAAATTATTGCATTGCTGCTTTACAACTGTAATTTTGCTAGTCATGAATCATAATGTAAATACCTGATATTTAAGATATTGATATATGACCCCCTCAGAGGCATGAAAACAAGTCTTTTCAGTAGAGAGGAGAAGGTCTTTTTATAAAATGATCACTTTGTGTCACTCAATATGCATGGTTGCCTTAGAAGAGATCTAGGTTAGTTTGTCTTAAATATTCTTTTGATTGCATTTAAATGAAGTTGCAGGAGTAAAGAGTTCTGCTGGCTGACAATCTGCTTTTTATCAGGAAAACCCTGGATTAGCCAACTCTGAGCTCTAGCTAGTTGGCTATATATTAGGAACTATATCAGCTTCTACACCCTATTCTCGTTATTGGATGTTACACAGAAATATTCCTCAATGGAGTCCCACTTACACAGGAAGTTTACAAAGGGAAATAGTGACAGAGAAGTGCTGCAGTTCACAGGTAGCAATATTTACTGCATTAGTTAAACTCACTGACAATTATATATGTGTGTATACATATACATTATATGTGTATATATATCAAATACATGTGTGTATATGCTGTTTCATAAAGCAGGTGGTTTATAAGGATAGTGTACTAGTTAGAGGAAGAATTTATAAGTGGTTTGACATAAGTCTTCTTTTCTTACTAGTTGTGGGATTTGATTCTCAGAGCTAAGTGTTCAGTGGGGGATGAAAATGTGTCTTGTGTAAGATTAGTATATTTGAAAAGCTACATGAACATGGTAGACACCTGGGAATTGGCAGCTTATAGCTGTTGTTAATTCATTTTTAACATATTGCTGTTCTGAGTAAAAGATTTCATAAAGTCATTGTGGAAGGCTCTCCAAGATGTAACATATCTGCATCTAGGGGAGATAGTCACAGTTTAATGGAGGCGACAGACTTATTCACATATCAAATGGATGTGACCGATCCCATGCAAAACATCAAACACAAAGCAACAACTGTAGAAGGAAGATATTTAGGAAGGAGATATTTATGCCACCCAACTGGAAATTCTAGATTATTATTTTCCTCCATTCTAATCCTTTACAGAGCACCTACATAGAAATGTCCATAATGGGATGTTTTCACTGAATTTTAAGATGCTCGGGAGAACTGGTACTGGCAACTATGGTATACACAATCACAATACGTGAGGCTGTTTATAGGGTTATCTCAAGTTGCTTGAACTCAATTCCATATTAAAGTCTTACTGGTATTTCCAACAAGCCATTCAACACTAAAATAACATCTTTAAGTTGGATCTTTGCACAGAGCACATGCCTATGTTAAGATGGCTGTAGTGGGCCATGTTTCTTTGGTGCTGCCATCCATTCCTTTCCATTGCAGATATTGATCATAATATTCATTTTGCAAACCCACAAACAATTATCTTCATTTCAGAACAGCTTGAGAAGTAAGGGACCATTTAGGTATTGATTAGATAAAGTGGCCTGTGGGTATGTCTATGGGGGATTGTCTTGATAATTAATTAATATAGGAGGACTCAGCCAATGGTGGGCAACCCCATTGCCTAGGTCTTGGGCTATATAAGGAGGCTAGCTAAGGATGAGCCTACATCTCACCAAGTAACATTCTTCCTTGTTTTTTGTTGAATTTCCTTGGCTGTGAGTGAGTTTCTTGGTCAGAGATAATGTTGTGTAGAACACCAAATATTACCCCTATCTTACAAAACTAAGGGTTTCACTTGGCATGAGATAACACCCACTTTTTTCAACTTCATTTTTCTGTTAGGAAAAGTCCATGTTCACCTTGTTACTGAAGCTACCTTTAGTCCAGTGAGTATATTTAGGAATCTTGATCAACTCCTCTTAGTAATGGCATAGTTTTCTCTTTCTCTCAATATAGACTGGAACTTCATAAAATCAACTCCAAAAGCATGATGTGCCACACTGATTCACAGATATCGCATCTACCAGACTCACATGAAAACCTATCAGAAACAAAGATTTCTAGGTCTCATACTCCACTGCCTGATTCACAAGGCATCAAACTTTAAGGACAGGCTGAGAATTCCTAGGGAAATAGAACTCCAAGTGCCAGTCATACAGTCACTCTAGGTGAACCACTGGCATTATACAAACAATGTAGAATCACGATAGAAAGACACTGGAATATCATTAAGGCATTTGATCCTAAATTTTATGGTCCTCAAACTTTGTAAATTTTTTTCTATATGAAAGCTGGTATGCTGTAATTATTTCACCACAACCTGAGAATATACTTTGAAATTTTAATAAAAATAATCCCTCAGCAGATATTTATTCCCCCTTGCCCCTTTTTCTACTTTTAATGAAAAATGATTAGATATTGTCCTTTCTTGTATTGCAAAATGGAGATAGTGGTTATTCTTTTTTTTTAAAGATTTATTTTATTTATATGAGTACACTGTAGCTGTCTTCAGACACACCAGAAGAGGGCATTAGATCCCATTACAGATGGTTGAGAGCCACCATGTGGTTGCTGGGAATTGAACTCAGGACCTTTGGAAGAGCAGTCAGTGCTCTTAACCAGTGAGCCATCTCTCCAGCCCCATAGTGGTTATTCTTGATCTTTTAAGAACTATTATATATTCAAATCTTCATGAAATCAAGGTATTTACCGCTCTCCTAAAAATCTTTAATCCTGGAGGTAAAAAAGTATTTAAGTTTGGGAAAGTTGACAAATAGATACCCAAATACAGCCATGTTGCTGAAATGTCTTTCTTTATAGATAATACTTAAAAATGAATGTGATAATATCTATAACACTGTAGATCTTGCAAGCAATATACTACCCAAATATATGTACCAGATTGCAATTGAAAATGAAGTGCAATTTAAATTATATTTAGTTCATTTGCATAAATTACTCTGTAAAATACTTGATATGAACATTTATGTCTAGAGCCGAGAAACTGAGAAACAGAACGTTTAAGGGCCAGGGTGATGAGGAAGGTGGCTTGGGTTTGATTTCAAGGCACAGACTCTAGATAAATCATTCATTAAGGCCATGTTCTTTCTTGATTGTGCTTCAGTTTATCAGGGCTTAATTTGCCTTCACAGAAGTATTTTTACATGCAGATTCTTTATAAATTGCTGTGCTTTTGTGCTTAGGATTCTTAACAAAAACATCAGGATTTCTCTTTAGAAAATATAATGTTATCTATGGCAAAATAGTTCTTAATTATAATGCTGTGTTTTTGGACAGTGTAAATGATAGCTTAGAATTATGAAGAGAATTACTGTGCTTCCCATAGTCTCCTTGACAACAGGCTCAGTGTTTTGAATACTGAATCACTTAGATTTCTATACAGATGTAAGGGTCTTGCACCTTGGCATCTCATTCCCTTTTTATCCAGCTGGGATTTTTGCAGACATTTTTCACAATCCCATTAAACATTATTACCACAAATTTTTTGCCATCTGATAATGTGATTGTATGTGGACTGTTTCATTAGTTTTTCTCATCATCTTCATCTTTATTATTATCTTTGTCATCTGTTTATGATAGGTAAAAATTAAATTCAAATAGAATTTGATTAATTCACTGAAATGAAGCCCTTTTGGGGGAACTCCAGTATTAAAAACCGATAATAAAAAATATATAGATAATCTTTTGCCTGAGGGATATGTGTCACTTGAGCAAAATAAGAGCAAACTTTTGCTCTTATTTTGAAATCAAAAGAAAGCCATGTCAGTATGGAGGCTCCTGTGCAGATTGCCTTCCTGCCTTTGGCAGAGATCCAGCTTCTCAGTGAATCACTGCTCAGCACACGGTGTTACCATTGTGCCGTCTGAAAGTGAAGCCTGCTGGGTGGTGGTACAGCTGCTCTACTGGGAAGGTTACAAGTTCACGTTTGCTCTGTCTTCCATCTCACAGGAAGCATTCACACTAAGAAACAGAGAAGTGTGCTACATTTCTGTTTATGGAGGGTCAGGATTCAATGGAACCTTGGCCATCAAGGCTCAGGGGCCTTAAGGAGTTGTGAATTTAGTCAAGATTCCAGTCTGTGGCTGGTCCTTCTGATGGTGTCTTTCAGCACCTCTCCTCAATGGTTATAAAAATAAAATTGCGTAAGTACTTGGTTGAAGCTACTGACAATGGGGCAGATGGTGCTTCATGGGAGCCCAGAGTGAATACTTTTGCAGTTTAACTATGTGATTTTCTTTATTAAACAGACATTTATTAAGTACCTACCATATGCCCAGTACTGATACAGGAACTGGGATCAATGTGGCAAGCAAAACAGTGAAGTTTCTGTCCTCACAGGATATTTATGCTAGTGGGGGCGTCAGGGGGTGGTAATTCCAGGAGTGGTAGGAAATGTTAAAACAGAGCTCAGAGAGTGGGAAGGAGGGCAAAGGTCCTGGTTCATGTAAAGGGATTGATGCAGCCTCTCTGAGAGTAAGACTTGAGCAGATTCCTGAAGGAAATAAGAAAAGGAGCCTTAGAAATATCTAGAGAAAGTTTTGGCAAGGCAGGGATTGGGAGTGCCACTTGGTGGGTCTTGGTATTTAAAATGATGTCTCAATTATTTAAAATGAGAGCCTACTCTTAATGATTACATATATATATAAAACACACACACACACACACACACACACACACACACACACACTACTTGAAAATGTCACACCGGAAAGAAAAGCCAAGACTATTTTTAGAGCTAAGCCAGTCAAAGCATAAAATAACAGTATTTTCTGTCATATATATTCTCTTAGCAGAGCCTCACAGGGTTAAAACAATATATCTCAGACATAGTGTACTGTAACTGCTTTTTAACAACTGAAAATGTACAGAAAATAGTGTTTTGACTGTCTATCTTTAGTGTTCAGCTGTTGCTGTCACGATTCAGAAATTTGGATCTCTGCCTTAAGAGACACATTTTCTTAGCTGTAAAGAATCTGCTGGAATCTACAACTGTAATCAGAGGCTGTGACTGGGAATATAAATCTCTCTTTATAAAGGGGGGAGGGGCTGGTGTTTTTCTTTTTCTCCTTTGAATTTGCTCTATTCTGGGTTTGTTCACATTTGATAAAGATGACATTTCTTTGGCAGCTTTGTGTGGCAGGCAGTACCCTTGTCTTTTAATGGATGCCACACAAAGAAACCCTAATGTGTTAGGAAATCTGGAAACTGAACCCAGAAATGGTGGTATGCAGAAACAGGAAGGAGGAAGTAGAGAAACCCTGTGTATTACTTTAGTGGTTGATATGAACATCTTACGTTCCTCTTCTAAAACCTCAACCGCATTCAAGGAATGAAAAATAAAAGTGAAGTGATGAAAGTAGAGTAGGAAGGTTAATAATTAGCCCCTTGATTCTAAGACAAGAAGGAAACACTGGCTATAGCTAATGGGGCACAGAGAAAGCAGTTTCCAACCCCAACTAGAGATTGTAGAATCAGTATAGATTTCAAACCAACATCACTGTGTGTGGCCATCATGATCAAGACAAAGAAATGTCTAACACACGTTTTCAGCATCCAGGTTGGGGGTGCCTTTAGAAGGCAAATCAGGCTAGAAATAGAGTCAAAGAATACTATCCATATATCTAATGCTGCAATAGGAGAGAAGGGATTAGAAAAGAACAATTTCTAGATATTTACTAACACAAGAAAGCCAAGTAAGTTCTAGTTGTTCACAGCCAATGGAGACAGGCCGAGGCAGGTTATTCCCATTGTTTTCTTCCATGATTGACACACACACTCAAAATGGTCTTTAAGTGAACTCATAACTATAGTCAGTTTGCTGCATGGATGGAACTATGCTTTACAGATATAGGACTGAATGCAGGACATTGCTCACTCCAGGCAGACACTTCATTAATGAGCCCAGCTTCAGTCAAGAAAAGTAGTTTTATCATATTTATATTGCTTGGTGGTATCCTGAAATATGACATTATGGATATATTTAGTATCCTAATTTCAGGTTATGAAATGATTAGAATGAGTGACTTTTATACTGTAGGTTAGATTTTTATGTAGGGCATGTCCACATTTCCTTTTTGTTTTTCCTTTGCAATAAACTATAGTAGGTTAAAGGATGAGTTTTTAACTACTCTAGCTTGGTTCTAAGTTTTATCAATGGAGTAACCTTGGGTAATTCATTCCTTCTTTTAGTATCTTGGTTTCTTAATCTATAAGGCACATGTTGTAGGCTTCAGAGTTATGAAGTTAAGTTATGATAATGCTATGGAAGCAGAGTATACTAAACACTTGATTATGCATTTCTTTCTTTAATGGCCTCTCTTTTGGCTTCTGCCTGTTCTGTCTCCAATTTTGGAAAGTGCTTGGATGTAACCTCTCCATGTAAAGTTCAGAAGGAGCCAATCTTGCTGACCCCTTGGTTGTTAGGTGTCTAGCCTATAGAATGCTCTTCTTTAGGATACTCAGTTGCTCAGTTTATGGTTCTACCAGGAAGCAGTAGGGTCGCGTTGCAACCAGTATCTTAGATTATTGTGGAGACAGCTTTGTAATGTGACTGGATCTAAAATGCTTCATACACGAAGGTCTGACGGCCAGGAAGAGACCGGGAGAAATATGAAGGCCAACATCACTGCAGACAGTTTTCCAATGGAAATGAGAAACACATTATTGGAAACCAGAGGAAAGATAATCCTTATTATAAAGTGGCAAGGAACTTGGCATAATTTTCTTCATGGAAAATATAATTTGTGAATGATGAACTTGGTATTTAGCTGAGAGTTCTAAACAAAACGTTGGAAGTGTGTCCAAGTTTTGCCATGCTGTTTATAGTGAAATGTGAAAGGAGAGAGATAAATGAAAGAGGAAATTGTTAAAGGAAAAATATTCACAACTTGAAAACTTAGAAACTTCTCAGCCTATCTGTATCATTTAAAAGCAACAGCAGCAGCAGCAGCAGCAACAGCAACAACAACAACAATAACAACAACAACAACAAAACAGTAAGGCATGTCCTGTAAAGAAAATCAGAGATGTGACTCCAAGGGTACCAGCACCCTGGATCTGACCGACTATCAGGCAAAGCCAGGAATTGGGATGCAGTTATACAAGACAGCCCTGTGGGGTACTCTGTCTCATGCCTTGACCAATGTTAACTGCAAAGCAGTGGAGACTTTTGTGAGTTTCATATCAGCAGAAACCCTCCTCGCCTCTACTGAGGGGAAAGGCTGGTATAAAATGGAGATGGCTAAGCTTCTTGTATTCTCTAGGCAGAAGCAAGGAGAAGAGAAACATCTGGCGTCAGACCTACATGATCCTTTATCAAATAAAAGAGTGATCCAGAAGGGGGCTCACTGACCAGTTATGTTGCCACTTTCCATGCTTCCCAGGGTGCACAAGGCTGAGAAAACAGGGTCTGTGACTACCCACAGCTCAGGTGCTTGATATTACACCCTAGTCTGTCTAGAGAGCAACACATTGAATTTAAAGAAGAAGAAGAAGAAGAAGAAGAAGAAGAAGAAGAAGAAGAAGAAGAAGAAGAAGAAGAAGAAGAAGAAGAAGAAGAAGAAGAAGAAGAAGAAGAAAAGGGAATACTTCAGCTGATGGAATTTGCCCTGCTAGTTTTGAATTTATTTGCAATCTATGAGCCCTCCTCTCCCCACCTCCAAGATCTCACTTGGAAAAAGGATTATCACTCTTATAACTGTCTCATCATTATATCTGGGAAACAGATAACTGCTTTTATAAGTCATAGATGGAGAGCTACTTTCTTCCAAGTTCCTTGCATAACTTATTTGGATTATTTAAATGAGACTTGATTTGAGACTGAGGCCAATGCTGGATGCTGGAATGGTTGGATGTGAAAAAGTTGGCATGGGTTGAATGTAGTTTGCCAATGAGAAGGAGATCAAAGAACAGATTGTTATATCTAGAAGCATTTCTTCCTCAGATTCATGTGTTGTAGTCTGTCAAAATGTGGATTTTAAGCATCCCCCAAATTCCATACAAGTAAAAGTTGGTTCCTAGCATGATGCTACAGGGAGGTGGTGAGTCTTTAAAAAGAACTTAGTGAGAGGCTCCCAGGTCAGTGGGATTATGTCCGCAAAGGAGACTGGGACCCAGATTGCTTCACCTGTCTGTTATTGTCTAATTACAAGGTGAAAGATTATTTTTCCAGTACACAGTCCTGCTATGATGTGTCACTGCAAATTCAAAACAATGGGTCTAATGATTAACACCCAATGAACATCTCTAAACCTGTAATCCCAAATCAATTTTCTATGCTGTTTAAATTACCTGGGTTTAGTGTTTATATTTACTATCTAGTAAATATTCTGTTGTAATTTGTAAGAGCATGATAAAAATAAGGCCATTCTCTAACCCTCAAAGTGCTCTGCTTTAGAGAAAATACTTTCAAAGAGATTATAAAATTGAAATGAAGACACGATAGTAGTTGGTCTTAATCTAAAGTCACTGATACCCTTATAACAATAGGTCATTTAGCAGTAGACATGCATAGAAGGACAATAGGAAGAGACAGATAGAGAATCTGTAAACAAAAGAGACCTAAAACACATTATTTCCTCAAAATCTACAAAGGAAACCAACCCTTTAACACCTGTATTTGGACTTTTGACTTCCAGAACTGTAAAAGAATAAACTTCAGTTGGTTAAGTGTATGTTAAAGACTACATGAGGCCATGGATTTGAAGGAGGGGGGGTATATGTAAGGGTTTAGAGGAAGGAAAGGGAAGGGAGAAATGTTATAATTAAATTATAATCTCAATATGGAGAGGGGCGAGTAGGTTGTCTTATTTTGGGTTTTATTCTGTGAAAAGACAATGGGACCATGACAACTCTTACAAAGGAAAACTTATAACTGGGGCTGGCTTACAGTTTCAGGGGTTTAGTCCATTATCATCATGATGGGAAGCATGGCAGCCTCCAGGTTGACATGGCGTTAGAGATGGAACTGAGAGTTCTACATCTTAATCTGAAGGCAACAAGGAGAGACTATGTATCTCACTGAGCATCCATATATGTATTAGTCAGGGTTCTCTAGAGTCACAGAACTTATAGGTAGTCTCTATATAGTAAGGAAATTTGTTGATGACTTACAGTCTGTAGTCAAACTCCCCAACAATAGTCAGCAGTAGCTGTGAATGAAAACCCGAGGATCTAGCAGTCGCTTAGTCCCACAAGACTCGCAGGCAAAGAAGATTGAGTCTTCCTCCTTCCAATGTCCTTATGTAGCTCTCCAGCAGCAGGTGTGGCCCAGATTAGAGGCGTGCTTACCACCACACCTGAAACTTGTGTCTTCCAGACTCAAGATCACAGGTGAGCCTTCTAATTCTGGATTATAATTCACTCCAGATATAATCAAGTTGACAATCAGAAATAGCCACTACAATCTACCCCTTATCAACTTGACACAAATATCTCATATCCACATGAAACAATAGCAAGGCCATAAATAGCGTAACATGATATAACTATTCCTCATACAATCGCAAACACATTTATTTATTTATTTATTTATTTATTTATTTATTTATTTATTTATTTATTTAAATTTCTTTTATTTATTTATTTATTTATTTTTGATACTTTATTTACATTTCCAATGTTTCACCTTTTCTGGGTCTCCTCTTTGGAAACCCCCTATCCCCTCCCCAACCCACCTCTATGAGGGAATTCCACCTCCCACCCACCCGCCCACCCATTCCCATATTCCTGCCTTGACATTCCCCTTTACTGGGGCCTCTAACATCCTTAGGCCCAAGGGCCTCTCCTCTCTCCCTGACGGCCATCGAGGTCATCCTCTGCCACATATGTGGTCCAAACCATGAGTCCATAGATGTGTATTCTTTGGTTGGTGGTCCAAACTCCAGGACGACCGGGGGGGGGGGTCAGGCCCATTGATGCTCTTGCTCCCTCCATGGGACTGCAAATTCCCTCAGCTCCTTCAGACCTTTCTTCAACT
>CM052702.1:95354772-95384513 GCA_028551405.1 Uromys caudimaculatus
AGGAGAGGACTTTGGGCCTGAGGGTGCTAGGGGCACCAGTAAAAGGGAATGTCAAGGTGGGAATATGGGAATGGGTGGGCGGGTAGGTGGGAGGAGGAATTCCCTCACAGAGGCGGGGAGGGGGAGGGGACACGGGGTTTCTAAAGAAAAGGGGAATCATCGGAAATGTAAATAAAATATCAAAAAATAAATAAGAAAATAAATAAATAAATAAAAAAAAATGTGATGAGCAAAGGAAAAAAAAAAAAAAAGAATTGACAAATGGGACTTCATGAAATGGAAAGATTCTGTAAGACAAAGGATATAGTCAATAAGACAAATTGGCAACCTACAGATTGAGAAAAAAAATCTTCACTAACCCCACATCAGATAGAGGACTAATATCCAAAATATATAAAGAACTCAAGCTACCCATCAAAAAACCCAAACAACCCAATGAATCAATGGGATATAGAACTAAATCAAGAATTCACAACAGAGGAATCTCGAATGGCTGAGAAACACCTAAAGGAATGTTCAAAGTCCTTAGTGATCAGAGAATTGCAAATAAAAAAGACCCTGAGATTCCACCTTACACCAATCAGAATGGCTAAGATCAAAACCTCAGGTGACAACACATGTTGACGAGGATGTGGAGAAAGGGGAACACTCCTCCCTTATTGGTGGGATTGCAAACTGGTACAACCACTCTGGAAATCAATCTGGAGGTTCCTCAGAAAATTGGAAATAGATCTACCTGAAGACCAAGCAATACCACTCTTGGGAATATATCCAAAAGATGCCCCACCATGCCACAGGGGCACATGTTCTACTATATTCATAGCAGTCTTATCTGTGATAACCAGAAGCTAGAAACAACCCAGATGTCCCACAACAGAAGAATGGATACAGAAAATGTGGTTCATTTACACAACGGAATACTACCCAGCTATTAAGAATGATGGCATCCTGAGTTTTGCAGGCAAATGGATGGAACTAGAAAATATCATCCTGAGCAAGGTAACTCAGAACCAAAAGGACATGCATAGTATGTACTCACTAATAAGCAGATATTAGCCAAAAAAAAAAAAAAAAAAAAAAGTACAGAGTACCCAATATACAGTCCATAGAACTCAAAAAGGTCAACAAGCTGAAGGGCTCAAGTGAAGACACCTCAGTCCCACTTGGGAGGGAGAGGAAAGCAACCACAAGGGAGGAGTGAGGGAGGGACCTGGGAGGGACAGGGGATGGAGAGGAGAGGGGAACATGATCTGGTATTGGGTGGGGGAAAAGTACTGAAGCCCTGAGGGCCAGCAGAAAAAAATAGAAACAGGCAACCTGGGGAGTTTGGGGGGACCCTCCAGAATGTACCAGAGACTAGGAGGTGAGAGACTTTCAGGACTCAAAGGGAGGGACCTTAGATGAAATGCCCTACAGGAGGGAGAAGGAACTTGTAGAGCCCACCTCCAGCAGAAAGAGTGAGGGATAGGGTCACTATCCCATAGTCAAAACTCTGACCCATAATTGTTCCTGTCTAAAGAACTGCAGGGATGGAAATGGAGAAGAGCCTGAGGAAAAGAAGGTCCAGCGACAGGCCTAAAGTACGATCCAGCTCAAGGGGAGGCCCCAAGGCCTGGTACTATTTCTGAGCTATAGAGCACTCATAAAAAGAGACCTAGCATGACTGCCTTAGGAAATATCCAACAAGCAGTTGAAATAGTCAGATGCAGATATTTGTACCCAACCAATGGACAGAAGCTGCTGACCCCTGTAGCTGAATTAGGGAAAAGCTAGAAGAAGCTGAGGAGGAGGGTGACCCTGTAGGAGAACCAGCAGTCCCAATTAACCTAGACCCCCAAGATCTCTCAGACACTGGACCACTAAACAGGCAGCCTACACCAGCTGATATGAGGCCCCCAACACATATACAGCAGAGGACTGCAGGGTCTGGCTTCAGTCAGAGAAGAAGCACCTAACCCTCAGGAAACTGGAGGCCCCAAGGAGTTTAAAAATCTGGTGGAGTGGGGGAGGAGGAGTGGGAACATCCTTGTGGAGATAGGAAGCAGGCAGTGAGTATGGGATGGTGGACCAGGAGGGGAATAAAGTCTTAAAAAAAGGGGGGGAAAAAGAAAAATATAAATAAAAATTAAAAAAGGAAAAGAAAGGAAAGAAAAAGCATTTACTAACCCCCAATAACAAAAAGACAACTAAAGGGATTCCTAGGACTAACTGGTTATTGCCAAAATAGTATTCTAAATGATCCATTAATTGTTCATCCACTACCTAAGAAGATGAAGCAAGGCATATCAGATGCCATATGACTAGGTCTGGTGTGTATCATTGAGAGAAATATCACATGAGGAAGGACACAAGACCAGTAGCTCACAGTTTAAGTAAAGTAGTCTTATGGAAAAAAGTATAAGTTTTGTAAGTCAGATATAAGAATTTGAGGAAGCAAAGTTTGTTACTTGATCTCTGGGAGGTTACCCTCAATCTACTGGATAGTCCTACACCCATGGTAAGTGAGCAGCACCAATTGGACTTGGTGGCTATAAAACAAAAAAGAAAGAACACGAAGTTGGGAGGAGTGAGGGGTGGGCTTGGAAATAGTTGGGGTGATGAAGAAATATGATAAAAATCATTATATTATTGCAAGAAATTCTGAATGGATTAATAAAAATTTTACATTTTAAAACAATAAAAATCATTAAAATGGTAAAACATTAACTCTCAAATTTAAGAGCAATAGTTTCTCCCATTTTGATTTGGCTGCTCCTCTCTCATTTTACTCTGCACTGGAAAGATAAATTATTTCTTCAGTCAATTATTATTTTGGAAAACTTACCATGTGGTAAGCATTCTTCCCAGAGTGGGATTATAGGGTTGGAAAAAAATAAAGCAATTTCCTTCATAAAAGTTAAAGACGAGGAAGATTAGCAAGCAAATAGTATATTACATACTGACAAAGAGAAGGAAGCAGAGTGTTGTAGTTATTGTCATGTCAACAAGACGACTGAGAAGTCTTTGGAAGGATAGGAAGTAAACCGAGTAGATTTGTCTACAAAAGCAAAGCTTGCCCACCATGTTTAATGAACAAGGAGACCAAGTTTCTGGAACAGAGTGAGGCCAGAGGGCAGAATCCAGAGATGAGGCCACAGAGGAACTGCAGATAACAGAGCAGAGGTACATTGGGGCCCTTAAGGCTTCTGTGGTTTTTCTTCTGGGTTATGAGAAGCTACTGGAGGATGTTCAGTGGGCAGTTGTTTTTTAATAATACACCTCCAGGAATCATATAATTGTCCCAGTATTTGTGATGTAACCTCCCATCTTGCTCCTCAGGATGCAAGTTACACAGGTGAAAACTGATCTTTCTGAACACCACTTCAGTAATGATGAGTAATTAAATATGAGCCTATGGATAAAAAAAATACAAAGCCTTATATTATCTTATGATCACTATGGTCACTTCAGACTAAAGACACTTAGTACTTGAGAAGATAAAATTCCTGTAATATGACCAGACCTGCTCTGGGACAAGCATTCCATCTTTTTTAGCTGTATTTATAGCAATCTCTTCAGAAGCACTAAACAGTATAATCATCAGTGCAACAGAGTATGAAGACCTGGGTTTCCTACTTGACCATTCCTTAATTATACAATTTTTGTTTTGGTGCTCTCATTTGAGAATGGACAAAATAATGTATGTTCAGTGAACAGATATTATGTACTATCTATTGAACCTTCTAGAAATGCAGGATAGTAAGCCTCACAATGGTATTTGCAACCCAGTACATCACAGCTGTATCTTGTTTGGTACTTCATACGAAACTTAGGGCCCTGAGCATGCAAAGGAAGGTCTTTATCCTGTGAGCTACACCTCCAGGCCCTACAGGTTTTACCTCCTTTCCCCCCACTTGTACTTCATTTAGAAAAGATTATAGTATAGCACAATGAAACTGAATTCCAGAGACGATGGGTGGCAGTGGTTTTGATGTCATTGGTTTATCCTGAAAGGGAGACATGAACGTGTTCATATGATGGAGAGGGGTGCTTCCTCAGCGCCATTCCAGTGGCGGCTTCTTCATATGTATCAGTTAATTGTACTTTCCCAAGATGAATAGCAACTTTTTTTTGTATTCTGTCCTGCATTATGTTTCTTTCAATCATGCTAGATGATTCTCCAGCTCCATTTCTCAGCATTGAAACTGTAATTTGTATCGATACTGCTGCATAAAAGCATCCTGACTGTTTGTTAGGTGGACGTGGCTATAGTCCTTTGTTGGCACAATTCTTCTCATTACCTTGCCTTGGACTGAAGAAAAGGAATTGATGTGTCTTCTCTTACTCAGACAGTGTATTGTTTTGTCAAGAAGGAGCTAGATAGTGAAATAGATAAAGACTTAATTAAGAATTTGACTGTTAATATCATTAGCTTTAACTACACTCTTTTAAAAAATAAAAATCCTGTGAATATGTTCTTTTATCTCAGATCTTCAGTTTTGTATTCACAGTAAATTATACTGCTGTTATTTTGAATTCAGTGTTGTACTAAGACAAGGATACAGGAAGTTCAGTTTTATGTCTTTAAAATTGTTTAGTTTTACAAAGGTCAGTTGAAAATCATACTCTGAGAAATTTTATTCAATGGCAACTTTGGAAGTTAAAATTTTACACTGATATCAATAGAAAAGACTCATTATTTTATATAAAACCATGCTATTAAAAAGGTGATGGGTTTTTAAAGCATTTAAAACTGTGTTAATGTTTGTATTATAAACACCAGTTTATTGGTAATAAATAATTGGTCTTTCTTTACAGCTTAGAAAAAACTAAAATGTTACTAATACATCCCCAATACTTAAAAGAAATAATTGTCTGTCTGTTACTAAGTAATTTTATTCTTTACTCTATTTCTCTGAGAAGATGGTGATACCAGAGATTTATTTATCTAATACTGAGATATGCTATAGATGGAATTTTCAAGAACTCACAAAGGTATATATTTATAAACTGATGAAGTGGGATTTCTCATTTCTCCTTTTGAGCTGCCCAAGGCTGAGAATTATGTGGAGACAGGAAGGTTTCCTTTTTGTTCATTAGAAGTTTTTTTAAGCACAGGATTCCAGGGTTTGAATCTTTACCACTTCCCACAAGGCTTGGTCCCAGCTTGTGGTGCTCCTGGGGAACGGAAACGACCGCAGAGGACATGGCCTCGAGACCCCAGCCCCCCTTTTCTCTCCATTTATTTATAAACACTATAAGTATGAAAACATCAGGCTATCAAAGAGTCTGATTATCTTTTAAATTTTGCATTCTAGTTAACCTTCTTGGTGACCCTGGTTTCCCCCAGGGGTAGGTAGGGATAGCAGGTTGTATACAGGTTGAGACTGTTGGCAGACTGAAGCCAGGGATGTGGAATGCCATCAAGAGATGATACAAGCAGCATTTGCCTATCAGAACCTCAATTTACACATAGCCATATTAGGGCTCCACAATTTGCCGTTTTTTTTTTCTGAGAAGAAATTCCTAAAATTCTTATTTATCTTGTCAACTTTGAAAATTCACTATGGGTAAAAGCTTTAATGAGTCCCACTTGCTATTTTAGTTTTGCTAATAGGTCACTGTGAATCATGATAGAATCATATAATCTCAGGTCCCAGTTTTAAAAAAATAATATTTTGGGTAAAAGAGTTGCTGCAGAATGTAGCAAGTAGTAGGTAGCATTAACCACATTTTTCCATATTATCAACATTCTGTCTTCTCAAGATACTCAAAATACTTTCAGATCCCAAAAAGCTGCGCTAAGGCCTACCTAGACAAAAGCACACTTTATAATGAAATAAACAGTACTACCAGAAGTTAGGAAACCCGAGGGGGAGATTTAGTGATGACATCAGTCACTAGGATGGATTTGGATGAGTCCCCTCAGTCCCCTCAGTCCCCTGGCTCTGTTTCCTTGTTTGAGGAATCATTTGCTAAACAAGACTCATTCAGTACCATCTAAAATTCCACGACTGCGCATTTGTTTACAACGCACTTTAGTTAGTTGTTTAGATCTTGATGAATTTTCTGAAGTAGTGCCTAGAAATCAGCAGTTTAAATTCCAGTCACTTCTCTAAGGCTTACAGTGGGACCCCTTGCTCCTACACAGAGGAGATGTTCTGCCATTAGTTAGCCCTCTAACCTTTAGCACATTTTTAGTGTGTGACATATTGAGAGATTTTATAGAGCTGAACAACCTTACACATTAGTATAAAATGAGTGTCTAGTTTTTACTGACATCCTACTGTGCCTCTTTCCCTTTTCTGTCATTCTTGCTGGTTAATCCTAGCGTGCTTTGTTACATTTATTTGAGATTAACCTGGCTCCAATGACCATCATTGTGAATACATATTGTGCAACATACAATGGTCCTCTTTATACTCCAGTGTGCCCTTAAATATATAGAAGCTGTGCTCCCATACCCTGCCCCCACCAAAAAAAATAGAAAGAAAGAAAAGGAAAGCCCAGTCAAGCCAGGTTGAAGACATGCCCTGACTACATGGCTTCTCACAAGCAGTGTAAAAACTCACTCTCTGGTGCACACAGGCACAAACATACACACCGTGTGCACCTCTCTGCACACACGCAAACACATAACACAATACCTAACTTGGGGTGCATGTTTTTCCCGGCTGTTACTTCCATTTCAGATTAGGGGTGCTTTGTCCATCAGAAGAGGTTTTTTTCATTCAGTATCCAGTGGCTTCTGTGGGCAGATTGCAAACAATGAGCGTAAAGAGAACAATGGGGGTAATGTTTATTGGAATAAAAATTAGGTTTTAAATTCCTTGGGGGAATGAACCAAAGCCAATGTTTTCCTGTTCGGTGACTTTTTTTTTTTTTTAAACTAATGCTGTTTGGGACCTTCTGAAGAAGGAAAGGGGTGGGGGTGGGGTGGGGACTTCAGCAATTCAGCTCTTTGATTCAGAAATGGAATCTGAAAAGCTGTTTTATTGAGGCTTTTGGCAATCCCTGACTTAATCAATTTTGACTGTGATGAAGACAGTAGCCTCACAAATTTAGTGCAAATCCGAGCAGAGAAGGGTATTTTTCAGGGGGAGACAGCCCAGTTGTTTAAAGAATCCTGGGCCAATAGCATTCGATAGGCGGAGTTACCGCTGTGTGCATTGCTGAGCAAGATAACTCTGAATGAAGACTTTAGCACATGCTGGATGGACTCTGGTCCCACCCTTTGTGCAGACAAAAGTGAGTGGGAGGCCAGGCTTTGCTGACTGTCCGAGTTAATGCAGCTTGTTTGATAAGGTTTTCTTAAAAAAGAAGAAAATACATGTAAAGGGTTTATCAAAAGCCCTCATGAATATTTCATGAGTTGATATATTCAGCTGAATGGATTCTGTGAGTCTCAGTGTGTAACTTGCAGACAAACATCATCCACAAGGAGGCTGGTGACAGAGGAAGCACTTTGGCGCATTTTCAGAGGCGAAGGGAGCCTGATAAAGCTCCTTGTGACAGGCTGACTTGCCAGTCTCCCAGTGCTCCAGGATTGGAACCACAGCTTCCCAAATTAGCCTGGGAAGAGTGTTGCGGACCCAGCAGCCTTTTAACCTGCGGCAGTGCCTTTGCTATGTTCAAGATTGTTGTTCTGGATGGTGAAAGCTAGTGCTCCATAAGAGACATGACAGCAAAAAATTCTCCCAAAGAACTTACTGCTTCTGAATCTGAGGTTTGCATAAAGACTTTCAAGGAGCAGATGCGCTTGGAACTTGAGCTTCCAAAGCCACCAGGAAACAGACCTACATCTCCCAAAATTTCTCCACGCAGTTCACCAAGGAATTCACCATGCTTTTTCAGAAAGTTGCTGGTGAATAAAAGCATCCGACAGCGGCGTCGCTTCACCGTGGCTCATACATGGTAAGAGGGGACTTAAAGGCATCCCCGGTGCTCGGCAGATTCTTGGGTTCTCAGTAGTGATTTAGAAAGACTGAAAATGGAAGGTCTGAGTTTTGTTCTGAATGCATAGCACACATCTGAGTTGAAGAGGTACAGTAGGTCAGCTAAGAATATACAAACATACAGTGTGCTTAAGAATCTTTGTGCTACCTGCTGTTTCCAGATAAAATGAGCCTCTGACTGTGGAGACTCTTTGAAACGACTGCTTATAAAATGTATTTTGGAAAATAGAGAATTGAGGGAGTTTTTAAAAGTAAGATTTTTGTTTCATCTCTGTTCTCTGATAGATTACTTTTAGCAGTATATTTTTTGGTACAAGAATAGGTATGTTCATTGCAATTCTAGTCTATTTCTTAAGATAACTTATAAAAGCCTAACTAAATGTGTTTTGTCTTGTCCTGACTATGGGGCATAAGCCAGAGTGAGTTTTATCCTTACCAACTTTTATCTTTACACTACTCAAGGATAGGGAAACTAAGTTTTCACTTACAAAGTTGCGCTGATAATCGATTGTATTTATGATTCCAAATTGCTTAAGTTACTTAAAAATTATGTTTATTTTAGGTATGCCAAGTATAAGAGTTTAGTGACTCTCTGTAGAAACTGAATTGACCTCCCCACCTCTAGCATATATTTTACATGAGCTGTAAAAACACTAGGCTGGCCTCCTTAAAACAGTGCAGTGAAATAGCACAACAAAAGAACCCTGACATTAAGTTACTTTGACCTGGAAAACCTGGGTCACCTCAGGTTTCTTTGAAGGGATGTGTTCTTTCAAGTTAAGGTAGCCTTCCAAATTGGTATTTGTGCCTCAGTCTTATTTAATAGAGAGCATGGCAATAAAAGCAGGAAGTGGTTTTTAAAGGTAATACCCACAGCGATTTTGTGCCTACATGCTAGAGTGCCAGCTAACATAATCAACCAAGGTTTCTGAAAATTTGAAAATTAATATGCGCTGTGTTGTTTCCTCCTCACCAGAAAAATGTGCTCCCTCTGTTCACAATGTGTTGATTAATCATAGTTACCCACAGAAGGATGTGGCTCTCTTTGATGAATAGCCAACGTTCAGCCAATATATACTTAACGTAGTTAAGTGTGATCTATTTATTCTTGCTTTTGACTGTGGTATGGTATTCTTTCTTGGAGAACTGTTTGGTCATTTTGACGAATCGCATGCTGTTATTTCATTGCACTCTGTTGCTTGTAGAGCACACGTGACTACGTTTTCAAAGCCTACCAATGGTGATAACATTTGTAGACAGAGAGTGTTCATGTAAAACTATGTGCTGATTTGAAGCAGTCCTCTCATTCTTTGCCTCTCCTCCAACACATGTGACTTTATATCCAATCTGCTGAGTGATGTAACTAAATACAGGAAGATAAGTACGCTCATAGTTCTCATTAAAGGAACATATGTAGGGAAATATTTATTTAATGAATAAATGTATGTCTTGCTAATTGAAGGAATATTAAATCATTATATTGATATGAAAGACTTAATTTTAGGTGTATAATTTTCAAAGACTGGAGAATCTTCTTAAAATTCTTGTATTTTCATTAATGTGGAATTTTTGGTTCTTTATAATAATGTGACCTTTCTTCTTCTTAGAATAGATTCTTGATGTGATAGAAGCACAGAGCTATAAATACTAGTGTTTTTTCTTTTCAAAGGAATGAAGTTTTAGAATGATTAAAGAGCCCGTTTTACTCATGCATTACACAAATTTTCTTGCAAGTTGCAAAAAGAACAATTTAATGATATGTGAGGTTACTTATGCTAATAAAATGATCTTTTAGATGAGTTAAAACAAAAGTTCCCACAATTGCCAAAAAAAGAGACAAGACATTGGCATAATGTAATGCAATACAGGCATAAAGAATGCATTAGTCATCGGACTTGTAAAACATCTGTAGGTAAGACTGGGATTGGTGCTCACCGCTTTCCTCCCAGTTCATATCACCCTCCTTTTATGTATTTTAGTAAAGTTGATTCTCAGCTTTGTTTACAGCTGCTGATTAAATCCACATGGATGTGTCTTTTTGTTATTGTATCTGTTGTAAGACACTTAACATTTTTGAAGTTTATTGTCATGAAATAGGCAAGGAAAACCCCTTCTTGCAACATAGATATGCTCTTATGTATTTGAATAATTTTCCCCCAAATCTTAAGAGCCCAGTGCTGTTTCCTTTTCTTATTGTATGAGGACGCTCAGCAGGTCCGCCTTAGTTTTGCCTTTTTGTCGTGATGAAATGTAACTAGTCTTTCCTGATTAGTGATTGGCATTTTCTAGACCATGCACTTAAGTTAGAAATTCTAAGATACATACTCAGAATGCCTTACAAACATGTTATTACGTTATAGCAAACAGTAGACTTCTTTCAAGAAGACTGGATTGTTTTGATTCCTGCAACAAAATTAAAGTAATTTTTATGAGGAAAATAAGCAATGTAGAGGGTCCAGTTCGCATCTTAACCTTTCTTTAGTTATTTGTAGATTTCATACTTTGATGGAATGAACATGAAGCTCTGGTTTTGGAGACCTGAGTTGTGAGGTTGGGCTTAACAAGAGATTTACCACACATTTATATAGTTCTGACTCTGGCATTACTTTAGAAATATCTGAAGAAAAGTAAATGTTGGATGTGTTGTCATTGTTAATCATCACGTTTACACAAACCTCAATCTGGAAGAAATTTGAATAATTATCTTACTGCTCCCTCTTACCCTTGGGCAGAACCACATTGCTCCATCTTTGACATATGGGCATCTGGCCTACTTTGAAAACTGGAGAGAAAAAATTCCAGTAATGCCACTTGGTATACAGCACTTTGCCATTTCATAGTACAGATACTGGAAAAACATCCCTCTGAGTCAACTGATTAAATTTTTACATAGTATATATCCTGTTTTCCTCTCACTGGCTATTTAGAAAAGTATGGTGATAATGG
This sequence comes from Uromys caudimaculatus, assembly GCA_028551405.1. Taxonomy (NCBI): domain Eukaryota; kingdom Metazoa; phylum Chordata; class Mammalia; order Rodentia; family Muridae; genus Uromys; species Uromys caudimaculatus. Next base: position 95,365,653 of record CM052702.1, read on the forward strand.
GCTTGAATGGGAGGATTATCAAGAGGTTCTTTGTTTTGTTTTTACTTATTCAACATACATAAATGAACATATATAAATTGCTATGAAGAAAAGAGAAACAATTCAGGTTCAACCTATATTTCCCTTCTTGTTCTGTATCTTAAGTTCTTTCCTATAATGTTCATATATTTATCTTAATTTAAGTTCTTTATTTGCATTCTTTTCAGGGTAACAGGTTAGACATATAAAAGACTTTAATTCTCTCTCTTCTTCTAAGTATTTCTATTCCATTATTCATTATTTGACTCTGTTCCACACCCCAAACTTCCAGTTCTTTGAATTATGACTCCCCAAGTGGAGTCATAATAATATAACAACATTATTACTGAGTGGTGTGGTATGGTATGTGTGTGTGTGTGTGTGTGTGTGTGTGTGTGTGTGTGTGTGTGTGTGTGTAAGAATTAGGGACTACTCAGCCTTGCTGAGTACAGAATGTGACAGTATCATTCCCAGGGTAGTGTATTATTCATCCTTAACCTCAAATCCAAGGTAACAGTTTCTGAAAAACAACGTCCCTGTGTAAAGTATCTGACTGTAAATTCTCTTCACTTTGGCCTGGCACTTGCAGCAAGTCGTCTAACTTTTTTTTTAATTGGATATTTTCTTTATTTACATTTCAAATGTTTTCCCCTTTCCAGGTCTCCCCTTCAGAAACCCACTATCCCTTCCCTCTCCCCCTGCCTCTATGAGGGTGCTCCCCACCCACCCACCCATTTCTGTCTTCCCGACCTGGCATTCCGTTACATTGGGGTATCGAACACCCTCAGGCCCAAGGGCCTCTCCTCCCACTGATGGCAAACAAGGCTATCCTCTGCCACATATGCAGTCAGTCCCATGGGTCTCTTCATGTGCATCCTTTGGTTGGTGGTCTAGTCCCTGGGAGCTCCTGGGGGGTCTGGCCTGTTGGCACTGTTGCTCCCTCCATGGGGCTGCAAACCCACTCAGCTCCTACAGTCCCTTCTCCAACTCCTCCATCCTGGACCCCCCCCCCCCTCCAGTCCAATGGTTGGCTGTGAGCATCCACCTTTGTATTTGTCAGGATCTGGCAGAGCCTCTCAGGAGACAGCTAAATCAGGCTCCCACCGCCAAGCACTTCCTGGCATCCACAATAGCGTCGGGGTTTGGTGGCTGTATATGTAATGGATTCCCAGGTGGGGCAGTCTCTGGATGGCCTTTCCTTCAGTCTGTGCTCCACACTTTGTCTCCATATTTCCTCCTGTGAGTATATTGTTCACCCTTCTAAGAAGCACTGAAGCATCCACATTTTGGTCTTCCTTCTTCTTAGGCTTCATATGGTCTGTGAATTGAGTCTTGTCTAACTTTTTAAATCATCTCTTCTGGGCTGAAGCCATTCCTCAGTCATCAGTTCTCCTTCAGGAAGTAGTGTGCTGGTGCTGGTCTTTGATAAATTCTGGATACCTCCTAAAACACTGCCTTCTAGAACTGGAAAAGGATCGATGGGGACAACCACCTACCTGTCCATGCTTACGAGCTAAAGCAACATGTTTTTAGTTATTAAATAGTGTGGGAGAATGCTTGTATTTCTTTTCTTCCAATTTAGTTTTCCATATCTATTGAAAGTTAGATTTCTTGTTGTCTTAGTTAAAGTTTCTATCATTGTAATAAACACAATGACCCAAAAGCATCATGTTCACAACATCCCAAATCTGGAAGTACTTTGAATAATTATCTTATTATTCAATAGTGAATTTACTTCATCTTTCAACTCTTGGAACATACTCCATCACTCAGGGAAGTAAATTCAGGAACCTGAGGGCAGGAGCTAGTGCCATTGAGAAGTGCTGCCTACTGGCTTGCTCCCCATGGCTTACTTTGTCTCTTTTCTTATACAACCCAGGACCATTTGGCCAGGGTTGGAACACAATGGGCTAGGACCTCCCACATCTATCATTAACCAAGAAAATCCCCCACAGGCTTGCCCATGGGCCAGTCTAGTGGAGACATTTCATCAACTGAAGTTCTTTTATCCCAAAAGGCTCTGCAAAGTTGCCCAAACAATAGCTAGAACACTTATTTTAACCAATGTTTGTGAAATGTGTAATTCATGTCTAATACATAACTATAAAAGTAATCAAAGTTTTACACATTAGGTTTACACTCTAATGATAATGCTGGAACAAATGGAGATTAAAGAGAAGCATATTTATACATATAAAATAAAATATAATATGTGCCTGGACTCTTCTAACATCCTTTCTATAGAATGCAGTCTAGCCTACCTTCTCAAATTAATCCACTGAATCTGTGTAGAGTGTTTTATTCAATCTGGTTGTTTCCTAGTAATATTAAAAACATCTGAGAGATGTCTAATTTTGAATATGTTTGTTGATTGAAGAGAAATAGTCATCATGTGCCCTAATCTGGGTATTAGAAGACACAAACTTAGAAGAAATTTTTATCTTTAAAATATTTATGTAGTAACTGGAAGATGAACATATATATCAATAAATAATCAGTGGAGTGTGAAAAATACCACAGAAGTGTACTGCTCATTGTCATGGGAACTAGTAGAAATCATGCTGTGTGTTAAAGTTTATGTACAGAAGAGATGCTATTAAAGTGGGGTCTTAAGAGTGAATAGGCATTTTTCTGGCAAAGAATAAGTAGAAAAAGCCTTTTATTGGGCCAAGAAAACAACAATAAGGAAACAAATAGTGAAGTACTTGTACATGAGGTAACACAGTAAAGAAATTGCTGATGAGACCATACCATGTTATTATTAAGGTTTTTATTATACATGGGAGAGAAAAAAATATCCAGGGACACCTGGAAGAGTTCAGAGAAGAGGGAAAGAGAAACAGGTCAGGTCAAAAGCAAGAAATGGGGAAGAGGAGAGAGAGAGAGAGACAGAGAGAGAGAGAGAGAGAGAGAGAGAGAGAGAGAAGTGGGAATAGCAGGGGCTGGAGGGGGAAGCCTGCTGTTATAAAAAGTACAAGCAGGGTATCTGGGAGGAGAGAAGCCTGGGGAAGAGAGGAAGGTCAGGGGAGAGGCACTGAAATGTAGAGCCACTGCTTGGGAATAGGGCCTGAGGGAGCCTGGATGGGCTTTGATGTGCAACTACAGGTATATGTCCATGGGGCCATATGCTCCTTATGCCAGAGCTAATGGAAATGACTTCTTTTGACAGATGGGAACCAGTTTCATAAGTTCCTGAGGAATTCTGGCTTTTATCTAATCACCATAAATCCTTCTGTCGTCCATGTTGATCTGGGCCTAGACTCAATTATGGATTGAATCAGTGAGCTTGCCCTTTTGATAGGGAGTGGGGTACATTTTGGACCTGTCAGTACTGTACTAATTCAGCATTTTGAATGTGTTTGACATTGTTCTAAATATATTTAACTCCATTATAAATTTATGAGTAATGTGTAGAGGCTAAGTACTTCTTGTCTGAAGTGTTTAGCTGAAAATGCTTCAGATTTTAAAAAACTGCAATATTTACATATAAGTAATGAAATATCTTGAGGATGAACTCAACTCTGAGCACAAAATTCATTCTTTTCCATGTGTATTATACACATAGCATGAAGATTAATATATATATATATATATGTATGTATGTATACACATATATTAATTTTGTAAATCAAACAGTGTTCCACAGTGTGAGTTTGTTTGTTTGTTTCTGGTGACATGCCTATGCCTACCTGTGCCTGAGACTTTAAGGTTTTGGACCAGTTTAGATTTTGGATTTTTGGATTAGGAACGCTCAACCTATGTTATATTTTTCTTTTTTCTTTTTTCTTTTTTTTACTCTTGGCCAAAGAATAAAGGCCGGAGTAGAAATCATTTGCCTAAAGTTACAGGGCATGGAGTGGATGTGTTGCAAACAGACTCTAAGCACAGGGAAGTTGTGCCTATGCTATCGAGGTTGTAGGCAGTGAGGAAAGATTAGAAAGGAGAAGGGGACATGGGATGGAAGGAAGGAAAGAACAAAGGAAGGAGAAAGAGGGGGAGGGGAGAGGGAGAGGGAGGAGAGATAGGACTGAGAGGAGAGAGAGAGAGAGAGAGAGAGAGAGAGAGAGAGTTGGTCAATTGGAGCTACACTCTTGGTCTTCACCATTAGGATCAAGACTTGGTGCCTTAGCCTACCATTAGTAGGAGTCACTGCCAAACAGCGAGAGTGAGAAGGAGATTGCTCCGTGTTCCTTTTACTTTGGAGAGGTACTTTGCAGGCAGTATAAAGAATGGGTTGAAGGGTGAGATTAGTGGCAAAAGGGAAAGGGGAATGTGCATTAAAGAGATAATGGATTCTGATTATATTGGAAGCTGTGTTTATGACATTCTTTATGGCCTAACCAATTACTTCTGATAGTAAATGGAAGGAAAGCACATGAACTCTGTATAACTTGCATTTATCACCTCCAACACAATGTTATGCACGATACTGGCTGGCACACTACACAGGCAAGCATCAAGTAATCTTAGCCAAGGTGCATGTGAGGGTGGCATGTCTGGAAAACCCCATTGGTACTGTCCTAATTTACCAGGAGGCTATTTGTGTTGTGCTTTAAGTATAAATTCCCATTTCATCTTTTCAGAAACTGCCCTAGTCCAGAACTTGGATCAAATGCAAGTGGAAACCTAAACCTTTAAGTAGCTTGAGTCTCTTCCTTCGGCCAGAGAAAGCATTTTGTCAGTAAGTCTATAAATGGAGTCTTCCTCCTTTTTCCCTGTCTCCAAGACTTCAATATATTAGACTTTTAGCTACTTACTGCAAAGAGTTTATATAGCAGTGGGAAAGTGCTCTTGCTAGAAAGAGACTTGGGAATTTGACTGTCGCCTGCCTGCTCCCATAGTGCTTGGGGAACGCTTGGAAAGACTAAGCATGGTTTAGAAAGGCTACGTCACCTGGTCACCACTGACCATGACCTCACCGTTTATTCTCTAACTAGCTCAGCCTTCCTTGCTCTTGCCAAGACAAGCCTGTCTCTATTTCCGGGTCTCCACACTTGGATTTCTTCTGCCTTGAAGGTGAGTGCTGAAGATGTTGACGTGGTTCACTCTTAGCTCCACAATATCTGGCTGCCTCACAAAAATCAACCCAGAATGTCCTTACTATCCCACCTGCCTTCTAAAATTGCACACTTCCCACTTCCCAGCTCCTCTTCAGCTTTGTTTCTTGGCTTGACACTTATCACTACTTGAACATACATTACAGACGGCTTCTTTGTTACATTGTTGCTTTTGCCTCTCATTGTCTGCCACCCCTGCTAAGATGAGTGAGGGCAGATTCTGTTATTTTCTGGATTGCAGGAACACCTAAGCTGACTTTTTCTTTCCTTTCATTTCCTTTGACCTCTTTCCTTCCTCCCTTCCTCCCTTCCTTCTCCTCCCTCCTTCTGTTCCTTCTTTTATTCATGAGACAGGGTCTCATGTAGCCCACTTTGAGGTATCTATGTTGCAAGGCATGAGCTTGAATTTCTCCTCTACCTCCATTGTGTTATATCCCCACACCCATTTTATGCAACCCTGTGATCCAACCCAGGGCTTCTTGCATACTAGTCAAGTGCTCTACAACCCAAGAAATGCTAACTTTTCCTAAAAGAGTGCACAGATATGACCCCTGTTTCCTGCTCTTAATAGATCATGTTTCCTTTTGCCTGACATGAAGGTGGGGTGTAGGAGACATGAGTTTAACTGATAATTATCCTACAGGCATGCTGACTCTGTTCATCTCTCAATAGATGTGGTTCCTTTCTGCCAATAGTGCACCTTTATCTTGCTTCCTGCTTTGTGCTCAGTGATATGGAAGCTGCAGTTTCATTGTAGCACCTGGCTGTAGGGTAAATATTTCACATGTGAACCAATTCATTAGGACTGGACACAAGTCATACTACCTGGAGTGTAGTTCTGTAAAGCCATGCTTTCCTGTAGCACTGAATAATCAATACTTATTTACGTGGCTATTTTTTTGTGCACCAGATAGGACACTTTGTGTTTTAGCTTAGGAATGCTAGGGATCTCAATTCAATCATGAACTGTCCAGAGGTAGGAATGGAGCCATCTTTTGTCATGTTGTCATTCATATTTTATCTTCTGTAATGAGAACTTTAATTACCAATAACTTATACTTAAATAACATATACAGCATTCAAACAATAGCTACAACAGTTTGAGTTCTTTATAGGATCTCCCCATAGAGCGTAGAAGTTAGAGCCCATGACTTGCAGGGTGAAGAACATATCAACTCTTGTCCTCTGCAAAAAACCTTAGCAGGAGTGGAACTTCGTACCCCCCACCCCCGCTCTGTTTTCCTGACTTAGGGTTTGGGAACCTCTTTCACTTGTAGTAATTTGCTTAGCACAGACACACCTGAATACCACCATTATATAAAAATTTTAAAGTCATTTGTTGACTCTCCCAGGCAGCCAATTGAGACCATGGGTGTTTTTGCTTTGAGAGGTACTGAGAATGCTGGTTAGATCTGCGAGAAAGGCAATGTCTGTGGTACTGGGTCCCCTGTAGAGCTGGGCTTGACCCCCCCAACTCACTGCTTATAGCTCAGACTTATTACATATTGTATAGATTCGAAACAAAACAGGAGATGATATGGTTTCTTGCCCACTATATTTCCTGGAGGGAGGTCAGTGTGCCTGGAGCCATTTGGGGGTTTCTTGAGATAGAGAATGAGAGGAATCTATTTTGGCCCTGGTGCTGTTCTGAGCAAACAACATACTAAACCTGGGTGGAACAACCTTCAGGGAACTCTCAACCACACGCCGTACCCTCCAAGTACTTCACCCCACCCCGACCCAGTTTAACCCAAGTTTAATAAATATGAATGGAGAAAAAGAGATTTGTGTTGCTAAGCTTGATAAAGGTATGGAAATGTCCAGGTAACTTTAGGGTCATGTGCATCTAATATGAGCAGCAGTGAAGACGGAGAAGGTGAAGAAGACGGAAACAGTTTTCACAGGAGAGGCCCCGGGAGGAAAAAGGTTAAATTGCAATAAGTTGAAATGGTGCACGAGGAGCTCTCTACTACCCATTAACAAATTATGTCAGATTGCTAACATTCTGACAAATTATGATCACATTTGTGGCTCTAGTTTTGAAAGCTAAAGTAGAGAAACAGTTATGATAGAGGGTTAACGGTATCTGCAATAGTGTATAAAGTTCCCTAGAGCTGAAGCTTTGTTTGGAGTGCTTGAAACAGTTGCTATGAGGATGTTTACAGTATTAAAATGTCTCCTCTCTCCCCAGAAGGTCTGAGACTTTTTGCTAAGGCTGTTAAGCTTGTAGGATTAGAATTCCCATTATATGATGTCTCTCGCTGCAGGGGCGCTTTATCGCTGCAAAGTTGTGGTCCTACTTTTTACAACAAATCTTTGCTGCATGCTATTTCAGCTAAAGTCAAAGCAGCTAGCTTAAGTGTCGTTATTTGCTCTGAAATTCTTGGCATATAGCCTTATGCTCAGGTATTTTGTGACAGGCATCTCTCTATTGCATTAAAGTATGTGGCAGAGTAGTAATTCGTGTATGCTGTCACATAGATGTGCTTAATATCTTACTCCATCTCTAAACATACATGTGTATAGTCAGACTTGATTGGTCAAAGAAAAAAAACTTTTTTCTTTTGCCTTTTTAATTAAATCTTTAAAATTAAAGTATGACGACCTCACTTAGACCCTTCCCTGTCCTTCCATGAGCCCCTCCTATGTGCCCCCTCATTTGCTCTCAATCTGATAGTCTCTCTATATGAATAGTATATGAAAATACAACTTGTTGTGTCCGCTTGGTATGGCGTATGCTTGTGTGATTCCAGGTCTGATCACTTTGTATTAGATAACAGATTAGGGGCTCACTCCTGTGAGAGGCAAATTCTCCCTTTCTCAGCCGTCATTCTTGTCTGTAGTTTTTTGTCAAGGGGTATAGCTCAGTGATACATCCCCTTCTGCTTTAGCATGTCTGTTGATACTATCATTATTCAGGGTTTGATTTGTTTAGGCTGCCATAGTCTTGAGGAGTCATGGGTGTAGCTTTCCTGTCATCTCTAGGAGATACAATTTCACAATACATTTTCTGGTATTTCTAGTTCTGACAGTCTTTCCAGGCCTTCTTCTAGGATGTCCCATGATCGATAGGTTCAGGAGTTGTGTGGTAGATGTATCAGTAGGGCTGGGCCCAACACAATCTACTGATTTCCAAAGCATTTCTGAGCAGGGTACATTACACACGCTTGATATCTCAAATCTTGGGTGGAGGCAGGAGGATTGCTATTAGTTACAGGTCAGCCTGGGCTACATAATGTGATCCAGGCCAATTTTGGCTACAGATTAAGGCTCTATTTCAACAAACAAAAACAAATAAGCAAATAGCATTCCCATGTACAGAATGTGCCTGACTGAGAGCTAAAATGCACAGGGGTTTCACGAAGAAATACATTATGATAGCCACACTGTGTCCATTCAATGTATTGAAAAGTAAATAAAATAACATTCATTTATTGTTACGTAATAGTAAAATCCTAATGAACCAAACTAAATTACATTAAAATGAACTAATTATCTGAAGACCCAGAGTGAATTGCTTATAGCCCTGACACAAAATTTCATTGCTTTGATTTGCTTCATCTGTATACTTTACAAAGCCATTTTTTTTTATCCTTTGCTGGGAGTCAGACAGAGGACTACTTTAAAGTCTTTAAAGTCCTCTCATCCACTTGGTTCCAGTAAGCTTGAGAGAAAAAAGGAAGAACAAGACCCAGGAAGATGCTTTGTCCACTTCAGGATCCTGCATCTAAAAAGCCAGCATAGGGTTCTGAGCAAACAGCTGGGAAGAATTCCAGTGTCATCAAAACCTCATTTATTTAAAAAAGTTTCCTGCCCACCATTTCTATTTTTCTCCAAAATGAATACACTTAGGTAGTTGTCATAATATAAAGCATTGAGAGTGCTCCTGTGGCTTATTTGTGCCATAATTACCTCAGCACTTTATCCAGGGGTCACATCACCAAGCTATTCTTGCCTCCTGAAGAGAGGTCAGAAAGGAGAGCAAAATAATCCATGAGACTTGCTTGCAACTGTCCAGGATACCCCTACTGGAATTTTACCACTGAAACCCATAAATGCAGTTTAACTTCATGTGGATAATGTGGGCCTTTGACCTTACCCACAGCCTACAGATCCTGAGGTCGGCTCATCTAGAGTATCTTTCTCTAATGTGCTCTTGCTTATCAGAATAGCATGGAGACCAGTTGGTGAGCCACAAAGGGCATAGCATTCATGTTTCAACTGCATCTCTTACAGGAGTTTGGGACATCCTATCTCACCTAGCTTCTTTCCTCTTTTCATATCTGCAAAACTGAAAAAAAAGTTCTTTGCATCACATTAGGACTCTGTGAAAATTAAATGAGCTCACATGGATAAAGTAATTAATGTGACCTTGGGCTAGAGACAGGTAGCAAGCGGACATCAGTCCACATGAATATCTAGAGCCTATGTGATTTGAGGTTCAGCTTTATGTAACATTTACCATAATATAAATTATTTGAACATTCTATGCTGTAGTTACATTGAGTGAGCTTCTATTAGCAGCTTGTAGTGCCTCTTAAACCCACTTTTCCTGTTCCTTAGATATTACTTAGTTTTATATGGTGCTGCTTTATTGGAAGAGTCCATATTAAGTGTCTTTATTCCAACAAAATGGTTTTTCAAAATGTAAAACATCACTATGTGTTCTGAGGTATAATCACTCTCACTGTTCACACAGATGACTGTAAATAATCTCTCAATATTAAAATTCGTGTCTTATTTTAAACTGATACTTATCTCCACTAGTGAAAATAGATGTCAGCAAAACACTCTTACTTTAGGCTGATAACAAAAATTTCTTCTAAATTTTGAAAAAGCTGTGTTCAAAGTACAAAAATGTCTCTGAGATGGTTTTCCCTAGTCCTTAGAATCTAACCTCCTGGCGACCTGTTTATATAAGACCATTTACCCCAAGAGGCAGTGGGAAAGGGCCTCAGCTTCTGAGTCAGAGCTTTAGACAAGCATGCTGGCGCCTCCACTCACAAACTGTCCTTTATTTATTTATGTCTTAACCGGAGAGAAAATGGTGAATTAACCTTTAGGAGCCTCAATTTCCTAATCAACAAACTATAGATACAACATAATCATTATTTTCATTCTTAATGTGTTATTTACAATATTAACAAGTATTATTGAGTAGAAGGAGGAATATGCATTTACTCGACAGAAGATAATGATGAACTCACACTAAAACTCACCACATGCTTGACTTCAGCATTGTAGCTATATGCGGGGTGTATATAAAGAACATTTGGCTAACAAACACTAGAGCCTTAGACATTGTTCCAGATCTCTTTTTATAAGGATGGGTGGGGTTGCTGCTGTATCGGTTCGCCCAAATGAGAGACTGTAGATACAGGGACTGGAGTAAATGGTATATTTGCATGTCATCTACCCAAGGGGTCTTTATATTACTTTCATGCTTCCTGCAGAAAGATAATAACAAGCTCATGTGACTAACAGATTCTGCAGTGAAAGTTGTATTTAACCTTTATCCCGATGACTTTCCAACATTTAAATCCAATTGTTCTTTATTTCTTGGTCATTTCCAAGAATACTTAAGAAAGCAGAAATAAAGGTTACTACTCCACTCCTGACAAAGAGTTCCTTCTCTCATTATCTTTGATCAGGTGGGTTCTGTTTCCTACCAATTTCAAGGCAGGTAAAGGTTAGAACAAAGGGTTCTATTTAAAAGCACTAGCACATCAGTGGAAAGAGGCCACTTGGATAAACAGAAATCTTAATGACAGGGAAAAATAAAATAGACCAAAAGAAAACAGTTTGGGGACTTTTCAGAAATTTGTCAAGTTTCTGATTCTATATAAATTATAAAAGTATGATTTTAGGAGTCTCTCTGGAAATTAGGGATTAAATTAATCAACCACTCTATTTTTTGCAGATCTTGTAGGTATAACTTTCATAAGTATGGTGCTTACTTGAGATTTAAGGGCTTTGAGGGCTTTTATATTTCATTTTTAAAAATTATTTCCTTTACATTTTCAAATTAGAATTTCATCATTTTCCCCTTTTCTTTGCTCCCTCCAAACCTTCCCATATGGCTCTCCTTGCCTTCTTTCAAATTCATGGCCTTTATCTGTATATAAAACTAAATAGAACAAACAACCTGCTCAGCTTGCCTAATGCTACCTGTATGCAAGTTTCCAGGGGTCACGGTTCGGTATTGGATGACCAATCTGTGTGCTCTTCCCCAAGGCAGAATGTTTCTTCCAATCTCAGTATTGCTTAGTTGCCTGTAGTTCTTGTGAGGGGAGCAGGCCTTGTAGGCTTTCTTCATCCATTTAGCATATCTACTGTCATTACCCATGTTCGGTTTGTTTAGACAGTCATGGTTGTCAGACTTTATGGTTGTTGCTTCTGAGAATTTCTAGGAGACACAACCTCACAGCAAGCTCCCTGGCTTTTACAATCTTCCTACCCCATATCCCACCCTGTTTCCCGAGCCTTAGGTGCAGGAGTTGGTTTGCAGAAAACCACAATCAATCAAAATGTAGAATCTGTGGAGCCTAGTTCCAACAGATATATCCACAGAGACTTTCAGTTGTAAGGTGGCTAAATCCCAAATGTCCAGTTAGCACATGTGTACATTTGGTGCTGGGTACAATCATACCAATTGCGGTCTGGTGCATACTTGCTCTGCCACCTTTACCCTAGACATGAAAAAAATGGATATTAAATATCAGTGTCTGCACAGTGGTCCTGTTTTCTGCAAAACATGACAGGCATTCAGGAAAACATAAAAGTCTTCTAAGAAGTTTTATGCTGTGTATTTTTAAAAACGGTCTCAGCTTTAATATATAATTACTCAATTACTTAAAATATATTAGTCACATGTACATTTTATGTCATACTTTTAAAAAAATATCTTTTTCTCTTACATGCATGTTATGTGTGTCTCAATGTATGTATGTGTACCACCTGTGTGCAGGTGCCTACAGAGACCAAAAGAGGACATTGGTTCTCTTAGAACTAGTGTTATAGGTGGTTGTGAGAAGCCCATTGTGGGTGAGGGTGATGGGACTTGGTCCTCTGTAATGAGTAATTCCAACTGCTGAGTCATCTCTCCAACCTCCATTTTATGCAATGTTTTAAAACATGGCTTTTGCCAAGTACTTAATGCGTTGGTAGTCCCCTGGCACCTGCTCTCTCCTTTTATTTTGTATATATGAGTGTTTTTCTTGTCTTTACATCCGTATACCATGTGTGTGCCTGATGCCCATGGAGTTAGAAGAGGCCATCATGCCCCTTGGAACTGGATTTATGGATGGTTGTGAGCAGTCATGTGGGTCCTGGGAACTGGACTCAGGTTCTTTGCAAGATAACTAGTGCTCTTAACCACTGAAACATCTCTCCAGGCCCGTTTCAAAATTCTAATGGCATTGCTGAATTTGTGCATGTTTGACATTTTTAAATGGTGTTTTCACTTTCATTTCTTTCTTTTAGATTTGAATCTGTTCCTCTTAGGGTAAACATTTTCCTGGGTAATTAATCACTGTTGAATCTGGAGCACTAGCAGGAAGCCAGGTCGTCTGCTTCTGTGAATAGACAGGAAATCTTTCCCAAGGCAGGGAACAAGAATAACAGTATGTAAACTGTTCCACATTCAAAGGGGGGAAAGAGTAGGAGAACTGCATCACACGCTTCTATCATTTAGCTAGGTTCTCCGTTTATAACTGGGGATATGATGCTTTATCGTATTAGAGAACCAGGATACCGAGCAACCAACCAAGAGTTGACCCATGTGTTGAGATTTAGTTTGACATTTCTGGCAATGACCACAACCCAGTTCACCTCCTTTGTAACTAAGCTCTAGCTCCCAACTTTTGTTTGGAGACATCAGTATCATCACACATCTCCTTATTTAGAGTCTCCTGAGGGCCTGGCAAATTTATTCTATTTAAGAATCATTGACTCATGGGGCTCAGTGATGGGTTTATTGGAGGGGGGGAATAAATATTATAATCTCTACTTATAGAATCTGACAGATTGGAAAGTAAAGGGAAAGGGAAATAAATGTGTTGGAAGATGACAGAGGACATTTTCAATCTCTTACCCCTCTGTAGAGGGAAGGCGTCTAGCTGCCCCAGGCACAGAGCTGTGTCAGCAAACACTTCAGTCAGTCTTTCACCCTTTAATTCAAGTCAACCACCCACCTGCTTCGGCTCCTGTATCCGCAGACCTCTCACCTCCACTACAGTCTGCATCTCTTCCTCTAACCACACACTACTGTTTTGTTCCCCTGTGTTGGAAAACATCTACTGTCTGCTTACAGAATCCTTCTCTTGCTACCAGTACTCCAGACTCCAGAGTGATTAATTGCTCAAGAAAAAAAGTCATCTAAGAAGGTTAACCTTTGTCTCTGATGTCCCACCATTACCAGTATCCTAGCCTGCTACTGATTTGTCTCAGTCCACAGATCTGCTAGCCCTGTGTTCAGTACGGCACTCTCTGTGGCTCTGTGAGATCCTCCATCTGTTACTTTATTTCTGTTACCTTGTAATTTCCCACACTGCTCTCCTAGTTTCCTCCCCTGCAGTTAATCCCTTTGGAACTTTCTAAACAGTTTTTTCCTCCTGTTGCTACTACAAGCATGGAGGTTCTGTTGTCTTGGCTAGCTTTCCCGCTCCACCGAGTTCCACCCACAACTGAGATACAGGGATCACCCACTTTGCTGAGCACTTCCCTGGCTTGTTTGCCAGGGTATCAGTGTCTATATTAAACAGACTGGCTTCTCTTCCTGATTTCTCATCTGACTTGCCCTGGTCTCAAAGCTCTATGTGTTGGGATGCCCTGAAGGATGTAGATAAGTTTTGGTTTGTTGTTCTCTATACTCACTGCTTAGACCATGACTTAGACACAGGACTTAATCAGCACCTATATGCTGATAATGCCCACATTTCTAGCTCTAGCCACATCCTTCCTCTGAATCTAGTAGATTCTGCACAGGTAACATTCTCAATCCATATCATGGGTCTTGCCCCTCGCTGGTCCCAGGGTCCCTGTCACAGTGAGATGCAATTTCATTTTTCTAATTGCTAAGGCTAGGAATCCTGAAATCTTACACAGGATTCTGTGTTCTCTGACTGTTTGGGTACCTTCTGTTTTTAAGAGCTGAGTTCCCAAGTTTAATGCGAAAGGAAAAATGAGATTTTAAGATACAATATGACAGATAAAATGGTAAATGTAATTTCTCCATCCCTAAAGTGGTGATTCTATGTGTAAAAGTAGTGTATGTATGCTATATATGCCACATGCATACATATACATGACAGGAGGCACAGATAGTGATCTTATAGGAAGAATACTTCAGTTCACATCAGTCATGAGATCACATGCAATTGTCACGTGTCTTCCTCCACTTATTCACTATGCAATAAAACTTAATGTGTTCATGTGAGTTAGATTAGATAACTGACATTCAGAACTAAGTAGACGTTAATTTGTTTCCTTTACCCATTTGGAACTTCACAAGTCAACCTCTATGACCTATTTACTTAAAAAAAAATATCTTGACAACTTCTTAGATTCTCATTCATTATAAGATATATTTTCATGCATGCTCCTTCTATAAATCGTTGGCATCATGTTGTAATCGCCCTCACCATCCTTTAGAGATCAGTCCTTCCTTCCCATTCAGTCAGCAGTATCATGCATTGGACGAACCACAGAGCCCTTTAGCTTATTTCTATGAACAGAAAGCTGGGTCAGTCTTTTACACTGCAGGGCAGTAGTAAGTGAATATTTATCCTTTAACTGTAACTATGTCTCTTTGACTCACACTGGAACAGTAGCTCTTTCAAAGTCATCAACATGGTAATGAAAATAATCCCCACCGAGCAAATGGTCAGAGAATTGTCCACTGAAAAACAAATCAAAATCATGAATATCTTTTTGTCTGCTACAGCCAGGTCATTGAAACAATAGCAGCAGCATGGATTTTTTTTTTTTTTTACCATGGTAGAAATGTCATTTGAAGGGCATGGTGTGGTAATAAATATCAGGCATCGTTTTATTAAGCTAACCTCTCTGAGGATAGAGGTTATTTATTTTCCATATCTCATGACAGCTGGCAAGTAGATGCTGAACTGGGGTTCTTAAATGTCTCAGTACTGAGATATCTGCCTTTTCATTGCATCTTGGATAGATTTATTTTGTTCCTGAGTTTGCCATTCGGATATTGGCAGTCAGAGAGGGATCTAATAATGTAACATCAGAAATTATAGGCTGTGAGGGAACCCACACACATACTGTTTGTCAAACAATTAGGATATTTCTGAAGTGCGAACAGATGCACAAAAGAAGTTAGCAAATAAAAAACAACCCAATTTAAAAACATTTCTGATATGAACATAATTAATACATATGTGGTTTTCCAGTTTATACTATTTAAATCCTCTAGGGTCTTGGTAAAGTTTGAGACTTGGAGTTTACCATTGTTTAGTTTCTTGCATCAAAACAATGATAAATATCAAGTATTATGTTATCAATTTTTGCTCAGGTCAAAGTGCTTTCATCTAAGCTTCTGTGCCAGAGATTTGTAGCCAAATTGTCACCAGTTGGGAACTCTTAAGGACTGCTTAGTTTTCAATGATAAACAATCTCCTGGTGAGTTTATGTGCTAAATATTTCCCAGTTTTGCAGTGGGACACATCAGGGATGGTTATTGTGTGTGGATGGGGATTTTCGTTTTTAACATGTTCTTGAATTCTCTGGACATTTACTGTTTCCATCTGGTGCTCATAAAAACATCTCACATTTGTCATGCAGCTCATGCTCAAGCTCAGAGCATCATTGTGATTCTACGCATGGCTCCAGTTTGACAGAACAGATAGTCTTCAACTTTGGATTTGTGTTTGATTCTGCATTTCTATGTTCTTTCTTTCTTTCTTTCTTTCTTTCTTTCTTTCTTTCTTTCTTTCTTTCTTTCTTTCTTCCTTCCTTCCTTCCTTCCTTCCTTCCTTTCTTTCTCTATCTCTTCTTTTCTCTAAATTTAGAAATAAAATTTGATTGAAAAGCTGCATTTATCTCCCAAAACAACCATAGCACGCACACCATGACAACAGGCACACTTCCCACTTGCCTCTGTGCAGTTTAAAGCTGCAGGAGAAGCAACTGCATTGAGCCCAGGCCAAGGGAACTGAGCAGTCATCAGAGTTTCTCATCCTTTCACAATCTGTTCTCAGTCATCACACATGGAGGAGTATTTTCAGGGATTGGAACATTTTCACAAAGTAGCCACACAAGTAGGATCCTCTTTGTTGAGTTGGTAGTACCCCCGAGAGCAATGCAACCCAATGTCCCTCACTCCTAGGAAGTCCTCTGCTATGTCGTCAGATGTGCAGCGCATGGATGTGGTTAGCAAGCATCAAGGAGCTCCTTATTTATGGCTGGTTGTGTGCCACCAGCTTCATAAACTCAATTCAGCGACTTTAGATACTATCAGCAGCCCAATTTAAGGACAGGGAAATGGAGACAAGAAGGCAAAAATACCACATCTAGCAAACAGAGAGCCCAGAATTTAAACCAAGGGTCTGGACTTAGCTTTGGAACTGTTTAATTCTAGAACAATTTTGAACTGTTCAGTTGTTTGGAACTACACATTCTAGAACATGACGCTCTCCCTCCCCTAGGCATCATGCTTCATCTGTAGCTGCCTCTCCTTGAGTATTTGCTTATTTTAGAGCTTAATCATAGATGAGTGCAATAATTCTTTGAAAAAGACAGAAGCAAAGTTTATGAACTGGAACAGTAGACAGTGGGGGGGGGCTTCTCCTTTCAGAGGTCTAGAATGTCTCAGGACCCAAGGGAAAAAAAGCCCAGATACTCACAAGATGATGGTGTGGAATTTTTACTCTCAAGCATGAAAGAACTGTCTTAATTTATTGCTCTTTAATGATACAGGTATTTGAAAGGCATGATTGTGGTAAAATATAAACAATATGAATTCACTCCCTTAATTGTCTCTCAATGTACAATCTTTTCAGTAATGTCATATACAATCATCTTGTTCAGAGAACCTTGAGTCCAGTCTTTTCATCTTTCAGAAACAAAATTTGATAGCATTTAAACAACTTAACACTTTCCGCTCTTCTCTGGCTTCCAGTAACAAGAGCATTTTGGTGGTGGTGGTGGTGGTGATTATGATTACCTATGGATATTGGGATTACTGTCATCTTTTTTGGTTTTGTGACTAATACTGTTATAAAAATGAACGTTCATATATCTGAGACATTATTTTCAATTCTTTGGGGCATGCACCTGGAAGTAGAATTGCTGGATCATATCACAATTCAGCTTTTAATTTTGCAAGGAGCTGACATACTGTTGTCCATAACAGCTGCACCAATGGACAATGGACAATTGACAATTGCACCAGGGCTCTGATTTCTCCATATCCTTGCCAATATGTGCTATTTTCTCTCTTTTCTTGGTAATCATTTTAATAAATATGTGAAGAAATATTTTTGTGATTTTGATTTGCATTCCCATAAGCATTAATGACATTATATATTTTTTCCATTTGCTCCTTAATCTGTTTTTGATGTATTCAGATATGAGAGATCTTTGTATATTGTATATTCATACACATAATTTGCAAACATCTTTCCAGTCAATAGTTATATTTTTCCTCTGTTGATTGTGTTTGTTTGACACATAGCAGTTTTAAACTTTAGAACTGTTTTATTTATTGTTGTATCACTATGACCAAATATCCGACAAAAATCTTGGGGAGGAGCTTTAGTACATCTCGAACGTTCAGAAATATTGTTCATCATAGCTGGAAGGGCTGGCATCGAAGAACAGATCCCATGATGGTGTCCAGGAAACAGAAAAGGGGGGCAGGAAAGGACCCAGGCAGAATAGAGCTGTCAAGAATATTCTGGAATTCTCTCATAGTGGTGGGGATGGGGAGGGGATAGGGGGTTTCCAAAGAGGAGACCCAGAAAAGGGGAAGCATTGGAAATGTAAATAAAGTATCAAAAAAAAAAAAAAAAAAAAGAATATACTCCCAGTGACCCACCTCTAACCCATCTCCGCTGTCAATAAAGCCATCACTGTATACTTTCTAAGGCACCCATTTACTGGTTAAGTCCGATACCTCCAACCTAGCTGTCTGTGCAAGCACCTTCACAGACATACCAGGCATATTCTTTATGAGTCTAGGTGCTTCTCAGTCCAATCAAGTTGGTAATTATGATTAACCACCAAGGATGCATTCTAATTTATTTTTATTTACCTTTGAAGTCATTATCCATAAATCACTGTCAAGTCCAAATTTCATGAAGCTCCTCCAACCACATTTCCTTATAAAGATTTTATAGTTTTGGCTAGATTTTTGGCCTGTTTTGAACTGATTTTTAAAAAATAAACTATAAAGAAATTTAAGATAATTCAATGGTATTTATAATTTTACCAGACTTGTAGACTGAAATGAATATGCTTTTCTGTTGCTTAAAACTACATTTGGATTCTTCATAGACTTAGAAAGAGCAATTCTCAAATTCATTTGGAACAACAAAAAACCCAGGATAGCAAAAGCTATCCTTAAACAAAAGAACATCTGGGGGAATCAGCATCCCTGATCTCAAGCTGTACTACAGAGCAGTAGTGATAAAAACTGCATGGTATTGGTACAGTGACAGGCAGGTAGATCAATGGAATAGAATTGAGGACCCAGAAATGAACCCACACACATATGGTCACTTGATCTTCGACAAAGGAGCTAAAACCACTCAGTGGAAAAAAG
>CM052702.1:95385013-95397513 GCA_028551405.1 Uromys caudimaculatus
GTGGGCGGGTAGGTGGGAGGAGGAATTCCCTCACAGAGGCGGGGAGGGGGAGGGGATAGGGGGTTTCCAAAGAGGAGACCCAGAAAAGGGGAAACATTGGAAATGTAAATAAAGTATCAAAAATAAAAAAACAAAACAAAACAACAACAAAAAAAACATGGTAAAAGCAATATACAGCAAACCAGTAGCCAACATTAAAATAAATGGAGGAAAAAAAAACTACATTTAGGGGATCATTTGCTATGACAATATATGCATAAAATCTTCTACATGTTTCAGAGTTGTTCATTGTTTGGATTTTACAGTCATCAAAGCCCAAATTCTGCTTTACCGAAATTTGTAGGCTAAAATCCCAGAAGTATGTTTAGGGAAGTTCCTGATCTAAAAACTGTGATTCTAATTCCAGCCCAAAATGTATTTAGCAAGATTTTATAAAACTCAAGGCAACAATACAAACAGAAACTTGAAGAATCAAACGCCATGAGAAAATGCAGTCCAAAGACTGTAAACATCATCTTCGTTTTCTTTACTTGGACATCCAAATTTCACAACACCATTTGTTGAAAAGACCCGAGTTTGAACGAAATTGAAACTATGTAGCCAGAAGCCTCCAGTTTCTCTTTCACTTTGGCACAGACTATAATGGATTTACAGGAATCATTTTTAGAGTTCTGAACTTGGAATCTTTTGTCCGGTAAGGACACTTGGCAACATGTGAAGTCAATCTTGATTGTTCTGCATGGTGGGGGTGGGCTGAAGTGGTCCTAGCTATTAGTTGCCAATGGGCTGAGAATGGGGGTGCTGATAAAAGGCCTACAGTACATAGGCAGCTTCCAGAGCAAAAAGAGTTTCCTGTGCTCTTTGGTCCAGCAGTGCTAGGGCTAAGGAACTACAGCCTTAAGTATAGACAGAGCCATGCTGTAAGACTGAAGGACTGAGAAGCCTGCCCATTTTCTTCGGTGGGCCTTTAGTTTTTCTACTTGCAGGCTTGGCAATGGTGGTTGTAGAGGTGACTGACCAAGGGCCCAATCATATGCCCAATTTTATAACATTCAGATAGGTTTTAACAACAGAATGTCTCTTGGAAATTTATTTTTTCTTTCAAGAATATGCCTTCTTAGCCTCTTACCATGACTTCCCATGTATACTTTCATTTTCTGTTTTTGTTCAGGTAACAGATAAATAATTATTGGGTTGATCATGGGGCTTGTATTTTATAATTGCCATAGATTACAAGAATATTCATGGTCTACTTGGCCCAGCTACTACTTATAGTTTTGAGTTACTCAGGATAAAAATTCCCGAGGAACAATATAAACAGGAAGAAGATTAGTTGACAATAATAAATGAATTTATAGTAGCCAGACCTCCATTGCCTAGCTCCTGAGCTGGGTGGAAACAGAGTCATTCTACAGTGGCTGATTATACTTTAGGAAGCTTCATTAAGAGTGTTGTGACTGAGACTTGCCTGGATAAAAAACATAAACTATGAGATGAGACTTCTGTTTTGGGCTAGAGAGATGGCTCAGCCATTGAGAACACCTACTCATTTTTCCAGAGGACCCAGCAGTGGCTTCCAGTAGCCATGGGGGTACCCAATGCCCTTGTCTGGCCACTGAAGCCTCCCTAATACACACACTATATAACTATAGTATATATTATATTATTATACATATCTACTATTATATTATATATTATATTATTATACATTATAATGTATAATATAATGTATACATTATAATATATTGTGTTACATTATTTTTAATATATTATATAATATATAAGAATATATAATATATTAAAATATATTATATTATACATTAAAACATATTATGATATATTATATTCATATTATATATCTATATACTATACATATATATATATATATATATATATATCTTTTTAAATAGATTATTTCCATCTGAAAGAATAGAAAACTGCAAATCCAAAGGTGCTTAAGGTGAGAATAGACTTGGCAGCAGTGCTATTCCAGAAATGGAAATACGGCCAGCAAGGCCAACTGTCTGAGATGAGGAGTATAACAGCAATGTCATATAACTGAGAGCAAAGCAGTTTCTAGTTTAGAAGCAAAAAGAGAAGAAGAAAAGAGAACTTCCTCTGGGATAGGGAGAACCTTCAAGCGATTACCCAGCCTTAGAGAGCTGCAGTTGGCAGCTGCGTTCATCTGAATTCTGTTAGTGATGCAGAGACTTGGCCAATATGCTTCCAAGGATGAAGGATCATCTTCTCTCTCTGTTTTGGAGACTTCAGTTCATGACCCACTGACTTCCTTGCTTTGGTTTTGTGGCATCACAGTGCATTGTGGCAGGATGGTGTGGCTTGGGAATCTATCACATTTATAAGGGAAGCGAAAGAGAATGAGGGAAGAATAGAGCTCCCTCAACTCTTCAAAGGCACGTCCCCTTTGACCCAAGGCCTCCCAGTAGTTGTCCTGACCCAAAGACTCTACAACCTCTCAGTACTGTAGAGCAAGTAGTTAGCATATATCCTTTGGGGTAGAATTCAGAGTGAAATTATTGCAGCAGGTGTATACAGAACTGGCTTTTGTATTTAAGATTTACCCACATAATTAATTATTGTTGATATTTTCATTCATTTATCCCTAATTGCCAAGTCCTTTATATATACCCCATGCTTCACTCTCAGAGTAGAGAAATCAAAATAATAAGAAATAACTGTTCTTATCAATGAGTTCATGGTGTTTATGGAAGGGCAGTTGTCTAAGCACCTCTAGGTATTGACTGTGTGACCACCAGTATATTACTTAACCTCTCTATGTCTGGGTATGCTTACTTATGAAATGAAGGATTCTTTGCAGCTTCCTTGTGAACTAGTGATGATTGAGGAAGGGAAACTCCTAGAAATAGAACCTGAGTCATAGTGAAGCCAAAGTAATGATTAACCATTAATTAATTTATACAGGGACAAAAATATTAGACCATTCAGGCACAAGATTTCAGAAAGTTTAAAAGACAGTGAAGCTAGAGCATATTCTTTTCCATCTGTTGTCAATGACCTACACCAGCGGCTCTCAGCCTAGGGGTCACAACCCCTATGAGGGTTGAACAACCCTTTTGCAGGGGTAGCATAAGACCATCAGAAAACACATATATTTACATCGCGATTCATAACAGTCTCAAAATTACAGTTATGAAGTAGCAAAGAAATAACCTTATGGCTATTACCACAGCATGAGGCACTACATTACAGGGCCACAGTATTAAGGTTGGGAAGCACTGATCTATATACCAAGCTCGTGCTGTGTCCCAGGTACTTCTCTTCCACAAATACCTGTATTTGCTACTTGCTACCTGGATTACATGCAACCCAACCATTCTGTTGTCAGGCTTAGATACCCACATCTTTCCTCTCAGTGCAGAAAAGAGCACTTAAGTCAGAGATATAAACTACATAGGTAATCATTTAGTTATAATTGTGAACAATGATACTAAGTATAATACAATTAGTGAACAGATTGATGCAAGGAATGAAAGAAAGGAGCAGAAAGTGTTCTAGTTGAGATAGGAAAGATAGGAATTACAGTACATCACACAGAGAAATGGGAGAGTCGATACTGTTGCAGAGTCGCTACTCTTCACATGTTTCTGACAAAGGATTGTGCCAGACGGGCGGCTTTATGCCTGTTTGTGTCCTCATTAAACAGAGAAAGTTCAGGAAAACACATCTTACTTTCAGCACTCTTGGACTTGAGTTAGGAGATGCGTGCTTGGAGAGATGATATTCCAAAGGGAAGAGAAATGGGGGGGGGGGGGACCTGGTCTTTGGTCTATTTCTACAGAAAACAAACAGGTAGAGGCAGACAGGACTTGGGGTGGATCAGGAACGTTAGAGGAGAATTATCTGGTGTGGTAGAATACATTTGGAATTCACAAAGCTTGCTTAAATGTCTTATGCACATTTCTAAGGTCAATTTTTTTAATGGAACAAATGAGTTTCAATAGATTCTGCTCTCTCCAAAGTATAAGTAAGCCAGTATTTCATGAGCATGCCTTTTCAAACAAACAAACAAACAAAAAAACCACAAAGGTTTGTACCTATAACTATGTTCTTTCTTGTTTAGTTCTTTATACAGTGTTAAAGATGGAAGCTTGTTGAGATTCAGTTTGGGGAGGGGGACTAGGGAAATAGCCCCTGCCCACAGAGAAGTACAGGACTTAGTGTATATATCTGCTTCATTTCCGGGGGTTCATCAAGCCTTGTGGGTGGATTTTCAGTTTAGGCCAGCAAATAAACAGGAATACATTGAATAGCTACTCATGAAAGATTTGTGCTTGATTGTTAAAGATAAGCAAAATGGTCAACAGAAGCAAATGGTTATTGATGTACAGAGATATAATTTCTCTGTGATATTTTCAGTAGGTGTTGAGGATATGAGATACATATATTTTAAAATCTCATTTGAAAATCTTGTTACCAGTCAACAGTGAATCTTGGCCTCTTGCAAGAAGAGTAGGATTTAGGGTAAGGCAGGTGTCTGCGAAGCATCATAGTGGATGTCAGGAAGGTAGGATTTCAAATCCACGGTGTCATTTAAAGAACACTTGGAAACAAGACGTTTAGTACTGAATGAGCACACCAAGTAGTGGTTCACTGTAGCTCCCAATGATGTCTACGTTTGCTATTATTAAAGTCCTGCTGGAACATTTGTGCTCCCAGCCTAGGCCTTCATGGTGACCTCTATCATCCCGAGTACCATTAACACAGTTGTACTCCAGTCTGTGCCCACCTGATTGTGGTACTAGGACATCATCCTCACCCTGCTGTACTCTTTTAACTTTATACTGGAAAATGGGTGATACTTTTGAGTCCTTCAAAGACTCTGGTGCACGGATGAAGACCCATAGACACATGAAGAGTTTGCATACTGGTGTTTTCTCTCTTTCTAGGGAAGGAACAATTTTTGGCTGAGACAGGCAAACTGTTGCCAAGGACAAGTTGGCATATGCTCAGTTCCAATTAGAGCAATTCATAAAAGTTGAGGAAGGGAAGGCTCAACTGGAGGCTCTAGAAATAAAAATTCTACTCAGTAGTTGGCCCTCTACTAACAAAAGCAGCCGACAGAGATGGGGAAAGGGGGTCCCAGGTGGAGAATGGATCAATGTTCCATCGACTACAGAGGAAAACAATTGTAAGACATGGCCTGTGTCTTTAAATAGGCTTTGATCCACCTGATGGAGGGAAGAAGCATGCAAACACAAGTGAGCATTAGAATAATTGCCAGTTACATAGTAATAGGGGTAATGAGGCATAGTCCAAACTGAATAGTGGTGCTTAGGAAATGAAGTCTTAGCAATAGCACATCAGTGTTGGATGGGGCTGGTTAGGCACTGTGTGCAGTTCTGCCTTCTGACGTGATTTCCTGTATTCTTGTATTCTGTTTCTTTTCTTAGTACTTCAAGAATACATTTCATCTATGCTTAACTGAAGACTTGAACTCAGGGGAAAAGTCCCACAAAGTGCTTGGTCCAGGAAGACACTGGATATAGGGATTCCTTGAGGCTGAGTTTATTTATGTCTCTTGGGCTGCCTACATACTACTGATCATGCTCTTGCCTAACTTGATTGTTGGAAATGGAATGAAAGACTTTCCAAGTATCTCTCATTAACACAAAGTAGGTATAAAGTTGCTTATGCTCACAAAGAATCTTCAGCAACAGAAAAATGACCATGGTTACAAGTACGGATCAACATTATTTTCAATAATATTTAATTACCTCTTTGACTGAAGCAATTGCAACATGTCTCTACAAGTACACATCTAGCATATCCATATCTTGAAGTTGGATACACTGCAGAGGAAATCATATTTATACCTCATCTAATCAGGGAGCCACTAAGCTACATTACAATCTGTCACTTGGTCATCAGTCTCTTGGTGTGCATTTTCAAAGATAGAAGGCTCACTGTCCTGAAGGAAACTATTTCACTGTTGACTAATTTTTAAGGTGGGAGGAGGTCTTATATTAAGCTAGAATCTGCCTCTGCAACTCTAACTCCATAGATCCAGTTTCTTTTTAGGAAAGCTATTTCAACTAGGTAAACTCACCAAGTTAGTCAACAAAATATATCAGGCATGTAATATGTGCATAGGGAATTTTCTAGGGCACACAGAGTCAGGGTATATATGCTGTCTGTGGGAAGGATAAGGGAATCGTGATTCTCCTGCCCATCATTGTTGCATGGCTTTTTCTGGGAAGTTGTGACAAATGTATTCATCTTAGAGAGGCTACCAATGACAGACCAAAGAAATGATTCCACTCAAGCACACCCTGGTGAACCAGCGAGCTTATGGGGTTATTTACAAGAACATTGGTGTGGGTACTCACAGTCCACTCTACCGCTAAAGAAGAGTCCCCCACTGAGCAACTCTAATCATTTATATTTCCTCAGAATGTGTTGTGCATTTCTTGAGCTCCTCATGTACTTCCTCGCTTCATGAACCCATCCCTTTTTCCATGAGAGGTTGTTAATGGCTAGTTTTGAGAGGTTCTCCTGAGTGTAGTCACAGCTGCTCTGATTTCAAAATGGCAGCTCTTATGTTTTGCATGGAAGAAGCATTCCACAGCAACCATTAATAGGTGAATCCTTAATATATACAAAATGTGAAATGGAGCATATTTGTATCTTACTGTTCTCAAGAATATCAATGTAAGTTTTATTAATGATACTTTATCATTAGAAAAAAACTGAGGCATATCCGTTCCTTACATATTTCAAAGTGTAAAAATGAATTACTGAAATTATTATATATAAACTAGATCTATTTTAACATATTTTGTGCATATATTGTAATAGCTTATGCTAATACCTTGTATCTTGAATACACATTTTGAAGGTCACATAAAAGGTGAAATTCTGATCTTTGTTAGCTATTTAAACCTATAGCCTCTCTTTAGAGCCAGCATTTTAATTGCCAGCTGTGACTTTGTTCTTTCTAGCTGGAGTCAAGTTATTGCAATATGGTAGCATTTAAGATTTGGCTCAAGAACATATTAGAACTTACCAAATTGAAAAAAGAAATAGGCTGTGAGACAATATTGAGAAACTTCAAGTACTTTTAGAAAGGGAATAATGTGAACAATGTTTGAAAAACAAGCAATTTAAACAAAGCCTGTGTGCTTTCCAAACACAAGTACTATATGAAAGAAGCCCACCATAGCGATAGAGAGGTACATGTTTAAAATAATGTCACATAATTTTGATCTTTTTAGATGCCAAATCAGCCTGTAGTAATACTCCTTGCTGCAGCTTTAATGAAAATAGTTTCTAAAGAACACAGTTATGTAGAAGAAAATTTTAAGCAACTGAAGAAAATTAAGGCTTCGCTCCCTTTCTCCCTTCTTGTCTCCTAGACCAGTCACTACCATGTTGTAAACTGCACAGGTCAGAAGGACTTGTTGCTTCTCACCCTGCTGCTGAGTGGGTTTCCTCACTCTGTTTATGATGTCACTGTCTTTTAAGTTTCCCCAACCCCAGCATTTGACTCTACTTATTTTCCAGGCTACAATAGGTTGCTTACTTTTTTTATTTTTTGATCTTCCAGACAAATTATCCTGTTTGCTCAGGCCAATACACTCTTGGGCCTTCTGACAGGTCTAGAGGTTTATGCTTCTACAAGCACTTTCAAGCTCTGAATTTTATAGTGTAAATCTCAAGGTTGGGATAAGTTCATCAGCTTATCTTTAATTTTGTTTTGAAGACTCTTATCAGATGTTCATGTCTCAGAATATAATCCTTTAAGAATGTCCCTTTTGGTCTTAATGAGCAGTGAAATACTTGCCTTTCACTGCCCTTCTTAGCCATAACAACTCTTATAAAGAATTTTAACATGTAGCATTTGGTTACTATTACTTTTATAAACAAATACATAAACACAGGTCCAGTTCCTCACTTTTATGAGGCTAGAAGATCACCTTGAAATATCAGTATCAGTGTTTCCTCAAGGGCTAAATATCATATTACAGTAGGATGGACCAAGGTCAAACTTATGAATACACTCTCTGCTTCTACATAAGCTGGCTTTGGATTGTGGGTAGAGTGCAGTTAGGACTTGATAATTATTGTCAGCAAGCTGTTGTTGAGCTCATTCTGCATCATGTCTTGAGTCCTCTGTTTTCTCCTGTAGTCCTCGTTAGCTGAGTCTACAGCCTGCACACAGAATCAAATTTGAGCTCCCAAGCTTGGAGTCAGATGACCTGGGCATTTATCCCGTGACAACAGTGAAAAAGTCAATTTCTCTTGTTTCTTGGTCTGTAAAATGGTGTTGCTGATAGCACAAAGGATGAATCTTACCAGTCAATACATGAAAAGTACTTCGGACCTTAGTGACCATACTGCCACAACAGATTTGCTGGTGTTGATGCTCACATGAGGTCTTAGCCCGTGCCAGGCATATAATACGTGCTGATTAAGTATTAGCTGTTATTCTTTCTGACAGGAACTCCATTCCATATTGTGTAACCCCTACAACAAACATTGGTTCCAAAGCAAAACAAATATGTACATATCCACTTACCAGAATTCTACTTCATTCACTTCAACAAACAAACCAACCAAATAGGTTTGGCAAATGGCTTCTGTGGGAAGGGTGTTGTTAGACCTTGTGAAGCCCTTGGCATTCCTGTACAATGCATGGCAGATGAAACTTACCTTTTCCTTTTCACAGCTGCAAATCAAATTAGCTTTGAATAATTCTATTACTGTGTGCTCGGTGTTACTGAGCACTGGGAAAATGCAGTCAAGTTCTTGGCCTTTACTGTACCTGTTACTTTGAATGCATTTTCCATTTAGTATGACAACACCCCAAATTAAAAAAACATGTGATCTGGTAGTGAGCCAGCCCTGAATTGGTAGGATGCAATTTGATGCCACAGGGTTTGAGTTGGCAGCATTTTGAGATAAGTATGATTTACATTATAAAAATTTATAATGACGAACATTCTTCTAATTATGCATTATTTTAAAACATATTTTAGTTTAAAGAAGTAAAGTTCATTGCTTTTTTTCTTTCTAAAAGCAGCAAAGTCCAATATTGATCTAGGTAGCATATTTATGAATGCTGCCTTTGCTTTATAATGTGAAGCACAAATCATACATTATTGTAGCAGTAAGAGTCTGTCTTAACTGGGTTCACTACAACACAATGAAATACATTCTCTTCATCTGGCCATGGGATCAAGAACTACTTTTTAATTTAGGATACTTTTGACTTCATGTTACCTTAAATCTAAAATGCCTTCTTTCCAGTCCCTCTTCCATTCATCCTGATGATATCTATCAGCTCAACAAGAAAAATACCATCATGCGGTTTTCTTTTTGTTGCTTATCACAAAATATTAAGCCTACTTTGAGGAGATTTTGAGACACTGAGTGACAGAGCTGAACATTATCACATAATTGGTGTTCATTTGGAATTTTGATGCTATATGCTACATTGAGAGGTATGTAATAAACTGGCAAGGAATTGGGCAATTGTGGGTTAAATTATGGAGTTCTTCATTCCTGAACTAGTGGAAAGGAATTAATCTTCCCTTTTAAATATGCTTATATTATTTATTTATATTTACTTAATATTTTATATTATTCTTTTATATTTTAGAGCCAGATTATGGGGAGGGTCAGAGGGAAGGGAGATGTGACTGAGAAAGAACAAAGGTTGGGTTGGTGAAGAGTATTGCTGGAAGGGCGATTAATTCCCATTGGTCAACATTTAGTGCTGTATGCCCACCACAAAATCAAATTTGTATTTTTATAAATTAAAAAATCTGAGTCAATAAACTAGAAGGAAAATGAAATATTCAAATGACCCATGTATTTATTTTTATGAGTATATTTGTGCTGTGTATTTTTTTCCTTCTATTATTACAAAGTTGGGCTACAGCTTGCAAGTAAATTAGAGGACACTTGTTTTCATTTTTAATTATTGATCAGCTACCTGTAATGTTCATTTTCTATTAATGCAGAGGTAGAATTGTGGTTTTTTTTTTCCCTTGCTCTTTAGCTCTTGATGAACCCCATATGGTTCTGCTGCTCAAAGCTCTTCAATAATTCAAAACTATCATGGAAAAAAAATCATCAAGTTTGGAGAACCGAGATGAGTTGTTCTCAAAGCTCCCTTTTTTCTTCCCTTCTAACAGCAGCGAAAATTTCTCAAATCATAACCTAGACTCAAACTTTAAATATATACAAGCAGGTTGCCTGATTTGCATATGAGAAAGAGTGTTTCTCCATCACTCAGATTTTAATAATCCTTGTTGTAACACCTTAAAGTCCTGTGGCTCACGGTTGGAGAGATGGTACAGCAGAAAAGAGAACCTGCTGCACCTGCAGAGGACCCCAGTACTGTTCCCAGCACCCTCGTGGTGGCTTGAAACTGTCTGTAACCCCAGAAGACCTTACAGTCTCTTCTCACCTTCAAGAGCACTGCGTGCACACACACACACACACACACACACACACACACACACACACACACACATATATATATACACACATACATACACACACACACACACACACACTCTCTCACAGACATACATGCCAATAAAACACCCATACACATAAAATAAAAATAAGTAAATCTGTAAGAATAATTTTGTGGCTCCTACAATCCAGTTGTAGGTGGTAAATGACCAGCAGATAGAGTAAAAAAAATGGGCTACTGACTGAGGGAGACCTGATTTGCATATCAACTGTGCCTTCCAGGTCATTGACTCTGTCACCTCTGGGCAATAGCTCACCTCCCTGATGTTGTCTCCACTCAGTAAACATCGGTTCGGTTGAGTAGTGCCTATCTCAGAAACCTGACCTGAGGACTGAGATAATCCATGAACAATGCTTAGCTTTATTGTTACTGACATTAATCATTTAACAATCTCTTGAGCTGTGCTCTTACTAGCCATAGTGACACAGTACTGGCAGTGTGATGGCAGACTTAATGTCATGGGCATTATCTGCAATGTTCTTGATAGAAAATCTGAATATTTCCAAGTTTAGGGAATGAAGCTCTATTTTGTTTTACTTACAAGATTTTTTACAGTAGTATTTTTATAGAAATAAATTATAAAGGATTCAATAAGTTGCTACAATGGTGAGGATACTTAGGATTCTGCACAGTGGCCTTTGGCAAGGAGCTCAAAAAAATTAAAATAATTTTTACAAATTAGTAAACCTAATATCTGCATTTTTTAAAAAAAAATCCTATTTCGTTCAGGGCAGAGTCTCTAAAGCAGAACTTTGAATGCCATGGCATTGTGGATTTAATTCCTAATCCATTTAGGGTTAGGAAGCCATTTTCGGTCCTTCCACCCCTTTTCTGCTTTCTTTGCTTTTATTTGTTGTTAAATGCTATGCCTTATTCAGGATGTAAAAAGTAAATGGAATATTCCAGCCTCTAATGTGCTAGGTGGCCACTAGTAACGTGTCTTTCACTCACTTTTATCTCTATACTAAATGACCAAATTTTGGGAAACATGCCAGGTAGAAACTGTAGGGGGGGGTAGACAGTGTGAGCGGTGTGAGCAGAGGGCACACTCTGTTCTTCGTGCATCTGTCAAGACATCTTCCTTTCTGTGTCCTTGTTTCCAGCCAGGTTCTGTCTTTACCTTGTCACAGTGATACTTGAGCACTCCTCTAAACTCAGAGAGAGTGATGGCTTTGCTGCACTGACTCTCTAGCCTGTTATGTAAGATGCTTCAATTTTTATTGAATGCATTAAAAGGCCTCTTCTTTCTTAAAAAAAAAAAAAAAAAAAAAAGGAAGAAGAAGAAGAAAGAAGAAAATAAGAAGTATGGGAAGTGGTATACTTGAAATACACTTTAGTTCTATTTGGGACATGGCTTGAATGTATTAGCAGCCAGCTGAAAGCAAGACTAAATCTGGAAAGAAGCCAGAGAAAGGGCAGATGTGTCAGAGAGTAGCCAGGAGACCTCAGAAAAGCATAGGAGAGGCTCTTCTCTCTCTGTCTCTCCCTCCTTTCCCCTACCTCCCTCTAGCTTCCTTCCCCCCTCTATCATTTTGTCTTAAGGTTTCCATTCAAATCATCTTGTTCATCTTGTGCTTCTGGGATTAGTTTTTACTGTTCTACTTTGGTTAATTAGCATTTCAAAGAGATAATGGGTGCCGATTCTGAGTCACCCATTCAGATGAATGGCAGCTTGATTAACCTAGTGACACAGGTTCCAGCCCTACTCTAGGATCTTGATCTTCCTGTGAGTCTCTCAGCCAGGTTATGAATCTCCTCTGTCACCTGCCTTCTGCGCCCTAACTTTCCCTCCTGTCTCTGTTTTTGGATGTTAGCTTTTCCTTTTGTGTGTGTGTGAAACAGCTTTCTGTCTTTACATTCTTTAGAGCCTTACTTACATAGGCCATGTATTTTGATTTAGGTGCTTAAAATATTAGTTGCAGTTATTTAATAACGATCTATTAACTTTATTTTTCTCTTAACAAGAAAGCTGTAA
>CM052702.1:95402513-95478135 GCA_028551405.1 Uromys caudimaculatus
ACAGTTTTTCAAGTAAATGGAAAATTTCCCAAGTTCCTGCTGGCTCAGAAACAGAGGCCTCTTTTAAAGCAGCCTAGAGCTCAGCAGTTTGGGTTTCATCAAACTGGTTTAGTGGTTTCAACTTACATAACTTCCATATGGTACCTTGAAGGGGACACAGAATCCAAGCTTCTTATTGTTCCACCTGAGCGCAGCTGACATTTCAGGGTCTCTGGTGAGTTGCTCACAATCCTGGAGAAATTTTTCCCCCCTGAAAATTTGGACTTCTTTCCAAAGACCAACAAACTATGAAAGTCATATTTGTGGAAGCTAATTTTTAATGGGTGAGAGAGCAGATCAAATTTAATCTCCTGCTTCACGCGCAGTGGTATTCAGCATGCTTTACCTACACATCAGTGCTGAACCTAGGCAGAACGCACACCAAGCAAGCAATAGAACCACATTCTGTAGGGAGCCATGGCTGGTGCAAGAATCTTGCTTTCCTTCTGAGACAATTAGGTGGAACACTGTAAACTACGGATAGCAAGGAACAACAATTGGTAGTGACTGAAGAGAAATTTGTCATTTTATCTTATTTTATTAAAATATAATTCCATCATTTCTCCCATCTCTCCCCTCCCTCTAAGCCCTCCCACACCCCTCTACTCACAGCTTCCTCTCCTCTCAAACTCATAACCTCTATTTTTTAATTATGTGTGTGTGTGTGTGTGTGTGTTTGTGTGTGTGTGTGTGTGTGTGTGTGAGAGAGAGAGAGAGAGAGAGAGAGAGAGAGAGAGAGAGAGAGAATGAATATGTAGATGTAACCTGCTGAATCCATTTTGAAGAGAGAGTCAGCATTAATTGCTTATGCCTTTTCATCTAGGGCAGGACACTTTTGAAACTAAACTCCAACAGAAAACTTGCTCAGTCAGTTATGAGGTATTGGGCATCACTGAGCATCTATGAACTATCTTACTAAGTTACTGATGGTCAGTTTTAAATTTTCTTTATGTCCCCATGGGTAGTACTTATTCTATCGTCTTGAGTTCCTGAAGGTCACCTGACTAGGAAGTGGTGGATCCAAACCAGCCATGTCTTTATTTAATTTTGAAGAGACCACACTACATTTGTGTGCTAATTTATCTTTCAGTTGTGTGGATTTACAAATAGTATGAATAGGTTGAACCATCTTCAAAATATTGGTAGATTGTTTTTCAAAACAAACTACTGCAAAAAAAAGGTCTATGTCTAAACATTTTGATTATTCCTTTGAGTAAGTTCCTACATAACTGAATATCTGTTTTGTAATAAAAAAAGTGTTTTAAAGAGAAAAATAATAAAGCCTTTGAAGACTTCCCAGTACTTTTATCTGATGACTTAGGGCCTGAACGGCTTGCTATTTGGATGGCTTCAGAGGACTGATCCCAAACACCTATTTTTTCAATATGAATGTAAAACACTGGCTGTTTTTATTAGATACTATTTATTAGATTCAAAACGAGGAGAGAAATTTTGGAAATAAGAATTGTGAAAGTCCTATGTTCAGCAAAGTTCCAATTCATTTCTTTCATACTTTATGACATATAAGTGAATGATATATCTAACTAAAACAGAACTTTAAAACTGAGGGGAAAAAATTAGATTTAGAACTTTGAATAAACACGTCTCTAAAGCATTCTATGCTGGCTGTGGCTCCCAGCCTACTGGGAGAGAGGCTCCCTAAAGCATTCTATATTATCTTACCTTAAGGTATAATATCCTAAGGAAAAAAATTTATTTTTCATGGAATACAAAAGCATCATCACAAACAGTTATTGAATTATTCTTTTAATTGGTATTGATACAATTTTTATGAAATATAGACTTGGTAAGGAGTGTTATTAGTTTTGAAAACTAAAACTAACTTACTCAATTTACTATAACTATTAATAGTAGTTAAAATTTTCATTGTATGTATGTATATCTGGAGTGTGCACATGTGTGACCTGTGTGTATGCACACAGATACCAGAGAAGTCCATTGGGTGTCATGCTCTGTTGCCCTCTGCCTTATGCTCTTGAGGAAAGGTTTCTCACTGAGCCTAGAACTCTTGTTTTTGTTTTTGTTTTTTATTTTGGAGTGGTGGTGTTTTGGTTAGGCTGGCTGGTCAGCAAGCCCCATCAAGTCTCCTCTCTTAGGTACCCCAGCCCAAGCGCTTCGGTCACAAGTATGCATGGTCACACCTCACTTTTTACATGGATGCTGGGGAGCAGAACTCAGGTCCTCACATTTAAGCACCAAGCATTCTTAGCCCATTGAACTTCTACCCAGCTCCTTAATGACATCATTTTTTATAAGTTCCCTGTGACTGTAGTAAATAACAGCCAATATGTGCACATGGCCTACTTATATTCCAGTTTTAATCATGTAGTACACCAAATCTTCTGCTAAGTGTCTTGGTCTCATAGCAGAGCTTGTTGGGACTCATCATCTCTTCAAACTGATTCTTTTCTCCCCTGATTCCTTCTCTTCATTGTAAACTCTCAAAGCAGCTTGCTATGTGTCTGTTGCTACCATTTGAAGCCTAATCTAAAACCTCTACCGACCCAGACGTAATGCTCATTTCCCAAAAGGAGTCATTCTTAAGTCAAATTTAGAGATGTGGTCAAAGTATGTAAGACACTCTGAAATATCTCCTCCTAGTATGAGTTACTGAAATTATTCTTAGTATCAATTTCTCCTGACAATATATTTCCCTGACATCAACCTCCTATTTTTAGTCAATAATGTAACCCGGAGTTCATGAAGCATTGATGAGGTGCCTACTCTACAGTATGTACTTTTTTTAGTGCTCAGCAAACACAGACAGCTAAAGCACCTGCTCAACCCCAAGACACTCATATTTTATAGGAGCAGAGACATGAGAATATCAGATGTGTGAACTATTATTGAAGATACATGTATAAGTTATGGTCAAAGAGACTTTTATGAAAATGAGCCTTGAAGAGTAAATAAGAATCTGAATGAGCATGGCCAGAATTAGTGTAAAGGAACATAATGAAAAAAGATTGTGTGTTTCATGACCGTGTACAGTTAGATACTATGGACTATACAAGTGAAGGAGATGGAGAGTCTCTGAAGTATGCATATGAATGTATGTGTGTATGCACGTAGAGACATGCATGTTGCTCTTTGCCTTATTCCCTCACCACAGGGTCTCTCACTGAACCTAGAACTCTTGTGATTTTTGTTGTTGTTTGTTTGCTTGCTTGCTTGTTTGGAGGCTGAAATCCCCAGTGAGTCTATGGCCAGTGTCTTAGTTTCATTTCCTGTTGCTGTGAGAAAACATCCCAAACAAAAGCAATTCAAGGGAGACAGGGGTCCTTTTGCTCAAAGTTCCTGGTTATAGTCCATTTATCAGGAAGGTCACAGTAGCAGGAGCTTGAGGGAGCTGGTGACATTGCATTGGTCATCAAGAAGCAGACCTTACCTGCTCTTGTTTGTATTGCTCCTAAGCTCAGCTCATTAAACGGAACCACCTATATTCCATGTAGGTCTTCCCACTCAATGAGGATAATCCCTCAGAGGCATGCTCACTGGTCAATCTGGTCTAAACAAATTCATCATTAAGATTCCCTTGCCAAGTGATTTCAGATCTGAGATAGTTGAGAATTGACATTAAAACTGGGAACTTGCCTTGTTTGGATCCAAGGTAGGATAATCCAGGATTATTTCATAGTTAAATTGTTATCTCCACAGGATTACAGAGCAAACCTTTGAAAGGATCACTACGGGGAGCAGAGAGAACAGTTAGGAAGTGACTGTCGATAGTTAGGACTGGATATGCTGAAGACTTAGAACAGGACAACGGGGTAGAAATGGGATAGGACACAGGTCGGAGGAATATTGAATGAATTCCATGTGGCATCAGAATCCTCAATGGACACTGAACAGTAGAAAGACATCAAGGTTTTTATGAGACTCTGAACATAATCTGTTTTTTAAAAAAGATTAAAATGATTAGTCTGAAATTAGGTATGGGATTCAATATTTATTTGAAATGAGCAAAGCAATCACTGGGCTATAGATTTCTGAGAAGAAAACAAAAGCTTCAAATCTCATACACAGAAAAAAAATCAAGACAAGAAATCTGTCTCAGGAGACACAGACTAATGCTTTACCATTTCAATTCTGCCTGCCATGTCTGAGCACCTTGAGTGTCTGTTCTAGTGTCTTCTAACCTGAAGAAATGTGGTATAGACACAAGGAGTACAAGGGTACTCATAGACACATAGAGACAAGGGTACAGCCCAAAACCTGTTGTGCTTGATGCTCATTGAGAAATTGTGTCTTTTGGATACCTACTGCAAATATGGCCTTGTTTTTACCTAATGAAATATTTTCATTAACAAAATTCAAAATTATGTTATTTTGGATCCAATAATAGGATAATGACTATAGCTATTAATAATATGAGTGAGGAAAGCTATTCAGTGTGGGAGTGTTTGAAACCTTTCTCCATATACAGGAATTCATTCTAGCTAACGTGTTTATTATTTTAAACTTGCTGAGTAAAGCACCCCTATTCCATGCCATTGCTCAGTCATAGTAATCCCTGAGCAAACAAAAACCAATCTTGAAACCAGTAATGAGTCCGTACTCCTCTGAAATGTAGTTACATTTTAATCTAATTTGAGGTATATATGAGGTAAAACAAAGCTAGTAAAACAAAAAGAGAAGACAAGCTGTTTAAAATTGATTTAAAGAATAACAGATAATAACATTGTGGTATTAATTCCTGTGACCACCCACCATTCCAGGAAGAAATGGGACAAGTTTTAGTGAAATAAGCCATTTATGAAACTTTTTTGCCTATTTTGAGAGAGACTGAAAAAATCAACCTAGCTAAGACTGACCCATCCTGCTTTTGGTGGGACAAGTTCAGAACCCTTGAAGCAGTAGATAGAGAATAATCATTAAATATATTCTTCCTCTGGATTGGCTGCCCTGTCCTGTCAAAGAAAAGTGTTGCTTGCTTCCTTAGGCACTGTGATCTTGTTCATAGTGGTGATGGCCTCCTGTGGGTGTGAACATGGCTAACGGGCAGCTCGGTAGGGTGGAGGATGAGTCACTTTCACAAGGCACACAAATTCTGTTCTGTGGATCGTGACTGGTGATGTCCTTGGCTTCAGACTTGCTCCCACTTTCCTCATTTATTGGTTAAGTCCCAGCAACTTGTTCCTTTGGGCAGGAAGCTCAGGGTCCTCTCAGTGTGTCTTTTATACCACCCTCTGAACACAAGGTGTAGGTGACTGCCACCATCACTTCTATTGGCATTTGATCACCAAACTTTCATTAGCCAAGCATTGCTTTATTTATGAGTAAACTTGTGCTTTAGAGCCACCCCCATACTCCAAGGCCTCTCTGGATGAGCTGTTTCCTGACAGCTAAGGGGCAATCAGCTCCACTCTCCTCCTACATAGCAATGAATAATCTTTGCAGTCAATAGCTCCTACCACTGTATCCTCTTATGACTTGAGGATGATGGTAAGGATTCTTGGCCAGATGCTGTTTGATTTGGGAGAGTAGAACAATGCATGCATGAAAATCAGTATGCTTTTTAAGAATCTAGATGGTGTAACTACTATCTTAAGTGTTATTTATGTGACAGAGGAAGACGTTAAAAGAGGGAAGAACCTATGGTGTCTGTGGTTGGTTAGTAATAAAAGGATGAAATGTGGCTACCAGGTTCATTTACTTCCTATCTGGGGAAGGTGAACCAGTGTGGACTGGAAACAGAATCTCCTCAGTCACACTCTCATGGTTTTTGTTTGTTTGAAACTGTACCAATATTTTTGATTGAGGACTCCTTGAGACCATTCTTTTTTCACCTGATATGCCAGAGGACATTCAAAAGGAACACTTTAGACCCTCAGTGATGAGCTAAGTATGAGGTCTTCCTTCTCTAGTCACTCCAGTAGTAGAAAAGACAGTATACCCCAATAAATTAACAGTAGGCCTTTTGTTATCTGGGCTCACCAGTACAGTAGTAGATTGCTTCCCTGAACTGTGAGAGTTTACTAGATTCTCCACAGTTTATATGTGAAGTAATCTAAAGGTAAAGTCTTCATTACCAATCATAGTAAGAGTATAAATCTAGAATTGGTGACTAGGTTCTACATCTAGTCCTACTGTGAACTGAAAGTCTAGTCTTATAAAAATACCTTCACTCTTTGTCTCAGCTTCCTCATGTGTGTAACTGAGGTGTAGCTCTTAAGATTTTATCTGAAATTTATTGCTGTTTATATGAATGATTTTTAAAAAGTAATAGCTTCTGAGCATAATGACCATTCGACAGTTCATTGATCTTGGTGCATTCTTTGAATTTCCAGTGCTTGGTTGCCAGAGGAAAGATAAGGGTGAGAGTTGTGAATCTGTGTTAGTATAGCCAGCTTGTGGCTTCAAAATAAGGCTAGTATGGCTTTAACAACAGAAGAGCACACCCCACATGTATTGCAGTATAACTCAAAACAGGAGGGTAAAAAGGATTTTTCGGCGGACTGCTGGCTAGGACATATTTTTGGCTATCTTCAATCAAAAATCAGTGCTTTAACAGGCACTTGTCTTCAAATGATCATCAAAGAATGTAATTCCTCAATAGCCCTTCAAAAGCACATCACAGTTCTCAGATTTATAGGGCTTTGTTGATACTCATGGTGGCATTGCGTGAGTCCTGCACAAGGCAATCTGGAAGGCAGCAGGGTAGGTTGAGACAGATTTTTTTTCCCTGTGGCATTTCTTGGGTTTAATAATTGTTATATACCTCCTCCAGATACCTTCGTTTCCCTTTACTTTTATGGAACTAGGGGTCAAATCCTGAGTTATTTGTTGCTTTAGAGATGGAAAATATATCTAAAGTCCCATGCTGATACTTGATATTAGAGAAAAGTAATGTAGCCATTCTACGTAAAAATGTGGAAATGAGTATGGTAGTGTCGTGCACCTCTGATCATAGCACCTGGCAGGCAGAAGCCAAGGGATCAGGAACTTGAGGCCAATCTAAGCTTTACCGTGAGAATGTCTCAGTAACCAAGGACAGGAGTCGGGGGCTGACCATCAGTAGTTGAGAGTTTGTTTGGCTCTGGGTTTGATCTCCAGTATCTCAAACAACAACATTCACAATTAAAATATTTCTTGCTATATACTTTTGCAAAGACAATAGGGTTTTGGAGGGCAGACAGCAAAGTCCTTGATTTTGAGATTCATCGTAAAGACTAATGAGACTAATATGACCTCACGAAATTAAGTAGTATAATTTATACAGCGGTGCTTAGCTGAGGACTTTATAAATGTTTCTATAACTATGTTTAATTTACAGAACACATCAAAAGTTGATATTAGAGTTTATCTATTGCTTGTTATTAATGAAGCAGCAGTTCAGATGATCTGTTGTATCCATGGCCAGTAACAGGAACAAGGCTCTGCAGAGCACTATTGGAACCATGACCTCATTCAGTAGAAACAGAATTTGGAAAATTTAAAGAACAAAACATGTCCAATATCTTGACTCTGAGTCTCTAATACATATTTAATATTAAGACAGAGTAATGGGCTGTGGCTATTTCTTCATGTATATTTAGGAATTGTATATATGTGCACATATATATAAAATATTTTATTTAAATGTTCTTACCAGCATATGAGATTCATAGTATCCTATAGATTCTGGAAAGTATGCTGATTCTAAATTGAGTTGTGTTCTGCTTTGAAGGTGTTGTCTTCAGATGGTACAACATATAGACTTAAGTGGACCAAGAAACATATAGCATTGATTCCATACTGAGGGAAAACCCTTTGTTAAAAAGATCTTCATTTCTTTTTTGTCTCAAATTTACTAATTAAAAATGATGAAGGGGTAAGTTGGAATGTCCTGCATAGCTGTGGCAGTCTGTGATGTTGGAGATCCAGGAGGAGAGCATTATTGTTTCCTATAGCAACTGGTGCTGCTCTAGTCATGACCACACAAAGGACAAACTGAAAGCTGAGAAGTGGAAAAGGAACAGTTGGATACAGTGTCACAGAAGAGGATAGAAAATGCTGTGTATGAATCCTGCTTTGAAAGAAACAGCCTGAGATGGTCCTGGAGATTCTCAAAAGCCCAGAGGAGAGGTGCTGAACAATAGCTCACACACACATGGGCAACTACAAAGAAATGATCACTTCTCTGCTTTAGAAAGTTCTATTTCCTGGAACATAGGTATTCCTATCTTTTTGCCTTTAGAACCAGTTTTAAGTCCAGAAGTCTGTCTTCAGAATAAAAGTTGAAACAAAAAAACACTGAAGTTTTGTGAAGCTATCTATGCATTTTATCTCTGAGTTGTAGGATTTGGAACAAGTTGCTTTACCTAAGTTTAAAACAGGGAAAATGGCAGCCATTTCCCAGTTGTTGGGTTAATGGATAGGAAACTCTGCCTTATGCAGTAGATCTTCCTATTTAGAGGAGAATGGGAGATGGAATCTGGGATAAAACCCTTCATCTTCACATTTGATGATGAAGAAGAAAGGTAACCAAGCTTCTCTTCCTGGCTTCTCCTGAATAAGACCACGACTCATTTTGTTTGAAGACTGGATTGAGGCATGAAAAAAGACTTATCATATACATGTAATTTATATAAGTAGATAACTCCCAAAATGAATAAGTAAATGATTATCAAACTATTACACCTGGATTTTAAAAAGACCTTGATAGCTTTGATATTACTCAGTCATTTTCCAATAAGGTCACTGTCTTAGGGTTTCCATTGCTGTGAAAAGACACCATGACCAAGGCAATTCTTATAAAGGACAACATTTAATTGGGGCTGGCTTATTGTTTCTGAGTTTCTGTTCATTATCATCATGGCAGGAAGCATGATAGCAGCCAGGCAGGCATGGTGCTGGAGACGCTGAGAGTTCCATGCCTTCATCTGCCAGGAGCAGACTGTCTTCCAGACAGCTAAGAGGAAGGTCTCAAAGCTCACCCCCACAGTGCCACACTTCCTTCAACAAGGCCACGTCTCCTAATAGTGCCTCTACCTGGGGCAAGCCTATCTGAACCACCACAGTCACTAATGTAACATTTTATTTTTACCACCCCTCCAGGCCAGGCACAGAGTATGAAGGGTAATATTTTATAAAATTTGACATTTTCTAGATCCACTTACCCACAAACATCTTCATGTACTCTGATGGAGTGAACACAGCCCTTCAAGGACTCTCTTGCTCCAGTGCCTGACTCTTCACCCTAGAGCACCTGCTTTTCTGGCTGGGGGAAGTGAGCTAGAGGACGGAAGGATGCTGAAGGCCTATGATCCTTGCCTGCTAGGTGCTGACAGGGCTTCCACTGTAGTTCACTTTCTTGTAACATCAACCTTACTTTGCATGAGCAGAGCACCAAACTACTGAACAGCCATCCTGTATACCAAACTTTACTTCAGAACCGGATGTTTGGAGAACATAGTGGACTTTTGATTTCAAGTACATGATTATGTGGATACATAGACCTTTTTTTCTATTTGAAATATTCACAAAGTCAATTTTCAAACATTAGCATGACCCGCTTACCATTACTTTTTAAGATTTCATAAAGGACAACATGCCAATAAATGTGGTCGTTCATGTCCGACAGGCAGACCTTTGAGATGGTGCTTCTAATTACTAGGCTTATGGAGACACCAACGTCCCCATGACACACAATCACACAACTGAAAAAGTTGGAACTCAGAGGGTTACAGGGACTCAGGCAGGGTAGTGTTAGTAATTAGGACACAAGAAGGCCCAATATGCCTTCTTTGACTTAGATATTGTTTTGATTTTGTGTGAAAGGACTTTGACCATGTGTCAAGGACTCACTTTTCCCCTACTTTTCTTCTCTCCTCTTCCTCCTCTGTTCCTTTAACCTAATTCACTTCCTCACATCCCTGAGCCATAGCTGTCTCCCAAAACTGTGAAATCCTGTCAGGGATGTCTTAAGGACTGTGATGTGTGTAGGGTGACATTAAACACATATGCACAGTTGTAGTAATTCTGTCCCTGTGTCACTGTGCTTCAGTGTATCAAATTAGAAGGTGCTTTCTGGATCCGTGATACTAAGTAGTTCTGCAGGATGAACTGAGTATTAGCCAGGCCTTCTCTGAGTGTCTAGGAGGTTCTGGGGGACAGCATCTTCATATGAGGGGTCACACAGCATAAGGAATACATTCAGTAATTCTTGGGTAAGATACTCAATGAAGCACCATTGAGATAGTCCGTCTAGAAATTTTTCTATCATTTTTGAGCCCATTTAGTTTCTGAAGTGTGAGAGGACAATATATTTAATGCCAAATGTGTCAGGCAGTATATGGCCTGGATTTTCTTTTCAATCTTCACCTCATTTCTTAACAAGTATTTAAATAGTTGAATCTTTTTGTTTCTGTTTCTACAGATATCTTAATATTCTTGTATCTTGAGCTTCTTTAAATGCTCTTATGTGAACATCTTAATTTTTGTTGAATAAACATTGGTTTCTCTTATCATTAGGAAAGAGAGCAATATAAGAATCTCTAAGTCTTGCAGGAACCCTGCGAGGCAGACCCATCACCTCCAGTTTCAGATCGACACATATTAGGTTCTACAATATTAAATGTTGGTGGCTCTGTTTGCCAAGTCCCAGCCGTATTCTAGGAGCTGCATGTACCTTAATTATGCATTTCTCAGAATATACTAGTGGTAGTTGGTATATTTATTATTCTATCCATTTATATATGAGCAAACTGAGAAAGTCATAAAGTAGCCTGACCAAGGTCACATGATAGGTGAATGTTAAACTGAAGATTCAGGACCAAGAAGGCCAGTGGTTGCAGGTACATTTTGCTAAGCCTGACAATCTCTATGTTATCTCCTTCCAAACAGTGGAAGCAGATTCCTGAAAATTGCTTTCTGACTTACACACATGTGCCATGGCATACATATGCTTATACATACACAGACAGACACACATACCATAACTAAATAAATCTACATAAACACACAAATAAATATTAAAAATAAACTGAGATTCAATCTAGACAGAGTACCTGACCATATCAGCTGACGAAGACACAGGACCCTAACGGATGTGCAATGAGAATTTCAGAGCTAAAGCAAATGAAACAGTTGCTCATACTAAACCCATTCTGAAGACTCAAGGTCTCCCATGACAGAAGGTTGTGTTGGGTTTGGGTTTGAATCTTGAGGAGATTCCTAAGTCTGCCCCTTTTAGTATTATTATGTTTCTAATGCTTGTATTTTCATTTAAAAAACAAGCTTGATCATGGTTTACTAGCTTATAATGATAGGTATTTCGGTGCTAAAAGACCCAATGAATTCACTTTAGCAGGAACATAGGTTTATATAGCTATTATGATTATTTAAATTCATCTCTATTGATGGATAATTGGAATATCAAATGAAAGCAGGTACTGGTGTATCCCATGTGATATGACAGTGTTTGGACATGTGTAGAGAACCGCTGTTTTATCACAGTGATGAACATGTCTCTGACCTTGAGAAGTACTCTGGTACCCTGTGACATTTTAAAATAAGTTGTAGAGATCTACTGTCTAGCATCTCCATCAGTTAACACCACTGCAGCATGTACTTTAGGGGCTGTGAAGGAACTATTGTGATCCGTGTTATGATCTTGCTTAGCTTCACCTGGTTTGTCAACAGAACCACTCATTTTTTCTTAAACTTTAGTTTCTTTCAAAAACCAATTCCTCTTTGTGTATAAGTCACCACAAACTTGGAGTGTAGATTGCTACAGTCACTTTCGTCCTGTGGGCTACTCCTGAATGACAGCTTTCTCATGTGCGCCCTCCCTCGACCTCTCCTTCCCTTCCCTATGTGTTCAGAACACATAGGTCTGGAATGTGTGTTGTCAGCATCCAGTGTCCACAGGTGCCCTCAGCTGTCTCCTCTGCCAATATTCCTCCCTGGGCTGCTGCTTCAGTGTTGTTTCCTTCATCTCATCCCCTCAAATCCCCTTAGTCATTCTCATCTCTCTATAG
Source organism: Uromys caudimaculatus (assembly GCA_028551405.1). Taxonomy (NCBI): domain Eukaryota; kingdom Metazoa; phylum Chordata; class Mammalia; order Rodentia; family Muridae; genus Uromys; species Uromys caudimaculatus. The sequence goes on from CM052702.1 coordinate 95,414,537, forward strand.
CACAGTGCTGATAAAACTGCCTCAGGATTTGAGACAATAGAAATTGATTTAGACTGGTGTTGTCATGGCTACCTTCACAGAGATGGTATTAATTGAGTTCAGTTTTTGAAGACTGAATGATTTAGGTGAGTATCAGGGATGTCGGAGGTTTGACGTTGCTTATTTAGACTTTGAAAAGAGATTAGAATCTAGAAACTAAGACATATTAAGTTTATTTCATTGAATGACCTTAACCACAAAAAGTTTAGCTACTGGAAGGCTTTACCAATTTTTCAAGTCGCTATATTTGAAGGTAGTATTTCATAGACACAAGGGAACTCATGGTGCTTAACTGTAGTGAAGGTAGACTTTGTAAAGAACACATTTGTATAAGACGTATAAGGTGAATTACTTTGGGCTAGTACATGTTCAATTTCTTTGAATCTCAGTTATCTTTCAGTTAGAAATAGTTAACACATGTTTTGAGGATAACAAACGTAAAGGATGAATTAATTGCTAGCTAGGTAACTGGTGCATAATAGATACTATTAGTCTCTCCTAAAGAAATAGTATTCTAGTCCCTGTAAGAAGCCTCTGCTTCTGCTGAAGTAACACGCGTACAGGATGGACAAGTGAGCTTAATACTCCGGATGGAAGAAAGTTATTTTTAGACTCTTCCCATTCCTTCCCTCAGTGGCAGCACATTATTTGACTGAACTGGCATTTGTGTAGGTGCCCTCTCCCATGTCTCAGCACCGAACAGACAGCTTAACTTTTTAAAAGACAGCTTTTTACAGAGAGTGGTATGTTAGAAATCTGAAAATCGCGGTAGATAAAATTTTGAGATGTTACTTCAAATGATTTAACTAAGACAAAAATCCCTTACAGGTATGCCCAGCCACTTGGGGTTTAGTTAATTCCAGATATAGTCAAGTTGACAAACAAGAATAGCCATTGCAGATGGATAGATAGGCAGATACATAGATAGAGAGATAGGCAGGCAGATAGGTAGATAGATAGACAGACAGACAGAGAGACTGAGGGAGACAGTTTTAAAATTCATCTTTATTACTATAATATAGGAAATGACTAACATGCCCTAACCCTTGAAGCTGTGAACAGGATGGGATACTTAGTAGATGGGACTTAGCATGTGGACCTGGAGAAGGGAGGTTGATCCTGGATTATCCAAGTGCATCTAGTCTAACCACATAAGTATTTAAAAGGGGAGAGCCTTGCCTTAATGAAATCAGAGAGACATTTCACTATAGAATGCATACGTTGTTTTTATGTAGTCACATGAAATCATGTATGTATGTAGCTATGTATGCATATGTGTGTGTATGTACACACACACATATATATTGATTTCTATTGATCAGAATTAGGAGTTAAATGGTCTAGGGGAAATCAGAGAAACTAATAAGAGGAGGGATAAGAAGGGGAGGGAAGGGAAGTGGAGGGAGGGAGAACGTGAGCCTGTAAGAATGCTGAAATGTAAGAAATTCTGAAAATCCAGAGAGCATCTACACAGGATGGGGAAAAAAAATCTTTGCCAACTACACAGCAGACAGGGGATCCACTGTTGGAATATATAAGGAACTGTAAAATATATGCACTACCCACCCCAATCATTTAATCACTAATCGGGGAGACTAGATGTGCAGCAACAGACAAAAGATAAAACAGGAAAAGACAGAAGTGGGTCCTCTCCTTGACTCCAGGAAGAGCACGGCTATGTTGGCACTTTCATTTTTGCCTAGTGAAACCTGCATCAGATTTATGACCCCCAGATCTGTAAGAAAATAACTTGGTGTTATTTTAACCATTACATCTGAGTTGGTCTGTTAGAGTAGCAATCAAAACCAAATGGAATTATGTTCAGCTCCACAAGACATAGAGAATGAATGGGTTTTTGCTATTCTGAATTCATGTGGGTTTCTCTGGAGTCATTGGTAATGAATATTTAAATTATCCTCCCCCACCCAAGGCACATTCACATACAGAGCCCTCAGTCTGCTGTACCATTGGTTGACCTGGAACTTAGACCATTATTCTGTGGATAACTGTCTGTTGAGTGCTTGGGTTTTACTGGGAAGTTGTTAAATGCAAGAGATGCTGCAAAGAATAGGAGAATGTTTCCAGATGCGATTGTTTTGTCACGGGAATCCTGATTCGTTCTGCTGGATGTCCCCTTTCATATGGCACATTTGGGATGGACAAGGGTCCCTTCTTCCATCATTTCCACTCAACGTCACTGCACCGCGTCTGTGACAAACAAACTTTCAGAAGCTAATACATACATCATCAAATGTTTTAGTATTTCCACATATAGCATGGAATTGAGAGAGAGCTCTTTTTTTGGTTTCTTACATTGCTTTTAAGATACTACTTATAATAGAACCCTGGAGAATTTAATACATTTTTCTGGCCAAAATGGCAGTGAGCAAGGAAAAAAAATAGAATTCCAAGTCTAGACACACACTTGAATCCAATCCTGACTTCAGAAACAGTTTTAAGTAAGTTGTTCTGTGAAAATTAAATCATAAATGACAGATCTGCCAAGATTGATTCTTTCACTACTATAGCATGCTTCCTGAATGTCAACACTGCTTATTTGATTCAGAAAGGACCAGAGCCAGCAAATTATATCTGTGGTTTTCAGTCTGCCTTCATTTGTCACAGAACTTCGAAGCTCTAGGATTAAATATTGCAGGATTAATGGGCATATTCTTTTTCCAGTGTTTGTTTTGTTTTGTTTTGTTTTAACGACTGACCCTCTATGTATTATACAAACGACATGGAAAAAAAATAGAACAGGACTTAAATTTCAAAGAAGTTTTACTTTCTATAAAAATATTATTTTAAATATATAATATAATTTTTAAAAATACATTCAAAAGATGTGGCACTGTCAAGCATGTTTCTCAATGTGGTAGCCACCAAACACATGTGTGATAATAGAGTAAAATGAGGAACAGCTTAGAATGTAGCTAGCTCAAACTGAACAAACAGGAAGAAAAACCTCTGGATGCGCTAGACTTACTACAAAAGAAAAAAGATCTTAGGTGGGCATGGCGGTATATATATGTATACCTGTGTTCCTAGTCTTCAGGAGGCAGAGGCAGAGAGAGGCAGGGAGGCAGGGAGGCAGGGAGGCAGGGAGGCAGAGAGGCAGAGATGCAGAGAGAGAGGCAGAGAGGCAGGGAGGCAGAGAGAGAGGTAGAGAGGCAGAGGGAGAGGCAGAAGGCAGAGGCAGGTGGGTCCCTGTGAGTTAAAGGTCATCCTGTTCTACATAGTGAATCCCAGGCAAGCCAAAAGTATAAACATGAGACCTTGGTCACAAAAACAAATAAATAAAAATGGTCTGAAAACGTCTCATGATAGATTTTATATTGCATGTTTATAAAATGAGATGATTATAAATGTATTTACTACATAAAATATATCCTAAGATCATTCTTTTCATGTCTCTTAATTGTTCAGATAAGGTCACTAAGACGATTTACAATTATGTACTTGCTTTCATTCCTGCTGGGCAGTACAGCTTCCAAATTAAGCTGGCCATTGTGTTATAGGAGAATATATAAAACTGTGTGTGGTTACTTAAAAAACAGATGCAAGTTTAGGTCTTTGTGAAGCCACTCTGTCCTGGTCCTTCTTTGTCTGCATGTCCTTTTAATAGAGAATATCATGAGTGGCAAATAGCAAGAGAAAGAGGAGAATATCGATGTACACCATCAAAGGAAGTGAATAAATCTGACAGAGGGATGGGTACCACATTCTGGCAGCAGTAACTAGGTTCATTGTCCTTTTTATCAGGAAATATCTAGAAATGGTCCTTTGAAAATGATACAGCCTTTTCATCCTCAGATAAAGGTGGCATAGATCTTCCATGAGTAAACCGAATTCTCAAGAATATGAGAGTGACAGAATTCAGCCTTATCTAAATGAAGAAGGAAAGCTTGGGCAGGCTGGATCACAAATTCCAGCTTCCCTTGTCTTTGTACTTGACAATGGCCAAAGTTACTGGGTGTTGTAGAGTTTATCATTGTGTTGCAAGTCTGTTCATGAAGCATGGAGAAGTGCTTGTGTCAGGGCCACTTTCTTGAGAGTGAGTTCCAACTCTACTCTCATTAAGAATAAGACTTTCTACTTCCTTTCTGTTTTGCTTGCTATGTGTACTATGTGTTTTGGTATGTATGTGTACTACATGCATGCCTTGTTCCCACAGAGGTCAAAAAGGGTTCAGGTCCCCTAGAACTGGAGTTTTGAATGGTTGTGAACCACTGTGTGAATACTGGGTACTGAGCCCAGGCCCTCTGCAAGAGTAAAAGGTGTTCTTCACCACAGAGCCATCCCTCCAGCTTGAAAATAAGTCTTTAAAAAGAATATATTAAGATTTACTAGTTTGGGGCTGGAGATATGGCTCAGCAATTAAGAGTACTGGCTACTCTTCCAAAAGACCCAGGTTCAAATATCAGCAGTTGCATAGTTTCATGTTGAATAGTCCGTGGACAGACAGACAGACAAACAGACCACATGAAAGATAGATATAGGTGGAGAGAGTTGGTTCATAATTTTCTATCTTTTTACCTGATTTTAAGTTCTTTTTTCCCTTTTGTTACAAGGCTTAGCTGACGAGCACTATGATGCTGTGTGGAACTGGTGCAAGCTAGTATTATCTCTGACGTTCTGAGTCTTACCATTTTCCCCAAACTGATACATGAAAAGAAAGCATGGCCCAGGTGTTAGCAAAGAGGGAAAGTGTGGTAATAGCCTTTGCTGCTTCTGAGCATCTGTCTCAGAAGTTCTTAATTAGCTCCAGTTTGAGAGGGACACACTTACGAGGTTCATATGGAAGCAATTTACAAGAGTTCACACTTACTTTCCCCAGATGGGTCTTTATGTATGAGAAGCAGAGGCAGGAGGTTGCTTTTTTGTCTAGTTTTGCAAAATGTTAAATACTTAGGCATTTTAGCCCTTGTTAATTGTTAATATTCTATGCCCTGACCCATGGAAGAGGGATAATTTTGTCCAAGTTCACAAATCTAAACACAATAAAAACTTTCATTAAAATAAAAAGGAGACACTCAAGATTTTTTAAAAATAAAATGCTTTTTTCCTACTCCACAGATGAAATTCACTGCGCTAATCATGGGCTCTGTAGAAGCTGCACTCTTACCTGAGGGTGTCAGCGCATCCCGTAGCGTCTTAGAGAGCTCACTAGAATGACTTTGAAATACACAGAAAGAGACAGTTTGGGGTTGTAGAGAATTCTCTTCCAAGCACTGAAAGTTTTCTCAGATGGCCAAGGAAATTCAACTCATCCCTCATGACTTGAGATAGATTAGAAAGGAGTTACATTAAAGGAAAAGAAGAATTCTTTCAGGTTCCCAACAGAGCCTCCTAATGAATAGAGAGGACGGTGAAATCGGTGGCTCTTGGAGGCTTTGTTTATTGTGCCAGGGAGGGTTAAACAGAGAAGTGACAATAGTCTGTAATGTGTCTTTAGAATATAGTGTACCTTTCAGTCTTATGTAGAAAATAGAATATTTGGAAAACCTACTTTCAGTATTTAGAGTCTCTGTGGTCCATGGACGATTAATCACATACCTTTTCTAAACCAAGGTGCTTCCGTACATATTCAATTATCCATCCCAATTCTAAATGGCATCTACTTGGGTATTTATTTAAAGCTGTTTGTGTTATAATTGTATACTATCATTTGCAGATATCCCTTGAGATCTCTTTACATCCCTTCCTCAAGGCAGTGAAGAACATATTCATCAGTAGGATTCTCATATTCCAGAAGAGCTCTTTACTGAGAGTATAGAGCAAAGGCTGTCCCCATCCTGGGAACTGGTAGCCCTGGTGGGGCAGCTTGCCTCTGTTCCGACCTTATTAACACAATGACCAGCCTGCATCATTTAGTGTTTACATGTACGCAGGTGCTCCACGTGGATACCATTCAGTTTGCACCCTAATGGCTTTGTGGGTAATGTGTGTTTGTAAGATACAAATGAAAACCTTCACTAGATTGTGAAAAAATGTGTCTGGTTCCTTAGTGCGAATGACAAAATGTTAGTCCAAGAACAGAAAGTAGACAGCACTTCTTTAGGTGGTTCTGAGCTCGGGAAATCTTTTAAAATTGCCTAACGTGGCCCTTTTGGGAGTCAAATGACTCCTTCACAGGGATCACATATCAGATATCTGGAAAATCAGATATTTGCATTATGATTCATAACAGTAGCAAAATTATAGTAGTGAAGTAGCAACAAAATAATTTTATGGTTGGGGGTCACCACAACACGAGGAATTGTATTAAAGGGTTGCAACCTTAAGAACGTTGAGAACCACTAGCCTATAGATTAGAATTCTTATTAGCTTCTGTAACCTATACTGATACAAGTGATCCGAAGGTGATAAGTGCTGGTTTTATTATTTATTTATTTATTTATTTATTTATTTATTTATTTATTTAGTAGCTCTACATGAAGCCAGAGAAACACTAGTTTTTCTTTAACTTATTTCTTAGGCTGGTAGTTTATTCTCAAAAGCTTTTAAGTCCAGTGTCTGTAAAGCAATCCAAATACTACACTGGTGTCCTGGTCCTTGTAAACAGGTTGGCTATGCTTGCTTACAGACTCACAATCTAAATGCTGGCAGGTTTTGCAAATCAGTACTCTTCTTAATATTATAGTAAGTTGTACCTTAGAAACCAATGTCATGACCTGCCTACTTCAACAATTCAACTTAATATTATATCCATTCATTTATCCATAAGTGCCACAGTCATTGTTATCTAAATTATGACTTAAGAAACAATCATTTTGAAATCGCAGACTTGTGATTACAGTAAACACAAAGCTAAAAATAATTGCAGAATTGGGATTTGACTGAAGTGAAGAAGTCTGAGTGCTGTAATTTTTTTTTTTTTTTTTTTTTTGGTGGGGAGACATAGAGTAACATGTATTCACCACAAATAGGGCTGACAGACTGAAGAACGGATTCCATCCAAGTCTACTTTAATGAACCAAATAAATCTATAGGGGTTGCTAACAGAAGCCTGGGTGAGGGGCTAATTGTAGGATCATGGGTGACTCAAAAACAGCTGCAACACTGAAGAATCTCATCCCCAGCTCAGGCTATGACTAATGAAAGCTTCACCACAGAAATGTCCCAGTATCCTGTCAACCCTCTTTTCCTATGTTCTCTAGCACTCACCCCACCAACACATGCAGCTGGACAGGAGGGAGTGACACCCCAGGGAAGGGTTGGGTGACTCCCTGCTCTGTCTAAGAGAGACTTTAAACAGCCTTATTACTATTACCTTAGTGTTTGTTATCACTATCACTCTCTGCTTGTTGGCATGATTATAGATTAGGGTATGCCATAGGTAGCCATGGCAACTCTGCTTCGTGAGAGTCTATGACTGAGCTGCACCCAGAGAAAGTTAAGTTGACTATACCAATGGGAAAGGCTTCAAGAAAAGGGTTAGCAGGAGGTGCCTGAGTCAAGAGTGAAAGGGAAAACCATTCCTAACCGAAGATAGAACAGGATTCCCTTATAATAATGTTCAACTGATAATTATACAACTGGATAAAATTTAACTGCTTATCAATGACTGGGTCATGTGTGTCAATTTGGAATCTGGAAAATAGTATGAGTTAAAGTGACCTCTTACAAACCTTGGAAATGAGCTCAGAGAAAACTTGGTATTTGATTTTCATTAAATTCCTAATTGGTCAGGAATGATATTTTTATAAAAGATTTTGCAATCAGAATGCTATGCAAACTTCCATGTTTATGTAAATGGCTTCCAGGGTTTTTGACAGGGACACTTTTCAAGTCATCTTTAACAGATACTGAGTTATAAAATCCAGTATTTAGGAGTAATTCAAATAATATATTGAGTTTGTTTAATTCAGATCAAACCCATTGCATATTCTATTGTCGGCTTCTAGTCGGCAGGTCCGGGCGAGAGGAGAGTACCCGGTCCAGCTGGGTCTCTCCGGGGCTGAGCAGGATGGCAAGTGTCCCCGCCCAAGAGAAACACGCCAGGCCGGGAGTCTTGTTGAAGCAGGAACTCACTTTATTGTATCAGCCCCTCGCTTATATAGAGAAGGCAAAGGGGGTGGGCACTTAGGTATGGGGAGAGATGAAGTAGGAGGCAGGGAAGGGGAAGGGGTAACTGACAGGGCCAATAGCAAAGCTCCACATCAGCAATGGCAGGGCAGAGGGAGGGCCAAACATGTCTTGCTGAGTCACCCCTGTACAGAAGTGACTGAGATAGGCTTAGGCTCTCCCACAAGGCCGCAGAAACTTGAGCCGGGCTCGAATTTGTCCCAAAGGCCCAAACCAGGGCTAAAATGGGGCCCAATGTTCTATTACTCTGATTTTTTTTCTTTTTGCAATGGAAGAAATAATTTCTTTTCTTTTGTGATTCCAGAATGGTTTATGAGACTAGAGATCTGATCAAGAAATGTTTATTAAAACATCAGTTGGATAGATAGATGAGTAAATGTCACTAAATATATAAAACCTCTTGCTCTCATAGGGAAGTTGCTACATTAAACAAATGTTAACATTACTAATTCTGCCTTGACCCATTGCATATTCAGTATATATACAAAGGATGTCAGAAGAACCTTGTTTTCATGTGAAGTAAAAACTTCTAAGATCTTAGGCCCTGGTGATGATGGCTGCACCAAAGCAAGGCATTTGGAGAGAATGAGACTTTAGTTCTCAAAGAATTCAAATGATATAAGTAAGCTGAGCTCTGAAAGTCTGGGGTGCAGAGCACCCACATGACCTACAGCTTCCTACCTGACATTTGCTTGCTTCAGTTTTACTTGTCTGTTTAAGAGAGATTGGGCCATGTAACTTAGGAATGTGCCAGACTCACATGCTGCCTGTCTCCACCTCCTCAAATGCTGGAATTACAGGCATGTACATCTGGCTTCTGCCTCTCCTCTCACCCCACCCCCTTTTTTGAGAGTCCAGGAGTATCTGGAGTCTGTTTTTTCTGTAACATGGCTGTTAGCACTTCCTGAGGCACGAATCTGTCTCTGTACTACTTTGTTTCCTGATTGACTTCCCAGCTCAGAAAATGTTGAGTACTTGGGAAAATTATTTAAGATCTTGACCCAATAGACATACACACTTTGCTAAGCCTGAGGCAAAAGGAAAATAAGGGATCATCCAGGTGTTCATTAGCAAGTCTGTTCACCTCGCCAGCATTTCTCATGGGATATCCTCCAGTTCTTTCCCTGTCTTCAGCTTTATTTGCCCTGGGTGTCATTGAATTAGCTAGGTATTTTGCCCCCAAGGTCCCAGAAGCCCTCCAGCTCTAGTGGTGCTGTCTAAAATACTACTATGGAAAATTTTTTCAAGTCATATATGTGTGTGTGTGTGTGTGTGTACACAAATGTGTGTGTGTGTATGTATAATTGGGCAAAGCCCATGAAGTGCTTATTTTTTCTTTTTGAAATGTTCATTTCTTAAAATTTAAAACAGGAAATTTCTAAATGTGTTTAAATAAATGAACTATAAATATCCAAATCAAAAGCTTTCATAGAAGATGTTCTTACATAAAGCATTCTAATACATTTAATCTGAGTTTTCTGAAATGGAGCAGTCCTTTGCTCTTTAGTTAGAATAGCATTTGCAAACAGTCAGAATGGACAACAGGCCCATTGCTTTACTGAAAGCCCAGTCAGTGGTTTTCTCCTGAGAGTAATGAGCAATCTGCAGACAAAATCTGAGCTCTGATCCATGGAATTCGAGTTTCAAGTGCACGTTTACCTGCATTTCTGGTTTCACTTATAATTGCTTCTCAACTTTTGTCAGTGAGAGACCCAGCTGAGACTGAACCCACCCCACATGGAGCTAATGAGTTGAGGCTAATGAAGGAACTGGTAATGAAGGCGTGGTTCATGTACCAGACAAAGCCATGGTTGGTGAGGAGATGCCAAGAAACCAACAACAGTGGGGAAAAGACAGTTTGAAGAGACACAAAGTAAAACAGCATCACTGGGAATACTCTGAAGCCAAGGAGAGGGGCTGCCCCACAGAGCTGTGCGTGCTGGCCATGCATGTTCAGGAAATAGTGGGAAGGATTATATGAAAACAAGCCTGAGCGAGCCTGAGCGAGCCTGAGCCTAAGACTCCAAGGGCTTAGTCATTCTTTGCACTTCAGTTTCCTGCTTGGGACTTAGTGTGAGTGAACTCTACATGGCAGCCATGTGCCATCCCCTTAGACTATCAGCAGTGTTCTCATTGGTCCATTTCCTCCTGTATTACTGTTTTCTTGCATTTTGAAATCTACTGTTTCCCTGTACGTACATGGAACCATATAAACCATATAGTTGTAGCATGCTATTGATCTACTGGATTCTGCCCTCTGGTCACCTATCCATATTAGAATGCTACACTGTATGTTTACCTAAGTGCCAACTCATAGCTATGAGTTGAATTTATTAAAAAAAAAATATTCTGGGACTGGAGAGATGGTTCAGCAGGTAGAGGTGATTGCTGCCAAAGCTGAGCTCCTCACTTCTGTCCACATGACCCACATTGGAGAAAGAGAACTGATTCCTGCAAGCTGTCTTCTGGTTTCCACACAGGAGTGCATGCACACCTATACTAATACATCATACACTCATCTATCCACCTACACACAAAAATAAATAAATGTAACAAGACAAAATTGTTCTCTGAATACACGGCATCTCTTCAGTGTTTCTGGCTAAGTCAGAAGCTAAATATTTTTCCAGAGATTTTTGCAGTTTCTTTTCTAGAAACTCTAATTTTGTTCTTTCTATTTTACAACTATGCAATGCAAATTTGAGGATAAAGTGAACATTTTGATTATTTCCCCCTCTTTTTTTTTTTTTTTTTTTTAAAAAATGTATTCTTTGAGAATTTCAGGCCGTATATTTATCATATTCTTTCTCATTTCCACGAGCCCCCCCGGAGCCTCCCTATTCCTCCCCACGGAACTCCCTCTTTTTTCTCACTCTTAAAAACAAAAATAAAAGAAAAAAAGCCATCAAAAACCACAGAATCTATTTTAGCTACTTCTGAGAATAGTACTACCCTAAAGGATGGTTGATACACCCAGCCACTCTACGGAAGAAAATTGATTTTTTTCCTTTCCCAGCCACTTTGGTTTTTTAAATAATGTGAAATTAGCTGGTCATTTTATTATTAGTGTCTAAAACATTCTTATGCACTGTTTTAGATTTCTGGAGAGAACTTTAAAAAATACTTTCAGTTAAGGTTCAGCATTAACCAAGAAGTCCATTTACAAGATAGTAATCTTTTTAGACATTAAGGAAATCTTGGAGTCTCATTAGTAGAAATGAAGGCAGAGGTTTAAATCTATTTGAATTTGCATCAATATTTCTTATACATGGAACAATAGATTTATTTAGAACAGCAGTCCTCGATCTGTGGATGGTGACCCCTTTAGAGGTCACATATCAGATATCCTGCCTGTCAGATGTTTACATTATGATCATAACAGTCGTGAAATTACAGTTATGAAGTAGCAACAAAATAAATTTATGGTTGGGGTCACCACAACATGGAGGGTCTTAAAGGGTCCCAGCATTAGCAAGGTTGGGAAGCACTGCCTTAGAGACTGCCATCATTTCTCACTAAATTTTAAGTTGCCTTTTATCTTAAGTAGCATGCTGAGTCCAAAAGTATTAAACTGTGAAAAGAATGTATGTTTTAGAATAGAGAAGCTAATGGAAATGGTCATGTGGAAATTATGCATGCATTTAAGAAAACATATAACTGAAAAAATGGCTTATGTTCCAAGAATCATAACCAAAGAGCAGGAAAATCAAACTGGATTGTCTGGTTTATAGTTTTTTGTACACTGTTCTTCTTTTTTTCAAATAGTCTCTTTGTGCCTTGAAGCCAGGAACTTTTCCCTGTACTTTTTTGATATTCTCTGTAGTGAGCTTACAGAATTGTTTAGTGATCTAATCTAACTCTTTTTACAGGAATAAGAAAAGTGCTAGCCTGCCCTGGTTACCTAGTTGGTCCCAAGCAGAGTGACAGTGGAATTCCCATTTCCCAGCTCTTAGCTTTGGAGGTTGTTCATTGCTCAAACACTTAAGGTTTTTAAGAATTCATTGACTACTATCACATGCATCCACATTTATGTAAGGCTCATTTGTTAACTCCAGTGCCCATGCCACACTTAACTTTTCTTATAATTTACTTAGTACACAAAAGGCTTCATGATGTGTTTCTGTCACCTATAGGTACCTGTGTGTATCTTTACCTCCTATGATCTTTAATGAAGGATTGCTTTACTCACTTTCCCATTGTGTTAAATGGTTCACCCTATGTTCTCTTGGGTGTGCGTGTTCTTCCTTCTAGCAACTAGATAGATAGATAAATAGATAGATAATAAATATAGATAAAAGTAGAAGTAATTTGCATTATTTGTTTGCCTAAATATAAAATATGTATAATCCATTTGCTTTTATTTGCATTTATTTGCAGTTTCTATGCTGAATGTCTTCAGATCCAATGTCATTCTTGGGAGTGAGATGAATCCCACCCCCCCATCCTTTATTACCCAATTACACATCAACTAAACATTTTGAATCATGTAAATATAGCGAGATTCAGAAAGGGTTGTGAATTGAACACACTGAATTATCTTTCCTTTTGTCCTAAGGATCTCAGTCCTAATGTGCTTTTAATCTACTCTGTTTCACTGTAATTGTGTAAATTAACTCTTGTGTCATTGGTTATTTGAAAAAAAAGGCTTGCCCTGGAGTGTTGTGAATATCTTGAGTAGTAGTTATTGTACAAATTTCCTCAGTGTTCAAAATAAAAATAATTTTCAACGTAAGTAGGAAATGATTGGACTTCTTTCTGTTGAGCAAACAAAGCTGATTTTGCATTTGAGTTTAACTACTACACTTTGATACTAGCTTTGTTGACACGGCAATGTAGATACAGTGCGTCAGCAGTCAGGAAAATGTAAATTAAAATGCAAAGCCCTGGATGGATTTGTATATTCCTCAAAAGCTGCAGAATATAACTATTCGTGAAAGTACCATTTGATTTTCTTCATTCTAAAAAGTAACTGTTTCATGCCAACTTTTGGTTTATATGCACACACACACACACACACACACACGTATGTATAGACATATATAAATATATACATATTTGTATACATATATAAATGCATACAAAACATATACATGTTTTTTTTTCTGAGATAGGAGTCTATGTAGCTATTCACTACATGGACCAGGCTAGCCTTGAGTTCATGAAAATCTACCTACCTCTATTGGAATTACAGGCATAAGCCACCACACCTGGCTAATGATTTCATATTTTTAGCTTTATTTTTTTATTGTATGCATATGTTTTGCCTATATGTGTGTATATGCACCATGTGCATGCCTGGTATCCACAGATGCCACAAGATGGCATCAGAACCCCAAGACCTGTAATTACAGATGGTTGTGAACCACCATGTTAGTGCTAGGAACTGAACCCAGATCTAGTACTCAACTTCATATTTTTAAATCTAAATCATATTCAACTCTCCCCTTAGATGTCTAAATTTTAATAGTACTGAATTGAAATTGATGTTACAATTGAGTTTGACTCACTTTCCCCTTATTAAATTAAATTAAATTATTTTCATATTTTATAACCAACTCACATATTTGGATTGAGAAAATATAATACATGATTTCTTATATTAATAACTAATGCACTGTGAAAATTTTTCAGATAAAAGGATAGAACTTTTATTTAAATCTAGTATCTATTATAAAATACACTTCACATAAAGCTATTTTAATCTATACTAAATGGAAGCATTTGGATGTAAGGGGAGACAGAAGACAGATCTATCGTTATAGAGAATGAAGATCCAGATGAGATCAGGACACAGATATTTTCCACTGTTTTGGTTCATCTCCCTTCACCTGGAAAGTAGATAACGTTGGCTTTACAGTAGATATAAGAGCATATCCTGCTGTTCAGTTAGCTATAAGTAAGATCTGCTTCAAAGTGTAGCTAAATCTTTTGAATTAAGATTTGTGTTGCTCTTGTAAGGTCCTGAAAGAGGTATTTTTTCTAGTATATCAGAAATTAATTTTGAATTCTACAGACAAGCGCCAGGAGACTCAGTACCCTACTGGCAAACACGGGAAGAGAGCCTGGCGGGCCAGCTATCTAATTTCCAGGGCAGGGGATTTCTATTTGATGACTGCCAACTCCCTGCTCTATTCTTGCTTGCTTCTGGTAAATGATGAAGTTTATCAGGACTAAAGTTCTGCTGTCTAATTTAGTCTCCATCCAGCACAATTCCTATTGTTGTGTGTTTGGTAGCCAGTTAAAGGATAATTTTCTGTGGGCATCTTCCTGTTTCTTCCTGTTCACATGATACCATTCACGATGTTTCCTCTATTCTGACGTCCACTTGGGGACTTATTTTCATGTGATGAAATGCTAGTCAAGCCTTAACGCACAACTCACTTGTCTCCCTCTGATTCCATTATTTCTATTTAAAAGGTTTTTTTATTTAATTAAAATATAATTATTATTATCCCCTTCCTCCCTCCAACCTCTCCTATGTCATCCTTACCCTTTAAAATTCATGGTCTCTTATTTTATTGATTGATTGATTGATTGATTGATTGATTTTTGTTACACATGCATTTGAATAAACACAAATGCTACCTACTGAGTCTGTTTAGCGTTGTTTATCTGTGCATTTCTTTTAGGGCACAACATTGGGATTAGATAAACATTTAGCAGGCACATCTCCAGGGTCAATAATTTTCTTGATTATTTAGTATTGATTCTTGTTACCATTTTTTCCTATTTTCTTTTGGTATTTTTTAAAGTTATCTTTGCATTATACTAATTCCTAAATGGTGCTAAATCATTTATAATTCTGTCTTTTTTCAGTAGAATTCATACATTTATTGAGTATACATTATACTTGAACATAAACAGTATGGAGATAAGATGGGCTTCCACTCCGTGCTCTCCAAAACCTCAAGTCTAGGCTGGATATGGTAGTTTATGCTTATAATCCCAGTATTTGGGATAGAAGCCAGCCTAGGCTACACAGTAAGTTTCAGATTTTTCAGGGCATCCTGGACCACTTAGCATGACATGGTCTCATAAGCAGTCAAACAAATACATAAAAAGAAGAAAGTGGAAGTCTAGGGAGGAAACATCACACACACCCACAACACCCTCTGAAATTTGTATTTTTTAAAATAATATTCTCAGTCTCTAACTCCTTGCCCATGATGCTGTGCTGGAGGTAGAGCCAGCCTAGGCCCCACTGCTAAATCTCCACATGTGCATTTCCTGACTCTCATACCATAAATTGCCCGGCTGCTCTGGGGGCAGCAGAGAGCAAATAAAGAACAACTTTCTCCACTGTTTAGGCTAAAGCTATAAATAAATGCACTTTCTGTATTTCCTGACATTTTCTCTCAATATGGATAAGCTACGTCCTTTCGGCTTGGGGCTCTGGTTATGAAAGTACTATCACCAATACAAAGTGGAGTTTCTCGGATCGTAGCCTGGCAACGTTGAAGCTCACTTTGATGTTAGATAACTGAATAAAACCTGGATCAGGAAAAACAAAATTGAGGAGGAAATTAAATAGAATGTTTAATTTCATTGTCAACTTGACTAAATTTCAAGTTGAATCATCTAAGAGACTGATGAAGCCCTCCCTGGCACCTTGGGGTGCATCTATGAGGGAGTTTTCAGGGAAGACTAACTAGGGGTGACAGGTGGAACCCTGAACATGGAGGCAGCTCCCCTGGGCTGGGACTGGAAGGAATGCAAGAAGGAAAGAATAATGCCATCCAAGCTCGGGAAGTCCCATTTCTGTGCTCCTTGGTTTGACACGATGAGAGCTGCCCTGCACACTCTGCTGGTGACATGCTCTGACATGACAGGAGCTGCTGTGTACCCTCTGTTGTCAAGAGGGACGGACCCCCAAGAAACCATGAGCCCCAAAATAACCTTGCTTCCTTTAAATTGTTTTGGGGTGGGGTGGGATCTGCCATGGTGGTGAGAAAAGGAGATGCATTTAACCCTACAACTCTTTTATTATCCTCTCAGCTAAGCCATTTCAGTGAGCATTTTCCTCCCTTGAGATATTTTTTCCTATATGTGTGATTACTAAGAACCAGACTTAGATGGCCAACACAAAGCATACTCAATGGTATTTGTTGGATTATTGGAGGGTTTTGCTTTTTTGTAATATAACGCTTTGTCTAGGCATTGTTTCTTAATCTTATAGGTCTTTTGCTTATAATTTCACGGTTTTTGATTTTGTGTTTTTATGGGATTTCTCTGTGGATGAACGTGTGTGTCTCTGTATCCGTACATGTTTCTTGTGTTTTTTTTTTTCTTTCTTTCATCCTTACCTTCTCCTGTTTTTGTTTGTTTTGCCCTATTCTGGTTTTATTTTATTTTAGATAAATAAAATGAATATTTATTTAGATAAAATAAATTAAAAATAGTCTATTTTCTAATGAGAGAGAGAGAGAAAGAAAGGGTGTGGATTTGGGTGAATGGGGAGGTGGAGAGGAGCTGAGAGGAGCTGGGAGAGGGGAAATCTGATCAGAATACATTGTATGCAAAAATCTGTTTAAAAAAGAAGAAGAAGAATCAAACTTAGGGGCTTGAGAGATTGCTCAGTGGCTGAGGATTACATGTTCCTTTTCTAGAGGACCCAGGTTTGTTCCTCCACATCTCTCTAGGGCAGGTTCCAGTTGCCTGGAACTTTGGCTCCAGAAGATCCCATCTACTGACCTCGTCTGGCAACAGCACTTTTGTATCCATACAAATGATTAAAAATAAAATACTTTAAAAAACCAGATCTGCTCTCTTTTTACCCTAAAACTCTATGATCCTTATTCTGTGCCATTTTATCTTTACGTCTATGTGTGTGTGAGTATGTGGGTGTTCTTGTGTGTACTGTGTGTTTTTATGTTGGTTAGCACAGTGAAATTGAAATCTACATATTTCACAGCTACGTATTTATTGTCCTTAAGAGTACCTTTTCATGTTTCTATACAGGGTTGACTGCCAAAACAACCAGAGAAAATGTTAAACTTACACATTGGGACACAGAATTTCTATATACTCATTCCTTTAAATGATCTCTCTCATGTGTGTACAACGGAAGGAGATTGTTAATCCCTCTGGGGTCAGATGCCTTCACCTATTCCTAACCAAGTCCGGGGTGTCACTTGAGTGCTGGGAAATGTGGGCTGGGTTTCAGCCTGTGAGGATTTTTAGTTGGGATAAATGGGTGCTCTTGTCACTCTTCATAAAGCCTAACTATACACAGAGAAAACACTCTGAAAGGGGAGGAGACAGATCTCCATGCTGGAGAGGGGGAAATGGCTATATCAGTGTTCAAGAGAATGTCAGAGAAACAATAGAGAGTAAATCTGGGGGTGGTGGGAAGACATAAGGCAAAATATGCTAGTAAATCATTTGAAAATAGTCTCCAGAGTGCTGGCTACTCTAAGTTCATCTTGGCCAAAAAAACGTCAAAATTTCTCCTACCTGTAGAGATGGTGGATATTTAGGCTAGGAAAAGGGTAAACAGATTCACATTTCCATAGAAACAGTTTTCATAAAGTATTGATCAGCAACTGAATTAGGAGATGAGAAACAAAAAGACCGTTGTCACGGTAACAAGGACAGTCAAAGCCATGCATCTGAAGAGATATCTTCTTAGAATAAAGAATTCAGAGTTGCTACAACTTGATGCACAATAGTTTTTAATATTCCTAAAGCATTAAAATTTTTTCAGACAAGGGTATGTTGTATTCATAAAGTTAGAGTTTGTTTTTGTTTTTTTTTTTTTGCTTTGTAATTCCATAAATATATCTTTTTTAATTATAAAATTCATTTTTAAAATCCATGACATGGGTGTGAAAAGATTGTGAAGAAGTCATTTTGTGTATTTCATATATGTTATACATTTTTTTTCAAAAGTAGAATTGGAATACAAGAACCCAAAATCCCATCACTTATTCAAAAACATTTGCCGTGTCTCTGTGGCTCTGTTGCTTAGGAGATGGCAATGGAAGCCAGGCTGTGAGCCAGCTGGCCCCAGGCTGCATCTCTGAAGTCACCTCCAGGCACTTGGAATCTCAGCTTGATCCCGGAAGCCCTGGAACTTGTATGGCAGGTGTGAAAGGATGGGCATAAAACCGTCTCACCGACGAAGAAGCGTATAAACGATGTTGCTTACGTTTGAAGACTGGGGACAAACAGATATCCTGTTCCTTGGACAGGGTTGGTCTTTGCAAAATTGGGGCTTTGTGGGAATGGAAGGGCAGAGGCTCTGGGTGGCAGGTATATATTGGAGCAGTCTGCCTGGGGTCAGAGGTCAGGCATGGAATTTCAGGACTGTCAATGCATGATGAGGTAAAACAGTCTGGGTAATGGGAAAAGATAGATGCTAACACCTGCCAATTTGCCTTGGGGCTGATGATGCTTGCCTGTTCTACTGGCCCTAAGGAGACAGAGGAAGAAGAATTAAGTAGCCATTGTCACCAGAGGCAAGGGGTAGTCTCAAGGAGGCCTTTATGGAGTGTTGCTTAAGTGTGGGATTGAGGCCAACCTGGACAACATTGGACAAGCCCTAGTCAAAACCAAAGTAAAGCAAAACAACAACAGAAAAAAAATGAAAGAGAAAAGTAAAAGATAGAAGAAAAAACACAGACCAATCAAGTGGCACCCTCCCAAAATTTCAGACTATGGCAGGAGGGTCACAAGTTTGAGGGGAAAACCTGTAACACTAGTATCTATTTAAAAATAACTTGATTGAATTTTCAAGGTTTTATAAATAAGTAATTTTAATTTAAAGCTGTCAATGAGATGGAATCTGCATATCTCAGAAGCTGGTTAGACTTAAATTCATGTCCTGACTCTTTACGTACAGAGTCAGCTTTCAAGAGTAAGATTTTGGGGTTCAAATCTAAATCTGTAGCTAACTTCTTGGGCAAACAGGTTCAGTCTCTATAACCTCAACTCAGTCATCCAGGAAAACCAGAGTAAAACTTGCCAGCTAATACTATGATAGGGAAGAAATGGTTCAATATACAGTTTCCCCTCACTTTGGAATTTTAGGAAATGACATCAGACCCCATTGCAAGTCATTCAATCGCCCTCTGTATTCCAAGAGCATAGATGTAGGAGCGTAAAAGGTATATTAGGTGTTGGACTCCACCCCTCCAAGGCCTAGCAAACCAAAGGATGCCACCAGTGGTCATCAAGCTATTAATGGGACTCAGATGATAAATCCCATTGGTGACCTGATCTGCTATGGAGATCATAAGACAGTCAAAAGTGGTCATAATCACTGAGAGTCCGATAGCAACCTGACTCTGTGTTGGAGTCAGATAACAGCACCCAGTTTTGAACAACCACATTATGGGAGGAAGATGCACCACCCAATTGCAGAAAATGTGTGCTCAAATGACAAACGTGGGAGGTAGGATATCTACAGAGGTCAGAGGACAGCACTCAGTATTGAAGAAATCCTCAATCTTTTAATGAATTCCTTTAGTAACTGGACCCATTAGGGTAGTGGGATCTTTTACCTTCGAGTTCTTTTTTGGCCCCAGGACAAACTCCAGAAAGGTTTTTAGCTTCCCCTTTACTCCTGGGGCAACTTCCACAAAAGAAGTCAGACCTCAAGATTCAGAGTCCTGTGTTCCAGAAAAAGACTCAAAGTTTGAAGCTTTACTTCTGGATATACTAGGATTATGAGAAATCTTATACAAAGTCTCACCACCTCAGAGCCCATACGAGGAAGCACACTGAAGAGAAAACCTATAAGTGCAACACACCTGCATGTGCATGTAAGTTCTCCCAATCAGGTGAGCTCGCCAGACACAGGAAGAAGCACAGATGGACAGTTCTTCCTGCATGCAAGTGCAACAGAACCTTTGCAAGCTCAGATCACTGCAAGTTGTAGGAGAGAGTGCAAGAACAAGTTTGAGCCAGCACTGGAAGCTGACTGTCCACAAGAAATATCTGCCCCACTAAACTTATTTCTGTTACACCTTGTCTGTGACATGCCATGAGGAAGGGGAAAAAGCCAGTGGACTTGGGAAACAATAAAATCTTTTATTATCCCCACTACATAAACAGAGGCGCTGATTGATCAGGGCCACCAGACAAGGACCTGGGAACCTTGTTTCTTCTGACAGCATCAATTATGGGCTGAAGCAGCTTATAAACATAAAACCCGCAAGCATCTGAGTCAATTTACAGTTTAATTTGTGCCACTCAGAACGCAGAGATTAGGACTTTCCAAGGGTTCTATCAGTGTCAGTGGACATTGAATGCAAGTAATTTTCCCAACCAATCAAATATGTTTATTCCTTCTGTTGTTTGGGACAGGCATTATTTTGGGGGTAACTATTTTAGCTTAGAGAGAGTATTGGTAACAGGTAGGTTTTGGGGGAACTATTGTTGCTTAGGGAAGGAGTAGCTTAGGTAAAGTGGACTCTGAAGTCAAAATGGCGGACTTGAGACAAGTTCCTTTTGTCTGCTCCCAACAATTTCATTCTACCAAGAATATTGTCAACACAAAGTAAAAGCTTAAAGCTATTTCTGAATGTTAAAAGATAGAATAGATAAATATGCAACATCTGCCATATAAGAACGGATCATTTTGCATTTTGCAAAGGTGGATTTTTTTTTTTTTTTTTTTTTTTGGACCAAGGATCTTACCTCTGAGAACTCACAGATATCCTCCTGTCTCTAATACCCGAGTGCTAAGATTAAAGGTGTGTTTCATAACAGTAAGGTTAATCCTTTAATCTGCCTTTTCTTTAAGATAGCTGGTTTAATGACATTTACATTAATTAAATGTCCATATTGTTTATTATATTGTATTGAATAACAGCAACAACAGAAATACTAAGAAATAGTGAAAGAATAACTAATGAAATAATGTAGGCCCAATTTGTCTCCCCTCTTTTGGACTTGAATACTGTTATCTATTTTAGGTTTTTGATAATATTTGGCTGCTCTGGAAGTCACCTTCCTATGATCTGAGATGCAGTTCTGTCTAGTGCAGTATGCCCGGAGCTGATAAAAGCCAGAAGAAACCCTGCTTCCCATAAGTTGTATCTGGTGGTTTATGGTCACATGACCAGCAAAGGAAAAGTACAACTAAATCCACCAATAGCCTTTTCTCCACATTCTTCCATTAAGACAGCTGCTAGGTCATTTTGTTCCTTAGTGGCTTGTTTTCTCCATTAGTAACTATTAAAAGTCAGATTTGCATTTTTCTCCTCAAATCCTCGACTATGACATTTTTGCATGTCTTCTCCTATTTACATTTGCATATACATATGTGCTGCATGCTTCTGTACAGTTTGGTCTGTGAAATCTACGTTTCTCAGCTCCACTTATTGATCCATGAAGAAAGGGAGGCCAGTCCCTGTGTGAACCAGCTTGGGTAGTGTGTCTACAGACATTTCTCTTTCCCTTTGGGAGGACAGTTTATTTTAGATTCTCAGCTGGCATGTGAGTGTTCTTGGTACTGTGGATAGCTGAAAACTACACAGAGGGAAGGCTCTGATGGAGGAGACAAATTTGTAAGCTGGAAGGGAAGGAGAGCTGTTGGTGTCCAGGGGAATGGAGAAGGGGTGCAGAGAGTGGGGACCTGGGAGTGGTTGGAAGGTGTGAAGAGAGCCAAAAAGTGCCAATAATGCCTGTGAAATATCCCCAGAGGGCTGCCTGTTCTGAGATCAACTTGGATGAGGAACTCCGCCTCAACTGTGGGTAAGGTGGATAAGGAGCCTCCGGGAAGGTGATCAGATTCCCCTTTACATAGAAAAAAATTACATCAAATACTGATTAGGAAGTTAGCAAACAGGAAGGAACGGAAGATGGTTGCCATGGAAACAGACAAACAAAGCCCTGTGTCTGAGAGACTCCTTCACAGAAGTGAAGGACAGTGCTACACCACGCCGTATTAATTTTTTCTGTTTCTAAGATGTTTTTTTTTTAAAGTAGGGTAAGTTGTATTCATAGAAAATCAAGGGTTATTCTTGCTCTTCATTCTATTAATATATTTAATGACCAAAAATTCAATGTAAAATATGGTACAGGTGTGAAAAGTACAAGATGAAGTAATTTTGCCAAATTCATATATACAAATTTTTTCCAAAAGAAAGAGTGGAGCGCAGGAAGCCAAAGCCTGCAAATTTCTCATAATTATATTCTGCCTCTATGTGACTGGATAGCTCGGAGCTTGAGGACAAGCCACGGAGTGTGCCTATACAACATCTCAGGCACTTAGCATAACGGTGACAGCCTGACTCTGAGAACCTCTGAACCCCCATGGACAGAGGGAAAGGGATGCACACTGCCACATCACCAAAGGGCTAGGACAGGGTCAGTACACCAGAGGAAAGAGCAAAAGTGGTGTTGAGGAGAGCATTTAGGCATCAGTGGAGAAATGTGTCACTGGACAGTACTGATGTTTTATAATTATGGACTATGAGGATGCTGAGCAGAGACTGTGTGCACCTGGCCTAACTTGGAGCTGGCAGATATCATACCTGTGAGGCTAAGAGAGTCAGTCCTTGGTGGGGTGAACAGTCTTGGATGATGAGGAAAATGACATCAAAAACTGTCATTATGGGATAGTTGTTTATGACTGCAATACTGTAGATAATCAAAAGGCAAAGACAGAAAGACTGGAAGTGAGTTTGGGTTAAAAAAAAAAAAAGAAAGACACCAGTCTTCTCACCACTGGTGATAGCAATTCTAAGGACAAAGGAGGCTGAAGAACAAGGATAGGCTTGAGCTCAGGTGTTGTGGCCAGACCTCGCAACACAATAAGATTCCATGTTTAAACAAAAGTTAAAACCCCAAATAGAAAACAAACAAGAATAAACGAAAGGAAACACCAGGCTCAAAAAGGCTCATCTATAATCCTAGGCTGAGGCAAGAGGTTCCAGAATTCCAGTTGAGCCTGACCTAAAGAGGGAGGCCATGTATCAAAAACCAGATCAACCAACGAGAAAAGGCTCTATTATCAATGCTAAAGTGACCATTTGAATCCTCAGTTTTTCAGACTACAAGAATTTTGGTGAAACTTAAAGCTATCAAGGACATAGTATCTGCATATCTCAATTATTCAGTAGAACTAGAGATTAAGGTGCTCTGTTAACATCAGTCCTCAGCTAGAGAGCAGAGCCCTGAGGAATAACATCTGCACTTATAGCTAAATCTGCAGGAACAGTTGTCTTCAGTGTCTGCATCCTCAACTCTCACCGGCAGGTCAAGCACTAGGGCTGTGGTAGGGATTGTAAGCCAATATAGAGTTTTCCCTTAGAGTAGCACATCACAATAACAACATGGAAGTCCTACAGCCTTGGCTAGGGGACTCAAACTCCCTTTATTCTCCAAGTGTCTGTTGGGAGGAGCTAAAGTCAATAATATAGATGCTAGATTCTTCTCCAAAGGCAGATAGAATAAAAGTTGTCAAGGAGGAGGAATCTCCATGGACCAGCAACTGATCAGACATAGAAATCCACATCCTGAGTGTCTTACATCCTTACACATAGACTCAGCTCCAAGGAGCAAAAATCCCTGGATCTGTAGCTAACCGGCCAGCTGTGTCCTGCGTCTGCACCTTCAACTCTCTCAAGGAAGACCAAAGGAAAACTGGCTACTTACTTCTGTGATATGAATGGCAAGGTCCAAAGTGCAACTTCCTCCTGTTGGACTTCATGACTTCAAGGAATTCCTGGGTCCTTTGCTGAGTTATTCAATGATGTTTTGCATTCTGAGCTCGTGAGAGGAAGAATTTAAGCAAGTATTCTGGATTGGAACTCCAAGGCAAAGGGTATGGACAACCAAAAGCAGGACTCTGAAAGCCCTGCACACTTCCTGCTGAGGTTTCTAAATGCAGACCCCAGATTCAAGAGCTGAGTTGAGTTCCTTTCTACTAGCCTACCTTCATTACAGCTCCTGAAGTTCTGAAAGCCTGGCCTTCTTCTCACATTCTGGATCTGCTTGAGTCTACCACTAACCTCTGTCTGTCTCCATGTTTGACTGATTTTAAAGACTTAAGCTCTCAGAACTGAAAACTTAATTCATCAATGTTTTCCAATTCCTGAACAGTTGAAGAAACTGAGGAGCCCCTCCTGGTCTTCTCTGAACTACTTAAGGAGGAGGTAAAAAGTCCAGGTGACTTTTAGCCAGAGTCCTGCTATGCTCACACTGCCCCTGTGGAAACCAGCTGGCTTGTGTCAGCTGAGTCAGGTGATGCATATAAGGACTCAACCAGTGGTGTCATCTGGGTAATGTAGTTTCCCTGGGGCAGCCTTCACCCAGAACTCAACAGCAGACCCTGGAGAAGATATTGATTTCCAGTTTGGAAAACCAAATGAGAATATTGCCATGTACCAGCAAGTGGTGTCTACTGACCAGATCAAATTCCCAGCAGGCTCTCAGCTACAGGAGCTCACCCCAGGACATTTCCCTCAGGACTGATTTCCAGAAGAGAGCAGTCCCTGACAGCTAGGTGCCAGGCTACAATGAAGGCATCCAAGGGAGCTCCCTGAGCAGTATTGAATGTCTTAGGATTCACAGGACAGCCACATGTGGTAGTCAGAGGATTATCCCTGGTGATAATCAAGCTGCTGTCCCTGGAGGGCAGCTGGCAACTCTTGAAGGGAGCCATGTAATGCTCTCCAGTGGTTACCAGACTCCAGATGAATACCATCTAGTTACTTCTGTGTTTGACCAGACGACCTGGGAGGAGGATCAAAAGATGCCTGCCACTGGGGATCACCAGAATGGGTGAACTTTTTCCCTATGGGGGTCATATTACAGATCCTATTTATAGCCAGGCTCTCTGTCCCAGTCAGGTGATGATCTCTCTGTTTCTCACCACAGTTCTTGTGGATGTAGGAGGAAGATTCCAATTCATGATTCCAGTTCAGTGACCTTCTGTGGAGATCATGTGATAGTGTGGTGTGTGTGTGTGTGTGTGTGTGTGTGTGTGTGTGTGTTTGTGTGTGTGTGTATGTGTGTGTGTGTGTGCGCGTGCATGTGTACATATATTAGTTTATTCAGTAAATCTACATATTTCCCAGCTCCTAGGACCCTTTCACTTTTCTGTATTATGTTGACTGCCAAAATGACTAGCTAAAATGATAAACTTCAAAGCTGAGACACTTGGTCTCTTGTCCCTCTTAACTTTCAATGATTTGTTTCTTGTATGTAGCAGGATTAGCGTCATGACATCTCTGCCCACTCCTAATCCTGTCCAATGCAGTTCCCTTCAGGTTCTGGGAGAGATTTAATCACTGAATCAGAGTGGTTCTGTTTCTCTCTCTGAAGGAAATGTCTGTTGGGGGTTTCAGTGAGCGTGCAGTTTCTAACTGTATATATAGTTCTGTGGGTACAGGATATAGGTCTGAAAACTCCAGGTAAGGAAACTGCTTTCTTGATCATGGAAATGGTGGCGGGAGAAGCAGGGAAGGCTTATCGGGTCGTAGCCCCAGAATGCTGGCTATTCTAAGGTCATCTTGAGCAGGAAAGTTCACAGTTTTGTCTCACCTGTGCTCAACATGGGTCTCCAGGCTAGGAAGGGTCAATCATAGTGATAAAAAGTGGGACAAGTTTTGTAAGTCTGTAGTCTGCGATGTGTTTATTTTCTTCAAGCAGAGTTAGGAATGAGATATTTGTTCTTAGGTCCCCTCTCATTTTCTTGAGAATTTTGTCTTCGTGTCTCTGTACCTTTGGTTTTCCCTAGATCTTACCACAACCTATTAAAGATTTTCTTCCAACTATAGAGTATAGGTAATACAACTATTTCTTATTACAGCTACCCTGAATATGCTCAGGACAGTAGACATTGGTCTTTAGTTTTCTCTGCAGTGCCAAAAAGGTCTGGTAGGAACCCAGTGAGGACAATGAAATCTCCATCTTTCCTGGGCTGAATGCTTGGAAAAACCAAAGCAATACAAAAAACAAAAAAGAAAACAAAACAAAAACCCACCTATCCTACACCTGCTGGGTGGAAGGGCAGGCATATGTGCTTGCTTAGGAAAAAGGAGGGGTGCCGTCAATGCTTGACTACCTGAGACTGTAACTTGTACGAGAATGTGGATCCTGGGCAGGCTTCTCAGGATATTCCGTGAATCTAAGATTGACCAGCTACAGGTATTAGAGCTGGAACCTGAAGGTCAAGAGATTGTTTTCAAGAGAAAACAAGAGGTTTCTCATTGAAACACATTCACAATCTGAAGGCAACCAATGCCCACAAGAGGTTCCTGGCTGACTAGGTTGAGACTTACAAGTCTAAGACCAAGGAGTCACAGTGCAAACACCCCAGAGGACCTCCTCCAGGCCAAGAAGTAGGAGAAGATGAAGACTGCCAAAGGAGGAAAAGACCAAGAAATAAAATCCATCTCGTGTGTGCACATAATGGACACCATGTGGCCTTGCTTGTATCAGTAATTTAAGTAAAATAAGCCTTAAAACAAAACAAAACAAAACAAAACAAAACAAAACAAAACAAAACAAAACAAAACACCTGCTTGCTAATTGAATCATGGTTGCATAGCTTCCCTTACTGACTTGAGAGAACCCAGGGATCTTGACTCTTCATCTGTAGTTGGTTGCCTGCAGAGGCTACATGGGAAATGTGTCAGATTTACCTGCTGGTATCCTAAATGGCTCCACAGACACTCTGCAGAGCCCTTAATCAAATCCATTGTGCACAGTTTTGTAGTATGCCCATAAAGCCACGAGTAATACAGCTTAACAATAACTAGTAATGAGAGAAACTTCAGAAAATATGCCACAAACTGATTAAGGAAACGGAGGAGTAATTGAGAGAAAAGATTAAAGGAGTTTATTATGCACAGCTTGACTGAGCAGAAACTAAAAGGAGAGTTAATGGGCTCTTTGATATTATTTGAAGACACTAAATGTCAAGGAGAAAAAAATGTTTTGTATGATACAGTGAAGTGCTATTAGAGAGATGAGATTGAATTGAGGATGGGAATATTTAAATGAAGTATTAGGAATGCTTTTGAAATGAAATTGTGTAGTAGGCTTTCCAATATGAAATATGATCTCTTCTTCACAAGGGAAAAAAATATACAAAAATATAGCAATTTTTGGTTGTAATACTTGTTGGACAGTGTAAATAATGTATTTCTTTAGTGTTTATGAACTTCCAATTTGAACTGCCTGCAACTTCAACCAGAGCCCATTCTGTTCCCAAATGATCTACAATAGATGTCCTAAGAAATCTTGTGTTATCTTGTGTAAGGCAGGGCTGGAGAATGACTTATTTGTTTTCTGAGTCAGGATTTCTCTGCATAGCCCTGGCCTCCCTCTGTAGATGAGATTGGTCTTGAGCTCAGAGTTCCATCTGCCTCTATCTCCTGAGTGCTGGGACTAAAAGTGTGTGCCACCACCACCCACCTTTTCTTTTCCTTTTAAATGAATTTTTTTATACATTACATTTTGATCACAGATTTCCCTCTCTCATCTCCTCCCAGATATTCTCTACCTTTCTACCCACTCAATTCTATACCTTCCTTCTCTCTCTCTCTCTCTCTTTAGAAAACAAGTAGGCAAATTAAAAAACAAAACAAAGCAAAACAAACAAACAAAATAGAAAAAACAAAACAAGGAAAAAATCATAAGAAATACACATATAAAGACAAACTCCACAAAAACACAAAATTGGAATCTATAGTATACAAGAAAAAACCAGTAAGATAAAAAAAAGAAGTCCAAACAAAACAAAATGAGACAAAAAAAAAAAATCTACAAAATGGCCACCCACTGCTGGCATGGGGTCTGCCACTACGTGTAGTTTGTACACCCAGAGAGAAAACTAATTTTTCCCTTGCAAACAGCTGTCAATTAGAGAGAGAGGGCTTCTTGACTAGGGATGGGAGCTCCTGTCCATTCTCAACTCTGCTGCTCCTTCTGGCTGGAACCTGTGTAGTCCCTGTTCATGCTGCCGTGGTATCTGACACTTCATATGTACAACAGTCCTGCTGTGTCAGAAAGACACTGTTTCCTATTTCTAGTTATTATGAATAGAATATCAATGAACATGGTTGAGCAAGTGTCTCTGCAGTGGGATGTTCAGGACTTTGGGTATGGCTTGATCCTGAGGTGGATCTAGTAGCAGCTTCCTGAGGAACTGTCACACTGGTTTCCATAGTGTCTGTCCAATTTTCACTTGAACTCACAATGGATACTCAATCCCTTTACACCACATCCTCACCAGTCTGAGCTGTCATTTATTTGATTTCTTTTGGCTGTCCTGATTGGTGTAAGCTGATGTATATCAAAGTGTTTTGGATTTGCATTTTCCTGATAACTAAGGGCATTGACCATTTCTTTCATTGTTTCTCGGCCATTTGTGCTTTATCTTTTGAGAACTCTGTTCAGTTCTGTTCCCCATTTTTAATTGGTTTATTTGTTTTCTTGATGCCAATTTTTTTTAGTTTTTTACATATTTTAGATATTAACCCTCTACTGGATATAAAATGAGTAAAAATCTTTTCCCCTTTTGTAGCCTGCTTTTTTGTCAGAATGATGGTATCCTTTGCCATACCATGAAGCTTTTCAGTTTCATGAAGCCCCATTTATTAATTGTTGTTCTTGGTGCTATTACTGTTGTCCTGTTCAGAAAGTCTTTTCCTGTGACAATAAGGCCACAACTATTTTCTACTCTCTCTTCTATCAGATTCAGTGCATCTGGTTTTACACTGAAGTCTTTGATCCATTTAACGTTGAAGTTTGTGCAGGGTGATTAATGTAGATCTATTTGCACTCTTCTACATTCAGACATCCAGTTGACCTAGCACCATTTGTAGGAGATGCTGGGTGTTTTTCCAGTATGTTTTTCTAGCTTCTTTGTAAATAACTAAGTATCCCATTGTATGTGAACTTAGGCAAGGGTTTTCAATTTGATTCCTTTGATCAATGTGTCTGTTTATATTCCAGTGCTGTTTTTATTACTATTGCTCTGTAGTGCAACTTGAAATTGGAGTGATATTCCAGTAGGTGTTTTTTTATTCTTGGAGAATGGCAGTGATATTGTTTCATTTGTGCATTTTTGAGAGTAACAGAAACCGTTTGAAGCTGTTTGATGCATATGTGTATTTAAATAAGATGAGTTATTAATTGACAAGTTATGAAGGGTTACAGGGAAAGTCAGCATATAATAATAAATTATGTATCTCAGTCGTAGAACATTGGCCTATCACATACATATGTATAGCTAGCTCTCAATTTGATCCTTTGCATCATAAAGCTCCCTCTCTTTTCATTATATACACATACACAAATTTGGCAAGAAGACATAATTATAAGTATGTATGCACCAGAATATCAGAATACCCAAATACATAATGCAATTACTTTTTATTCTTTTTATTATTTACCTTTATTTTTATTCTTTTAAATTTATTTTTATGTCTATGGATGTTTTGCCTGCATGTGTAACTGTTTACCACATGCCTGCCTAGTGCTTGAGGACAGAAGATGTCACATAATGCAATTACTACTGCACTGGCTGAAGGAGAGACAGACTATGATACTAAAATAGAAAGGAATCTAACTTAATACCCATGTTCAACAGTGGAAAGATCATCCAGACAGAAAATCAACAACAAAAAAAAACCATTGAATTTGAAATGTCCTTTAGACTAAATGGGTTTAACAGGCATATTGTTCACTGATAACAGCCTAATGGGCAGTCTTCTTAACTGCACAGGAAACATTCTCCAAGATAGATTCTGTGTTAGGTCAAAAATAAATACTAGAAAATTTAGGAGACTTGAAGTCATATTGACTCCCTGTTTTGGATCACAATGGCATAAAATAAAAGACAATGGTAGGAGAAATTTAAAATATTATATCAGAACAGGTCTGAAGAGAAAAGAGAGCACATACACATGCACACACACACACACACACACACACACACACACACACACGTACACATTCACATATACATAAACGCACATACATGTAGTTCTGTGTTTCCACCTCACCACTGGGGTGTCAGAATGCCACTCAGGAAGGTGAAATTCAGTGAAACTAGTCTGCATCCCATTCTCCCTGGTGGGATGCCTGGCTCATGTGACACCAGCATGCTGCTCAGCTCAGGGAAGACGAATCTCTGGGTTCTATGCTATGTGGCTAGTTGTCATGGTACTCTTAGTAAAGTGTTGTGGCCATGTGCTCTAGACAAGAATCTGATTGGGAGAAGATTCAAACACCTACTATTCTTAGTTATGAGAATTGCCAGGGTTTCTTAATCTGTCTGCTCTGTCCAGTTTTTCTGTCTAGTGACACAGTTCCCCTTGCCCCATGACTCCTTTTTCTTTTTATAAAGGGGAGGTATCATTAGAGTAATTGTCTCCTGTATTATTTGTAGTTAAAAATTTAGGTGGGGTGGGGTGTAAGCATTAAAATAAAGTACAACATAAGCCAGAGGGTAGTGAGGGGTGGGAGCTAGGAAGACAAGGGATTGTTGAACTAACTTAATTACTCAGTGGATGGGAATTGAAAGTAAGTTTGTCCAGTTTTCTGAGGGTATTAACATTGGTCTTAAACAACATTTGATTTATCTACATAGACAACATTTTCCTTACTACCATGTAAATTTCCCCAAGTTTAGTGGCTATTAGGCTCTGGCAAGAGAGTCCATCTGTTGCTGGAAGGATCCAAGGCTCTAATCGGTAGATCTCAGCTTCTGCTTGTCTCAAAGTCTCAGTCAGATGATATGTCTGGACAAAGGCTGCTTCGTGGCCCCAGGCAGATCCCAGGAGATGGCAGGTCACCCTTTCCCTCTGGCCTGCAGTGGCAGCACTGTCTTTCTCCTTTTGTAGAATAATCATAATGGGGAACAGAATCTTGGGGGGCAGATGTCTGCACAGGGGTGGGGTGGGGTGGGGTAATGTATATGTTAAGCCTATAACAGTTTGATTGGGAGGACATCAGTAGTCCGCTGCTATGGTCCTAGAAAAAGGCAAGAATGTTAAGGGAATTTTAGTCCTGGAAGGAGTCCTTTAAGTGAGGAGTTATCTGTGTTGTATTAAGGAAAGCAGAGGGAAGAGTTGGGAATTTATCTGCTTTAGGTAGCTAAGGAAGAAAACACAATATTAATTATGTATCTGTGATAGGCAGTAAAACTGGCTTAAGTAGATAGGATTATTTTATTAATTAATGATTAATAATGATCATTAACGTAGTTGGTTTGACCTGTGGGGGTAGATTAAATATGATTTTTGAAGCTGAAAAGAAATTTTAAACAAATTGAAAAATTTTAGAACAATTTTGGGTTTAAAAGCACGTACATTGTTTCAGGTGTTCCTGCTAGGGAGAAGAACAAGCATTTAAACACAGAAGCGTGGAATGTTTGTGTTAAAGGTTTCAGGTGTGGTTTTTCGAATTCTCAGCTCCAAGACCTCATCCATTATGCTTGTGTGTGGTGGGCTCTTTGCCCAGCTGGAGGGGGAGGAGCCTGCTCTGCCACACTGCAGCTGCTGGCCATTTGCTCTAGCAGGCAGGTCCTTTTTTTACCTGTGTGTGTATGTGTGTGTTTTCTTGGCTAGTACCTCTATAAAGTGGGGGTGGGCTCCTTTTTGTAAACCCTAAAAGTTGAGTAGAAAGAGAAGGAGCCTAGGGACTTAGTGGCACTGTATTGGTGGGGTCCAGTGGGGATTGGAGTCTTTGTTAATGGACTATTGGACTGTCTGGATTTAGACAGAGATTGGTGCAGTAGCTCTGCCTGAAAATAAAACTGGGAAGAAGACAGAATGTCTGTCTTCAGAGTGGGAAGGGCTGGGTCCTTTTGGACTAGCGCCAAAAGCCAGTGGGCCATGGGCCAGGGCTACTCATTATCTGTTTAATCTGGAGTTCTGATGTGGGTCTACTTGGGACGCCAGCTGTGATGTGCTATGGGTCTACGTGGGCCGCCAGCTGTGGTATGCTTCAGCTGGTTAGTCCCACGTTGAGCCAGATGTGATTCGGTGTTTCTGAGCAGATTTGTAACAAGAAAAGAGACTAAATCAGTAATAACAATCCTCACCTCTAAGAAAAACTCAGAACTGCTCAGTTTTACTGCTGAAATTTCCTAAATATTTAGGAAAGAGCTAAATCTTCTCAAATGCTTCTAAATGCAGTGAATTAGAGGCTAGCTTCTAAACCAATGGTCTGAGGCTAGCATTACTCTAATAACAAAGACACACAAAAGCAATATAAGAAAAAATTATGGACAAATTGTTTTGAAGAATATGGATTCAAAAAGCTACAACAAAATACCAGCAGACTGAATTCACCATCATTTAAAGAGTTATTCCTCATGTCAAGTTATATGTTCTAGGGCTGTAAGGATGGTTCAACACATGGGACTCAGTAAGTGTGACACACATAGCTGCATAAATAAACATTTGGCAGGATACAAACTTTGTTTCAAGATCGAGTCCTCCATAGATTAATTGTAGTGGGATTTATTTCCACACAAAGAAGTGCTCTCATGACAACCTCCTAGGTAACCTCCATGGCAAAATTTGATATCTTTTTGTTAAATGATTAAAGATAAGACAAAGAGGCCCATTCTCATCATTCCCTTTTAGCACAGCCCTGGAAGTGTAAGGCTGAGAAGGCAAGAGAGAAAAACAGAAGGCAGCCAACAAAAATGGAAGCAGTTCAACTGTCTCTATTTGCAGGTGACATGATTGTTTACACACATATAACTCTTAGATGCCACCAAGATTTTGTAAAACCCATAAATCCAGTGAGGTTCAGGATACTCCTAACATTCATAAACAGACCTCCCTCTCTAAAGCATTCTCATTTTAAAAAGCAACAGTAATACTCAGGTGAAATACCTCTGTACTGAAAACTACAAGACGCTAATGAAACCTGAACAAAGGAAAATTGCCTCCTGTTCAGTGATTAGAAGAATAAATGTTAAAATGTCCATACTGTACAAGGGAAGCTATAATGCATGTAACCATGCCAAGGCCACGTTCTCACAGAAATGGAGAAGACAGTCTTTAATGCCATGCAGAACCACAAATGATCTTGAATTCTGAAAGAGCCATGAGCAAAATAATGGGTCAGAGTTAGCATGCTCCCTTATAACAAAATATATGTGGCTGGTGTAAAGGTAGGAACCCATATTAGGGTCAGCTGATGTTTTCTGTCAAACTTGCCAAGAACACACACATGAGAAGGACAGCATCGTCTGGTGTCTGGTTGGTTAAGTATGGCCTGGAGAACTGGAAGGTCAGAAGTGGAGGAGAGGAGTGAGGCCTTCATCTCACACCACATACAAAACTCAACCAAAGCATAGTGTAGGCTTCTGTATAAGAAGGAGGATTTGGGGCTCAGAGGTTAAGGGCACTGACTGTTCTTCCAGAGGTCCTGAGTTCAATTCCGAGCAACTACATGGTGGCTCACAATGGGATCTGATACCAATGCCCTCTTCTACTATGTCTGAAGACAGCTACAGTGTACTCATATACATAAAATAAATAAATCTTTAAAAAAAGAGAATAAGAACCACTGAGAGAAAACAATGGTGCAGGCTCCATGATACCCATCTGAATGATGAGTTATTTTGCTTGTGACACAGAAGTATAGGCAGCAACACACACACACACACACACACACACACACACACACACACACAGAGGACACCAAGTTTTGTAGCTTCCCTTGTGTAGCATGGACATTTTAACATTTATTCTTCTAATCACTGAAAAGGGACAGCTTTTCATTTATTCAGGGCATTATTATACTGTGCACAGTGGGCCATGCCTTTAATCCCAGCACTAAGAAGGTCGGGGTGGGTGCATCACTGTGAGTTCCAGACCAGTCTAGTGTACTTAATGAGTTCCAGGGCAGCCAAGGTTGCATAGTAAGACCTTGTTTCAAGCAAACCAAAACAGAACAAATGGGATGCCACCAAAATGAGATGCCTTTCTCCACAGAACTCAGGCAACTCAGTAGTAAAAATTAAAATGCAAATGACCCAATTTAAAAATGGGCAAAAGCTGGAGGATAAGAAAGTGTGCTGTGAAGTGCTTGCTGTCTTCTAGAAATGATACAGTCATTGCAACCATGATTATATAGCAGACATGGCTACCTGTACAACTGCGAGTTGATGGCTGAGGGTGGGGGTGGGGCTGAGAGGGGAAGAACTAATTGAGAGAAGGATTAGCAGGTATACGAAGGAGATAAGGTAGTGGGTGAATATGATCGTGGGTCATTGTATACAAGTTTAAAATTTTAAGCTAAATAAATAAATAAATAAATAAATAAATAAATAAATAAATAGAAAAAGACCTAAAAACTGCAAACACAAGACATGTAAGTGGCAATATGAAGTGTGTGCTAACATGGCTACCATCCCTCATCACTAGGGAACCCCAGTCAAAGCCACAGGGAGTTCTCCACTCCACCTGTTAGAATGACCCTTCTTAAAACAAAACAAAACAAAACAAAACAAAAGCAAGGGTTTGATCAAGTGTGGGTGAAGATGAACATGTGTCTTAGAACAGCCATTATGGAAAACAGTACAGTTTCTTTAAAAAAAAAGGGGGGGGGGAGAAAAACCCACCCAAGCTAAAGATAGAATTTCTATAAGGTCCAGGAATCCTGCTACTGGGCATATACCCAAAGGAGCTGAAACCAGTATGTTAAGGGCTCGCTGTGTTCTCATAATGAATATACAGCATTATTCACACTAGCCTGTGCCATCAGTCTGTGAAACAACCTAAGGGTAGGCAAATGGATGGATGGATGGGTAAAGAAAATGAGACGTGTGTGTGTGTGTGTGTGTGTGTGTGTGTGTGTGTGTGTGTATGTGCGTAAATGAATATGTAATAGATCACCACTCAGCCTTCAAATAGGAGTTGCTGCCACTTATGTAGGTGAATACACTGTATAAATATAGGTAAATACATTGTACAAAGCCATTCAACAGATGAAGCACGTGTAAATGAAGCAACAAGTGAGAACATAAAACTGAGAGAATGAGACCAAAGAAGTCAGGGAGCATTCACTGCCCCCCCCCCCGAACTTCTGCCTTTTGATATCTTCTTGTTTCTTCCCAGCATGCCACACCCCACACTGTTCTGCATCTGGTTTGGCTGTCTACTTTATGCTTATTATTTTACATCTCCTTTCTTCTACTCAACTATTGTAAGCCTGACAGAAGGAAGAGTTTAATAACCCAAGTCAGTGCCTCCTTGTGCAACTCACATGATGATTTAATGTTTGAGCAGTGCAAATTGGGTGAAAATTAAGTGGTTTCCACTATTTCTTTTTGTCTGATAGGACTGCCCACCCCACCCTTTTCTACTTGCTTCAGAAAGGAAGGTGTAGTTCTTTCTGAATTCCGCATTTGTCAGTTTCTGGTGAAGTGACCTTGAAGGACTATCAGAAACTTGCTATACCTGTTTTACGAAATTAAAATGAAAAATAATCTATTGCACAAAGTTAGCGTTGGAGTAAACAGTTCATGAACAGTGCTTTATCCATCTTCAGTCAACTGGACTGTTATTTTTAACATTCAATGCTAGGTATCCTTTCCGTGTTTTTAAAGAATGATGTTGTCTTATTTATCATTGAGTAATGATGTTTATAGGAAATATTGGGAGCATTTTCTTTACTTGAAATACTATGCTAGACATTGCTGAATAAGATAGGGACAGTGTCTCTCTATGCAGCTCAGAATCTAGTGAGTGATAAAGAAAGGATTATTGTTGATTAATTACTATGATTACATTTGACTTTTGACTCATTTGTCCCCATGTATAGCAGTCACAAACTCCTCCCTAAGAACACCATGACTGCCTTTGAAGTATTTCAGGGTCTCTGTGTGACAGTCTTCTGCCCCATCCTTCATCCGGTTTTAGTCACTCCGTACCTATGAAACACAGCTTTCTAGTCCATGCCTGTAGTATTTTCTCCTTTGCTCTCTTCCTGCACGGCCACATTAATCTTCTTTAAACACTGCTTTCATCTTGTCACTGCCCTGTTCAGGAACTCTAAATAGCTCACACAATCCTCCTCTGTCAAGTCCAAAGGCATCTGCTAACTTACAAGACTACCCATCATTTGTTCCCAGCTTAAGGGGCCTTCTGTGATCATAATGGTTAAGTGTGTAGGCATTACACTAATATTTTGCATAACTCATCTCGATTAAGTCAAGGCTCTTCCTAGAAGTGTTCGGATTTACAAATGAGAAGGAAGATTGTGACTGGCTAAGGACTCAAACATCTCAACTCGGTCTTTTCTCCTCCACTTCCAGTTCCTTTTTGGCAAGCCTTCAGCCCATGCTAGTCATTTGATCTCCAGTATCTTCCTCAGTCTATCAAAGTCCACATTTTGATTCTTCCCACAATCCCAATGCTCAGGTCCTATCTTGTGGACTGTCTTCTGTCTTTGCTGACTTCCTTCACTTTTGAGCTGACTTGTCAATCACCAATACCACCCGCACACTTGTATTACTTGTTATGCATGCCAGTCTTTTCGCAGTTACTTCCTAGGTACCTCATAATATTACTTCATATTCCCTCAGATGAATTCCATCATTTACTGATAACAGGTGATCATGTAGTATATATTTATTGATTGGATAACTTGGCATCCTTAGCATTTGAGGTATTGATGAACATATCCAGGAATGAATCAAGAAGCCTTAACTAAAAAGATAATTGTTCATAAGAGATATGAGGAATAAGACAGTATCTATAGGCATGAAGGAAGAAAAATAATTGTGAGCATATGGTTGCCTGGAATGTGACAAGAGACATAGCATAATACTGAATAAGCTTTGTTTCTTAATAGAGGTAGAAATGGAAGCCTTTTGTCATAAAATGTAGTTTGTGAGATTAAAAAAAGAGAATTAATTGCTCATGAACAGTAAATTTATTTTTAGTGTTAAGTCCAGACAGAAACTTCTTGTGGATTCTCATTAAGGGGACATAAGTTAAAGGAGTGAGCAATATTTTTAGCAGTGTCATTACAGAGGTTACTTTGAAGAGTTTCAGAAGAGTTCTACCTACAATGATGTGCAGTCTAGCCAGTGACATCATTGCAACAAAGTAAAATTCAGAAAGAGCAATTCTTCACATAGGGAACAGGGCAATCATGATGAATTTGACCCTAGAAACCTTAGTCGAAGGGTTGAGGGACTAACACTCAGAAAAGGTTCTGTTCCAAATCACTCTTCCAGGAATCTGGAAACAGATGCTGAAGTGCTGAGCTACCCTGAAGCCAGGAGACCAGATGTGGGAGGTCTTAAATATTTTATAGTCTTTTTTTTCAGGTATGTGATAGTCTAATTCTATTTAAGACTCTGGAATTTAGAAGCTTGTTGTATGTCTAGGCTACAATATTTTTGTTATTGTTGTTGTTGTTGTTGTTGTTTTTCTAGTAGGAACTAGAGAAGGTCCCAGCAAATCCAGCTGGAATCCTATGCCCAGTTTCTGTTTTGGCTGGGAACAGGACTAGTGGTGAAACAGAAGCACTGAGGGGGCCATTTGCATAAGGTTGGAGGAGGGTAGTATGGATGTGGACCACCTTAGTGGAGTTAGACTTGTCCTGGGATACACCTCCTCTCGGGGTGAGTGAGGAGAGGACAGGAAGATATTTTCATTGAGCTTTGTTCTCATTAGCATAGCAATTGTCCTCTGTATGTACAACAGTCTCCTGAGAGTACCTGTGAAGTATATAGTTCTAGTCCACTCCAGAACCTACTGAGTAGGTACCTGCTCTAAAGGGTCCTGGGCAGGCACATGCCCGATAAATTCCAAGGATCATTCTTCTCTAGACTAAAATTTATAAACCTCAGGATCATGGCTAAATGGGGCTGAATATACATTTCGGATTGAAGTATCTACTCTTAGATTGACCTGGAGCCCTCATTACACACAGAGCAACTTTAGTGAGTCTTAGAGGATTAGGCACCATTAAATTTTTTATGAAATGGAATGATGAAGTGTCTTGGAACAAGTCATTGAATTTTAAAACAGGATTTTTATGAGAGAACACAGACAGGGAAATTTAGAAGTCCTCTTAATAATGGAAGCAGGTACAAATTTAATGAAGGGGGTGAATTTTAATATGAGTGAGCAGCACATCCTGCCTTTTACACTCCTGTGAAGGGCATCTGGGAAGTTTTATTTTGGGAGAATGGAAGTCTAATGTCACCTCATGTGGCTAGGGAAATAATACCTTGGCAGGGGAGGAAGACAGACGGATTAGGTTGCCATAATAAGAAAAGTGACTGGATACTTAGACTCTAGAATGTTCTGCTGATTCCGGATACAATTTACCAGCATCAGCATAGATAGGTGGTGCACATTTTCCTTGGGCTTGATGGGATATAACGTACCAAGGCAAGCTTTGTTTGGTTTGAATACAAAACAGGTGTTTGGGTGCAACTTTGTGCAGCCGCCTCTGGGATAGGGAGGAGTTCAGCCCATGGTGCTGTTTGTTGTGAGATTGCTTCATTTGTTTATTGTGGTGATTTTAAATAGAGGGAGGAAAGAATTGGAGATAAGGCTTGAACCAAAGCAATCAGGCAGCTTCAGTAATGAAACTCAGGCTTTTGCATTAGGAAATCTATGCAATCCTGCTGCTAAAGCTCTTCTCTCTATAGGGATTCATCCAGCCTATTTTATCAGCTCAGTGGGGTTTAATGCCTCTCTACTCTGAAGGGTAAAAAGTGGAATTATCACCAAGGTAATGAACAGCACCCCTTCCATGCGTTGTGTGGTATTTTATTAAAAGCATGTTGCTTTGATCTTACATACCAGTTGCAATGTGTGAATATAAAATGCCAGAATAGCTCTCAATGGAAACATTTTCTTGTGTGCTAATTTGAAATTCCTCAAACAGTGTGCATTCAGGTGTGATGTTAATATTTTGTATCTTTGCTACCTGAGCATTTGATAAAGGTGCTGGTTGGCTGGTTGGTGCAGTAACGGATCTAATGGAGCTATGGTTTGGGGCAGGGCTGTCAGCCCAAGTCTGGGAGTGTTTTCTGATTTCCTTTCTAACCCCCTCTTTACCTTCCTGCTATTTCACACTTTCAGTATTTTCTTGTGCCTTTAGGCCATAGAGAATTCCAATTAGTGTGTCTATTGTGAATGGGCAAGCAGTCTCTTTCCTGTTAATAATCTCTCTTTGCTTTTTTTTTTTTTATATAAATTAACTAGTTGCTTGTAATGTTCTCACATTTTGATTCTATTCTCTGAAAACTTTAACCTACTTTTTTGTTTTTTGGGGTTTTTTTTTTTTTTTGGTGAACTCTTCCATCAGATCCATCTCCTTAGCATCTTAGTCCCCAGCTCATCTCCATCCTCATTCTTCCCAAACTTTGAGGCTTATGTTAAGCTCTAGGGCAGTTAATTCTACCCCAGCATGTTGGCTGGTGGAGAAGATAGACTTGTAAAATAAGTAATTAAATAAATAAGACAAGGCTGATGCCATGTGACAAGGTCAATGACAGAGGTGGTTGAAAATGACATGTAATTGGGGAATGTAATGTTTGAT
Source organism: Uromys caudimaculatus (assembly GCA_028551405.1). Taxonomy (NCBI): domain Eukaryota; kingdom Metazoa; phylum Chordata; class Mammalia; order Rodentia; family Muridae; genus Uromys; species Uromys caudimaculatus. The sequence continues at coordinate 95,454,155 of CM052702.1, forward strand.
TTTGATTCATCAGATCTTCTCACACCAAGGAAAGGAGCTATAAGAGCAGGATTATGAAGTCTGGGAAGAGTAGAGCTTTCAGAGATATTTTGGAGACAGCCTGGTAGTTCAGCAACCACAAAGTGGGTTGAAAGTCAGAAGATCAGCTGAAAGTGTGGTGCTTCTATTGTAAAAGGCCTCCCATGTACACTGGTGGGCTTGGGTCTTGCTTAGTGGCATTGGTTGGCCAGGATGAAATATTTACAAGGCCTCTTGGAAAGATTGCTCTATTTGGCATTGGTGGCCAGGAGATCAATTAAGTGTTTGCAGCAGGAGTCTCCAGCTTGCCTGAGAGGAACTATTGGCTTGAATAGACACTGATATGGTAATTGGACATTTGAGGCAGAAGGGCAGGGAAGGCTGCAATGAACCTGAGGTGTCTAACACAGGGGTCAGATGTCTCTTTGTCAACACTGATAAGGTACATGGGGGATAAGGTCATATTTTAAGGACAAGAAGTGAGTTATGGACTGGTACATACCTCTGGATGTCTACAGTATCTCCCATTAGACATTACTATTTAGTTAGTAAGGAGGCCTTTTGCTTAGGAAAGTTTAGATTTGGAAGTATGGGGGCTTAATATTGGCTAGTCTGAATCATGACATACAATGCTATTAATATCCATTGCTCATGGCACATCAATACAGAGGTGGCTTAGTTAGAGAGCGTCCTCTAATAATCCTTAGGTATTTCTCCATCTGCTATGTGTGTGGCAGATCTTCTCTGTAGTATATTTGCATTGCTGTACTTTTTCAGCCTAAATGAAGCAGAAGCCTACTGCTTCATCTTTGCTCAACATCAACACGTTGAGTATTCAGTGGGGAGAGGTGAACAAAACAAGGCCATACCACTCACCGGGCTCTCTTCTCTCCTCTCAGAACAGTGTAATCGCTTCCCTGGCTTCCTCATCACTTAGACTTAGCCATGTGACTAGCTTCTAGTCCTCAAAATAAGGAGAGAGAAGCTATGCCATTTTGAGGCAGAACATTTAAAAGTTAGATCCGCCATGGAGATGTCAGCTGAGATCGACCAGGTTTTCTGCAGGATGGTAATGAGCAGAGTTCCCATGTGACCCATTTTAGACCTAGAGTGAGTGAGAAATGAAATTTGCTCTGTTGAGCTATTGTCCTGGTTAGTTTGTCAACTTGACATAAGCTAGAGTTATTGAGGAAATCTCAATTGAGAAAGTGTCCCCAACAGATTGGCCTTGAGGGAAGCCTTGGGGAATTCTTTTATTATTGACATGAAAGAACCAGGCCTAGTTTGGGAGGTGCGTGCTCTGGCCAGGTGGGGTAGAGATAGAAAAGGTAGCTAAATGTGATCTGGGGACTGGGCTAATAAGTAGCATTCCTCAGTGGCCTCTGCTCTAGTTCTTCCCCATAAGTTCCTGCCCCGACTTCCCTTCATAGTGAACTATAAGGTTAAATTGAAATAAACCCTTTCCTCTTCAGACTGCCTTTGGTTGTGCTATTTAGTCACAGCAAACTAAGACAACCAGTAAAGCTGTAATGCTTGTTCTCAAAGAATGAACTATTCAAACTAATGGGTAACAAGCTAACCAAACATAAGTCATACCATCAGACCCTCACTAGTTAACTAGTTGCAAGCAAGTTACACAGCTTCTTTAACCCCTAGTTTCTTCGCTTTTAGGATGGACATAAGGCTATTATATTTGTCAGAACTTGGTGGGCATTCTTAGAGAAAGAACTGAACATACTTTATGAATAACAGGCAGTCTTTGTATTGTAGCCCAGCTATCCTTTCAGACACTTGCTCAATTTTAATGTATTGATTTTGTGATGCTGATTCCTCTCCTATTTGTATTGTGCTTAATCTTCTTGGACACATTGTCTAAATACTTATCTGAGCCCCCACTAATAAAGGAAAACAAGCAAGTACCAAGGACAGAGCTGGATAATATGTCGGTAGGGACCTTCTCACAGATACTCCCTTTCCCAGGAGAGCATTATTAGGCAGTTGCACAGATAATTTTTGGTATAAGCCTAACTCTCATGTTGGTACTGACAATATAGGGTTTTTAACATGAGGTTTTATAGAAAAGGATTACTTAATCAGTTACCTTGCTAAGACTGCATTTGAGAGAATCGCATGGCTTTTTAAATATTTGTAATCTAATGGATTAGTGTTGTTGCTTTTTCTTCATCAAGGAATATTCTGAGGTACATAGTTTCTCAACCATTCTCTTTGCTTCCAGTTTAATCCTGTTACATCCTATGGTAGCTATCACTCTGCCACACTCCTGTCTCCTTTTCTAATTGGCCTCTTCACTCAGATCATTTAAAATTCCAGTGGGTTCTGGAGAAATGGCTCAGCAGGGAATAGAACTGGTTGCTCTTCCACAACACCAGGGTTCAATTCCCAGCAATTAGCTGTAACTCCAGTTCCAGGAGATCTGATGCCCTCTCTGGCTACATTAGACACCAAGCATAGATATACATGCAGGTAAAATGCCTATACACATGAAATAATAATTAAAAAATAAAATAAGTAAATAAAACTTTTCATTGGTTTCACAAGACCATTGCCATGGTATAAAATATATGAAAAGCTTCATCCATTCTAATAGTACCTGAAAATCTAAATTTACATTAAGAAAATTTTTTTTAACAAATCCTTGATGGATATGGATGGAAAATACAACTCTTAAGAAATAGAAAAAGGGATGGTTGGAGTTTGTTCCAAAAAGTTCATTTTGAGGAACAAAATTGGTGGGTATTTGGAAGTGATGATTCCTTGAGAATAATGACACTGGCTAATATGGAAAAGAGAATTAGATTGAGTGGTAGCACATTCTTTTAATATTAGGAATTTAGGAAGTAGAGACAGGAGGATTGATGTAAATTTGAAATCAACCTGGGTACAAAGAGAATTCCAAGCCATCCAGTGGTATTTAGTGAGACCCTTTCTCAAATATGTGGATACAGATAGAAGAGGGAGGATTATTAATGAAGCAAAGGCATATATAAAGTAGAAACACTGGCTTTAGAATTAGGACAGAATTAGGAAATAAAAGGGAAAAAGGAAGTTTACTTCTTGTAAATGTCTGGTTGGGCTACAGAGTCTATTTTTTCCCCAGTATGATACACATCAGAAATATATTCAGGTTCTGAACAGATTTAAATAGATTTATGAATACACCCACAATAGACTATGGAGCACAGAGCAGGTCATAGCTTTATGGGACCCTGCATTCTGAGAGGGAGCACATTTCAAATGGTTCAAGAGTCTGACCAAGTTTAGACATTCCTTTGTTCTTGTTCTCATGGTGTAGTTTCTCAGAGAACAGATTAATACCCATGGGTTTGCTGGAGTCACAAACTACAGGTTCAACTTTATGTGTGCATATATGTGTGCATGCAGACATCAAAAAACACTGATGAAAAATCTGTGAGATTTCTAGGGAATTAGTCCACACTTTTTTTTAACCGTAAAGGAAGCTAGAAAATGTTGGAATGCATAAGCCTAATAACATACAGAGTCCTGCCCCTGCCCCCAGTTGAAGTGACATATCACCATGTCTTTTCCCCTAGGTAGCCAGATTAACTGGAGAAAGGAAAAATATGTGTGCTGGGCTCTGGTTAACCTGCTACTGTAGGGCGCTTTCCCATCAGCCCCTGCTAGCACCCTGTTGTGGCCCCCATACAACCTGAGTGATGGCCTTTAAAAATGACAAAGTGTGCTTCTTAGGTGGGGAGATTTAGCTGGCAATTAAAGAGGCATCCTAGGATTTTTTTTTTAAAGTAACAGCAACTTCATGATTTTATTTTCCTAACATCTGTTCTATTCAAGCCAAGCCTACTGTGGTGATCCTCATGGAGACAATTCAGCAGTTTCCTAGCAACCAAGTTTCCTGTGGTTTCCTTGGTTATGAGCAATGACATAACTCTTGTGGGTAACTTCAAAAGCACAGAAGAAAGCCCTCCTGAAGAATGAGGTTCCAAAAATTTCAGGTTGCTGCTTGCTGAGTGTCTATAAAGGATAAAATATCTCTTTGTGGACATTAATAATACTAATGAGTGATATGGATATTTTAGCATATAGCAATGTGTTCGATTTTATATACTTTTTTAGGTCTTTGTCATATACTTGCTCTCCACAACCCCCTCCAAAATGGCATCCTTTTCCTCTGTCTTCTAATGAACTTCTATCTTTAGTCATAGCCAGCAGGTAAAACATAGACTCTTGAAAACTGCAGACAAACTATTTGTGAAGACAGGAGAGGCCTAGTTGCTCAAGAATAGGACTTCCTAAAACTGTGATGTCTTTGCTAATCAAGCATATTTTAGAGACTTTGATGGCACTGAAGATTGTTGCTTGAGGTCATTAAGGAATTGTCAACTCCTTATAAGAGCTATGGAGGCATTTGGGAACATATTTAATCTAAAAAGGCAAAAGCTACAAGCTGGAGTCCAGAAAGTGAGAGTGGGCATAGAAAGAGAACATATTTCAGACAGTTGGGAATGATCCCCACTGGGGCCTTAGAGGCCAGACTGAATGCTTAGCAGAACTACCTGTGAGAAACCAATCAAAATATCCGTATAGTTGTGCCTTAGGATTTATGGCACAAATGCATCCTTTAACTGAAATGCTGAGCACCAAAAGGATTTTGAATTTTGGATTATCTGTATTTGGGAATGTTTGCATATACATGGTAAGGCATCTCTGGGATACCCAAGGCTAACAGCCAAATCCACTCATGTTTCTTTTATACTTTGCATGCATAACATGCAGGCAACCTGATACACTATTTTTAGTGCACCTGCATTTTTCAGCAGCCTATTACATGAGGTCAGATGTGGAATTTTCTATTTGTTCCTCATCCAAAGCTCAAAATGTTTTAGATATTGGAGCACTTTTGAATTTCAATTTTCTGATTAAATGTCTTCGTTCCATTTGAAATATGAAAAGCATCTAAGAACTTGGCTTGAGGTGACACAGCTCACAGTGTGAATGGGGTATTTGTACAGACCATACAAGTGGATGGTCTAGTTGACTTCTTGGTTTCTGTGTTAATGCACTGACTGAAAAAATAACTGGGTTTATTTCAACTTACAGATTGCAAGCAATTATCCAGGAAAGATAGAGTTGGAGCTCAAGGGGGGTGGGGGGGGAGCCTGGAGCCAGGGACTGAAGAGTAACATTGCTTACTGGCTTGCTTTCCCCAAATTGCTCAGTTTGATTTCTTATATAACCCAGACTCATCTACACAGCAGTAGTACCACCCACAGGGGGCTGGACTCTCCTACATCAATCATTAATCAAGACAATGCCCCTCAGACATTCCCACACAGAAATTTGATGGAAGCACCTACTCAATTGAAATCCTTTCTTCCCAGGTGACTCTAGTCCATGCCAATTTGACAAAAACTGCCCATCAGAGTGGGCAAACATCCAACACAGGGAATACTGAAGGCCAAATAGCAGCATCAGTAATCTAGGCCGGGATACTGGAATCCAATGGCCTAGAGCCAGGCATAGAGCTTCCGGATAGAAAAAGGAGAAGAAAACAGCATTTATTGAAGATAATTTGACAGTAGATACTTTATAGACAGCCAACCTCACAGGAAAGTAGGTATTATCTTCTCCCTTTTTATAATACTAAGCGGCTGAGGAAAAGATATTACATATTTAAAGATACTATAAATAAAAATCTCTGGATAACATTGTACCAGTGAAGCAGATTGAGATCTAGGAACTTTCTTAAGCTCTAAAACTGGCTATTTTTTTCCTGTGTGACACATCATATTTTTACTATTCTGTGAGGCAGTTTGAGCCAGGATCTTGCTATCAAGATGGCCTCAGTTATGATGATGGCTGCCCCTTGGCAAGTAGGAAGGCAAAGTTTATCCTTGTTTGCTCATCTTAGGTCTCCAGGAAATGGGCAACACTAAATTTAGAGTGGCTGAAGTAAATGCCCTTTGTACCCCAACATTTGTAATAGAAACACCTATTTACACATTTGTTCAATTAACTATTGTTTATCTTTGAAACGACATGCCTAATAACCACCTTGAAATTGATGGACTTGAAATTTTGACATATATATTTATGCAACCAGATGAGCAGAAACAAAGCAGTTCACACTTATAATATGTTAAATAATGAGAACAGGAGCCCAGAAATCATTTAGACCTCTAATGCCTACTCATTTATTCAGTAAGTTTTCCTTTATTCTAGGTACATTTCTATATAGCACGGAGATTCCCCTGAACAACACCCTTGACTTTGTGGGAAACAGACAGAATGTAACCTATAACGACTTATAATGCTCCCACATTCTGGGAGTCAGAGATGACATGAAGTTAAACAAATGAAAAAGAGAATAAGAGTGAGCTAGGAAAGGCTTTCTAGGGAGTAAGATAAGATGGAAGAGTAAGGAATGGCTAAGAGATGCTTAGATCAGAAAGACGGCTCAAGACAGAAGACACAGAAAGCTGAAAGTCTCTGAAACTCATTACAGACTTGGGAGGTTAGAAGAATAATACACCTAAGATTTAATAAAAACAGCGATTAATGTTTTTTCACATTAAAAAGTGAGCTTCCTGTCATTGTTAAGAGAGATGTTCAAACAAGTTCCTAACGTTGACTCCATAGGACTCCAAATCTGATCTTGTTTAATTGGACAGCTAGATGGCAGGTAACTTCACAGCAGCCTTGGGTTGCTAAGTCACTGTCATGATTTACAGACGCTAAGGATTAGGTTAGAGTTGTGTAAGGATGTCTGAGTGAAGGTCTTCTGTTGGTTGCACACTATCTCATAACTTTGCAAGCACTGAATTTTGGGATTTGAAAACATCTCTGAACTAACCTGCAGTTCCATGAAAATGATGAATACTTATAGACCTGGCTATCACCCGGTATGTTTCAGTCACAGCAGCATGGCTTGTCCTCATATTCTGTGCCACGGTGTAAGTTGGAAACTGAGGAAAACAAAAGGCATGACTTCCTAAGTCCCAGGAGGTCACAGACTATTAGGTAATGAATCAATGTGGTGTGATTTCAGGACTAATATATTTAGTCAGAATGGGAAAACTGAGGCTAAATGGCAAGGCAGATTTTTTCAAAGTCCAGACTTATATAGCAGAGGTAACCTAAGCTTTGTCCAGTATCACTCCAGAATCAGAGGTCTTAATTACTACTCTGTGCTCTATGGCATCATTAATTTCCCAGAATAACTAGTTTAAGCTCCACAGTAAGAGGTAATGCATTCAACGGAAAGTTCCTTTTGAACTAATGGAATCTCCTGTGGCTTCTATATTGCAATCTTGAGGAAGCTGTTTAACTTCTCTAAGACTCAGTTTGCTTACCTGCAAAATTTGGGTACTCATCCTTGCCAAACTGTAAAGAAAAGGACTGGTATAGAGTGTGTAATACAGAAGAAAGCATATCATACAAGCAACCACTTCAGTGTTAGAGAGGAAACCAAGTTAAGAGGAATTATATCACGTGTCTAATAGTGCAATGTCCAGCACACAAATCAGGCATAGTGGTGAGTATTTCTTTCATTAAAATATAGAAAAGACTTAGTAAAGTGAAAACACACAAAAAACTTGCCAAATTTTCTTATGAATCTGTAATATTATTTATGTAGCTAATTTTTAAATTTTGATATTGGGTTTTTTATATATAACATGATATATACACATATAAATATATAGAGATAGAGATGATATAGATATAGATGATATAGATTAGAGATAGAGATAGATAGATAGATAGATAGATAGATAGATAGATAGATAGATAGATAAATAGATATTTTTGCAACACAGAGACACACACCAGGGATTGCTTATCTCCTTGTTTTTATATTACTTTTATATCCTTGGTCTTTGCCTCCAAGTACATGAGGACAGGCCTTCTATATTAGCAGATACACAAATCAACTGCTACAACTGATGTTGTTTTAAACTCTGCTAACATTAAGTGTATCATCCTCCAAGGTTTTGCAAATACACACAGTTACCTAATTATGGCAAAGATAATTCTGCTCAAAATGACATGGGTCTCCTCAACTGTGACACATGGCCAGCTCTAGTGAAGTTGTGGTATAAGTATAAAAACGTATTCAATTTGTACATATTCAATAATAACTTTTTGCCTTATATTGACCATATTTTGATATATCAGATAAACTGATTTTAATTACCTCATTTGTCTATTTTTGAGTGTAGATAGTAGAATATTTAAGTCATATATACATATACATATACATATATATATATATATATATATACATATATATATATATATGCCTAGAATTACATTTCTATTGGGTAACTTATGTAGAATATTGTCATATCTAAAAATCCTTCTTCTGCCACATTTTAGCCATCTCTTTCCACCACCTCATCACTTAGCAGCAACAGATGTTCTTTCTTTCCCTGCATTTTTTCTAGAACATCCAATAGTGCATAGCTTTCTGTTTCTTTTTTTTTTTCCAGTTGGCATAACATTTCTGAGATTCACTCATTTATATTTTTGTATATATTCATCTCACCCTCTCCCCCACTGTGTTCCACAAGGACCGTACCTTCCATGTGGAGCTCAGAGGATAATTTATAGTAATCAGCCGTTTTGTCCCATCACATGAGCTCAGGAACGGAACTCGGGTCATCAGGCTTGGCGGCAAGCACATCCTATGTCTTATGAATCAGTAGTTTGTTCCTCTATTGGTAAGGAGTATGCCTGAGCAAATATTCCACAGTTTATCCATCTGCCTTGCAGGTGGGCGTCACTTGGGTTATCTCAAGGTTTTGTTCCTAACTGTCCTAGGTTGATAGGAACCTGTGGGAACAGGCATCTATCTGTATTGGATAAACACTTGAGAATGAGATTACTGGCTGGCATGGGAAATGCATGTTCAACTTCAGATGAAACTGCCAAATTTGGGAAATGTTTGAAGCATCTCATACCTCACTCATGAACTAGAATTTCAGTCACTTCATGTTTTTATCAGTTTGGGATGGTCAGTCTCACATCATGGCAGGCACTAGTATGGACCCTCCAAGGCTTTCCATCATGGTAGGTTTGTGGTGTGATTTTCCTGCTGCTAATGATGCTCAGGCCCTTCTCATGTGCTTAACTATCTTTCCTGTTTCTTCCTCTTTGAATAATTGTGGCTCCAGAGTCTTGCACATTTTTTTAAAGTTTAATTTGCTCACCAAATTGAAAGGACAGAGCTCTCTGCACACCTATGTATAGTGGATCCTATGTCCTGCTCTCTATTTCTCCTATAGTGTTTTACCTATGAGCAATGGAGTGCCCTGTGGACTTTTCATTACTTAGAGTGTTGGGTTCCATGACTTTTTCTTTTCTCTACTCTGCTTTGTCACTTTATGGCAGGTGAAATAGAATGTATTTATAGTCACATATTTCAAAAGTCTTTGTCTGTACACTCTATTGGATCTCTTTCTGTTTACATTTTTTAATTCATTGTCCTATATTTCTTTATTAACTTATAAAGATTTTATATTTCAAATTGTTTGTGTCTTCGTTTGACTATATTTTTCCTGGCATAGCTAGTCTACTTAGAATCCATTTGATTCTTCTGGAGTTTGTTTTTTAGACCTTAGAGCAGGTCTGTAGCCATCATTAGTCAGGGGCTCATTAACCTGTACCATTACAGTGGTAACTAAGAGATGATTCCTAATGATGCTCCCCATAATGACAGCAGCTGGTGGAAACAATTCAGGATTAACTGAACGCAAGCTCCCAGAGTTATTTGGACTGAGATTCAATCACAGTGTTTTTCCCTCATTGTATGTGTGTCAAAAGTCAGTCAAATTCAAGGGGATTCCAAAGCCCTACCTCTGTATCTCGCTCACTTCTGGCATTAGGGCTTGTAATGCCTCTGTGGGTGTTCCCTTAACTCATCAGTGTCTCTGGAACATGTCTTGATCCTCCTCTATAAACTATACCCTTTCAACTGCTTTTAGGCAGTACCCTGATATTTATGGAATTCACTGTTTCATTACTTTTGCTAAGGAAACAGTCAATTGTTTGATTGATTTGGTCAAGATTTTATTATTTGAGGTGAGAAGGCTAATCTATGCCATTATTTGTTCACGGCTGGAAGCCTTCACTATGAAAAGAATTGTCTTTGAAATGTACACATTTCACATGCAGCCTGATTTTTCCTTTTCATCAGCAGTTCAAAATACTAGCACTCCTGATAGCTCTTCCAGAGTTTCATTTTGAAATTTTGCTCTCTAGATCCCAAGAATAAGAATAATAACTTCAGCATCCAAGAAAACACTTTCATATATACTCTAGTGAGTGTGCCCATTTCTAAATATTTATCTAAAGCTTTGATAACGTTTAAAAATTACAACCTTAAAAACATTTTGACTGAAGCATTATCTTTTAACTTTCCCAATTGCCTTGGTTAAGGGTTCTTTCCCTGTGAGAAAACACTGCAACCAGAAGCAAATTGAAGAGGAAAACATCTATTTCATCTTACAACTCTTAAGTCACACTCTGATGGAGGGAAGTCAGGGCACGAACTCAAGCTAGCCAGGCAGTGGTGGCACACGCCTTTAATCCCAGCACTTGGGAGGCAAAAGCAGGTGGATTTCTGAGTTCAAGGCCAGCCTGGTTTACAGAGTGAGTTCCAGGACAGCCAGGGCTACACAGAGAAACCCTGTCTCAAAAAACAACAAACAAACAAACAAACAAACAAACAGGCAAGACCTGAAGCTGAGGCCATGGAAGAACTGTGCTTATGGGTTTGCTCACCATGGTTTGCGCAGCCTGCTTTCTTTACCAACTCAGGACCATCTTTCCAAGTGTGGTACTGCTCACCCTCCATGGGATGGGCCCACCATATCAATCATTAAACGCCCCAAGGCTTGTCTACAGGCCAATAATCTACTGTGGGCATTTTAGAACCTGAAGTTCTGTCTTTCCAGATTCCTTCAGCTTGTGTCAAATTGACAAAACCAAACCAAACCAAACTCTCAGTTCTATTTCCATAGTGTGATCTTAGCTTTATTACACCATACAAAAACTTATCATACCTCCTGCAGAAATACACACACACACACACACACACACACACACACACACGCACACACACCTGGACACAAGGAACTGAATCATTGTAATTCGTTTCCTCTAAGTTCCCAAAATTAAATCTGTAAGTTAGATCACTTTTTGTACTCTGGCTTGTTGAAAGTTGTTGGGTTAACTGGTGGGGTGTAGTGAAGTCCCACGTGTCCACCCCGAACTTGGGGCCCCTCGGAGAGGTGGGACAAGGGCAGTTTGACCATGCTCACCCCATGGCACCACTAGGCAGGTGTCGGGCTATGAGAAGCCACCGTGGAACACTGCCCTGGGGGGTGGAGGAGTGCAGACTGGGGTCCCGGGGACCGCATAGAACTGGCTCCATCTGGTTCCCATGCTCTTGGGCATCCCAGGCACCACTGGTTGCCAGGAAGAGCTGAGAAAGAAGTGAGGGCCCATGGGCTGGGGCTGGCCTGGGTCGAAAGGGGAAAAGCAGGGAGGAGCACGGTTGGATCTCGCCAGGGACCGGGTTCTTGGCTTGGTGCTGGCTAGCTGGGTTGGCTTGGTTTGGTGGCAGCTGTGGCTGGGAGTACTGGGAGGCCTTCTTCGGGAGACTAGACATGGCTCTTTAGACTAAGGCCTATTCCATTGTTCCCCACAGTGGATCCCGGTAAAGAGAGACAGTCCAGGGTTTCAGGGCATTTATTGTCATGACAGAGAGTGGCATGAGTGAATCCATACCACCACCCCCTGTGGGAGGGTCGAGGTTGAAATAGTGGCTGGGAAGGGGAGTGGCTAAGTCTCTAGGTGCCTCATTAACATGGGGATGTCTTGAGGCTATGTGACCACACCTCTACCTGTGGAGGGGTTTGAGGCTATGTGACCAGTAGTCACAGACCTATGGAGAGCTGCAACCTCATGTCAGGAGCCTGGTTTCCAGGAGCATGGCCAAACGCCTGCCATCCCTTACAGGGTTATTTCCTACTGGGTCCACTGGGGTTTTAAACCTTAGCTCAACCAGAAACCAGGCTGCCTTTCACGGTCCCACAGAAAGTCTTAAAACTAAGTAGTCATATGCCATTCAACACATTTCTGATCATTCAGAATCATATACATTTTATATATATATTACCTTGTTCTAATATATCTTTCTTTATGTTATCACAGTTTTAGAAAGTCAATCTCATGGACAACAGGAAATCAAAGGATGGTTTCTAGAGGCTGGAGGTATGAGGATGGGAGGGGACACAAGGAACAGGAACTGTAGATCAATGGATGCAAATAACAGTTAGACCTCTGAAATAACTTTCATATGATTTTAATATCAAATGCATTTTAAAGCTAATACCTGGATACAGTTTGTTTGTCTGATTTGACAATATTACATAATAAGTTAGTATTCAACATATTGATAATAGAATAATTTCCCTGATTATGTTTTCATTTTTTCAATACTTTAGTGAGCAGGAGGCAGATTTAAGCCATAATTCTATTCTTCATTGATACACATATCTTTCTCACCTTTGATGGTCCCTCACAGTGTACCTCACTCTGATAGTCTGTCATTTCACTGCTTATTCTGTCAAGCCCTTTGTTAAATGCCACTGCATCATGGAGTGTTTGTTAGCCACCTTTCTTTATTTAGAATATCCTCTTTCTACTTTTCTCTTTTAGTTTTTAAAATAGATTTATTTCTTTTATTTCACGTTCATTGGTGTTTTGTCAGCATGTATTTGTGTACAGCACTAGAATCCCCTGGAACAGAAATTGCAGTACAATGTAGGTACTGAAAGTCAAACCTGAACCATCTTGGAAGAACAGCCAGCACCCTTAACCTCTCATCCCCTCTACTTAATTCTTTTTAAAAATAGCTTTTATTTTATGTATATTTCACATGCATTGGTATTTTGCCTGCAAGTATGTTGCGGGAAATATTAAAAAGAACTTGCCAAGTCTCCACACTCCTGCTTCTCTCAACCTGCCAACTCTCTGGCCTGTCAGGTCACAGGGCTCCTACCCAGTGCTCTCATCTCAGTAGTCTCTTAGCCTGCCAACTCTCCAGCAGGGGGAACCCCCAAAGACCTCTCGCTTCCATGCAATGCCCCATGCACCCCATGGTCAGCCATCTCAACACCCAAATACCAGTAGAATTAAAACCCTTAAGCTTATAGTTAACCAAGTCAGATTTATGTATCAATAAAATCACAATTTACAAGATGTCAATACAATCATTTCAGAGCCAACTGATAATGATGAATGCTTAATCCCAATAATTCTAACCTTGTGATATCATAACTGGTTGTAGCTGGTCACCTCCACGCTGGTTCACATCAGCTGCCATCTTCCTTCCTTTTTTCTCCCAGGGACACTGTCTCTGCAACTCTTAGCTCCGCCTCCCTTTTCCCTGTCCAATCACAGGCCTCCTCTGCACTAATGTAATTGGACAGGGAAAATCATGCAACACATGTATGCCTGTGTGAGGGTGTCAGGTCCTCTGGAAATGGAGTTATAGACAGGTATGAACTGCCATTTGGACACTAGGAATTGAACTCCAGTGGAAGAGCAGCCAGTGCTCTTAACTTCTAAGTCATCTTTCCAACCCACAATAGTTTTCTCTTCTTTCTTTTTTATCCTTTTCTTTTTTGAGACAAGGTTTCTCTGTGTAGCTCTGGCTGTCCTGGAACTCACTCTGTAGACCAGGCTAGCCTTAAACTTATAGTGATCTCTTGTCTGCCTCCAAAGTACTGGGATTAAAGGCATGTGTCGCCATCTACTTTATTATTTTAATCTGCCTTGTTTTATTCCACAGCTGTCATTGTTCTGTGTTAATATTTTCATTTCACCTCCTCCCCTTACCTCAGAGTAAGCTGTAGTCTATGACTTGGACTTGAGCCTGAGAATTCATCAGTGTGTGCAGTACCCGTGCAGAGCTCAGCATTGTAATGACTCAATCAGTGAATGAATGAATGAATGAATGAATAGTATGGGACCAATCTAAATGTTAAAGTTCAGCTTAAATATCTAGTGTTTGGCTAAGATTTCCTTCTGTAATCCATCTGTGTTAGAATTTGTCAAGTTCTAACTCTACTTTATTTGTGATTAGAGTAACCTCTGTGTAGAATTTAATCGCCCATCTTCCCCAAAGTACTATTGCTGAGTCAAGATGCTGAGTCAACATTGATTTACGCAAATATTGAGGTTTCCACCCAAGATCTTAATAATTAATTTAATAGACATAAGTTGGTTAAATAGTAATATCATTTATCATTTGGGAATTGTTTTAAAGAAAATATGTCTGCCTTGAAGTAGCACTCTGACTTAAATGTGGAATTTCCGTTCTAATATTTTCAGATAAGTACTCAGTTTGAAGTGTTATGAAAACATAACTAGTCCCAAACAGACTTGATTTTGAAAATAAGAAGCTGCCATTTATGCTACACATGGGAAACATTAACACTGATTTTGTATGAGATGAGCTGAGTTAGTGAACCGTGGTGTTGTAGTACTAGGTGTCTTTGAAGTTTGCAGGAATTACCATTAAAGCCTTTTAGTCACATATTTTGAACTTAGGTGAAAAAAATCACTGGGGATATTTGTAAAACCCTGATGGGCAGCTTCTGTTAACATGGCTCTAAAACATGTCTCTTTACATGTATTTGGAACTGACATCTATATTTATTTCATAAAGCAATACATGTCTTTTGTTATTAAAATAAAACTGATACAGAAGGAATCTGCAGGGTCACTCAGAGATGCTTCTTCAGTTTACAGGTGAGAAAACCCCACACATTTTCTAGAGTTGAAGTGTGTCTTTTTCATGATCACTTAGTTAAATACTGATAAATCTGGAAGCTGGAAACCTTCTATCCAATTTACTAGAGATCATGCCAAAATATAATTTCAATAGTAAATTTTACCTCTTTGGGAATTAATTATATAAATGGACCTATCCTATGGTTCTTTATGAAAATGACATGTTATACAGCTGCCAAGCTTGTTGTTTGTGATAGAGTAAACACTAACCTCCCACAAAGAGTATTTAGCTCAGTTGGGGGACTGGAGAGTATACATGTTTGTAAACTTGACCTTGTTAAACACTGTTCTCTGCCATGAAAGAGCCACCAAGGCTCCTCACCTAAAGATTAATATCATTGACATAGTTGAGCATAAGAAATGCACAAAAGACATCCTGCCCTATAGAAGTGTCACCTGGCTTCATCTCTGTGTGCTTACCTATTTAGAGCTCAAGGACCTGAAACAGGACTATAAAATGGGTGTTTCCAATGCTTTTGCTCTCCTCCTTGCATGAAATAAAATAGAAAGACTACAAGTTCAAATTCACCCCGAGACATCTAGCAAAACCCCTGCTTCCAAAAGTTTAACAGAGAGACAAATACTGGCCTGGAGTGACGCTCTCAGAATGAAAAGGAATGTTTTCCTGATTGCTGGCACTGATACAGTAGACACTGAGTCAGCTTGGTAAAGTTGGGAGGAGCCCTGGTTGTTCAGTGAAAACTGTGGCAATTTGCATCCTGTATCTAGTATTTATTACATGACCGCCAAGAAAACAAGCCAATCAATGTAAGTAATACAGTACAATAAAAGGATCGGGCCCAATATCTCTCTCTCTCTCTCTCTCTCTCTCTCTCTCTCTCTCTCTCTCTCTCTCCCTCTTTCTCTCTCTCTCTCACTCTGTGTGTGTGTTTGTGTCTGTCTCTGTCTGTCTCTCTGAATCTCACTCACTCTCTCTCTGGTGTGTATGTTTATGTCTGTCTCTGTCTCTCTCTGTCCCTGTCTCTCGCCTTGTTAGCCCTTTGGCTATATATGAAATCCTTTTTCCTGTACTATTGATAACATTCTATTATGCTCATCTGTCACTGTCTTGACTGCAGTCTCGATGGTGGACATTGAACAAAATTTTAATTACTTTAAATAAGCAAGATATTTCAATATTCCTTGCTAATCACTGTTCCTGATCATTAAAAGATGAGATAATTAATGCACGGATGTTAGAACAGAGTGTCTGAAAAAGTGTTTAGGATGTCCTGGTGGAACCATGTCTGAAACAAATCACAGATGTCCTGAGAGCATTTTAGAATGATTTTCATTTCAGAAATGTATTAAATTACATATGAGAATATAAAACGTTAAAATAATAGTTCTGTAGGTGAAGTTAAAGGCTGCTCTAACACTGTAAGTTTTTGTTTTTCTTTTTGATTAGGCTCTCAGGGGCAAAGCTAAATTTATGACTTTCTAAGGTGGTTCTGGTTACGAAAGGAACAAGTCATTTCCTGACAACATTTTACAGTTGAAGTATTAGGCTTAATGTAAACTCCCAGCAGTATTGCAGGGCCCGATATCATAAAATCTGATGGTTCTAGCAAATCATTGTAAATCTTCATAAATGCATAGCATTCTGAAGGAATCCCAGCTTTTAAATCATCACCTAAGCCTTGGTTTTCTTAAAGGATACAAGCAAGTAAGAGCTTGAAAGGGAAAAATAAAAAAACAAAACAAAACTGGTCTTCTGCATAAGGAAGAGTGAGTTAGAACTGAAAGCTCTTTACTGCCCCAATATCTACAACCAAAGTAGCTTTAGCTATACTGGATATGGAATGCTATTATATATACCTCATTGCAAATGTCCACTCTTGGGAGAAAGTAGAAGAAGGCAGACAAGGGACAGGCTCCACAGTCACACATCTGTTCACTACTAAACAAGCCATTAATGTGACTGTGTGATCTGATGCAGGACACACGTGTGTGCTTTCTGTAGCGAATGGATGAGGAGGCTTGGTGTCTAAAGCATAGATGCAGAAATCAAACCACTTGTATTTCCGTTCTCCATACACAGTGACATTTAGACTAGCCTGAGAACTTTGACTTCTCTGAGCTGTCATGATAACAATCATATCTACCTCATAGTGTTGTCAGGAAAACACTTCAGTGAGATGTACACAGAGTAAAGGAATTTAATATATGGGGAGCACTCAGTGCCGTTATCTCCCATTTCTATTAAACAGCAACGAGGAGGGAGATACTGCTGGCCTCACACTGCTTCAGCTCTCTCTCTCTCTCTCTCTCTCTCTCTCTCTCTCTCTCTCTCTCTCTCTCTCTCTGTGTCTGTGTGATGCTTATGTGTCACAGAGCATGGGTACAGTTGTGTGCTTCTCAACACACCTGGTATAACAGCTGTGCTTCTCACTTCTCCCATGAGAACTGATGGAGACAGTAGAGCAGCAGTTCTCAACCATGGACCATGACCTCTCTGGGGACCGAACAGCCGTTATACAGCCTTATCATATATCAGATACCCTGCATATCAGATATTTACATTGCAATTCATAACATTAGCAAATTACAGTTATGAAGTAGCAACGAAAATAATTTTATGGTTGGAGTCATATAACATGAAGAACTGTATTAAAGGGTCACAGCCTTAGGAAGGTTGAGATCCACTGCTATAGAGGTTTCTGAAACATGGATTAGATAGGTCAAGAGCTAACTATGGCAGCCAATTTCAATAGGGATGAAAGTTACTTTGAAGCAAATGAAAAACCATGAACACCACCATGGGGACTAAATCATCTGATAAAACACCTTTAGGTTATTTATAGACACATGATGAAACAGTACTGCTTTCATCACACATTCAAGACAAATTCTTACTATTGTGAAAAGACATGATGCCCGAGGTTAATAAAAACCTTTTTATGGGGCTAGTGAGATGGCTCAGCTGGTTAAGAGACCTGATGCTAAACCCAACAACCTTAGTTCGAATCCCAGAACTCATGTGGTGGAAAGAAAGAACTGACTTCTACAAGTTGTTCTCTGAGTTGTACCAATGCTCTGTGGCATACAAGCATAACACACACACACACACACACACACACACACACACACATACACTATTAAATGATGTAAGTTTTGAAGTGGCTTTAAAAATAATTGTCCTGTATATTTTAAAATAATTGATATCCATTTCTCTTTTATTGTGGCAAAATATGTAAACAACACATGTTTTGTTTTGTTTTGTTTTTTAACATTTTAAGAATTTTAAGGAACACCATTGAGTGGCCCAATTACTTCTGAAGTATAACTCCTCACATCCATTTCCAGAAAGTATTATCCTCCTGACTATAATTCTTTACGCTTCATGGTATTTTCTCTCCACCATCCCCCAAATAGTAGCCACCACACTTCAACATGTTCTCTTTCTATGCCATTTGACTACTCTAAATATTTCTTAGATATGCAGTTATCTCAATATTTTCTTTTGGTATTTTACTTGATACCATGTTCTCAAGATTCAGCTCTATGTTAGCATCAATTGCAATGCCCTTCCTTTTAAAAGCTGAATAATACTCATTGTTTGCTCACCCATATAGCTACTGATAAATACTGCCTTGTTCTCCTTCCCGACTTCAGCAAATGTCTTAGTTAGGATTTCCATTGCTATAAAGCTAGCATGACCAAGGCAATTCATATGAAGGACACCATTTCACTGTACCTGGCTTATCAATTCTGAGGTTCAGTCTATTGTCATCATAGCAGGAAGCATGACAGCATCCAGACAGGCATGGTGAGAAAGGAACTGAGAGTTCTACATCTTGTTTTGAAGGCAAACATGAGAAGACTGACTTCCAGGCAGGTAGGAGGAGGGTCTCAAAGTCTGCGCCCACAGTAACACACTTCCTTTAGCAATGCCATCCCTACTCCAGCAAGGCCACACCTACTCCAACAAGGCCACACCTACTCTAACAAGGCCACACCTACTCCAACAAGGCTATATCTCCTAAATTGCCACTCCTTGGGCCAAGCATATTCAAACCACAGCAGATAATGCTTCTATAAACATGAGTACCTGTGTCTACAGACTTTTATTTACATTACATTATTTACATTACAATAAAATGTCTCCTATGTGTTTCAAGTTAGTTATGGGTTTTACATCAAAGTATTCAACTTTGCTTCATGGTACTCAAACACTTGCAGTAATCATTTTCAAAGGGGAAAAGTCTGGCACAAAGGTCTGTAGTTTTAGCTCACAAGCAGGATTTTGGGCCTTATATAAAAGAACATTACAGTGAGTGCGTAGGTCAGAGGAAAAGGCTCAGTTCATGGCAGTCATGAATCCAAAGGAGAGAGAAGAGCTAGACACACTCCCTCAAGGCTGGGAGTTAAGGGTGCTTTCTTTGTAATCACATGTTTGGATCCCAGCACCCCATCCCCCACTCCATATCTGGAACCTGAGTCCTAAAGCAGGTCAAGGCAAGAGGATTTCTGCGGTTTGATAACTTTCAGTCCAACCAAGAAAACTCAAGTTCAGTAAGGGAGCCTATCTCAAAGGAAAAGGTAAAAGTGATAGAGGATGCTTAATGTTCTTGTCTAGCTTATGCATGTGCTCATAGGCATGCACACCCCCATCCCTAACACACAAATAAAGTGTGCATCTTTAAAAAAGAAAAAGGAAGCCCACTTCCTTTCACAAGGCCCCACCTCCTAAAGATTCTACCACCTCCCAATGGTGTTTTAGATTAAGGACTAAACCTCGAACACATAGTTCTTTTGGGGACACTTACCAAAACCATACCCTTGAGCAAATGTGTGTGTGTGTGTGAGAGAGAGAGAGAGAGAGAGTGTGTGTGTGTGTGTGTGTGTGTGAGTGTGTGTGTGTTGTGTGTGTGTGTGTCTCATTTAGTTGATGTTAGCATGCTGCCTTAAAATAGTGGTTATTGAATTTCAGCATGCATAGAGTCACCTCCGTGGATTGCTTGTCAAACAGATTGCTGGAACCTGCTCCAGGGCTGCAGAGTAAATCTCAGATAGGCCTGAAAACTTGTATTTTAATCATTCACGTGACCTCCGGATACTGTCCCTGTTGGGCCTGGGACATCATTTTAACCACCACTGCTTTAGAACAGTGTCTTTCTGATAAAAGCAACATCTGATATTGCTGGTTTCAGTACCTCTGTCTCTTTGAGTAAGCACCCCTTTCTTCACCAAGAAACTGTGGTATATCCATAAAGCATAATGCAAAAATTCTCTGCATATATATGGATAGATGTCAGGATCCTAGTGATAATCTGATCCCTCTCAAACAAATACTTTAGGAGATTCATCATGTATAAAGAAAACCATGGGAGGTAGTTTAGCTGTGACGCTGTAAATGGGAAGGCCTCTGTCATTCTACAAGTCTCATGAGCTGAGGGAAGGGATGAATCCCATGCATAAGTGAAGAGTGTCATATAACACATGGGACTTTTCATTTGTCCACAGTGACTCCTGGAAAGGAGGCCAAGAAATGGTTTTCTGGTTCTGCCTCTTCTCCTCATGGGCCGAAGTGGCACAAGGAAGCCAAGTACAGTTACTCAGGGAGGTGAGCCTTTTCCAGCTCAAGGAAGGACAGTTTGTTTGTGTGGAAGGATCAAACAGAGGCTATCTGGCACTCTGAGGACAGCAAATAAACTCCCTCCCTTCTGGATCTTTTTACCATAGTGATTACTTTTTAACCTAGTTAAATTTCTTATTCTGTCAGAAGTGTGTCTCAGAGTATGAACTCAAATTGTGTTATGTTGCTTTCCAGTCTTGAGTAGTGACATCTAACAAAAAAATGTTGATTAGTTGCATTCAGTACAGTGAAGGCTTTTGTTTATGTCACAAAACATTGGCAGATAGGATTCCATATAGAGGGGAGCTTTGAGAAGAGGAGCCCTGAATCCTGATAGGCTTCTTGGCCATGAATCTTTAAGACCCTACACATGTGACTTCATTGTCAGGAGATTAAAAAGGCTCATATATTTTCTGGTCAGGTATTTTTTTGTGTGTGTTGCCAGGTTGTGGCTTCTTAGCAAACAATGACCAATGCCAGAGTTTGCCAAGTCACCATTTCCCAGTAGCTTTTATAACACCAAGTCTTTTATATTAGAAGGTCATTATTTGTATGTTCAAAAACCAAATGAAACCAAACCAAAAAACCTAGACTGCTGCTATTTTAGAACCACTACTTTTAACCTACAAATTAATTAAAGGAAAAAATTAACCAAATAAGCAGTGTACACAGGTTGATTAACTTATACACATTGAATGACAGGAAGCCAAGACTCAAATGAGATATTTGGAATATTATAAACCCTCTGTGCTTAAGTTAAGCATGTGAGCTGACCTTGGCCTGGAAATACAGTATTTGTAACAGCTTAGAAACTGTCCCAACCTCTCAGCCAACTATGCTTGGTTCATTTTGTTTTATTCTTTATATTTCAAGCATTTATTCACAATAATGAACTAGAAGAAATTATTCAGTGAACATCTACTTTCTCAGGTTGTAGTGAGGACAGAAAGGGGTCACTATTTTCCACCATTGTGACAGGGAGCATTGGAAAATGTCTAATGCAACATTTGAAGAACCACATAAGCACAGTTGTTAAAACGTGCCATGGGGTAGTATTGAAAGTGGATCATCAGATTTACTGTTGATCTACCGATGTCCCATGAGGGTTTTCCTTTCAGTTGCATAGTCAAGATGACAGTCACAGATGGTGAGGACACACATGAGTGTACAGGATTTGCGTCCATGGAGGCTGTGTGATGTTTGTAATGCATTGTAATACATTTCCCTCTTAGCTCTTCAACTTCTGTGTTGCCCTCCTGTGTTATGTGTAGCACCAACATACAGCCTTATTGCATTTGATCATTTTGAAGTACTCTAGGGTTACGGTATGCTTCCTGTTTTTAAGGAACGACCTCCAGAATAAACCAGTGGAGGAGGTAGTGTCCTGCCCACTTTACCTACAAAAACAAACTCAGAGAAATGTGAGGATACCTAAGATACCAGCGGGAGTTAAATAGCCAAACAGAGCTGCAAGCCAGGTCTCCCACTTCAGAATCTAGTGGGACTGCACTCTCCTGTATAGATTGGCAGCTTCTGAAAGGGCCAAGGCACTTTGCTGTACTTTTCTCACTCAATGTGGAGTTTTTGAGACACTAACTTTGCATTTAGAATTCTCTAGCCCTGAAAGGTGCTTTTCCCCAAGGGTTTGAATCCAATGTGCGAATAGCATCTGAAAAGGTTAATCTGTTTACCCAACCAGAGCAGTTTGCTCTGTAGAACAAACCAGGAGTTGTCTTGCTAGCCTGCTCCAGATGTCCTATGCTTGGAGCGGCTTTATTTGCATTTGATATTTAAAAGCTGGTAATCAATTTACAATTATAATTGCCAACAAGATTTTACTTTAACTAGCACTTTGTGAAGGAAAACATCAATTTACATTATCCCACAGTGTTGGAAAATATCTAATGAGTTATAAAACAAAAATGGGTTTCATCAGGACAAGTGAGTACAAAATTGCTGTGGCTACCCTATGTTTTAATCATTTCCTGATCCAAGATCCTGTGATTTTTATACAGCAGTACTCACTGTGGTAGTTCCTAATAAGCTAATTCTAGGCATCGGATTGTCTATCTTCTCAGAGAGAACAAAGAGCACAGACATCAGTTAAAAATGATTATGAGATATCTACTTTAGTGGCACTCGTAAGTGGATTAACAGGGATCCCCATTCCATAAGACAGCTCTTATTTTTCATATCTCCTTTAAAACACATAAAAATGAGTCAGCTTTCATCCACTGTTAATAGAACTCTACTTTAGGTTCTCGAGGTTCTTAAGAGATATTAGTTTCTTTAAAATATAAGAGAAAGATAAGAGGGGTCATAAATATGCACTGATTATATTGAGTACTCATAGGTAATAATTAGCATTGATTATGCACTTGCTTGGAGCTAGATTCTGTGCTGAACCTATTATGTATATAATTCCATGTAATATCCACAGTGACCAGTGGAAAGCAAGCACTTCAATTATTATGAAGTGCAGTGGTCTAAATGTTCATGCCCCTCCAATATCACCTAACCGAATCACCTAGGCCATAGCATTAGGAGGCAGGACTTTCTGGGGTGATTAAATCAAGAGGCCATAATCACATGAATTTGATGGGTATTCTTCTAAAGGAGACTCCAGAGAGTTGCCCTGTACTTTCTACCACAGAAAAACACAAAAGAAGTTTCTATTTCTGGTTAGAAAACAGGTCCTTAAACTCGATCTTCCAAACCTTTATGATAGGAATAAATAAATTTCTGTTGGTTGTGAGCTACTCCGTGTAGGGCATTTTGTCACTGTTGCTTGAAAAGACTCAGCTTCTGTTCTCTTCCTCAGAATTGAAGGAACTGACCTTTACCTAGCTAAGTTGCCTAAGGTTTTATAGCAAGAGATAGACAAGGCTTCCAAAATTAAGTAGATTTCTCAGATAAAATGAAGTCCAAGAAAAGGCAGAGTACAATGCTATCTGGTTCTGAGTTGTATATTATTAGTCTGATCAATATAAAACAATTGACATATAAATTATGTAAGCTTAAGATGAAAACAAAAATTCAGATTGAAAACTCCCTGAAAACAAAGATCGTGTCTTACCCAGTTTTGGATCTCCTTGTAGAGCGCACCCCACAGACAACAGTGTGTTGAATTTTATCTGGCCTCGGTGTCTTCCCACATTAGACACTGTTAATCTAATTTACTCTTGAGAAGTTTCTGTCTAAAAAGATTCTTTAATCTGTTACATAACCACCTTTCTCTCTATAATTTCCCTCCATTGAGTTTGTCTGATCATGGAGAATGAATGCAGTAAGTATTAATAGCATGGCATTAATGTTCAACCTACGAAGATTTCACCATAGAGAAGTGTTCTCGAGTGTTGCTTAATTTGGATCAACTATGTTTAAAGCATACCATTGCTCAGGTTCTACAACAAATCAAATTGACCTAAATGTCTGAAGTTATTCTAAACATAAAAGTTTTAACAGTTCTCTAAGAAATGCAAGTGTGGACAGCTAATCAGCGCCGGGACAAAGATCCCTCTCAGGA
>CM052702.1:95478635-95558373 GCA_028551405.1 Uromys caudimaculatus
GCGGGGAGGGGGAGGGGACACGGGGTTTCCAAAGAAAAGGGGAATCATCGGAAATGTAAATAAAGTATCAAAAAAAAAAAGAAAAAAAAAGAAAAAAGAAAATAAAATAAAGAAGTGCAAAAAAAAAAAAAAAGAAATGCAAGTGTGAATTCAATGTTCAAAATCACTATTGTCAAGAAATAAACATTAAATATAGAAGTGTAAGACTTTGTAGCTACCTTGCCACACAGCTAAGGTGACACACAATGACAATATTCTTGTGTATTCTTCCAATACTGAGGTCCAGAGTTTGATTATTTTTTAACACTGCATACAAGAGAAGCAAACTACAGAAAATCAATAACGTACAAATTGATGATCAAGTATGATATCAGATATATTAGAATGGCAAGCATCTGGGAACTTCCCATGAGGCATAGCCATCGTCTGAAATCCCCTTCTGTGGCTTTGACTAGCCAAACAGACAAATGTTTGGAATCTGAACAGGAAGAGTGTGCAGTGTTGGCATATTTTTCTTAACCCTAATAAAATAACTTTACCTCAGAAACTGACCATGATGGTTCCTGAAGAAATTCTGATGTTCTGCTGATTCAAGATTCTCTGGACATTCATTCTAATGTTGGCAAGATGACTTGGAGTCTTGTTTTTCCATGATTCTAACATAACTTTCCAACTTCCATCTTACAGTTTTTAGAAGTAGCAGTATTTTATTTCTGAACTTTTGCTCCCAGTTTTTACTTCCTTAACATAACTCTGGTTCTTTGATCATGAACACTACCTCTAT
This sequence comes from Uromys caudimaculatus, assembly GCA_028551405.1. Lineage (NCBI taxonomy): Eukaryota > Metazoa > Chordata > Mammalia > Rodentia > Muridae > Uromys > Uromys caudimaculatus. Next base: position 95,479,420 of record CM052702.1, read on the forward strand.
GGTCCCCACAAAATAGAATTTAGAGCTTGTGTAGATATTATGGTCATAATTATTTCTCTACTGTGTTCTCTGGAAGCACAAAATTTAGCTTAAGTCTTATATGTGTCCTTTGTTATATGAATCTATATTGTGTCCTCATATATCTAATATAATATATAACAATAATATATAACCATATGTAAATATATAATGATTATAGAAATGTCTTTGTACTGTGCATTAAGCAAGTTATATATCTATATATATTCTCCCAGTCCACTATATGGAAACCAAACTTAAGTACTGTGAGGTACAGACAGACATATTGAGGAGTGGTCCTGGCTTGGGGTAGGTACAGAGAAAATAAGATACTGAGTCATGCAGGTGATGGGTTCAAGATGAAAGTAATGGGTATGAAGACAGAAACACACGAAGTAATAGGAGAATTCATAGGAAGGGGAGTGGACACCTGTTGGGTCCATTGGAGAGAGTGTGAAGTGACAAGGTGGCATTTTATCTCAGACTTTGAAAACTGAAATAATAGGGCTTGCTTGAGCAAGCATGAAGCAAATGAGCAGTTGGTAGACAAGTGTGGGATAATTTTGAGAAATAGCAAATATTTCTGTTTGGCTGAACTGAGGGCAGTATGGGGGCCAAGGAGGTTAAGAATTAGACAAGAAGACCATGCTGAACTTCTCTTTCTAGAAAAGATTGACAATCTTTTCTACATCATTTGCATTTGATTTAAGGGTTTCAAGGTTGGACATCTCTTTCGAATTTTTGTCATTCTCTTATCTGTAGCTTGGGGGAATTTGGTCTAACAGCTCTCCAAGGCAGGTCTAACTCTCCCAGGTAACATTCTTTCGTCAACTGCTGCTTTCCCTGGCCCGTGCTGCTAGCATTCTAACTGTGTTAAAAGTGTCTTGGGAGCTTATTAGCTGAGTGCTCTGACTGCTTATTGAGAGAACTGCTATTCCCATTCTTAAGTCAGGTGATTTTCTCATGTTCTTGCCTCTTTCACCTTCCAATTTGTCCAGCAACTTCCTGTGCTTCCTGCATCTCCTCCGTCTGTGACTGTCTTTTCAGCTCTTTTTTCTTCCTTCCTCTATCACCTCTTCCTCCTGTTTCCCTCCCTGCTTCCTTCCTACCACTAAAGGCAACCTGACAGCTAAGAGAAATGCCTTTGGAGTCCCATGGCCTTAAGTGTGATCCCAGCTCTGCGATTATATTATATATTAAATATATAATGTATGTGCATATAATATATACATATATGTTTATATGTGCATAAAATATAATGTAAATATATAATGTATACATATAATATAGACACATGTACAATATTATATGATACATGTAATATAGACTATATATAATGAATAATATAAACATTAAAATCTAAATATTAGTATATTAATTACATTAATTAATATATTAATATTTATATTATTCACCCTATGGCTGAAGAAACTTCAGAACTTTTAGCTTCACCTTTCTCATCTTCAAACTGAGATGATGATGATGACGATGACGATGCCCCGCACATGTTAGGAAAGTATATAATATACATCTCTCAAGTGCACACAAAAAGAACTGGACTTGGCATGTGTTGCATTCTTAGTGGTCTTCCCAATTTCTGTTGTCATAGTTGCTACTTGTGTTTCTCACATTCAAGCTGATGGGAAATGGACTCTTTTTAAAAATATGGATAATAGAAACTTATACCTGATTTGATAAATTTCAGACATAAATGATATGCTTTCATATCATAAACAAATTTTTGTTTTTAAATAACATCAAATATACAATTGTGACACATATACTTAACGGAATATATTATCAAATGCTGGCAAGTTGGTTAGCTTTACACTGAAATCACCTTTACAGGGGGACACTGGCCTGAAGCTGACTTGTCTTTGATCACTGATGTGGAGGAAGTTGGATGTGGTGAAATATTTTATGTGGATGGGCCAAGGAACCCTTGAGTTTGACGAGAGATTTTCAGATCTTTTTGTTTGTGCCATAAATCTGTTTCTCATTCTTTTCCTTCATTGGGAATATCCAGCATACCACACCTTGGCATTTGAAAAGGTCAGTGGTTTCCTAACACTAGTAAGCAGGCTTTACTTGAAATTGTCAAAGCTGAAATTCTGATTCCTCTCCATGGGCTGAAAAGAAGCACAGAACAACTTCGGCCTGTACACGACAGCCCAACTTAGGCCTGCTCACATAAGTGGCGAATCAACAGGTTTGACAGCTGAAATCCTCAGAGGTCTTGAAGGGAGAGTGTGCAAATATCACATTTCTGACATTGTGATGAAGGGCATCTCTCCCCAGAACCTCTGTCTGTGCAGTAGGCTTCCTATGCAGGGACCTTCATCTCATAGATATTTGAACTAATTTTTTAAATGATTTTCAAAATAGGTAATACAACATAGGTAGACTGGCCCTTTCTCTCCCTCTAAACTTCATTCTCTCCTCTTATTGTTTAATTAATTAATTCACTTTATATCCTTGCATCCCCCATCTCTCCTCTCCTCCTATTGCCAGCCTTAAAAAAAATCTCTCCTTCTGAGGTTCTTGGGCCTGAGGGTGTTAGATGCCTCAGTTTAGGGGAATGCCAGGGAGAGAAGACAGAAGTGGGTAGGTGGGTGGGGGAATACCCTCATAGAGGCAGGGGGACAGGGGATGGGATAGGGAGTTTCCAAAGGGGAGACCTAGAAAGGGGAAAACACTTGAAATGTAACTAATGTATAAAAAAACAAACAAACAAAAAAACTTGTAGCAAAAGGTTAATAGTTAAAAAAAATCTATACAGAGATAATCTTAACTTGCTACAGCATAGTATATGTAATTCAATTTTTATTTAGGGTGTGTGTGTGTGTGTGTGCGTGTAACTTGAATTCAACTCTTGTTTAGGAAAATAGATGTTCTTATAAAGCAATCATGTGGCTCTCCTCCATCTTGGCTGATAAACTCAACAAAATGCAAACAACCAACTACATGAATGGCAGCCATTTTACTAAGGTTAAAGAGCACATGCCATGTGACTTCTCCATCTTAAGGTGGCTAACCATGTGGCATTAAGCAGCATTTATAAAACTTCCCAGTCCTAATGAGCTCTGTTTATCATTATATCTCCTTTTTTAGAATAAGGAGACAATAGCAGGTTTCCAAAATATTTTGGATTAGTATGGATTTTTGTATGATGGTAAAAAATTAAGGTTATAAAGGTCTACTATGAAAAAAAAAATCTCTCCTATTTCCCCCCCTTCCTCTCCAGAGAAGGGGAACCCCCCCTTGGGTACCACCCTGGGACATCCAGTCACAGTAGGACTAAGCACATCCTCTCCCACTGAGGCCCAACCAGGCCATAGGGGAAGGAGATCCAATGCCAGGCAACAGAGTCAGAGACAGGCTCTGCTCCAATTGTTAGGGGACCTACGTGAAGACCAAGCTGCACATCTGCTACAAATGTGTAGGGTGCCTAGGTCCAGTCCCTGCATACTCTTTGGTTGGTGGTTCAGTCTCTGTGAGTACCCTGAGGCCTAGGTTAGTTGATTCTGTAGGTCTTCTTGTGGTGACCTTGACCCCTCCAGTTCAGTCAATTATATCCCCCACTCTTCCACAAGACTCACCAATACAACCTGATGTTTGGTTGTGGGTCTCTGCTTCTGTTTCTATCTGCTACTAGATGAAGCCTCTTAGGAGTCAGTTATGCTAGGTTCCTGTCTGCAAGCACAGCAGAGTATCATTATGTCAGGGATTGGCTCTTGCCCATGGGATATGTCTCAAGTTGGGGCAGTCATTGATTGGCTGTTCCCTCACTCTCTGCTCCATCCTTATTCCTGTGCATCTTGTAAGCAGGACAAACTATGGGTTGAAAGTTTTGTGGGTGGATTGATGTCCCCCTCCCTCCACTGGAAGTCTTGCCTGGCTACAGGAGGTGGCCACTTCAGTCGCCATATTCCTTGCTGGTAGGAGTTAAGATCACCCCACAGACTCTCTGGAGCCTCCCCCACATCCTAAGTCTCCAGCTACTCCCAGAGATCCCCACCCCCACTGATTGCCATTAAAAATATTTTAAAAGGAGATTCTTCTTAAAATGTGATGTTAATGTCACTCTACTTCTGCTAAATTGCTTTTTAAAAAAATGACTTTAGTTCCTCATCGTAGACATCCTTTCCCTGCTTAACCCAAACCCACCAGTCTGTCAAACACCGATTCTGTTGTGCTTATTTTGTATCTATTAAACTGTGAGCATTTTTGAACTAAGAACAAAATTTCTTTCATGATATACAGAAGAACTTACAATACAAGTAATCATGAGAAACAGCCCCCAAACTCTCCTGGCTCTGGGTATTGACTTGCACAGAACAGGGAAAACTGGTTCTCCCTGGTTCCCTTCCTAAGCTGTTTATAGCAAGAAAAATAATGGTAATACAAAACTTCTGTGAAGCTCATGAAAGGGCATCAGATGTCTCCACATATACAGTTGTGATTGTGAAATCTCCTCTGAAATGTAGAATGCAAAGCAATTGCAAGAATGATTTTCAGTTGCAAATTAAAAACAACAAAACAGAAACAAAAGACAACTGTCCTGCACCAAAAGAAGTCTGTGTGATAGATACCATTCACCTTTGAATTTTACCTCTCCAACTACGGATTTGTCCCATAAGAGGCACTGTGCTTCACAACCTCAATATGCATGAAGCAGGACTAGCAAAAAGCATACATGTTGTTCAGGGCACCAACAAACCATGCTTGCTTATGTCACAGCCTGAAATGGAAAATGACCATTCTGGAGAACTAACAGATTAACTTACTGTCAGTATGAGATCAGATCTAAATTTATTCTGATGCAACTCAGATAAAATATAAATGCTCTAGTGCATGAAAGAGTATGTGTACTTACTTATGAATTTTATTCCCTTGGACACCTTGAGAGGAATATACAAATATCATCATGCTGTCACATCCAGTAGATGGGGTATGCTTTATGAAGTGACATTACAGACCACCTAATCAGTTAATTATAAGGAGAACCCAAAATTCAGAAAGGCTAAATGATTTTGATATGATCAGATGGCTTTTTGAATGGCTAATCAGACTCTCCTAATATATTCTCCTCATATTTCATCTGTAACACTTTGAATCTCATGAGATTGAACTCTCAGAGATCATAAGTCTTTGAGCAATACTTTTACTCATCACTCTTTATCCATCCATACAGTCAAATTTTAGTAAATATTAATTTTTACTAAGCTCCATGCCTTAGTCTGTTGCTACAAGAAAACACCTGATGTTGAATAATTGGTAAGAAATATAAGTTTGTTTGATTCACTGCTTGGAGCCTTTCTTGGTATTGGGGGAAGACATTGCTATATTGGAGGATAATATATGGCAAAAGATAGCAAGTGTTTAGCTTGTGTCTGACTTCTTTTTACACAGCAACTGATAGGAGTCAAACATGGTGGCTTATGCCTGTAATCTTAGGACTAAGGGAGCTGAGGCAGGAGGATTGTTTTGAGTTCAAGGTTAGCTTGGGCAGCCTAGTGAGTTCTAAGCCAGGCTACAGAGCAAGACCCTGTCTTTAAATAAAAAAATAAATAAGCCATTAATGACATCATAGGGTCTTGCTCTCTTGACCTTATATAATTTTAATCATCTTCCAAAAAGTCTTATCACAAAATATATGAATTTAAGGCTTGACCATCCAATATGCGAATTTTGAGAGGACATGGTTGAGCCTTGGGACACCTTGTGTGCATTGCACTGTGTTGACAGACAAACAAGGATGAATTAAGTAAGGAGGAGCTTATTGCACCAGCAATGAAAATCCAGTATAATTAGTATAGCAAAGACCAGGAGTGCCCAGTGAGACACAGCAAAAGAGAAAGCTGACTCTACAGACAAAGCCAAGAAAGTGTCCTGAGAACTTGTTAATTGAAATACGAGTATGGTCAGTTCATTCCCTAGAAAAAGGCCCAGAATCTAAAAACTTTGCAATGCTGTTAATATCAAATACAGATAAAATTTTAGGATCACAAACCTTTAACGTAGTATTTACTGTATTTGCTCTCACAATAAATTAGCTGTAATTTTATTGGCCCACAATGCTATTAATTTCTTCCACTCTACCTTATTAAGATACAGGTTTTGATCTTTTCAATCTGTATATCTTTCAGAAAACCTAGGACAAAGCAGTAAAAAAAATGATAATTAAAAATATTTAAAAGTTCTCCTTCTCAGCAGACTTTCAGTTGATAAATAATATGAGAGAAACCAAACCCTACCCCTAGAAAACCAAAGCAATAGCAGCTCCAAGCAAGCCCCACCGAGGAGTGACACACTTGTTGAGTGAAGATTTGAGAAGGCCAAGTCTTTGCACAGAATCAAAGGGTCTACCCCCAAATATATCCAAATTGTAAAAGCTAAATACTAACACAGTAGTGGAGAAGCCCAGCAGGTTTCACTGTAAGTGACCAAGCTCATTGTCAACTCCAATAGGATGTTCTGAAAACTTCAGACCCCTAAAGCATAGTCATAATGGGTTTATTATTTCTAAGTTCTGAGGATTTTTAAAAAAACAACTATGTGGTTGTCTAAAGTGTCAAAGCCACAAAAGACAAAAGAGGAAAGGGAACCACCATGATCTCAAATTGAAGAAGGAATTTTAAATCCTAGGTTCAATCTGAATCAGTGAATGGACAATGGAGTTGAAAAAGGAACAGAAACAGAAAAAATGATTTATAAGCTACAGATAGTTTGGAACACTGAACCCTGCTGAATCCTTTGCTTTGATTATTGTCCCATTAATATACAAGATATTAACAAAATAAGAATACCATGAATTTGGTAAAAGGCTGAGTACAAGCTAAATATTATTTTGCAGAGTTCCTAAGTTTACAATTATTTCAAAATATAATATTTTATAAACTTATATTTCTACATTAGGGCCATTTCTTCATGAGTTTAACATTGAAGACAAGGTATAGTGTTTAAACTAATCTAAATTATTCTACTACTAAAGAATATGGAGAGAGAGAGAGAGAGAGAGAGAGAGAGAGAGAGAGAGAACAGATTCCAGAATTTCAATAAAATATAGAAACTAAATAATATGGAATTTATGCATATGATTAATTTTACCACTTAACTTAGTCATTTTGAGCCCAAGATTTCAGAATTAGTCTTAAATGGTCTAGTGTTGCACTTAAATTTAGACATTTAAGTAAAAATATTACGCAGATAACAAGCATTCTCCAGTATATCCAGGAGGTTAATTTGGGGTATAAAAGAAAAAAAGGGTGGGGCCATAAAGCCCTCCCCATAAAGAAAACAGAATGCAGTTTATTTAGGGACTCTTTTTATCTCCAGGGGACTTTATTGGCTTGAGGCAACTTATGTCATGAGGTTGAAATTTCATTCTGAAACTAGCTAATAACTTGTATTTTCATTAGTCACCTGATACCTCTCTTGGCTTTTCCTTTATGACAGATGATTACCATAGTCAGCAAAGGATTTTAACTGAGGGAGTTTTCTAAGCTATTGAAGTGCAAGAATTTTCAGGTGACACTGCCTGTGTTCTGGCATTCTAGCCAGAGAGCTTGGCTTTGAAATCTTGCAATAGATTGTTTGACCTCAACTGAACTTAGTGGGCTTTGTTGCAAACTTATTCCAAATGATATCCTGTATTTAAAATAAGTAGATGCCAGCCTAATTACTAAATTCCCTTTGCTTAAAATTTTGTGCGATCAAGGTGAAAGGTTTGTTTCCAAGGAAACAGATGCCCAGGATTTTTATCACATAAAATGTTTTCTGCGAGAAAATCCCATAACCAGTCTCCAGGGAGACACTATGTTATAAGATAGCTCTCACTGGAGATTTTTTTTCAGAAGAATATTCTATTTTTGTTATTCCAAAAGCATCCTATATTTGTGTAGTCATTATGATTTTGTATTAAAAAAATTAACACAGGCACCATGGCCGTCACCTGACGAGAGTCATAAGATGTACCATGTGAGACCGGGTGGTTTCCCTGACCATTAGTTTATTTTTACATTGGGGTCTAAATAGCATTAATTTGGAGCGTTCACTTGAGAAAAAACAACCTGTTCAAGGATGATATTTGTCACTGTGAAAGCTGAAAAAGAACCTCACCCTTTATTGGTACTTATTTCAAGTTGGAGGTGATTGCTTCCTGTTTAAAAGACAATTTTAAGGATGCTCAAGTAGCCTGGCTTTGCATACTCTTGTAGCTAAATTAAAGCTAAGAAAATTGCACAAAATGGATTCTGGTCACAAAAATCTGAGGCTTTGTTCTGATCTGTCTTATTATATTCTTGGCCTTGCCACAGGGATGCTTGAATTCTGAAACACCATGTTATTCATCTTGCAGCCTTGACCTAGATTATAAGTGGTACACAAATGTTTGCTACTGTGATGAAAGAGTTAAGTAATTATACATTGAAAAGGCACAGTTTTAAAAGTGGAAAGCAAAGCAACTATGAAACGATGTGTTGAAAGAAATGGCATAGCAGTCAAAATTAAAAGTCACGACTCTGTCCCTTACTGACTGTGACAGAAAAACACTATAATCTTTTTGTAAAAGTGAGGTATGTCTACATCATTAGGTAGTTAAGAAACATAATGTGTGTTAGAAGTTTATTTATTGGGGGGCAATGAGATGGTCCAGTGGGTAAGAGTGCTTGCCAATAAGCATGATAATCTGAGTTCAATCACAGAGTCCATGAGAAGGAGAAACTGGCTCCACAAGTTCTCTGTCTTCACATATGCAGGAGTACACACACACACACACACACACACACACACACACACACACATATGTATATATGTATACACATATATGTGTATGTTATGTATACATATATACACATAAATGTATAGATGTTAATATATATGTATGTATGCAGATATACACACATATATGTATATACATACCTATATATATGCACATAAACATAAATGCAACTTGATCAGTCCATTTAGTGTTACATACATACATACATATATATATATATATATATATATATATATATATATATGTATATATATATAAATACACACACATACACACAGACACACACACACACACACACACATATATATATTAGATAACCAGTTATGGGGCTCATCCCCAGAGAAAACTATTCTCCCTCTCTCAGAAGTCATTAGTTTGCTTGTAGTTTTTTCTCCCCTAGGGATGAGGCCCTGTGACATTTCCCTTCCATGAGAGCATGTCTATTGGTGCTGTATGTGTTCGGGTCTTGCTTAGGATGCTATAGTGTTGAGGTAGGAGACTGTCATTCCTAAGAGACAATTTCACAGCAGAATTTCTTGTCCTCTGGCTCTTAAAATCTTTCTGCCCCTTCTTTCACAATGTTCCCCAAGCCTTAGGTGTGGGGATTGGGTTGCAGGTATTTCAACTAAAGCTGGGCACCACAATCAGCTGTTCTCTATTCCTGGACCAGTTGTGGCTTTTACAAGGGTCTCTGCCTGCTGCAAATAGAAGCTTCTTTGATGAAGGGTGAAAGATTCAGTTATTTGTGGGTATGAGTATAAATATTTAGAATGTAGTTAAGAATTATGCTAGTTTAGTGATGTGGTAGCAACATGTTCGATTATTCTATCTTAGTAACATGGAAGCAATACGTTCTCCCTTCCGATACATGACCTCACTAGCCCCAGGTAGTTCACCAGATTTACAGTACCATTCCCTTCTGTTAGGTGGGCCTTAGGTCCAGTTCGACAGCTATTGGTTACCACCAAGATACAAGTGTTGCACCTATAGCGATATCTTGCCATGCTGGTAATTGATATGGTGCACAGACATCAAAGCTTGGTAGGACTATTGGTTGACCTAGAAGCATAGGCTGACAGCCAAAGGTGAGAGAATGAGTTGACTTGTGAACTCAAAACAGGCCTTGTACAGGAGATCTTGAAGATCTTTAAAAAGACCTAGCTGATAATAGGAACATAGGTAATTGCAAGTACTGACAAGATATGACCGCAGATATCAGAAAAACCTTCAAACAGTGACTCATGCCTGCATGCATTCATTCATTCATTCATTCATTCATTCATTCATATGACAACTACTCACTGAGTGCTACGTGCTAAAGACTAGGCTAACTATTGTCTGCATGCTTGATCTCTTTTGAACATTAGCTGAAGACCATGATGGACCCCATGTGTCACGTGCTGAAGCACACTCCTCAGATCCCTGTAAGGCTGACCTGTCCTTAATCTCCCAGCTGCTTTCAGACGATAGAAATAGCGTACTACTGTCTAGGACCATGCTCCCTCCTAGGAGAAGCTGGTGTCCAATCATTAGGTGATGTGTCTTATATTTAGTCTCAGTTTAGGACATCATTGAAAGACCATGATACCCCTAGAGTACCAGCAGACTCAAGGGAAGGTTCCCATGCTACAAAACCACAGTTCACCTTTCTCTCTGATTCTGTTTCTCTTTACCTCTTAGGTACAATTTCCCTCCCAAACATCAGACACTAAAGCTCTTATTTACAAATTTTAATGGCTTATTAGATTTTCTGGCAACTCTATTTTCTGCATATGCCTCAGTGTGTACATCTTCACATATGTGAATGTGACCACAAAGGCAGAGGACACCTTAGGTGTTATCACCTAAGTACCATCCACCTTTATCTGAGGTGGAGTCTCTCACTTGACTGACATTTACTAAGCAGGCTATGCTAGCTACTCAGGCAGCCCCAAGGATCCTATCTCTACCTCCCCAGCACTGAGGTTACAAGTACAGGCCACTATGCCCGCCCTTTTACATAGGTTCTAATGACTGAATTCATGGCCTCCTGCTTGCAAAGCAGGCAGTATACTGATTGAGCCATCTCTCCAGATCCTGACAATCTGTTTTTATAATGAAGGCTCTAGTGCTAAAAGAGTTTTTATTGCATCCAAGCCCAACACAGGCAATTCCTAGTGGCACCCAGACATTGTTTCTAAATGCCATGCATATTATAACCGTTCAGCAATGCGAAGTGCGGTACAAATTTAGAACTGTCCCTACAAGGTCATTTTGTCAACTCAGTCCCAGGTTGACAACTGGAGGCTCTCAGCGTTTGTTGAAATGGTTACATAGAGCTATGTCTAGAGATAGGATAATGGGCCGGACTGTTATCATTAACACAAGAGGGGGAGGGGAACTAGTGAGGGGACAGAGATTGTCACCATCACCAGTGAGAAGTAGAGATTTACACCATTTATCTTAAGGGAACCTTGTTAAAGAGACTCCATTAAGCAGTTACTTATTTAACCTTATTCTCTATATGTAACAAAAATTAGACGAGCAAAATAAGGCATTACCAAAACACAAAACAAACAAACAAACAAACAAGCACAAATAAAACACACACACACACACACACACACACACACACACACACACACACACACACACAAATTACTCATGGAAAATATGTATTTGAGAACCAGATACTGAATCAAGAATTGTACAGGGCTTAGGAGATAACTCTGGTGTGTGTGTGAGGGGGGGTAAGGGTACTTGGTATGTAAGCATGAAGACCTGAGTTCAATCCCCTTACCTAAGTAAAAGCTAAGCACAGCACGGATACACAAGCTTGTAACTACTAATGTGATGCTATAAAAGGCAAAGGCAGGGGAGCTCCTGCTCACTTGGACTGGTTGAAATGAAGAGCCCAGGTTCAGTAAGAGATGTTGTCTTGAGGGAATAATGCAATGTTGAGCAGGGCACCAAAGTCTTCCTCTGGCTTCTACAAGAACATCCATGTACATACAACACGACACACATGCGCATGCGTGAGCGTGAACACACACACACACACACACACACACCACAAACACACATTCAGACACATACACACCACAAACACACACACACAATTCCCCCCCACGTGCACATATACACATCACAAGCACAGCCACACGACCTTTCCCTCACACATGTACACACACACAGACACAACACCTGCGCATGCACATACACAAAATGAGAAGCTATGTATACAAGATAAAATTAGCATTTGTGATAAAAATATGTCGAATAATGGAAATCGGAAACTCAGACAGTGCCAATATTAACCTTCAGTATTTTGCAAGTGCCAAATATTTTACTAACTAGTGAAGAAATGATAAACAGATATTTTAAATTTCTTCTAATAGACGTTGTATACCCATTATCCGGAATGCTTGGGAAAAGAAGTATCTTGGATTTCAGAATCTTACCTGCATGTGCATAATGAGATATTTACCTCATTACTGAATGGATCACAATTATAAACACAAAGTTTGCCATAGACACCTTATTTTGTTTTTAAATGATTTTGTATCTGAAATGAATGTCATGGTGTGGAATTTTCCACTTGTGTTATCAAGTTGCCACTTAAAAAGTCTTGCATTCTGGAGCAGTTCAGCCAGATTCTCAGATTAGGGTTACACAGTCTATAGTAACAATTCACTTCTAACAATATTGAAGTATTGAGGACCTACTCTGTACTAGACATTATTCTAATCAACGGAGATAGGACAGCCAATGAGAGGCATGCTCTAAGCTTACTGGTCCCTTTCATTGTACCTGGAGTACCAAAAGGGTCAATAAATGAACACAGGGTGGCAACATCTGTGTCAGCTGACATCTGAGTAGTGGAAGGAGCCTTGGAACAAAAAGCCAATTTAGAGGCCTATGAAGGAGATGAGGTGAGCTTGCAAGAGCAGAAAGGAGGAAGGATTGCTAGAGCCGAGCTACCTGGAAGGACACATGAGCTGGTCACTTGGGAGCTTTGAAGTAGACTTTGGATTTTAGTTTGTGCAAATAGAAATAGTTTGCCATTTTGTTTCCCTGATTGTATCCCTCCTTGCCTTCGCTCCAGCTGGTACTTCAGGCACTCCGTAGAGAAGGAGTGTGGCTAGTGTTCACGCCTGACTTCAGTGGGACTGCTCCAAGCTTTTCTCCACTTAGGGTGCTGTTAACTGAGGGTTCTCAAATAGCTTTTATTGTGTTGGGGCATGTTCCTTCCAGCCTTACATTTTCCAGGACTCTTGTCATAAAGGCATGTTGAATTTTGTCAAAAGGCTTTTTCTGAGTCTATTGAGATGATCATACGATTTTTGCCTTTAAGTACCTTTATGTGGTTTATTGCATTTATTAACTTGTGTGTGTTGAATCATCCCTGCATTTTAGGAGTCAAGCCACCTGAGTCATGGTAGATAATCTTTTTGATGTATATCTGTATTCTGTTTGCAAGTATGTTTTTGAGAATATTTGAATCTTTGTTGTATTAGGGATATTGGCCTATAGTTTTATTTTTGTTGTTTTTATTGTTGTGTCTTTCTCTAGTTTTGATATTAGAGTTACATTGGCTTTGTAGAAGGAGTTTGAGAATGCCTCTTCTGTTTTTATTTTTAAAACTATTTTAAGATCGACTGTAGATATTCTTTGAGAGTCTGGAAGAATGCTGCTGTGAATCCATCTGGCCCCAGACTTTTCTCAGTTGGAAGGCCTTTTATTAATATTTCAATTTCCTCATTTGTTATGGGTCTGTTTAGGTTGTTGACTGTTACTTGGTTTAATTTTGATGGTCTGGCTGAACCTAGAAATTCACTCATTTCTTTTAAGTTTTTCAACTTAATGGAGTACAGGTTTTTAAAGTATTCACTCATATAGTGCTTTGAATTTCTTTGGTGTCTGTTGTAGTGTTTCCTATTTATTTTTGATTCTGTTCATTTGGATTTCCTCTTTCTTTCTTTTGATTAGTTGAGCCAAGAGTCTCTCAATCATTTTTATCTTCTTAAAGAACCAGCTCTTCAAGTCACTGATTCTTTGTATTTTTTTTATTTGTTTTAACTCATTGATTTATGTTCTGATTTTTATTGTGTCGGACCATTCACTGGTTTTGATTTGGTGTGTTCTTGTTTTTCTATTGCTTTTTAAATTGTATCATTTTGGGGAACTCTTCTAAGTTTTGTGGTATTTTTCTTTTTAAATTTTTTTCAAGATTGAATTTTTTAGAACAGTTTTAAATTCAAATTGAGTCATTGAGCATAAAGTACAGAGTTCCCACATATTCCTTGTTCCCAGAGGGGTGTGGCCTCCCATTACCATCATCACATAGGTACATGGTGTACTTACTGAATATACCTAAACACATCATCATCTCAAATTTACACTTTATATTAGGCTTCCTCTTAGTGTTGCACAGTCTATAGATTTAAATTTTTTATTTACTTTTATTTTTCTTATTATTAGTTCTTTCAGTTTTGAGATTATAATATAATTGTATCATATTCCTCATTCTTCCCTCACCTAAAACACACTCATGTACTGTTACTTGTATGTATACAGGTTCTCTTTCTAGTATATATGTATGTATGCATGTATGTATGTATGTATGTATGTATGTGTGTATGTATGTATATATGTGCCAGCCATTTGGTACCAGATAACCAGTTAATATGCTCTTCTCAGGGAAGGCTACTTCTCCTCTATTAGATGCCTGTAGATTTTTATGTGGGGTAGAGGGAGGCTTCATGAGCTTTCCAATGTCCACTTTAGAATGTCTATTATTGTTGTTCTTGTTCAGCTCCTGCTTTGTCAGTTCTGTTGGTGAGACTTTATAGGTGTAGCTTCTAGCATTTTTAGGAGACACAGTGTCACAGAAAACTCCCTTATCCTCTGGCTCATACAATTTTTTCTACCCCCTCTGCTGCAATGTTCCCTGAGCTTGAGGTCCAGGCGGTAATTTGCAGATGCATCTTTTGGGAATGGGCTCCACAAATCTGTATTTTGACTAGTTGTGACTTTATGTAATGGTCTTCGGCTGTCACAAAGACATGTTTCTTTGGTGAGTTGTCAGGAGTACACTTATCTGAGGATGTAAGGGTAAATATTTAGAACATTGTTGGTGACTATGCTGTAAATACCCCTCTAAGATACATCACTTCACTAGTGCTGGGTACTTAGCTAGGTCTCCAGGACAGGCATTGGATCCCTCTTGTGAACCATGTCTTTAAGTCCAATTAGAAAGCTCTTGGTTACTGCCAGGCACCACTGTTGAACCCTGAGAGTTACCATTCCATCCTTGATGTAATTCATAGCCATCATAGTGAGCTAGGACTTTTGGTTGCTTCCTTCATTTGGAAGTTGCATGATTCCTTCTGATACCATTCTAGGTAGTCCTCAAGCAGGAGGCCTTCAAATCAGTTCTAGCTCAGGGGTCTCTGGGCACTGCATCTGGAGTTCATGGCATCTTCAGCAATAGAAACTTACATTCCACCTTCACAAGGGCGGGGCCAAGGTCAACCACAATAGCCTGTAGTATTTTCAAAGGGAAATAAATGCAGAAGAAGGAGGGTAAAATAACAGTAAAGATGTCTGAAAGTCATAAGGACTTATACTACTAACTATTTACCTAAAATACCTATAGTACTTGTTACTTGGTATATAAGTATACATATATAGTTTAATAAAACTTTGTCATTTGGACTGACAACGCTCTCTCCAAGAGCCAAAGGCTACCTAACAAAAACTCTAAGAACAAGCTTGAGAAGTCCTCTTCTGAGTTGTTGGTCAGTGTTTTCCAAGAGATGCTTTCGATTTTTTGCTGTGTTGTGTTTATGTGGTAAAATCCTATTGGATTTGTGATGGGTTTTTCTTAAGTAATCAAGTGATTTGGTCTTACATATAGTTTAATAAGATTACAGAGAGCCTCAGGAGGCCCTGGAAATCATGAGGGCATTCAGCAGACTTTCATCTTAGTTACTGTCCTATGCTGAAGAGGAGTGTGTTAGGGAGCAGTACAGGAGAGTGGCTGGAACAGAGACACTTTGGAGTCTGAGAGATCTGAGGTCCAACCCAGCTCTTTCTAGAGGACGTTGTCCTCTGGTGAAGCTCCCCAATTGATAAACAGGAATGATAAAAGGTGGGCTGCAGGGCAGGTTTTATAATTAGATGATACATGTTGGCACCTAGATGACAGAAGCTGGTGTGTCAAATGGCAGATGAGAGTGGAATAAGGGACTGTGATATACCTGTCCTGGATCTCTTCGTTCTTATTTGGTGTTGCTATTGGCATTGATACTCCTCTTAGAAAGGCCTAGAAACCAACCTTTTCTTAAGAGAGAAGGAATTGTTTTAGGAGTCCCTTGGCTTCAAAAGGAGTTTTAAGTGAAGGGCTAGTAAAGATGTGGGACTGAAATGTTTAATTCTTATTTTTTCCATTAATCAATTAATGTGTTTGATTTACACCCTATCACAGCCTGCCCATAAGCCCCTTCTCCATTCCTCTCTCCCCTTCATCTCTGAGAAGAGTGAGGTCTTCCTTGGGTACTAACCCACCCTGATACCTCATGTTACTGTAGGACTAGGTATATCCTCTCCCATTGAGGCCAGCTGAGACAGCTCAATTAGGGGGATAGGATTCACAGGCAGGCAACAGTGCCAGGGGAAGCCCCTGCTCAAGTTGTTGAGGGATCTGCATGAAGACCAAGCTGCATGTTTGCTGTATTGGTCCAGCACTTGTGTGTTCTTTGGCTCATTGTTCAGTCTTTGGGAGCCCCCAAGGGTCCAGGTTAGTTGACTCTGTTAGTGTTCTTGTGGAGTCCCTGTCCACTCTGGGCCCCTAGTCCTTCCTGGAACTCTTCCATAAGACTTCCTGAGCTCAGTCTAATGCTTAGCTGTGGGTCTCTGCATCTGTTTCAGTCAGATGCTGGGTGGAGCTCAGAGAACAGTTATGTTAGGCTCCTGTCTGCAAGCATAACAGAGTATCATTAGTAGTGTTGTGGATTGGTTCTTGCCCATGGGATAGCTCTAAGTTGGGCCAGTTACTGGTTTGCCATTCCCTCAGTCTCTATATCTTTGTTCCTGCACTTCTGGTAGGCAGGACAAATTTTGGGTGTAAGGTTTTATGGGTGGGTTGATGTATTTAACCCTCTACTAGTAGTCCTGCCTTCTACAGGAGGTGGACACTTCAGGCTCCATATCCCCCACTGCTAGAAGCCTCAGCTAGAGTCATCCTCATAGACTCCCTGGAGCCTCTCTCCTCCCAGGTTGTCACCCGCCCCCAATTTTCATTCACCTTCCCTGCATGCATCTGATCCACTCTTCAATTTCCCATCCCCTCTCTCACCCATTCCTTCCCTCCCTCCAGCTCCAATGACAATTTTTATTTTCCCTTCTGAGTGAGATTCCTCACTGATTTAAAATTGCGTACCTTGAGACTCCAGGCATATTGTTTGTTGTCTGCAGTGCACCCAGGGCTGAGCAACTCAAGGAATCACTTAGCAGACTGGGCTACAATTGTAGTGTGTATGTGTGCATGCAACGGCAGCTCCTCTACACCTTAGCAGAAGGAGATTCAGCTGTTGCAGGAAGATGTGGAAAGTCAATTCTGAAATGGCTAAATATAAGAGTCAGACAAGCAGGGGTACTTGCATGGAAGGCATGCAACAAGCCAGCAACCCAGAAATATCCTTCCACAGGGAACTTTTGTGATTTTGTTTAAAATGAGCAACACGAAAAGACACCCGGAGAGAAAAGATGGCTGCAAAAGGGGGCAGGTTACCCCTGTTTCCTGTGTAAGTAAGCCTCTGTCCAGCACTGTCCATATTTGCCTTACACTGTAGTGTTCCACGGAGTTCTAAAGTTTAGGTGAACCTCCCTCCTCACATGCCATGGGCATCTTTTAATATTACTGTCAATCAAGTATTGGATGAAATCCCAATGTATGTTAATTACTACAATAAATACCACAGTCTTCAACTTCTCTAACATACCATCCACTAGTCCTGCCTCTGGGTCCTTTACCATCTGGAAAACTCAATCTTAGGTTTTCTTGAGGTTTTTGCCCTTAAAGTGTCGCACAGTTCTTGGATTTTGTTACCAAGGATGAACATAGACCAGACACATAAGTTTGGCTATTGGCCCTACAATATGACTTGACCATAAGAAGTCTCTAGTTCTGATTCTCCTGCCACTTTAGGGCCTCTCTGGAAGGTTGCTAATGCACTCTTGCTGTGACAGGTACTTCTGGAGCTTAAGCCAGCTTCCTCTGACCTAATCTGTTTAGAAGCCACAAAGCCCTCTCCATTGTAGAGTTTACTAGGAAACAACTCCCAGGAACTTTCTGTTCCCAGGACCCCAGCTAGGGGATGAGAAGAAGCTAGAAGCTGGGTTAACTTCCCACCCTTTTGGGGGGGGGGCTCTTTTATCACTGTTCTAAAATCTTTCTTCCTCCCCACCTTTACCTGGACAAAGAGCTTACAGCCTGCCTCTCGCTTCAATGGGAAAAAAAGAAAAGGGAAATGATACACAGAAGAAAGTATAGATGGCTTTCTCAAGAGTCACACAGACAAAAGTAGGGAACTGATTGCTGAGGCTCCTGTTCAAAGGTGGTCGTACCTCTAGAATGAGATAGCGCTACAGATGAGCAAGTGAAAGACCTAAAGAACCAGTTACTGTCATGCTGGAGCCATGCTGGCTTCCTAGGAAAGACAGACTGATTTAGCCTGAGAAGCAATTGTGTGTTGGGCAGGGAATTACAGGGTTGGTCTTGCAGAATTGCTTTGGATAATCCAATGCAATCATGGGTAGCTTATCAGGCTCTCAACTTCATAACAGGATGCACCAAAATAGACATGGCACTTAAAACATCTGAGCTCTCAAAGGTGCCATGGCCCATTCTCTCTTCTCAGAAACATCATAGCCCTCTTTTATTTCTCCTGCATTTGATTTTTCTCTCTTTCATGTTTCAGAGCCTAAAAAACTCTGACTAATATCAGATACTACATTCTTATTTCCCATATATCTTTAGATTCAGCACCCAAAGATTGTCAGTGTGGTTTGAAGGGGTAAGGATGAATCCTATTCCAAGAATATATAATAAATATCCCTGACTTACTAAGTTATTTGGTGGTTTTATGATATGTAAGGCTAATTTCCACATTTACCTATAAAACATAAGTATCTACTCTATAATTTTGCCCTTATTGTCAAATGAATAAAAAGATGGTTTATACAATATTCAATTCTCTATATTTTCTTCCTTCTTTTATTTTTCTTTTTAAAAATCTTATTGTCTGTCCATCACAAGGCTAATACTTTGTTTTGGTCTAGGATTTGAAGCTATATAGATAAATAAAGTACACTTACTTCCTTTAATCATTACTGTTTAACAGAAGACAGAATGTCATCATACCTTGCATAAGAGGACTAACTGTATTGTGTGTATGAAGGAGGACATGAGTTGGTTTTGGCAGAAGATTCCTAACCTGAGTTCTCTAGTTAGAAGAGCTTGGGGTGCACTGTCAATAGATGAGAACACAACAAACCACAAAACATTGCAGTGTTTGTGAAAACAATGGTCCTTTAGGCATAAAAGTATAGTGAGGTCATGCAACTTAAAATAATGAATACCTAGAAATAAAATTTTCATTATATTTTTGTGTAAAAATATAATAACCAAAAAATTATCATTACAAAATCCCTAGATATAACCTTTGTGAAGAAACATTATCAAAGGATCTAGTAGATTCAGACTTTTTATTGTAGTTGATATCCTAACCAAATGGGCCCCTGTGTCAGTAGATTTGAGATTTCAGATCAAAGGCAGAGAAACACGCTAGTCTAGCAATTCAAGGGAGGGATGATGAGGACTGCAATTGGCACACTGACAATAAGGATACTGGACAGGGGTTAGAGTAATGCTCGGTACTTGGGTTGGCTCTTGGGAGTACTGGCTTCAATACAGAAATTAAAGATGGTGGATGTAGATAATTGAGGAAACTAGAGGCAAGAATAAGTTTGGGTGCAAAAGTATTGAATATGGAGCATGTGTAACTGGAGGGGTGTGAGTAACTCCCACATATAGACACATAGACAGACACTGTGGTGAGGAGCTTGTAGCTCAGCGAAGGAAAGTAGCTAGTGCTACAGGAGCATCCATGACTTACTATATAAACTTGAGAGACTGCCTCCAAATGTTCTCTTGGTTGCTTTCAGTTCTCCCAGTAACCTTATTTTTATAATTAAAATATCTGCTAATATATAGTATTTGAAGTTTCAAATGTGCATTTAAGACAAAGGTTTGCCCTCTGACATTTAATACATGTAAAAGACAGGTCAAGGGAGAAAAAGTCAAGGAGAGAAGAGAGTATCTCTGTCCCTCTTGTTTGGTATCAGTATAATCTGATATTGGGTTTATTTGGTTATTTTGAATGTTTCAAAGTGACTCTTGCCTTTGCAAACTCTTTATGGGCAGACCCTTATGAAGAACTATCTATGAGCTAAACTGACTTTAGTTAAGCCTCTGTCTACAGGTCTTTAAGATTTCTCCCCACCCTGCCCCTCTGTAATTCCACTTGGTACATTTTTGTCCTATCTACTTCAAGTTTTGCTCAGGACTAGCAGTTTAGACTGAAGTGTAGCTGATCTCTGTTGACTTGGGACCTCAAATGAAATTAATATAGAATGAACTCTGTTTTCATGTCATATACTAAAATTAAAGACACATAAGTCATTTTTTTTGGAGTTGGTAATTGGAATCATGAACTTTATGGCAAGGGGTTGGGGGAAAGGATTGAGGAAGACAACAGATACTACACTAGGGAGGGGCAAGATCGAAGTCTCAGCTGACAGAAGGAAACTGGATGTTAATGAGAGTTGATCCAAAGGGTAAGGAACTGAGGGGATAACTGAGGGAGAACAGGAAAGCCAAGTGTCTGCCCTCTGGGCACTTTCATAGCCTCATAGTGTGTGAGAAGGAAGGAGATCAAGAGCAGAGTGATGAGGTAGGGACCGATTAGAAGGATTGTCTCATCCTCCAAATGAGTGACACAGAAAAATGCATTTCAATGCCTTTGTTCATGGCCCAGAAGTTGAAGGTGGCAGAAAGTTGAAAAAGATCACAGTAGATTGTTAAGTTTCCTCACTGAAGTTGGGGACAGAGCTCTAGAGTGCGGTGAGTCACTGGCTGAGTCACTTATTCTAATCCACTCATTTAGAAACTAGAAAGGCCGGGCTGCATAGTGTGGTATTATTATGCCGAACACAGAGGGGTAGAAATAGTGATTCAGAACCATCAAGTGACTTGCTTGAGGTCACCCAGGTGGCTAGTGCTGCAGTCTGTCCTATATCAAGAATCTCCAGATTTGTCAGAAATTGTCATTTAGTAGTCTTGAGAGATGTTTATGTATCATCTTTAGCAGGTCATCAAAAAACAAAGTGTAAAAATAGAAAATAACAGAAATAGTTCAAAGTAGATGTATCTTTCATCACCTTTCCCCTTTCCATGTAATGAATGACCAAGTTTTAGCAAATACTTACCAAATATCTCAAATCTAGTCACTCTTAGAAGCCCTGCACTGTGATGTCAAATATATAACAGTATTTAGTGAGCACTGACCCTGTGCCAGGAACTTCTCTAAGTGTTTGCATATATAAATGACTGTAATCTTCAAAACAACCCAACAAGGAAGGCAAACTCCAACATCTCAATAGGACAAAGAGCAACCACCATCCATTGAAGCTAACTGACTCAAACTCAGATGCTATGTAATGATCTAGCCTTGCTCAACCCCAGTGCTTATGGTTTTGACACTGTGATGCAGTTTCTGCTCTTGAGAAGCTCCTTTTCTTCAAGGAAACCAATAAGAATAAAGGGTTGGTTTCCCAAATGAAGGATCCTGTAACAGAATGATGAAGCAGTTCCAGTGAGGAATATTAGTGGGTCTGATGGAGTGAAACTGACAAGTTCCCTCAAATCAGAAGTCTATGAAGGAGAGGCCATGTGGACTGGATTGCCTGGCAGGTAGAATTCAAATGGTTTGATTCTCGCTAATCTGACAGTGGAAAGGAGCTTGAAAGTGGCCAGGAATTGTCCTAGAGTTCATCAAAATTATACTCAACCTTCATTTTCATGAGAAAATGAGCAAAGTAAGAGTTGGGGTACAGGCAAATTTATATTCACTACTTCCTGCTCATCCATCCAATATAGAATCATCAAGTTCTTGCTCAGTGTTGTGCTATATGTGGGAATTTCACCATGTCAAGATTCTTGGGTTAGAGATCACATCTTCTTATCTCTGTAACACACATTTCACTAATGTTCAAGGACAGAAATGTTTGTTTAGTTTAATTGATGTATTTAATATAGTTCAGGTAGTTTTGCTTGTGTGCATTTGTATAAACTCTGTAGGTTCTGAGACTAAACTCAGTCATCAAGCTAGACTTTTGCTCCTCTCAGATCAATAAGAACCTCTCTAGAACTTTCATTTTCAGTAAATCTAAGTTAGAACACCTCCTGTCATGTGATAGACTCTAGTACCATGTACCTAATAAACAAACAAATGAACAAGTATCTTGAGCCTTTGCCTTCCATAAAAAGATATTGGTTTTGTTTCTAGTTTATGTACCTATCAATAGTATATTGTAGGAAAGAGTTTATATTGAGATCCAGAGCATCTGGTTGTAGCCTTGGAATTAATATTCTATCATATTGCCAAAAATCAAATGACTTAGAACATCCCTTATTTATTAGCGCATTTTCTATAGATCAGAAGTCTAAATAGATCATGGATCAGTTGAGTCCACAGCTTACTTTCCCAAGCTAAGATCGAGTTTTGAAGCTTTCTTTCTGGGGACTTTAGGATGGCACTGTCTTTGTGTTCAGTTCATTGTGCCCAAAGTCTCTCTTTCTCACCCAAAACAACTAAGAGGGTTACACGGCTCCTTGTTGTTGGCTCCTTTCTTGTCATGTTGCTCCCCATGTACTCAGGCGAAAATCTATCCTTCTATGACCTTGAGTGTGCCTGTCTTTCTCTTCTGATTAATTTCTCTTTTTCTTAAGTAAAATTTTCTCTCTTGTAACAGCTCTTGGAATTATATCGGACCTATCAGGAAAATCTAAGATCAGATTTCTATATTAGGGTTTAAAACCTCAATAATGTCTGTAAAGTCCTTTTGTTATTTAGTTTGTATCTTCAAACATTCAGAGGCACTCAGACCTGGACATTTTTGGAGATCCTTCTGTCAATAGCTTTCCTTAAGGGAATGTATGTTTGTTACCCTGAAGTCATTTTTTCTAAAAAACGCACATCTGCTCCAGGGCTGGATGTCTGCTATCTCTACAGCTCTAGTCCCAGAAATGGAAATGATTTGAAAGAAAATACATTTCTCCATATTTCCCATTGCATCATACATTGTACCTTTGACTCATTCAAGGCACTCGGAGAAGACTAATAGTTGTGGTGGTAATGAAAGTGGTGGTAGTATTGGATTTGGCATAAGAGAATATATCAATTATCAAGGCAAATGCAAGCCAATCAAATTTAGGCACTACCTTATAGAGGTGATAAATATACAGATAAAATGAATAACAAGTGTATCTCTTGCTATGGTAGACCACCCTGACCAAGAACAACATAGAACAAGAAAAGATTTATTTTAGCTTACAGTTCTAGAAGAGATAGCAATCCCCTCTGTTAGCGAAGACATAAAAGAAAAGGTATAAGATGAGGCTGGCAGTCGGGAAGCAGAAAGATCACATTTCAGTCCTGTAGATGAGCTCAGAGAGAAGAGAAAGTAAGAATAGGATGTAATAGCTCAAAGCCTGGCACCAGTTACATTCTGCCCCAGAACAGTCACACCTCCTATACGTTTCATAATGTTCCCAAACAGCACCACCTACTGGGGACCAAACGTTCATACTCATGAGCCTATGAGGAACATGTCTCATTCAAACCACCAGGATGGGTAGACAGAAACACAGAAAATCCTCTGGAAGCAGGTACCTTCTTTTTCTTCTTGATAGCTTTTATTGATGCTCATCTTACTCTATTCTTACTAGATAAAGATTACACAAAGGGTGGGAGCTCAGTTTGTTGCCTGGTAGTTTACTCCACCCACCAATAACCCCTTGATACAATGCCAATCTTCCAAATCCAGCCAGACTAACCATTTAAAGAAATTGCCTCAGAGAGGGCAGAAACTAGGAAAGGTCAGCAAAGCCTCCCAGAGTTAAAAATAGAGAACCAGGAAACAAAGGACACAGTGCAACTTTTACAACCATGAATTAAATGCAAAGAATGACACACCATTACATAAGCTGCAGAAAATATCATTTAAATGTCAAAAGAGCTGAAGATGACTTTAATCATGGAAGAAAATCCCACAAAATATGTCCAATGCCTTAATTTTTATTGTTCAAAAATGTAAAAAAATGGTATTGTTTGATGCCATAAAATAGAGAAATCAGTTGTATTTTCTGACTGCTCATAGGAATCCTTATGTTTATTTTATGCAACTTGAGCTTTTGTAAATTCCCAAGGCTTTCAGAGACTATGAATATATTTGAATCAAAGAGGATTAATTTACCTATCATGTGAAAGTGTAATCTGTGTGCTATTAGTTACAGTCCAGACGCCTGTGTAAGCTACATCTTCACTGGGAGGAATGGGGGAAGGGTAGACATCTAATTGTATGACTCTGATTGCACATACATTTTTACCCTCTTGAAAATTAGCTTCGTGGAAATCGGTTCTGGTACTTCTGCCGCCTACTTGCGTTTTAGAGCTCTGTTTTGAAGCTTGTGAGATATATTTAAAAACATCATATTAAAATGTTAGTCTCTGTCTAGATGCAGTAGTTTCACATATGTTGTTCTTTGGCAGATGCAAAATTTTACTAGGTTTTGGTTGTCAAAGCTATCAATCCAAGCAAAGCTAAATACACATGTGCCTATGTACATGTGTGCATGCGTGTGCACTTACATATGTGTTTATAGAGAATTAGTTTTTGTCTGTTTATTAAACATCTGTTGAGTGTCTCCTTTTTTCTCACCAATGACCTGAACACTGAGAAAAGATTATTAAAACACAGGTCCCAGGATCCATAGAGCTATTAAAATACTTTTGAGGGAAAAATTAAAACTGTATATTGTGGTTATTGCTGCAATAACAGCTAGAAGTACAGACAAGGAAGTTTGTGAATGTAGAAAAATAAAACATTAAGTGAGACCAAAAAAAAAAAGGAGTTAGCAAGGCTTCCTGGGATGAGTTTATTTTAGTGCAAAGGTCTTTTAAAATGCATTGTCTATTGGATCTATTGGTGATGGAACTTTGGGGATAATTCTGCAGCTTAGAAGAACATGGGGTATGAAGGATTAGAGTTAGAGTACAAGAGAGATGAGTCCTCTTAGAGGATACCTATAACTGCTCAGGGCTGTGGCTTCCATAAGCCTAAATCTATTAGGGGCAAAGAGTGGGGTCCATCTCCCCACACTGAAGAAAGTCAAGCCAAGTAGCTTATCTGTTCTAGGACTGTGAGAATCAGGATTTGAAGGGCGTCTTAGAGCATCCACCTTTAGAATAACCTTCTAGACAGTCTTGGATCGTGTTGCATGTCAGGACGTGGGCTTCTCTTCTCTGTTGGTTATTACTTCAATTAAAACAGAAGCACAGTACACTGAGCACTTGAGGATGTCTTGAACCAGGATAAAAGGTAGCAAGGAAACCATCAACAAGTCTCCAGCTTGTTCACACATGGCTTTGCTCGCTCAAAGCATTCCAAAATTAGAAAAGCTACAGTTCTTTGCCAAGAATTCAGTATGCAAATATTTCCTAATAAAGAAGCCATAGGAGAAACTTGAATTTTTTGTTGCAATGTTCCAACACACTGACAGTGGTTTTTTTGTTGTTGTTGTTGACGTGCAAGATTAGAAAGCAAGCATGAAGAAGTTCATTTGCAAGAACACCTGCTTTAAAAATAACCCTGCTGTCACAGGAAACAACTTCTGGATTGGCTTGTGTGTGTGTGTGTGTGTGTGTGTGTGTGTGTGTGTGTGTGTGTGTGTGTGTGTGAGTGTGTGTGTGTTGGAAAAATCTAGTGAATATGAAATACTGAAACATAGCTGTTAGTTACATATCTAATATTGGCATAGCTGTTAGTTACATATCTAATATTGGCACTGAGAACATGTTTTTATTTCAAGTACCACAGTTGTGTTTTGATTCAGTGATACAGTTGTGCTCTTTTATACAAAAAGTAAATTAATACTTATTATTATGTAAATTACTCCCAATTTTTTAAAAAAAAGTTATTTCATGATATTAGCCAGACCCAAAGTCTATACATATCAGTGAACATTCGTGCTGTTAGAATTGCCATTGTGAAATGCTGGGGCTTTGCTTGGGTCTTATACTTTCACTATAAGTTGCATTTTAATGCACTTATCCATCACAAAATAAAAATAAGAAAGAAAAAAACCTGACAGTTAAAACTACATGGATATATGTAAGGACATATATGTGTGGGTAAAATATAATATATTCTGTGAGAACAAGAGCAAAGAAGAGCAAATATTAGGAAATGAGGAGGGATGGGTGCAGGCAAAGAGCATATGAGAGAGGATCTAGAGGTACTGTCACATGTAGTCATTGTTGGTGTGTTTATAGCCTTCAGTTTAGAAAGGCCTTAGAAGTAAACAGCAGCCGAGGGTTAGCTTCAATACTCGCTTCAGTCACCAGCCAAATCTCCAAACAAAAGTCTTGTCCCAACATCAAGAATAATCATAAGCAAAAAGAAGAGACACTTATAACAGGCTGTGAATATGATATGAAGACCTCCACACAGAAGTCAGGCACTAAATTAGAACAGGAAGCTGGCAAAATGCTAGACGAATTAGGAGAGTATAACATTAGTCCAAAAATACTTACATATGACTGCCCTTTCCCAAGACATCTGGCTGCAAAAAAAGGGAAGAAAGAACAAAAGAGAGAAAGAAAGAAGGACAGCAGACAAGAAGAAGGAAGGAAAGAAAGAAGACGGAACAAAGCTCCCATCTTCAAGATCTGCCTCCTAATGAGGGAAACAGGTCCATGCACAACTGTCTACATTATGGATTCTTTACACAGCAAAAGGTTGACTCAAGAGAAGTCGGAGCTTCAATGGCTGGCTAACATTAAAACGGAACTTTCACAAGTAGGGTTGATGTCAACAAAAAGAGAAAAAAAAAAAAGGAGTAATTGGTCAAGGTCAGGTACTACAGAAGTTATTCAGGGCAAACATTTGATAGTAAGAGAAAATAAGAAAGACAGCCAACAGGACTCCTGGGCACAGGGGACACAGTGCTATCAGAAGGTCTTTGATGCTATGCCTACTGGGATTCTTCTGGGTGGAAGGGTGATGCTAGATGGTATGTGGCAGACAGTTTTGGGCATTCCTCCTTGTGACCAAGGCACACATTCTAGTTTGAGAGGCAAAGCATACATAGGAAGTATCATTTACCTTCTCAGAACAGCCTTGTGTCTTCAGATGGCTAGGGAATTTAGTTCGGGCTATTGAACCATAAATACGTTTTTAGAAGGTATTCTGGAAGGGATTTTTTTCCCAATGGAGGAAAGACGTGGCTGTCTTCTCCTACTTCATTTTTTCATTTATTCTTCTTTCTAGTTTTCAAATATAACCATCTCTCAACTAGGAAGACAGAAAGCTTATGCTAAGGATCCTAGAGGACAAAGAGAAAGAGCTTGATCAGGCATCTATAAGGGCTCTAGACTATCTGCTGCAGACTCCTTGTTGTGAAGAGAGACACAAACTTGTTTAAACCACCATGTCCAAGTTTCTACTAAATACATCTGATATCAGTCCCAAATGGCACCAATGACTTATGAGAAAAGTAAAACAAGTTGAAGGGGAAACTCTGTCTGGGAGCTCTAAGCTTCACAAACTGTGAGGTGAGCACAGAACTTTCCAGATCTTCCCAGTCTGCATTTTGCAAAGGATCCCAGGTTTTTTTCTACCCCTCTTTGAAGAATTAAATATTTATAGGATAGCAATCCAAAGATCAATCCAATAGAAATTTCCTGTGTCCCTTCTATGTTCAAGACCGTGCTGGATATCAACAATACAAAAAAAAAAAATCCATGATGTGGCTGGCTCTCTCAGGAAGTTTATGGTCAAATGGAAACAAATATGCCAAAGTGAGTCACAAAAGGGGCAGAGATGACTGAGTGAGTAAAGGCGTTTGTGGCCCAAGCCACCTGACCTGAGTTCCATCTCCAGATTTCAACTGTCCCCAACATTTAGAATATAATTTTATTATTGAAATATTAGTCTTGTAGGTGTTTGTGTCCTGGTACCCAGGGCCAGGGGTCTTAAGTTAAGGGTATACATCAGTCAAAAATGTGTATACTGGCTTTGTAGCTGAAAATATACCATCTTGAGAGAAACAATTGCCATAAGAAAATGGTTATGGATGGCTACTGTTTTGACAAGCTTCCATAAACTTCCACCTTCACTTTTACAAGCGAGTGCACCCATGAAACATTTAACTTCCTCAGGTTGCAGAGTGGATGGATGTGTGGAATAGCTCCTCTTTATGCTCCGCTAGCTACACAAGCAATGCGTAGGCTCTACTGCACTTGAATGTTTAATGTGAACATTAATTTTTTTCTTTCCAGACATTTGTCAAATACTCTTGATTGCCTACTGTATGCCAGACCCCATGGCAAGTGCTGAGATAGTAAGAGAGAGTAGCAAGGTGCTTGCTCTCAAGCTCCTGGGAACCTGATCATATAAAAGGAAAAAAGCAGGAAGCAAGCAGGCACCTAGAGAGCTGAGTAAAGAGTGTATATGGCTAATCATAGGAAGTCAAGCTGGTCTGATGCTATTAGACTTCAAGAGAATCTTGTCTATAGTATAACTTAGTGTGGAAAGGCTTTCTGTGACAATGTATTAGGCTAATAACTCTATCCTGATATATAACCCTTACTACAAGTTAAGTGTATAGGATCTCCTCAGTATTCAACTATATTCTCAGGTATTGTGAACCCTTCTGTACCACAAAAGTTAAAATGGGCTTTTAGTGTGGACAGGGAAATGCTGGTATCTATGTTTATATGACACACACAATGTGCTTCAGTTTGTCAGTCCTCACAAACATTTAGAAGGCATTTTCATGTATTTTACAAATACTGTGGTTTTCAGATTACCGTAGGTGATTTCCGCAAACACTTTATGGCTTAATATTACTTGTTCTTAAAAAGTATTGAATGAGAGGCTAGAGAGATGGCCCAGTGGTTAAGAGAATTGGCTGTTCTGCCAAAAGACCCAGGTTCAATTCCAAGCACCCCATGGCAGCTCATAACTGTATGTAACTCTAGTTCAAGGGGATCTAACACCCTCATACACATAGACGAACATGCAGGCAAAACACCAATGTACATGAAAATAAATTAAAAGTTATGGAATGAGATAAAATAATAAGGGTATTTTTCTACTTTATTCTCTGCCTCTTTGCCTCTGCAGTGGATGGTTGAGCCTTTCTGGATATTGGGTATTGTTTTCCTATTGACTATTTCCTTGGTGTAGTAGTATCCATCACTGGTGGTGAGCAATGATTCTTGCTTTCATTAAGAAGTTTCAGGGTTCTGAAGAGGCCCCAGTGAATAAGAGAACCTGCTTTATACGTGTGAAGACCTGAGTCTGCATCCCAAGAACCCACATAAAAAGCTGCGAAGAATTATGCATGCTAACCACAGCATTGGGGAACAGAGTCAATTGGATCCCAAGAGCTTGTTGGTCAAAACTGTTAGCTTCTTATTCAGTAGTAGACATTGTCATGGGGCAATAAGCTCTACAGTAATATAGGAAGATGCCTTGTTTGGTCCTCTGCATGCATATTTGCACACTCATGTACATATGCCATATATATATATATATATATATATATATATATATATATATATATATACACACACACACACACACACACATTACCCCCAAACACACAAATTTCATGTATACTTTGAAAAATTATGTGGCTTCTGTATGATGGCAATATTTATTTATCTTTACAAAAGTCAGTTAGGTTAGAAAAGCATCTGACAGATCAACTGCTGCATTCCCAGAGGTGACAACTGCCTCCTCTTCTTCCTCTCTCTCCTCTCCCCTCCTTCCTCTTCTTTCCTCCTCCTCCCTCCTCCTTGCCTTCCTCCTTCCTATTCTTCATCATCTTCCCTTCTTCTACCTCTTCCTTCCCTTTCACCCCCTCCATGTTCTTCTCCTCATTCTAATAGACTCTCTCTATGCAGCTCAATTGTCCTTAACTCAAACTATCCCAGGCTAGCATTGAATTCCTGATCCTTCTGCCTTAGCCTTCTGATTGTGGGATTACAAGTGTGTTTCACTGCACCCAGGTCCTTGGAAGTGACTTCTAACACCTTCTTTTGGTCATTATTGTCCTCACTTTCTTCCTATAACATCAGGGTAATCTGTCAAAGAGCACCATGATGAACAAGAATTAGGGGAGGGTTATGCTTGGGCAGCATGCTTTGTTTGGACTTATTTAGCTCAGACCTTTGAATTCATGAGCAGTTTGGGATAGTTAACACTGGAGAACAATTCCTAGGATCAGTGCTTACAGCAGCCCCTATGAGTGCTAACTCCCAAGTGGTTTGGTAAACACCCACAGTCAGCTCACACAGTCTCTTCCTGGCTGTCTTTGGATTAAGACATAGAACTCTCCTCCAGCCCCACATCTGGCTGCACACTATTTTGCTTCCCACCATGATGATAATGGACTGAATCTCTGAAACTGTAAGCTATCACCAATTAAAGGTTTGCCTTTGTAAGAGTTGCCTTGGTCATGGTGTCTCTACACAGCAATGAAGTCCTAAGACAGATATGAATTATATTTTAAGCTGGTGCTCCAGGAAATTAACCATGTTCCACATACTGTACCCGTACATACTGCCCATAAAAGTGACATGTGATCCCCAAAGGAAAGGTGTTCTGACACAGAGCTGTGTACAACCGTAGTGTCTGGGCATCTAGTTTGTTTTTGTTTGTGCTTTCAAGGATTTTATAGATGACTACACTTATGGATCATGAAGAAGCCTTGAGATAGGTGAAGCACTTGTGATGCTCAACTGAACCGACCATTGTGATGTGGAACAGTTAAGATGGAGGGAAAACAAATCAGATCTTAGAACTCCTCAGTGTAGTTTGTTTTAGAAAGTGCTCCACTCTAGGTTAATAGCTTTCTCAAGGACCATTTTTTTTTAAATTTTTTACTTTATTTACATTTCCAAGATATGGAGAGTGTTTGTTGGTTTTTTAAATTGCATATATGTGTGTTTCTTGAGCTTGGGTTTGTGTGATGCCTGCAGAGGTCAGGAGAGGGTGAAACATCCCCTAACTCAGTAGTTCTCAGTCTGTGGGTTGTGACCACTTTGGGGGTTAAATGACCTTTTTACAGCAGTCTCCTAGATCGTCAGAAAACACATATTTTCATTATGATTCATAACAGTTACAAAATTAAAGTTATGAAGTAGCGATGAAATAATTTTATGATTGGGGTTCACCACAACATGAGGAACTATATTAAAGGGTCATAGCATTAGGAAGGTTGAGAACCACTGTCCTAACTAAAGTTACAGTTATAAGCCTCCTGATGTGGGTGCTGGGAGTTGAATTGAAGACTTCTACAAAGGCAGTGTGTGCTCTTAACTGCTTAGCCATTTATTCAGCTCCTCAAAAGCCACTTTTGAATTAGTAAGTCAATTAGCACTTATTATATTTGACTCACTTAGTAGCCAGTAAGTTGAGATATATTGCTATTTTGCATGGAATTCAAAATTGACTTTTCAAATATAACTGTGTTAGTTCATGAGAGAACTAAGTGGGGGTTCTTGAGTTCCTGCCCACTGGTGCATGTTACCAGATACTTTCTACATGCCCAGATTTCAGCCTCCTCCTGCCTTCCCCATGCCCACGACATGACCACACAAATTTGTCCACATAGATCATATTGCCTTTTCTGGTTCAAATGCCTGGTTCAGGGTAAAAGCTATTTTCTAAATCCAGTAAATCTTGTCAGCCTAGATTCAGTGCAACTCTGTGATGGAATGAACGAATTACAGATGGCAGCTATAGTTTGTTTCTGGGTGCAAGAAGCAGTTCTTATCCACTTTTTTCTGTCCTTTAAAGTTTCCTCCTGGAAATTGTCTTAAGTCACTCAGTAAGAGAAGCTAGAATGAAAAGGCCCGCCCTGAAATGGGACAGGTCTCTTTAATGATCTATCGACATCTGAGGCTCTATTGGTCATGTCCCAAACTAAATCCTTGGTAGTCTTGCACAAGTCAATAGAAATAAAAATAAACATACTCTCTCTTGTGAAAACCACATTTCACTGGTATCATTAATTTGATAATTTGCTAACTTTCTGTGAGATTTTCTATAAAATGGTCCTTTGTTAACCAACTCTTATCTATCTGTTCTTCAGGGAAAGATGACTTCTTTTCTGCAAAACTCTTCTTTCTACAATTCCATTTCCCTTACAAATTCCACGCCTAACCTTCTGCTGCCTAGCAAATGTGTATTCTTAACATAATTGGTTACAACTTCCCTACCATGAGATGTGTCCTTATGAAGTATCCACTTCAACTATTTTTAGTTTATTCACAGAATTGTGCAGACAATACTAGAATCTGAACTTAAAATATTTCTACAGTCTGCAAGGAAATAATGTGTCCGTACTCACTCTGTACAGCCTAGAAGTCCCAGGCACCACTGATCTGCATTTCGTTTCCATAAACTTATCTATTCTGGATGTGTCGCAGGAATAAAATCAGACAACATGTGATCTCATGGGATAGGCTTCTTCCACAGTTATCTCCAAGGTCCACTCCTCTTAAATGTTCAGCACTATTCCATCATATGTAGATAATGCATTTGGTCCATTCACCTATCAACTGGCAGGTGTCGGGACTCTCTCCATCCTGGTAATCATGAATGCATCGTATGGAACCCCTCTTTAAACTTTTCTGGAACTGGCAAGCTTTGCCAAAGGAGTTTCACAATTAACCTCACAGAAAACTAACGAATACTTGACATTTCCACACCCTCGTCAACAAGTCCTTTTGCTGATTTACTATTTCGCTTACCTCTGCCATCCCACTGGGTGTAAGCGAACTGTTATTGTGGTTTTTAAGAGCAACTTTCTTGAATAACGTTGGTATCTTTTTTCTATGCTTAATAACCATTACAATATACTTTTTGTTTAAAAAAATAGCTATTAATCCGCACTTTAAAATGGCTTTACTTGTCTTCTAATTATCAAATTTGCTATATAGTTTAGACACAGTTATATCCAATTATCAGTTATCTAACTCACATGAATTTTCTTCCATCCTTTGGGTTATTGCAATTGTTTAGCTTCTTGTTTAGCATTATTTATGATACAGTATTTTGATTTCTTTTTTTGCCACTTATGTGTTTGGTATTATATGTAAGAAACAAGTGTATAACATAACACTTTGAATTTTTATTCCTGTTTTCTTTAACAAGTTTAATATTTATGGCTTAGGTTTTGATATATTACACATTTTGAGATAATTTTTCATGTGCTATGTGGTAGTCAGATACATTTTCTATGCATAGGTGTCCAGTATCACAACACCATTTATTGAAATGACCGTTATTTAGCCCACTGGATTGTCTTGACACCTTTGTAGAAGAGCAGTTGTTCAAATAGATACATGAGTTGATTTCTAGACTTTCAATTCTATCATTTATATCTATGCCTTTACCTATACCCTTACCTATGCCTATGCCTACACCTACGCCTATATGTATACCCAGATAAGCTAGTGTTGTATTCCAATTCATTATAAGTTGTTTTGAGATTCTTCTTAGTGCCCTCTCCCACTCTCTCTTCTTGGAGCTGAACCTATGGCTTTACATATGCTAGGCAAGAGCTCTACATCTAAACTATAACCTAAGTCCCTAGATTTTCGTAGATGCCTCATCAAGCTAGGGACGTTTTACTACATTCCTAGTAGGCTAGCTATTCTTATAAAAGAATGCAGAACTTAGCATATGCTTTTTCTGTCTGTATCTACTGAGATAACTGCTCTTTTAAGTCTTTATTAATATGCATATTACTTCAGTTGACTTTTAACTATTAAACCAACTTCCTATTCTCAATCATGGCATATCATGTTTTTATACGTTATGGATTTAATATCCTGGCATTTGCATCTACGTTCATAGTAGATATGGGCCTGTATTTTTCTGTGGATTCTGAATGGTGCTGGCTTTGTTAAATGAGTTGGAAAGGCTTTCGTTTTTCATTTACTTTTCAGAAGGCTTTCAGATGGATTTGTGTTCATCTTTCTTTAAGAGTTTGGTAAAATTCAACAGTGAAACCACCTAGTCCTGAGATTTTCTTTGCTGAGTGTTTTGTGGATCAAGAACGCACAAGAAAGAGAACAATAGAGTGTAATGGCACACGACTGTTGGGTTTTAAGAAGCAGTTTAGGAAGCCCCGTAGCAGGAGCTGAAGCGACTTCCTGCTGCCTGCCAACTAGAGTCCCCCTTGTCAGATTCAGGTCTCTTCCTAATGTGGGACTTACTTAATCTCTCAGATTTGTTTCTTACCGTTTCTTTCATACTATAGGCACCATGCATGCCGAACTAGTCATAGAAATCAGTGTTCTTCTGCAGGCACAGAGTTAAGATTGGCAATGAACCTATAACCAACTTTCCAGAAGATAAGATCTCTACAATTCCATAACTTTGTGCATAAAACTCTTGCTCCATGATTTCTGGGGATTTCATGTGTGACTGACCTAAGGTTGAAGGCTCACTTCTGGTATTACAATACAGACTTCTTTTTTGCTCCAAACAGATGTAGTAGGGAAGAATATATATTACCTTGGATTACTTTTGCTTATATTCCTATTCCTTGCTTACCATAAATACTCATGGCAGGAACTGTGCTTGATTCATGCCTCTATCCCAAAGCTGCCAGAGTGCATGACACACAGTACACATGTAATAAATATTTGCTGAATTGATGGAGAGGCAGGATTTCTAGAATGAGATTTTCCCCTTCATTTCGAATAGCTGAGATATTATCATGCTTCTCTGTATTTCTCAAAACACCTGGTGCAACACTGATAAGCGCTCATTGTAGGTAATGCTACTGAATGACAAATTAATATTATAATGTCAGTAACACATTTTGAACTTTCATAAAAAGGCACCATAAAAACCTCAAAGTAGCTATAAAAATGAAATGATAAAAATCTATTTGGATGACATCTCTTTTTGAAAACAGAAAGCTAATTCTGTTGTGTTTTGATACGTAATTACACTTGAAGGTTTTAGATGCGACAGAGCTGTGTTTGGGAATTCTGGTGATCACAGCATCGCCGCTCAAAGGGAAAATCCATTTTGTAAGCTTTCCAGCGACAGCTTCGATTTTAGAGTCTGGGAGAAATTCTCAGGGATGTTTACTGAAATTTCTTAGACTTTAGGAAACTCAAGAGCACTGTGGGATTACCAATGACAGAAGCAGATCTGCTGTTTCGTACCTTCTCTCTTATCACAAGACAAAGATGGACAAGCAGAGTGGCAGCATTGACCATGCCACCCACGCATGATATTAAGGCCTTTTAAAAATGGTAGTAAGGCCTACATCACCCAGGAGTTTCCAGAGAAACAGAACAAATATGAGACTCTCTCTCTCTCTCTCTCTCTCTCTCTCTCTCTCTCTCTCTCTCTCTCTCTCTGTGTGTGTGTGTGTGTGTGTGTGTGTGTGTGTGTGTGTGTGTGTGTGTGTAAAATGACATTGTTTTAAAGAATTGTCTTATGGAGTCATGGGGTCTAGCAAATGCAAACCTTGCTAGTATAGCTGGTAGACTAGAAACTTGGGCCGGAATTGAGTCTGAAGTTTCTAGGTGAGGTCATCATTTTGGAACTGAAGAAGGTATTGATGCTATCATTTTGAGGAAGAACCTTCTCTTCTTCAGAAACCTGTCTTTGCTCTTCAGATGACTGGATGAGATGCTGCACACCCTTCAGGGTAATGTTTCTCACTTAAATAAAGCAGATGGAGGATGCCAATCACATCTGCAGCTGTTTCACAGCAATCCAGGTGAGTGGCTACGTGAATACTGTAGACTAGCCAAATGGATACATAACAATGATAACAATGTTCTTGGACACTTAACTCTAGCTTCTCTTGACCACACCATGCATCTCTTCTTCCAGGCTTTAATGCCTACACTCAGTTGCTACTTCTGTTCAGAGTCCTGTTTTTTCCTGTCTTTTGATGGATGTGCTGGACCCTTCATCCCTATCCTGGATTTTCTCCTCCATTCCAGGTATCCTATTTTTACCTGTCTTCCTGTACAAGAGTCCTTTGCCTTCCTAAACCTGGATACTTTTCCATTCAGATATCATCCCTTGAGCCTCCAACACAGTTGTTGACTATGAGGCTCCTGGCTTTGCTTCATATTATTCTTAAATATATTTCCGGCAGCTGTTCCCATATCTATGTCCTGAATTGCTCCAGAACCTCATGATTTTATTGTTTGGTTTGGTTTTAATATCTTTGTTCCCCACAGGTGATAGATTCTCATTTGTGTACCCATCTTTATCCTCAGTTGGCCAGGTACTGTGCCAGCCTCCCAGGATACAAAGATCAATTAGACAAGTTTCTCATTCTCTGAAATGGCACAGTCTTGCAGGGAAGGCAAATAAGCAAGCTGTAGGTGTTCATTAGAATTTGGAGACTGAGTTAATTCCTGATGGAGAGGTGTAGTCTCTTCCTGTCAGCATCCCCCCACCTAAACACCCCTACCAACAGTCCGACCACATTAGCCAGACAGTGGCTTTTCAGGGTGCTGAGATTTCTGTCCTCACAAGACTTGTGGGGGAGCAGCATGTGTGGCGTGATGTGAGGAGCATGAAGGAGGGCAGTGGATTTAAAAATAGCTCAGTTGCTAAGATGCCTGATGCATGCCATGCTGGTAATTCATTATTTGGGTTTAGAATTAACCTATCAGAAAATGCATCTGCAAGAAATGTCAAATACCTGTGCTGAGGTCTCTTTCAAAATCCCTTCTCTGCTTTCTCTTTCTCTGGTTTCTTTTTTTCTCTGCTTTCTTTTTTCCTCCTTTAAGATTTATCTACATTGACCTCCCTTGCAGACAGAGGTGGAAGGGGTTTCTCCTCAGGGTCCCCATAGCACCCTGACCCTGACACATTATAGCTTCTCATCCTTTCTTGCTTTTCTGCTTACTGTTTGCCACTAGACTGAGGTCTCACAGGAAGCAGCTTTTCATCTTTATGATCTCAACATCTGCCACAGTGCCACTTAGTAGGATGTTCTTTATGGGTTTGTGGGGGCCAGAGAGGATCCAAGTAGTTCTGTGTGACATGGATCCGCCATTGCCTTTCTGCTCCTGTAGAATGAGCTCTGGGCACATGTGAGGGACAGCTTGGTGAAAGAGAACTGATAAGTAGATAAAGAGTGTAAGATAAGGGACCTCCAGGAAGCCAGGATGTCCCTGGGGGTTGTTCTAGACTCTGCTCTCTGTTGCCATCTACTTGTTTTGTTGGTACATAAAATAGTCTTGAATTAAGCCTGCTCTTCTGCTCATTTTGTGTCTACAGCATGCAAATTGCAGTACCCAGCAACTGGCAGGAGTCTGTCATGTCTAAAGGTTGCTCCACATGCTTTGTTTCTAAAGGAAAAATGATTCAGCTCATCTTTCCTTCTGTGTGATGAAAACTTAGACTCCTTTCCCTTCCTCTCCTACCCCTTCCTCTCCTCCCCCTGCCTCTCTTCTCCCTGCACACTCCTCAACCCCCTCTCTCCTCCCCTTCCCCCCATCTTCTTCTTTCCTGCCCCCCCCCGCAAGCCCCCTCCCCTGTCTCTCCTCCCATCCCACTGGCTGCCTCTCCACTCCACCCCCACCTCCACCCCACCCCCTGTCTCCTCCCAGTGTTCCTCCTTCCCATCCACTGCTCTTTCCTCTTAGCTTTAAGGAAGAAGTGAGTAAATGCAGCTAAAAAGTTCCCTACCTCCCCACTTAGTCCCTTCTAGTTGCAAAAGAAAACAAAGACATTTTATCCAATTACAGGGCTAAAGTTTGAGAGATGCATCCAGACCCAGTCTAAAGGCAAGACAGAAGCCAAGGAAACACTGGAGTCCACTATCGTCCACGTTGCTCTGTCTCTTGTGATATAGAGTCGATCCGCTTCCCCTTGCTCTGCCTGCCTTCCATGTCCCTTTTTGCACATCCATGCTACTTTGTGACTCCTCACCATTTCACATGACCCATCATGGCCACTCCCAATTTCCACAATCTCAGGCCATTTCAACATTAAACATATTTGTTTCCACACAGATAGCTCATGGACAACTAATTTTAATATTTCTACAGCTATATTTTTTAAACTAATTTTGGACTGAACAGCAGATTCATTAATTGGCCTTAATATAACCAATATAATCAACAGCTAATTACATGACAGCCTATCTATTGTCACCGTGGATTTGTGTGTGTGTGTGTGTGTGTGTGTGTGTGTGTGTGTGTGTGTGTGTGTGTATGGGCATGCACACACATGTACAAAATTTACAAGATGACAAGAACCATGGTACATTTTGGACATCTCAGTACAGGTTTTGGCTGATAATACAAAATATGTCTTTGGTAAATTATAATGAAAAGTAGTTTATTTTGTCTAAAAGTTCTGACCCAAATCTGGTGGAGTCTTCTTGATGATGATAGTCTTGAAGTGGTCCAGAGAATCTTATGATGATGGAGGGAAGAGACCAAGTGAAACTAAGAGATTTTGATGGCAAATTCATTCTCAATACAACCCATTAATCCATGTTATATGGATACATAGTTAAATCCATTAGTTACATGGTTACATAGTTACATTAAAGGATAGTCACATTCATGAGGGTAGAATCAAATCCCCTCTAAGGATCCCACTTGGTCTCATGTAATAATGTCTTATTATGAGCTTAAATTTCACCAAGAGTTTTAGAGGGAAAACTTTCATCCTATATAAAATACTACCGCCATGGCAGACTTAACTCTGCCCTTACAGGAACAATTTCTCATAATCAGCCTCAGTACTGACCTGCCAGCTGTCTCCCTTCTCAAGAGTAATTGTGCACAAACAAGGATCAAACCATGGTATCCCCTGTTTACTTTCACCAAAGGCATTTATCATCCTAATTAGTAGAAAGGTACCTGTTAGCAACGTCTCTAGCTTTGTGTCCTGCCCCTGCTCAGTTTCCCGTAACCACTGTTAATCATGACATTTATAGGATTACGTGTTCTTGACTTTGCATGTGAAAGAATAGGGAGAGATGGGGGTATGGGATGGAGGGAGAATACATTTAAGAGACGGGGTGATTGAATTTCGTATCTAGGTAGCAATGGTTTGAGAGTCTCAAATCCACCATTGCCTTTGACAGAGGAGCATTTGCTGCACCCTTCCAGCAGAATTCACAAATAGCATCTGCATTTTCATCTGACTTCAGATTTCATCAGAATGAGTGAGTGAAAGGAACTGAAATGGGTGGGCTCCTTGGGACAGCAACAATTTCTTCGCTTTTCAAACTCAATAGCTATTATTGTGGAAGACAATGCAAGTATTATAAGCTGAACTCAAATGAGAAGCCATCAGGACATGTATGGTGTCATCATAAATATTTGAGATGGGGACAGGATAAAAT
The DNA here is from genome assembly GCA_028551405.1 of Uromys caudimaculatus. NCBI lineage: Eukaryota > Metazoa > Chordata > Mammalia > Rodentia > Muridae > Uromys > Uromys caudimaculatus. The sequence goes on from CM052702.1 coordinate 95,518,971, forward strand.
TCTTTGTGAGGTGCACTTGGAGAAAGGCCAGAGCGAGTGTTCACTTAGCTCACAGTATTAAACACCCGGTTCTTACATAGCCTTTGGAATAGACAGCACACACTTATTATAATTATTATATGCTCAGTTCCTAAGGTGTCACCACATCTCTATCTTCTGAATACATGTTTTTTGTCACTATTTCTGTTCTCAGTATTCTCCTCAGATGCCACATCTCTCATGAAATAAACCCCATGCCTCTTCCCTTATTTACAATAAAGCCCATGAGCTGTGGTCGAGCACCGTCTCCACTTTTCGATCCAATTTTCATGCTTATAGCTCCACCAACATCGCTTCTTTTATCAAGATTATTATTGGGACCAATCATCGTGTCTATTCTGCTGTACCTCCTCAAACATTTTCCTCTTCTTAGCTTCAGACAGCCCACCCCACTGATTTCCCAATGGTGCCAATGGATGCTCACCTTCCCGACACAGAGGGTTCACAATTCAGTTCCTGGCAGTCTCCTCTCACATCTGCTGAACTCTGGACGTCCACCTTGTCTGTCAGCAAATGGCTGCCAGAATCATATCTTTGACCCTAACCTTTCCCTTCAGCTCCAAACCTGTGACCACAGCAGCATCTTCCCTCTGTGGACCACGACCTGAAGCTCATATCCCAGAAGTAGGGCCTAGGAGGACTCTCCTGTAAAGTGGGAGTCCACTTACTACATGGGGGCTATGCTCTTCTTGTTATTCTCCACACTGTCATTTCTTTGGGCTAGGCAGTTCAGTCAGTGAGTTCTCACAGGCCTTGCCTTGCACATACACCTGGAATTTGACTTCTGATTACCACACTGCCTCTACTCACCAAGGCAAAGCACCATTGACACCTGGCCTGTCTTCTGAAATATTCATTGACTGGATTGTTCACCTTTGTCCTATCTTCTTCAGTCATTTCTCCAGAGGGATTATTTTAAAAACCAAACCATCCAATGGGCCTCATTCATGCTCTAATGAAATATCAGGTTTGGGTTGTTTTGTTTTGGTTTGGTTTGGTTTTTTCTAGAACCTATTCTTGGAGTTTTGCACTTTGGCCTAGTGAAATTACAAAGATGAGAAGAGAAAGCTCAAGCTCTTTTGATCAATCCTCTATAACGTGACAAGGTTCCCAGTGACTGCAAGGACCCTGCCTGGTGTCCCAAACCCTAGTACACTTGTATAATGTCACCTTTGCCACTAAACAGATTGCTTTAGAGACTCTTGAATACTCTGTATCTTGCCTGATACACATTTAAAATTACTTTAGGAAATTTGCAGTCAAATAAGCGGCTGTGGTCTGTTGTGTTCCTACTGCATGCATGGCATCTTAGGCCAATCATCTTATTTGATTATGGCCTTCCAGAATTAGGTACCTATAGTAGATTCATAGTGCTATGGGTACTATAGTAGGTACCTATAGTACTCATAGTGGTTATCTCTGTCATTAACAACCACTACTCTTCCTTCTGGTAAATGGTCTCTCTTGCTCATCCAAACACCGCAGGTTTTAATAGGGACTTTGAAATTGCCACCTGCTGTCTAGAAGAGCTGACCTGCTCATTGTCAACAATGATCAAATGAAGGCTGTTACATGGGGCTTTTAAAATAAAGACTAAAGCAGAGAAGAGTCCTTCCTTCTCATCATGAGGCTGAGGCACAGAGCATGACTGTGTCCTTTGTGTGAAAGAGCTAGACTAACAGACCTTGCTTGACATATAGAGACTAGAGACAGCGCAGAGATAGGGACCAAGAACTGTTGAATCTTTCTATTCAGTATTTCTTGAGGTTGGCACTGCGTCTACCCTTTCATTTATTACAATGGCTTCATTATAGGGCCCAATAGTTCCTCTGTTTTAGCTGTGCCCATTTTAATTAGTTGCTTGGCACTCACAAATTCGAGATCTTTAAATAGTGCAGTATATTATATCCTCGCTTTATGGTTGCAAACCTCAAAGCCCAGGAAATTAAATTACCTGTTACCGATTAAGAAACTAAATGAAATTTGAATTCAGGTCTGTGTACTTCCAGTAACTCCCTTTCTGCTCCACTGAGTTGCCATTATTTTATTTAGCACTCAGTAAGTAGAGTTAAACATATGACACAGTCTACTTAGTGTCATTTTTAATGGGGACAAGCCTCTAACATATCCACAAAACTGGGAAAAGGTTCCAGCTGTCCAAGCAGCCTTATACAGGTCTCTGAAGAAGTTCCTTTATTCGTAAAATGGCCAGGTTCGAGTCAATAGCTGCTGATGGTCTTCTCTTTACAAGAAAGTTTTCTAACGTCAAATTGATTCTTAGTACTTCTAAAGATCCAATTATACCGACTGTGCCTCTAGGATTTATTTAAATATGAAAACAAAGCACATCAGGAGGGGGTGCCTGTGTCAGACTTCATGATGAGCCAAGTTGGCTTGTGGCCCTCCAGCAGTAGGGAGAGCAGCTCTGTTTCAACCCTGGGATGTTATTGTTTCCAAATCACAGTCTCATCCTAAAGGACCTACTCACTGTCAGGCAGGAATTAAAATATATTCTCAAGCAGTCTTTTATAAGATGAAAAGGTGGCTCTTTCCCATCTGAAATTACAGTATACTCTAAGTCTTGGAAACTCATCATTCAGAGAGGTTATTATAAGTGCCTTGCTCTTGCTTTCACAATGAGTACAGAACAATTTGTACAGCATATCAAGGCGTGTATTGATGACAGGTTTGAACTCAGAACCAGTGCCAATTAATAGCCATGGCTATGCAAATCTGAAAACCAGCACACACATGGATATATACACACATGCACATACATGCATACACACAGAGTACCCCCACATGCATACACACACACACACACACACACACACACACACACACACACACACACACACACACAAGCAGAGAGAGAGAGAGAGAGAGAGAGAGAGAGAGAGAGAGAGAGAGAGAGAGAGAGAGAGCATGGCCTTTTTGTTTCTGTTGGAATGTGTTCTTCCTGAAAGCAGGAAACTGTCCCTGGTGGGAGCTTTTGGAGTCCATGTCTAAAATATCAGGATACTGTTTTTGAGTGAGTATCTAGTTGAACACTCAATTCTTTGAATAAGAAATCAATTCATCCTTTTAGAAAGTCTTTTTTAAAGAAGTTCTAATACTTTGAATTTCTTATTTAGATGGTCTTTTGCTATTCACAAGGTATATTCCCACAAATTACCCATTTTCCCTCCAAAGCTATAGAGGTCATGTTGTAAGTACTATGTACATTTTGCTTCCCTGCTTGCAGCATCACATGACTCTGTGACTATTTATATAGACGACCCTGCAGTTCAGTGACTTAGGCTGGGCCACAGCCTTGTTCTTAGGATCAGCCACTTATCCACTGCCCTCCCACTCAGACTTCTGGCAGTGTAAAGCATCAGTGATTTATGGGTAAGCACATCTGGGCTAGACTCTCAAATTCACTAGCTTTGTGACCTTAAGCACATGATTTAATCTTTTGGATATCTGATTCCATTGTCTTTGAAACAGAGTTGTTGGCAACAAAAGTATAAACTTGTTATACTCAATGAGAATCTGTATAAAACCTGTGGTACTTACCGGTGCCCATATCACACTCATGCATCGCAGGCACTCATCAAAGGACTCTTATCTTAATCCAAGTGCTCTTGACTGGTGAAGATGTGCCCTGTTCATAACTGGTGCGTGACTGTCTCTGGACACTCCAAATATTCAGTGAAAGTTTTGAGTGTGAAGTCATCCCTGGGATGCTTTGTGGGTTTTCTGACTCTTGACTTTATCCATATTGGAAAAATAACACTCAGGGACAAGACTGTAGCTTGCCTACTTTGATTTTTGCCATTCTGGTGTCCTTTGATCCCCTTGCTTAACACACACACACACACACACACACACACACACACACACACACACACTTCACACAAAGATAGCCTAACAGTGTGTAGCATATGGAGAGTGGAGCAGCTCCAAACTCTACAGTACAATCATTCAGAACTAGTTACTGAATCTAATAGATCTAATAAATTCTACTAGAGGATGCATCAGGCTTTGAGTAGCCAGCTAACTTCCCACTTTTCCATAGCTACAAATCTCCATTTGCTTGCAGGTTGTTCTGACTTCTGATCATAGTATGTGGGTGAGGTGATGAGGACATCAAATAAACCGAGGAAAGAGAATAGTCAATGAGCTAGCTATTATGTTTATAATAAACAGAAGATCGAACCCAACAGGACCTGAAGTCCGGTGTCTCATTGTCATTACAGACAGGTCATTGACCATCTCCTGAACTGAACTGTCATTGTCTTCCATACTGGAAAAGTGCAAACCTAGACTGTAAAGAACTGTACTCAAATCCTTCCCAGCTTTTTACTTGCCACAGTATGGAAAACTGTGTAAGACAAATCCTCTGTAAGACTCATCTGCAAAATAGAAATAGAAACACTGTCTCTAAAGGTGCTTCAATTAGTAGATAAGGCTTTCAGGTCACTAAGAGCCCAGTGATCTGTGATACCTGACATAATATCTGATACAGTAGGTTTTGCTAAAACTGATATTTTGTCTGAACATCAGTTTCCTTAATTGTACAATGGAAATAAATATACTTTTATCACAAGATTGTGGTGGCAACTAAATGTACCGATATGAAAGAAAGTTCTTTGGAAACTCTAAAATTAGATTTAATAATTCTATTTTTAATTGTTTATTTAGACAAGGGTCTATAATGATCAGAATCAGCATTCTTGTTGCTTTTACTATTTATAAGTAAAATGGCACAGATCCTAATTTTTCACATTAAAGAACTGCTCATTAAAGGAGATAGCTTGGAAGCAAAACCAAATAATCAGATTTTGTTCAGAAGCACAACATTTGTTGTAATATACTTCAGCCAATTAAGTCATGTTTTTAAAAATTATTTATTTATTTATTTATTTATCTATTTATTTATTTAATGTATATGAGTCTTCTGTCACTGTCTTCAGACACAACAGAAGAGGACATCAGATCCCATTGCAGACAGATGTGAGCCACCATGTGGTTACTGGGAATTGAACTCAGAATATCTGGAAGAGCAGCCAGTGCTCTTAACCACTGAGCCATCTCTCTAGCCCCTTAAGTCATGTTTAAACACTTAAAACTTGTTAGAGAGAAATCAGCTTTATGATGTCATTTAACATTAGTAAGTTGAAAGGTTGGTGACATAAACCAGTGCTGTCCAGATTAAGCAATTGCCAGCTGCTTTGGGCCAGGCTGTGCAGGTCCCCACTGGTATTGCAAGAGGTAGTGCAATCGTCACTCAGTGGAACTGCTTGTTCAGGAAAGGCTGTTGGTTGCTGAGGGGCAGCCAAGCCTGAATCCAAGATCCGTGCACAGAACCTGCTGGAAAAGAAAAGCCAAAAAGAACCATTTGTAGATGCAATCCTGAAATAACGTTTTCCTGTATGCGACCTTTCCCCAAGCCTGGGGATTCTACCCTATTGCTTTGGAAGGGACCAAGAACTATTGTTATAGGCAGTGAAGTTTAGTATCCAAGAAACAGCAGTCAGTGCTCACAAGTTAACAGCTGACAAGGAGCTACCCAGGTATAAGCTGCACCTCTCAGACCTGTTTCCTTTAGCTCATGTTTGAGTTGCTGCCATGATAATTAACTGCAGCCATGAAAATTTGTGAACTACCTCCTTAGGTTCAGTTTCTATTATAAAATGAGAGCAAAATGATACTTCAGAGGATTATTTAGAAGACTGAGATAAATTTTAAAAAATATATAATCCCTTCCACAGGTAATACTCATTGTTATGGCTATAATTGTGTTAATATTAATATTGTAACATTTAGTGAAAAATATAAGTCAGAGGTCATTCATTTTTCCAAGACTGACACTGGACAATCAGTGGGTTTCTCTCAAGAAACTCAAAGGACATTTTTCTTTCTTCTGTTGCACAAATTAAACAAAATCAGTTTCAGTATTAAAGAACTGACATTGGAGATACCAAGGAATGCATACAACCTCCTCCACACTTAACAGAAAATAAATAAAAGTACAAATGAGCTAAGCAAGATTTCAAAAATAAGATCAACACATAAAATAAGACTATACATCAGTAATGTCCAACTTGAAAATTAAATTAAGAAAGTAATTGTATTAACAGTGGCATCAAGAAGAATAAAGTACTTCAAAGTAAAATCTCCAAGAATGTGCAAAGCTTCTACACTGAAAACACTGTTTAAAAATGTTCTACAGGTGCTAAGTGGAAAAGCTTCCAAAAACACAATAAAGAAAAGAAAGATCGGCTAGACTTAACTAAAATAAAAAATTGTAAACTTTCTTTGCATCTAAGAACATTATTTAATAACTAAAAAGACAAAAACAGATTTTTTAAAATGGCTGAGAAGGCAACTCAAAGAATGGGAGAAAATACTTGTAAATCATGGATCTGTGAAGGGTCTTCCTTCCAGAGCATACCAACAGCTGTTATAACTCAGCAGGAAGACTCCACAGCACCCAGGCTTTTAAAACAGGAAAATGAATACATATTTGTTTTCTTTTGGGTTTCTGTTTCTTCATCTTACTGTGTTATGGATCAACCTATCAGTCTTGTACCAATTAGGCCAGGACTCTATCACTTAAGTACACCCCAGGCCTTCAGCAGAAAGTTTGAGTCTTCACTTCTCCAAAGAAGATATGTAAGTGGCCAACACTCAACAAAATGTGCTGGATGTTACTAACTATCTGGGATATGCAAACCCAAACCACAATGAGCTGACCACTTTACACCCCCTCAAATGACTACCGCTAAAATGGCAGACAATAACAAATGCTAGAGTAGAGACTAAGAAATTAGAACTCACATTGTGTTTGGGAAAGTTACGGTTCTTCAAAATACTAGACAAGTTATGATACAATCTTGTGACTTCATTCTGAAATTCCATCAAGCAAAAATGAAATTGTGCATTTGTATAAATACTGATACGTGAGTGATATTATAGAAGCATTATTCATTAAAAATAGTTTATAAATCGAAGCAAGTCCAATGGCAGTCAACATAAACCAAATGAGATGTATCCACATGAGATACTTTTCATAATAAAAAGCAATGAAACTCTTATGCGTACTACAATATGAGTGAAGCTCTGTGTTGAAAGAGAAACCACATATTGTATATGGACAATTGCCCTAGCGTCATTTCTGTTGCTGTGATAAAATACCCTGGCAAAAGGAACTCATGGGAGAAAATGCTTTACTCTGGTTTTCACTTCCAGGTTAGAGTTCATTGTTGTGGGGAAGCCAAGCCAGAAACTGTATGTTAACAGTCAAGAGCAGACAGAAATGAACACATAAGTGTGCATGCTTGCACACTCTTGCTCAGCTGAATTTCTCTACTGTTACATAGTTCAGTACCCCTGCGTAGAGAATGATACTGCTCACAGCAGGTTGAGTCTTCACACATCAATTAGTTTAATTAAGGTAGACAGACCCACAGGTCAACCCCATGTAAATAATCTTTCATTGAGACTCTTCCAAGGCTATTCTTGACTGTGTTAAGTTGACAATTAAAAATTAACCATTATAACAATGTTGTATATAGACAATATATGTGACATATACAAGTATGATCTATAGTATATACGCATATTATATGCTTTAATATATGTGATCTGTTTAGGATAGGCAAAGCACTAAGACAGAAAGATTAATAGTAATTACAAGGAGGTGTAGGTAATGATGGATAAAAACTTGACATCTTTAGGGATTAGGACAATATTAAGAAATTTGTTAGTGGTGACCAGTACCCAATTGTATTTTTACTGTAATTGGACACTTTATAAAGGTACATTGTTCAACAAGTGAACCATATCTAAAGGTATTTAAAATAAAAAGAACACAGCAATTTTTTTGTTAATCCCTTTAAGCTGCAAAAGAAAATAAGGTTTTATCTTGTTTTTTACCCTCTTTTCAAGAGTAAAATCTTAGTTTGTCACTGTGGCTGCAGGAATGAGCTAGGGTGAATGACATAATGAGTTAGCCATGTTTCATCTTTAAAAACTTCTTATAAGAGATTCCCAGGTGGTCTTTGTAAATTGATCTCTCTTTACTTACCCCAAAGCAATCCATTAGTAGCATTCAGTAGTCACCTTGCTATCTGGTGTGTTACCAGAGCCTCTGGTGTCTTCTTTCTTCCCATTGACTGCTGCTCAACAGTCGTGTTGACTGACTCCCTTACCACCAGAGAATATAAAGCCTTCCCTACAAGAGTCATTCTGCGCCAGGGAAGAGGACTATGTTGGTAAAGAGCCTACTGCACAAGTATGAGGACCTGGATTTGGATCCAGCATCCGTGTAAAATCTACACAGTGGCATAGGTTTGATAGCTCCGGGGTTAGGGGGAGGAAACGGTGGGTCCCTAAAGCTCACTAGCTAGCTGTAGTAAAATGATGACTCCAGGTTTAAGGAGAAACCTTTTCCCAAAACAAACAAACAAACAAAAAATCACAGAAGATCCCTGACAATGTTCTCTGGTCTGCACATGCATTCACATGCATGCAGGTGCACGTTATCCTGGACACGAGTTATCCTGGCCCCAAATATTGCTTTCACAAAAACCACTTGCATTTAACCACAAATTAAGCCAACTGTCTTCTGTTTTTGTTACCCATAAGCCTGTGGACCGGCATTCATCTTAATTTACGAATTAATTTTTCAGCAAACATTTATCGAGTACCTACATTATGCTCGGCAATAAAGTAGACCCTGCCAGTTAAGCAGCGAAAGGATGACATAGTCTCTTTCTTTTGAGGTGTCCCTGTGTAATGATACAAATGCGGTGCATATTAAATTGAACGTTAGTGACAGATACTGCGAGGGATGACACAGCCAAGAGCAGAGCTCAGAAGCAGGATGGCCAGGCACAGCCTCTGTAAGGAGTTGACATTAGAGCAATGACCTGAGAGGAACATATGAGCGGGAGCTCACTCGAGAGGATGCTTTCCTTTGTGCGAGTTTGTTGCTGGTAGGTTTTTTGACACCAGATCTCACACTGCAGTCTAAGCTGGCCTTGAACTCACTTCCAGCTGCAGATGCATGAGTACTGTTATTATAAATGTGTGCCATGACTCCCCGCTGAGAAGAGTCTTAAAAAACTAAAAGTAAGAAAATGGCCACTGAAAATTTTCTGAGGCAGAAGAATTCGTGGCATGATATAGGAACAGCAAAATCCCCTGGTTGAGCCTGTGAGAGAGGGAACAGAGAGATGACCATACCTGGAACTTGAACTTATAGGGGCTTTGGTTCTGATTTTGAACATAGCGGAGATGAACTTCAAAGTTCTGACTGGTGGATAATCTGTGATCTGGGTTTTTAATTAATTTTCTGGATGTTATTCTGAAAGCACAGTGGAAGGACACAAGAACAAGTCCAGTTAAGCAAAGACCAAAAGGTCTAGTATCGACCTTCTCACATACATACATACATACATACATACATACATACATACATACATACATATACACACATGCATGCCAGTTGTTGCCATCACAAAAAAATGAGTTTGTTCCTAAGGTCAGCTTCTCTGCAGCATAATGAGGGAGAGGAAGCAAAGAAATGGAAGTAAACCTGAAATAAACCAGGTTTATTCCAGTAACTTGGATTCAGATAAAATACCTCATTATCAGGATGTAAAATGTTGATAAATAAAAGCAAAAGACAAAGGCGATGCCACATAAGCCTACCTTGTCATTTGACTGAAGATCGTGTTGTTAGTAAAAGTAACAACCATATTTTACCCGAGATCCAGAACGCTGGCACCCCATCCTCCCTGTTGAATGTCTTTTGGGTATATTTATCACTTTAGTTCCCTGGGGCAATCTAAGTGTCTTTGAAGCTCTTCTTGCTGTGCTGAGTTAATGGTGATCCTGTGCCTTGAAAGATCATTGCAGCTACTGAGAGACCAAGCTTCCTGGGCCAGAGTAGAAGTTTAAATGCACACCAGCATGCTGAGAGCAGTCGGGAGAGCCCACCGAAACCTGAAAGTTGAATTCATTATTCCAGTCTCACTGTTATTTCTTTGTGTAACACAGACATTTTCTTTGCTCCATAATCCTCTGCAATGAAAAGGATTTAAAAATCTCTCCAGGGTTTCTCCGTGGCTGTAGTCTAACATGTGTCAGGAAATCTGACCCCGTGTGTTAGGTGTTCTCTCATCGCATACTGAATGGGCTAAACAATGCAGAACGAGTCAGACAGGAGGTTCAATAGCTCAGAATGCAACGCAAAGGGTGGAAAGAGAAGAGAGTTCATTTGATTAATGTGAGCACTGTGAACTTCGGCTAAAAGAAAACCCCCAAATAAGCTGACATAGCACCAGGCATGGAAGAGAAAATACAGAGCAAGGGACAAAATGAATACTTGTTTAAAGGGGTGGTTTTCTGCAGTTTCGGATACTCAAATTCTTTGCTTCTCTGAGGTAAACTGCACGCAGTGCTACACACCCCACGGGAAGCTCTCATGCTGATTTGGCTGCACGTCAATTTTCTCATCTGATTTCTAAAGGAAGCTACTTGCGATGGTCCTCTGCAACCTCGTGTGTCGACTGCTAAGTCATTGCTACTCACATTGGAATTGTCTCTACTCCGCAATGGAGAGTGGCATGCCATCAGAAAGAAAAATGAACGGACAAAGAGCTCCGTAGAAACTCTGGCCGTGGGAACCCGGAGGAACGCATGGAGACGAGCTAAGTTGCTGAGCGGTGGGCTGACAGTGTACCGGTTCAGGATGTTGCACGTGAACGACTTGCCTCCTCCCAGGCGACACTCGTGGATATGGTAGGTGTTGCTGTAGCCGCAAACCTGATCTGACACTTCACAAGCAGAACTGGGAGGTGGCTTCACGCTTAAACACGAGTAATGAGAAATTTCAAATAAGCAAAGGCTTAGGGGAAATGTGAGCTTTGTAAGATTATACAATGTTTGGAGCACAGTGAAAAGTTCTATTACTTTTATCAGATAGTAAAAGTTCTTTCCTTTCTGACTGGTTTTGTAATTTTAGAAATATAGAATACATTAAGTAGAGTTTTTATATAATAATGATACGCAATTCGCTTATTCAAGCCAGAGTGAAATTTGTGAATATTAGTTTTTCTTGAAGTTTAAAATAAGACTTTATTTGAAAATCTTTCATCTATTAAACTCTTACAAAGAAGGTAATGAGCAGTTATTATAAAACTGTAAAGATTTTTAAAATCATGCCTAAATACATATTTTATGTGGTTCATGGATTATGTTTTTAATCTTGTACTTTTTGTTTATTTATTTTGGCAGTACTGGGGATGGAACCTAGGGCCTCACACATGCTAGACAAGCCATGCTACTATTGTGCTACAGCCAAGTTCTAACCGTGTACCCCTGAGACTTAAATTAGTTTTCACTGTTTAAAAAAGGTCTGTTATCTCTGAGCTGCGACTCCATTTTGAGGGCTAATGGCTTTAAGAAATATGGAATTACAGGCAGATGAAGGACAAAAAAAAGTCACAGACGAGAACCAAGCAGATACTTGTTGGTTTGGCATGAATGATTTGTGCCATTGAACAATTCCAGATTCATGTACTCCAATGGAATTTGTACATATCTTCTAAGCCTGAGCATTGCATTTAGTAGTTCTAGAGGACAGAAAGGATGGATGGTGTGATGATACAGTACCTAGTATGGACTCTTTACTGCATTCACTCTCAGCAATATTCATGAGCAAATACAGAAATCATAGCACTCTTGAGTCTTCATTTGGAACATAATTAGTCCTCATATGTCCAACCACAATTTTTCCTGATAATGTATTTTTTTTTTTTTAGAATTTAGGAGACATGCAATAAAAAGGAACTTAGAATTCTTATTAGTCCCCCCAAAATGTTGACTTTAAAAGAGAAATTTGCTTAATTGGATCAAAAAAATGAACTATTTTCCTCCCACTGTAATATATGTGTCTGACCATGGTCTTTAAATGAGATATAGAAGTACTAAGCACAGTATCTGGTCCAAAGAGCTCAACATATACTATCAACCTCCTTCCAACTCCTTTATGTTATTTATATCCTTTATGTTAGATTTCAGATTGTCATATGCTTCACTGAAGCAATGGTCAGAGGCAGATCACAGCTCTTTGACTTCTGGCGGGCTTCTGTTTTTCAGAATGGTGTTGTGGGAACTATATAAGTGTAATTTCTAGCAAGTGGACATATTTTAAGAAGAGAAAGATTGAATTAAGCTCTCTTTGATCACAAATCCTCTTTGGTGATGAAATGCCTTTGGAAGGTGAATGGGAGTCGCAGTTTGGAGAGTGTGACCCCATTCCAATGACAAGATGAACCTGAACCATAAAGCAGGAAAGTCAAGCTCCTTTGTTTGCCAGATGTGTGAGCTTGGCTTGGGGAGGACTCCAGTTTTCTTGGCTGTAAATGAGCTCCCAGGGCTTACCTTAAAGTGTCATGAGGCTTGGGGGCTGATGGGATGCGCCATTGCATGTCCTGGCACAAATGGCACACTCCAAATGCAAGCTCATATTAGAAACAATCAATTTCTAAAGTAATTTGGATATGATATGTCTGACCATGACGTTTAAATGAGATGTCAAAGTACTTAGTGCAGAATTTGGTCCAAGAAACTCAGCGTACACTAGTGATCCCTGTTTTTTCTAGGTTACCGTATCTGTAAGTTGATCAACATTGTTGAAAATACCTATCTTTTTAGCTGTAATGTACTATACAATTCAACTTTTTAAAATGTTCACTTATCCCTCAAAATGGTTGATTCACTCATGTTTGTTTATCACTTATGATTTATCAGCTACTGTGTTGGAAATGAAAGTTGTATAGCTATCGAGGATGAATCCAAAAATAAATGAACTACTATCTTATTGCTACAACAGTAATTCATGTATGCGTACTTTGCCTTGGCAACACAGATGAGCCTGAGTCCACTAGGGTCATAAAAAAGTGGCTCATTACCAGAATATTGATGAGTAAGTAAGCTATAGGTAAATGGAAATTTGCAAGACAGACCTTCTAGTCATGATATAGCAAAGCTAAATTCACTCAGGGGTTGGGGGCTATAGGGAATACTGCTGTCCTGCTATTCCAAGCCACAAGAAGAAAGGGACTGCTGGAGACAAGAAGGAAAAGGCAGTCGAAGCTGGCTGAACTTCACAACAGCTTCAGCTTTGTTCTGAGAGCTATGAGCCCACAAGTGTATCCAAGCAGGAATGGATGCAACTCAATGAGACACTGCCTGGAGGCGGAGGCTAGTTAGGGTGGTTTCTATGGAAGCCAGGGGTACTTCCAAAGAAATAGAGTTGTGTTCTATTTTAACAGGGCAAAATTTAGACATGTGCTGCTAAGCCCACAAGAGTCTGCTTGCCTTTCTCTGTAATCTCTGAGGTGGAGCAATGGCAAGTTGGAAATGGGATTGCAATTATACTGCCGAACTAAAATTGGGGAAATATTTTCAATTTATGACAGTGGGAAGTCTATTAGAAACCTACATAAGAAACTTTGTAAACTTTCTACACTTAGTGAATGATCTCTTTTTATATAATCCCTTAAGAGTTGAGTGAATTTATTCCAGTTGAACCCATTTGACTTCCATAGCTTTTAAAGTTAGTCTATGTGATTTTCTATTGAACTATAACTATTAACAGCTTCAGATGACAACTGAAACCATGCTTTCCCCTTTTCAGTTACATCCACATCAGTTAATTCTATGTAAACAATCATTCTAATACTCTACAGGAACGAGACTTTAAAGAGATCTCAGAAGGAACCCTTCAAAAGCAGGAGTCATGTGCACAGTGCCGTGCACCCCATTTGCTTATTTCATAATCATCTCCTTTGTCCTGTGCTACTCCTTAAAGTGGGTTGCACCTACATTTAGAATATCCAGTAGGTCAGATGATGAGATTAACTGAGTACCGTAGCCATCCACATACGGAACTAAATTACTTTTTTGTTGACATTACCAGAAATGAGTAAATATTTATTCTCTAAACTAAGAGAAAAATCCATGGAACCTGACAAAATGTATTTACCACTGCTCAACTCTAAGCAGAAACTAATGGTCAAACCGTGCAGAAGCCAATTCTGACAACCATTAGGTTATAATTCTGTGTATAGTTCTGTTGTAAAGTGCAGCTTTTCTGTAGCTCACAAATAACCCTTTGCTCTAACAACCTCAGCACCAGGAGAGAAAAGAAAATGGTCTGAAACTAGGATCCTGTGATGAAGAGAAAAGCCAGTAGATTCTGAATATTCATATAATCTGAATGCACTATCTTTTGCTGAGAGGCACTGGTAGGTAGAGACAGAATAAAAATTCATTTCAACTAAGAGCTAATTTATTTGTAGATGCCCAAGATGATTCCTTATGGTGCTGTAGATAGCATCCTTCTCCTGAGACGTTAGCCATCCACAAAAGAAGCAGAAAGAAGTGTCTACAATCCTGCTTCCATGACAAATGGAAGTGTGCACGATGCTTGAAGAACTTCATTTGTATTTTCTTCTTTTGCTATTTAACGGAATTTCCCAGAGCCTACTTAAGTGGAACATTCACTACGTCAGCCATCTATCATTCCACTCTGCCTAGAGCTGAGTGTTGTGAAGGGTTGGGGGTGGGCATAAAAAAGAAGTATGAATGCACTTGTTTTGAATTGGGGACAGAAAAACAAACTCTATGAATAGATTATCTCCCTGAAGAGTCATGCAAAAGACTTTTTCTCAGCAGACAAAAGAGCAAGAAGGAATTTGTTCTTATTCAGTCTGAAAGGTACCTAGGACTTCTAAGCTGGTTAAAACAGATGGCTCAGGAAATTATCCTCAGAGTTGACTGCAGAAAGGGATGTTTGCTTGCTCCTAAGACCTTCCTCCCTGTCAGAGATACAGCTTCCTCTTTGTTGTACAGTTGAATCGATAAGGGCAAAGTTCCTCAAGCTGATTGTAACAAAGATCCCAAGACTGGAAGTCACCTGGCAAAGTATTAGCAAATCTAAGAGTGATTTTGAGAGCTCTGCCTATAAAATCACAGGCCTGGCAGGTCTTGCTCTCAGTGCTGGTTAAAGGCTGCAGGTATGTTCACTTTTTGACCACTCCTGACTGAAATGCAGCTTCCTGGAGTAAGTACTTTTGGGCTAATCACAGTCAGTCTGAGGGCTAAAAGCCCCTATTTTGGAGAGCACTTAAATTTAATTTTCTCATGATCTTTAGAAGGTGGGAGAAAGTAAACATTTTGCCTATGCTCTACTGATCCAAATGATATCATAGATGAAATTAAGCATTTTAAAAGACAATCAAGCCATAAAATGTATCCATCAATCATTTTATTGGTTTTGTGTTAACAACTAAAAGTGAATTTTTGAATTGTCATGACTGTCACATCAGATTTAGGAAAGCAGTACTGAAGTATTTCATGCAAATTAACCCAACTTCGAGCTAAATATTACTTAAATTCATGAATGATTCAGTGTAGGTGGTATGCAAAGAAGTATCCTAGTCACAGCTAGCCTCACAGTTAATTACCCTTTTCTTTATGCTAGAAACTGCATTCCTTCACTAACTGAATAATATTGAGACTGCTCTTCTGTCATGCTTGTGGTCCATGGCTCCAATGATGGAGCACCTAGTGAGGATCCATCCTTGCCATCTTCCTGTCCAGGATGTCCTTATACTCTAGTGGGTGACATAGATACCCGTCAAGAAAATGACCGAGAAAGGCCTTAGAAAAACTGTGCCTAAAGCTCCTTGGAGCCCCATAGAGAGCTAGAGCCTTCACAGAGGAGGTGCCATTTGTACTCCACATCTCTGGGGGCTGAGTGTGAGGGAGGCCCTTTAGATAGACATGGATAGAAAAGGGCATGACTGACTCTAACCAAAATAAAGCCTACAGAATGGCTTCTATATTTTATTTATGTCTGTTTCCATACCTCCCATATTACTTACTATAGTGAAATGGAATGTGAGCTCTATGACAGATTTTTTTCCAGTCTTGTTAACTGACATGTAGATATAGATATGAGGTATAGATGGTATAGATAGCTGTATCATCTATATGTACATATATGCTTAGACTAACATTAGCACATAACAAGTGCTCAATCAAATACTTAAACTAATGGGTGTGCGTGTATATGTAGAGTAATTGCCTGACTTGAAATGTACTCATATCCAGAAATTTCAGTGACTTTGTCCATACAACATACAACAAACCTGGGTCTTTTGCCCTCTTACTCTTGGAACATTTGGCCTGAAGGATGGTTTATTTGCAAATTAAGATGGTGTTACTTTATTTAAGCCAACAGCAGCAAAGTTTCCAAGCACTTAAGTTTCTGATTGGCTCCGAATAGTATTGTAGCCTACAGTCAGAACATGGCAACCTAGAGCTGTGTCTATCACACACGTGTAGTAAATATTCAGGCTCTGTGACATTTTAGGAACTTCAGCTCAAGGCCATTGGTGTTTTATTGATTTCAAGTAATCAATCAAAACAAGGCTCCAGCAATGCCCTACAGTCTTTAAAAGGTGAGTGTTGTAATAGCTCACAAGCTAGAAGACTCTTCACAGTAGTCCACAGGAGCTTCAGGAGGAAGAATTCTTCAATAAAAACCCAGGAATATTTCTGTCCCTTCTCAAAAATCACTTTCTAAGATAGGACACATCTTAGAGTTGGAACTATAATTCAAATATTAAAGTGCTATAATCTTTTGTCACAATGGCAATTATTTCTTTTTTTTAATAAGGGCATTAAAAGCATGCGGTGTGTGTATGTGTGTGTGTGCGGGTACATACATGCATATGTATACGTCTTACATATTACTTAGAAAAAGTCCAGGGTACAGGGCATTTTGTGAAATTACCCTTTGATCATTTCTTCTTTATCTCTGCAACAAACTTGAAATCAATGAAAATATATCATTGGATATATATATATATATATATATATATATATATATATATATACACACATATATGTTAAAAACATAAAGTATCTACCTTTGCCAGGGTAACATACCTTATATACACTGATCTGTTCTTCATAAGAAACTGTTTAATGGGTGCTCCTATCTCTGCATTACAGATGAGGTTTCGATGATGTTAATTTTCCTGGAACACATACTGAGCAAAATCTGAATGAAAATTCAGTTCTGCATGACTCCAAATGCTTGCTCTTTCAGCATGTTTGAAATACAATTTGCATAATTACTGATTTCTTGGTAATAATTTTAACTTTTAAGTCATCATTTATAAGCATATAAATATTTAAATTTTAGTTAATGAGTATATTTACATTCCTTTGTGACCTTTATAAACAGAAAACATTTATTACCCAGTTTGTTGATGACTAATGATCTTGCCTAAAAATATTTTGATTGCCTACTACAGCAGTTAACAAATTTTCATGGTATTTTCATTATGGGCAACGGGGAATCATATATAGACATTGTAGTAAATAAGTGAGAGACAGCTCTTCTCATTAACTTTGGATAATGAATCTTATATATTCAAGATGGATATCAATCATCTATCAATAAGGATCTACCTTCAATATTTATTGTTATTTTCATTTAAAGTCATTGATCTATCAGTGTTCATCAGTCTTGTCATGGAAACTCAAACAGCAATGTCAAAGAACTGTCAAATGGAAAATGGATAACTACAGACTAGAGAAAAACCAGTGCACACTTAGACAGTAGTGACCCTATATGTCAGTAGATAGTGGGGAGTGCCCAACATTGCTAGCAGTACAACAAAATGAAGGCAAGACACATATTTTAGGTGGAAAAGTCCAAGAAGCTTGGCTTAGAAAAGAAAGTCTGCCTACAGACAAAAGGAGTACTCTACATTGTCTGATCATTACATCAAAAAATATAATTATAAGGGAAAAGGCATACTAAAACATAGATACTTAACAAGTATAAGTTTAAATCTATATTGTCTAGGATGATATGGTTGACAATATTAGCTAAATGAATGACTAAATAAATAACCCAAGACATCCAGCTCATTGGATTAGTCTAGCTTCAACAAAGGGCTAATTGGCTCAATATGCAGGCTGGGTAGACTCCCTCCTCCAGCTCTACTGCACTTCAGGTTTGACGAGGTACACAATGTACTTCTTACAAGGACAGCAAACCTGTAGAATGTGTGCTCTCTGCTTTCAGCTACAACCTCTACTAGGGAAAACCACCCCTACCTCCACAGGACTCTGAGCTGAGGGAGTCAGACCTCAACCTTGTGTTCCTTTGACACCTCCTCATCTCTGAACTTCACAATGGAAAAATTTGACATAAAAAATGATGGACTTTGAATCCATTTACTTGAATCAAATTCTAGAACTTGTAGTATCCTTTCTCGTGGCTCTTAAAGCCAACCAATACCTATTCCCTCAGTGGAAACAATACCCATACCATAGGGCCTATGGCCAGTGTGTCCTCCATATCAATCCATCCCTGCCCCATCAAAAAGTAGTTAATGCTTTCTCAATGAAAAGAATCAAGTGAAATCAGGAGTGATCCTGTCCAGGGATCCATTTAGCATGTTTCAACAACCACAGGCTATTCTGTGCCTAGGTGAGACAAAGAAAGGCATAACCTGCAGTTCTTCCTCTATGGAGCTCAGTCAAGCAGAGAGGAAGCAGATATGAGCAAATACAGCCTGTGGTCTGGTCAGCATCTGCCATAATAGGAGCTTTTATTCACAGGAAGCAGCAGGTTGCCATGAGGGAAACGACAGAAGATATGTGGAAACATGAAACAGGGCAGCAAATTGAGAGACTTGAAAGATGATTTCATGAGGAATCCTGACTCACACAAGGAAGGGAAAGTTAGAAAATTAATCAAGCTGAATATCAGGTAAGGTCTGTTGAGACATGCTAGGAGACAGATTTTTTTTCCCTCCATAAAAGCTTTGAGAAGTCACTGAGGTCTTGGGCAGGAAGCACTGTGTCTAGGTTGATGATTTACAAGGATGAAGACTAAGCTTAACACAGGAGAAACATTAATAAGGCTGCAGCCATAGTCCTTAGTGGTGACATGAAGTAGGGGACTTGCAGCCAGAAAAGAGAGACCCAGCTCAAGAAAAGCCAAAGGGGAAGCATCTTGGTGGCTAGGTAACCTGGGCATTTAGGCTGTTTATAGCACTAGCAAGCTCTGGCAGGTCACTGGCTCCGAGTTGGTTTCCCACAGCTGTGAAATGGCCCTAATTTGATTATTATTATTATTTTTTTGCTACTGATAGTGGTGATTAGCTGCAGGAAATAAGAATAACTCTAATGTTGCTAGCTGAGAGAGGGGGGAGGGAAGGAGAAGGGAGAGAGAGAAAGAGAGAGAGAGAGAGAAAGAGAGAGAGAGAGAGAGAGAGAGAGAGAGAGAGAGAGAGAGAACTAGCACATTACTTGGCACTGAAAGACAGTAATACTCAATTTTATGCAAACATCTGAAAACAGTGACAATCACATTCAGAATCCCTAAGGTGCTTTATTCGTGTGTCCTTTCAGTCCATTACATTGTGCCCATGCAGTCATTTAAGGATATGTACCTGAGAGGAGATGGGATTGGTACACAGGCACATCTATTAGCTCTCTATGCCTGTCCGAATACTATTATGCTAAAAGCATAAATGAAGAATCCAGTGGTGGATCACTTAAGAGGCTCAGCTGCATTAAATTGTCTGTTTTGCAAACAAGTTCATGAAAGATTGTTTAAAAGGAAATTTATTTGTTTCAATCCAAATAATAAAGAGCACTTTAAGTTCCTGCCATGGATAAACGTGACCCATTTGGCAAAGTGTTGTCATTCTCCATTGTCCCTAACCCAAACTCTCAGAACTGACACTTAAGCACACGCCTTCTTATTTGTTCTTCACTAAAAATCCAAGTCTTTATACAGTGGCCCTTCATTATTGGGGGGGTTCTGTTATTAGATCTGCTTTTGTGTCATATGTGACATTAGCTGAGGAGATAGCATAGGAGAGATTGGTAATGGTTTGAGGACAGTAGGCGGTTGCTGAAAAGCATTGCCTGTTGTCCTTGGCCGCTTTGACTTTCTCGACAAGTGGCTCTAGATCCAGTTTGTTTGCTATATAACTCCGGACTGACACTGATGTCTTCGGCATTTCTGTGCACAAATTTCCCTCCATTCCATGTTATGTGCACACGATCACTAACATCTGCCAACAAGCTTCCCAGGTAGAAGGGCAAGCAGAGCTGCCGTGGGCTCTGTACCCATTTCCCTGATGAGAATATTCTATGCCTTCTATCGTAAAAAACTTTGAGAAGAAGCAGAAACCCTGCCTTGAGGATTTTTTATTAGTTACATTTACTATGAAAACATTAGATATCTTTAGTAGTTTAAGACACTTTCTTTTTAAAAATAGAGAAAAAGATTAGAGACCTCTTTTTTAAACTATGTCATTAAGTATTGTATGTTTTCTGCTTTCAATATGCTATCATATGATCAACTATTGAAGACTATTCCTAAGAAGCGAGCTTTAAAACCAGTAAATAATATGTTGTGTTTATCAACACCAAAAAGCAATTGGCTCTTCTTTCTTCCTTTTGGCTTTCATTTTGAATGATTTTGGAAACATGTTAATTCACCAAATGCCAGTTTCTTTCCAATCAGTTGTCACAGGACTTTTGATCCTCTGAATCCTTAAAAGAAAGACAGACGGGGCTATATATGTCACTAGAATTTTTGGTTACTTGACATGTGGACGTTTCTTAGACATTGTCTTTTATTTATGTTTTTGAGAAAGGTGGTATTTTTAATGCCTGAATTTTTAAATGCAAACTACAGAGTACTCTTAAATAATGTGATAAATAAAACATTAAAGAAAATTGTTCCCATATTTTAATTAAATATTTTAGTGAGAATTCTCCTGTTTAATTCAGTTTTAATTGCATTATTAATTGCCATGAAGAAAATATTCGTAGGGAAAAAAGCCAAACCAATGTTCTAATTGCAGCTTTTACTGTTTTGCATGATAAAATGCCTTTGATTGGTGCTGAGCCAGAAGGGCTTGATTTAAGATAATATCTGTCTCGGATGTCACCATGGGAGAAAAGAATAAAACCTCAGTAGACTTGGTGCATTGCAGCTGTCTCTGCTGCTCCAATTTCTCTGTCCCATTGACGTCATTGGGAGGTTTCAGAGCTGCCCAGGGTGTCTAGTAAACCAGCAGGTAAATGAAAGGAAGAAGCAGAAAATCATTGATTCATGTGCAGCCTTCACTCCAAAGAGGGGGCTGCCCTGTTCGGTGAAATAATGAGCAGAAGTTTTTCCTTCCTTGCACAAAAAAAAAAAAAAAGAAAAGAAAAGAAAAAAAAAAAAAAAGAAAAGAAAAAAAAAAGAAAAGAAATATTCATCAGTTATCCAGAAATGTGGGAAAGTCTCTGCGAGGAATGTGAGTTGCGTAAGCCATTCTGAAATCAGATTACAGTGCCATGAGCCACGTTTGTCCTGGGTTCTCAGATGTTATAACCCCCATCCAGCTTGTCTCTAATCAGGGTATGTGAAGCAGAAAGTGGCCTAGGAAATGGCTTTCCCTGGAGACAGGGCTATTCCAAACAGTCTGGCTAAGCACCAACACCTCTCCTCCTCTCTCTTCAGGTGCAGACATTTTTTCAAGAGTACTGAACTCTGGGCTCCCTCCAAAACAACAATGATACAGATTAGAGCTGCAATATTTTCCAGGAAGGGGCTTTTGTTTAGGGTCTATATTGATCAGCTTAATACATTAAACGCATGCTACACTCTAACCCTCAAGACACCACAGAGAATCTTTTCGAGATTCTGTCATAGCATTTTTATGACTTGGCTGAACATTAATGTTAAACTATGATCGAATGCTGAGCAATTTGACTGCTGGGGGGAAAATGTGATCTTCTTCTCATTCTCCATCAACAATCACAAGGAAGGACTCACAATAACCTAGTAGCTTTTATTTCATAGATGCAGGCAACAAACTAAACACCATGCATTCAAACATAACGGAGTACTTTCCATTCATATGCCAGTACAAAACATTAGGGTTTTCATTTTCTAGATAATTTAATTGTCATCTTTTTTAATCCTATGTTCTACCTTTGGTAGGTATTAAACACTGGTTGACATGTATTTGGTGCTTTGAGGTAAGAGGTAAGTAGGGCATAATTATTGGTCTTCATAAGCATAGAAACGTGAGGGAAAGACATGGATCCTCACATACCTGTACCACAATGAAAATAAGGCTCAGGTGAAGGTATAACATCCGACAATGAATTTGGATTAAAAGGGCAATTCCAAGAACCATTTAAAGACTCCTGAGGTTTCTGGAGATAAAGGCAATGGGCAGTAGAGAGACACTGTAGGCAAAGTGGTCTGCATGATCTGAGGGACATCACAAAGCATACAGACACAAAGCCTCTTTTGAATCACAACACTGGGATCTGGCAAAAGCAAGGCTGGGGCTCTTGGTGTCTCCTCTTATATGCTAGTGTGGGGGATTTTAGCGGTGAGGAAAGTTACTTGCTTCAGCCAGGAAATGAAACCAGTCTGGGCTTTAGTAAAAATGATTAGGAGTGGTGTGTAAAGCATACAAGAGAAGAAAAAATCTTGGTTCCATGGAAAGCTACAGGGATAAAATCAAATAAATGGGGTCATAGGAGTTCACTCAGTGAAAGTATTACTGAGCACGAGTGTCTGTCAGACAACTTGTAAGTTTGAGATTCTAACAATTACAGACAAGTTCTCCAAGCCCTTTATTCGGTACATGTAGAAATGGGAAGTGGGGCTAAAATTCAACAAGAGCCTCCAAGGAACACTGAGCACACAGCACTTCACACAGATGTTTTGAGTGGAAGAAAATTCAGAGCGGGCTAGAGAAATGGCTCAGTAGTTAAGAGCACTGACTGTTCTTCCAAAGGTCCTGAGTTCAATTCCCAGCAACCACATGGTGGCTCACAACCATCTGTAACAAGATTTGATTCCGTCTTCTGGTGTCTGAAGGCAGCAACAGTGTACTCACATATATAAAACAAATAAAATAAATCTTTTAAAAAAAAATTCAGAGCTGGCCTGGGAGGTTCTGTACTTGGAAGAACAACGCAAACCCCCTTTGGGAAAACACACGTTCTCAGGTGGGCCTCTTGTGGATACTGCAGGAGCTCCTGGCATGTGCTGTGTGTGCTTTTCCTGGGGCAACAGGAACAAGCATTCCTTTGCACCAACAGACCAAAAAATGATTCCATTCAACTCTAGTTCAGTGTACCAATGAGTGTAAACAGGAGCTCAGTTGAAGGGAGGCCTACAAGAACCTGAAGAGGGATTAGCCACAGAGCCAGGGAGAAGGGTTGCCTGCAGGACTATGAGCAGCTTCCATGTGACTACTGTGCTGCCTCACTGGCCACACATGAGCCCCTCGTGACTCACGTAACTCATGAGCTCCACCTCCAGGGAATGTTAGTGGGCACAGTCATCTGAGAATCTCCTGTGGGTCATCACAGATACTCTTGATTTCAAGACAGCAATAGCTGGTTGAGCTATAGGAATAGAAGCATCTCTGGATGTAGATTCTTCTCATCATTAGCTGAGAATGGTTGTTTTAGTAGATTCTTACCATAGTGCCATCATTTTTCTGAGGTGTTAAGCTAGTGAATTGTTTCCTATTTTACTTATCATTTGCAAAACTTGGTTAGAATATATTTATATTCATTGTATGCTTTTGATAATCTCATAAAAGTTATTTTAAGAGAATGTTGTTGGAAGTTTACCTCTCAGTAAAATCATTATATCTTGTTGCCCTGGATTTCTTCCCATATATTATTTAAAATATTTCATGTATTATATGAAGGGCTCTTAACACGTGCAACCAGACTACCAGTGCCCTAATATTTCAGTCTAAAACTATTGTTTAATGTTCATGAGTTTTCTTCCTTTTTGCTGAGAATGTAGAGTCCGCTGAACTGCCGCTCCCTCTTGGTTCTCTCATCCATCTCCTTTAGAACTAGCATCTTAAGTTTTTCTGTTTAAGTGATAGTGTCCTCTCTGGCCACAAATTCTTAGAAAGCAGGCCTTCTCCTTCATATCTGTAGTTCACTGAGTGGAACCTCTGTTTCATGTTCAGTCCTTAGGAAATACAGGAAATGTCAGTTCTCCTGAACTTTCTATGGCAGTGTAGACACAGGCTTTCACAGTAACAGGAAAAGGTGTCATTGTCTCCAATAAGAGCTTCTTTGTGCTTTATATCAATGTAAAGGCTGTTATCTCTTATGATCTCTTTGTGTAACAGCCCAGTGCTGGGTTACATGCAATAATAATAGCAGCAGCTGCTAGTTTACTGAGATTTTAGTATGTGCCATGCTTGTGTGTGTACCCTGTGATAATAACTCACTCAATCTGGTTCAAATCATCAATTTGTAGATGAAGGAACAAAAAGTTAAGTTACTTGTCTAAAGTCTCTCAGATCATTAAAGAAGGCTTGAGAAAGTTGAGGTTTGTCAAGTATTTTCTGGCTCTAAAGCTTACTCTTATGGGTAATGGCTAGTTGACACATAATGAATTCATAAGGCAAGATATGGACTTTATCTGTACTAAGAGCTCTAGGGCAATGGTCTCACAGACATAGAACGACTGTTGTACACATCTGTCGGTGCAGGAAGCAACCTGATTTTATTATCATCATAGGACAAAGAGGGCCAGAGGTTTCTAGAAGGAATTTGGTAGTTTCTCTAACCTCTTCAAGACTTGGGTATATCTTAAAATATACTCTTTTCAAAAGTCTGATTTTGATCTTCCACAGTGAAAACCACATTTTATGAAATAGTCGTTGTGCAAGGAGCCAAAGGCCATGAATTTCATCTCAACTTTGTAGTTCTGAAGCTGGGTGATCCTAATATTCCACTCTTCTGGAGTCCATTTCTTAGCTGTTAGCCCTGTGAACTACATGGGTAAAATGTCTTCAGTTCACTTTGCCACATCCCTGCATGTGTTTCTGCTCTGCTTTAACTTGCTACTAAGAAAAAAAGAAGCCCATATTTGCTTTATTTGGTGAGTTAAAGACTGTGGTTACTATATCCCTAGAATGATTATAGGCATCTCTGTGAAGGTGAAAGAAGACTCTAGGCACACATGAAGGTGGTTTTGGTAGTTAAGCCTATCATACTGATAGAATCATGAGACCTGAAGGAGAATGGGCAGCCATCTAATCCATCTTCATGCCTGGGGCCATGTCCCACTTGAACCACAACAAGAGATTAAGACTTCCCACAACCCCCTCTTTTTCAAAAGACATCCCACAATCTTCCTGGGTATTTGGTTCCAAAACCAACAATCTCCCCTATCGGAAATCATTTTGCATTGATAACCTAAATACTTAGGGGCTGCAATTCAAAGTCATTTTCTTTTGTCTTTAGTGGCAAGAAAACAGCTGGCGCAATCACCTCTGTTCCTCATGAAGACCTTTATGAAGATATTACTCAATTCTTTGTCATTTCTTCTTATTCAAAAGCTTTAAGAACCTGCCTTTTGTACATCTATCACTCTAGAGTGTTCATCTTCTCATCTGTGAGACACAGAATGCCACCTAATGGCACGCTTAGCCATTGTGCCCCAGGGCATGCAGAGATGACTATGTAGACGTGATAGCTTAGATTCTGGTTCTCTTTAACCACCTCTAATAATAACTTTTCTTTTGTTAGTAGAGCTGTAAAACATTTTTATGACAGCCATAAAAGTTAGAAGGGTCTGTATTTCCTTAGAAGTTCCAAACTGGGGGCTTAGTTGATTTAAGAGTTTAGAGCCCTTGGTGCTCTTGCAGAGTACTTCAGTTCAGTTTCCAGCACCCACACAGTGGTTCATACTGTACATTAGGCCAGTTCCAGGGTTTCTGGTCCCCCTTTTCTGGTCCCTATTGGCACCAGGTACATATGCAGTATGTATTCATACACATAAGCAAAACCTTCATGCACATAAAGTAAAATAAATTAAAAAATAATGCTATACAAATATTATTGCTGAAAGCTAACAAACTAATAGAAATAACTAATTAAAATATGTCCCTGAGTATTTCCCTCTGAATTCTTTCTTCTCTGATGGTATCCTTTAAAGTTCTACTCTCTCCAGTCTTATATAATATCAGGTTTTAAAAATTTTTTTTAGGGCAAAGAACATTTTTTATTTATGCTTTGTATCTCTAGGACATACCCCAACTAAAATCGTAGACTAATATTTACTAAATGTTTGAAATTTATTTTAGGGATGCTTATAGCATTCACTAAAATTATGTGTGTGAAAATATTTCATCAACTGTTGAGCTCAACATAACTTGAATTATTAACCCTAATTATTTTTAAAATGTTCAATATTAGCTATGAATTTAAAAAATTGTCAAAACCAGTGTGATGTGCTCTTGTCTCTAGGAGTATATATTATCCACTTGTGATGGGTCTTATAAAATGTTATCTAAAATGAGTTTTGTAAAATGAATGATCGGTGGTGCGTGACTGCTGTTTGAAGTCAGCGCATGGCCTTTTCTGCTGGGTAATCTGTGAATGACAAATGAACCTGGTCACGATGAAGGCGACCCTCTGAAGCCAATCAAAAGTCATCCTAGCACCAAGAGAACAGTTTCTGGAAGACTTTGTTTTTCCAGGGTGTCCATACCTGTGTACATTTCTCTATGAGGGAGAGAAAATCACAGGTATCTGAGAAACAGATCACCAAAAAGTTTAAATCACACTGCTTTATTTATTATTAGCATGACTGAATGAGGCTTTCAAACACTTGGCCTTCATCTGTGGAGGAAATGGCTAAAAGTCCAGAGGGATAATACAGATTTTTTTTTTTTTTTATGTTAGTGACTTTTAAAAAGCAGCATTTATGAATAATGTCTTAGGTCTTTCTAAAGAGACATGTTTCCTGTCTTTTTACTTAGTTTGCAAACATTTGCTTCAAGATAATGACATTCAAGGTCAAAGTGGCTCAAGTTGTTTTACCTCTGTCATGTGAGCAGATCCTTGGGAAAATTAATGTCTCCCACCTCAATTTTCTCTTCTGTAAAATGAGTAACATGCTGCCTAGCTCAGAAAATCCCTCATGCTATCTGGTCCTTTGTAACATCATTAATCCCTCTGCTTCTGTTTCCTTGTCCTTTTGCCTGCTTTGTTGGTCAGAGTTGGCCAGCTAATATAAAGTATATTAATAAGCATTAATAAATTAATAATAAAATATAATAATGAACCAGAATATTTGGGGGGCTTGAGAAACCCGGCAAGAGGTAGCTGAGACCCCTTGACAGAACATTTTATAGAATTTCCTTCCAAGGGTGATATTGATTGCTTAATAATGACACAAAGCTAAAAATTCCTGAGAATGTGTTGCTTTTTGCAGAATTAAGTTTAAAAAAAGAATAAAGAACCTTAAAAGTAAAAAATTGATTACAGCCTGCCAAGGCTAAATAAAAGAGAAAGACTTTTGGCAGGGAGCCAAGAGGCCTGGGTTCAGGCCCTGCCCTTTCATAAACTAGATACACTGTTCTTTCCTCCACTGTTCTCAGCTCTCCTCTCCAGTGAGAGGGGAGCAAGCCTGGGCTTCGCCTGCATCAACAGTCATCAGGTCTGGGATTCACATGCTGTCACTGTCCAGGACATCCAGGATCTGGGTGAATTTCCCCATAATGGAGAGAAAATCACGGGCATGGAATGTGGAAGGTTTTGATACTTTGTAACTGCAGACTTAGAGGATGTGGCCATCTCAGGCCACCATACCTCTAGGGGGAAAAACCAGTTGTCCCCATGTAAGCAAGACAATTTGGAAGGTACTTTGCCTTTCACATTTCTACTGTACATGAAGATCTTAGTGACTTGTTTGGGGAAAGAGATTGTCACTAGGCACAAAGTAGAAGGAAGGACAACACAAAAATAGAAATTAAACATGGCAAATAGAGAAGCATAAGCAGGAGTTAGGAATTTATTTTTTAAGTAACAAAAAAGCAAATGGAAACCATAATAATCAGAAACCAGGCTAGTAATTGACTTTGCTAAATCAAATTTCAGAGATTGGAATCTGGATGTCTTAGGCTGCTGCAGTCCCTCTTGGATTTGCCAAACAGGAATATCACTCTTGGTAAGTTAATTTTGACAGAGCTGGGAGGTATAGATATTTGCGAATCTCCCACTTACGATCTAAATTAGATCTCTTTATTTAGAATAAAAAATGTGTTTGAAAAGTATGTGGGTTTTTTTCCTCCAGGTTTCTGCACTTGAAAAAGGACTGTGTCTAATTATATACTCAGCCTAGAGTCACATTCTTGGCCGTAGTCGATGATAAATAAGCTTAATTCTCTCAACTAAAGCAAAATAACCTATAGCTGTTAACTCTATCATTTCAACCAACATGTGTTCCTATTGTTAGAGGGAATAAAAAAAAAATCAACCAGAGTCTCACACCATATTCATGCTCATTTATAACAAAACACTTAAGAATGATGTTTTTCACAATTAAAACTGAGTCGAAATTCTACAGAAATTCCCCAAAACCATAGCCTCATGCTAGCCTGAATCTTAGTTTCTCTGTTCGTATATATTCATTTTGTCTTTAAAAAGAACATTTAAAAAAACCCAAACAAACAAACAAACAAAAAACTTCATTATACTAAAAAACAAAACAAAACACAAAACTAAGAAATATATGAAAGGAACCCAATATTCCCAGCAACCTGGGATTTCTCCTGAGATTCACAAATTTAATTTGATGACAAAAGAGAAGGCCCAACTACTTCATACTTTGCTTAAGTTCTTATGTCATTTCACTGAGGTGAGAGCATGTTTCTGTTGCACTGGAGAATGTGTATGTTTGAACCAAAGAAAGAAAGCAAGTCATGGAAATCAAAGAGTTGGGTTTTAGTTTTGGTTTCTGTTTTTAAATCAAGCTGATAACTGATAAAAGACTCAGTACAAGAAGAATGTGAGTAGAAGTCAGTAATTAATTAATATTAATATATCTCATGTTCACTTGGGTTCAGAGATTACCCCCCCAAGTAGCTAATATTCAGCAGTACACCCTGTCTCCTTCCCTAGAGAATCTTAGGCATAAAGGTGTTTGTCTTTTGTTTTGAATTTGGGTTATCTGTGTGGTTAATTTTGGTTCTCAAAAAAAAAATCCGCATTAAAATTTTAAATCTTACCTGTGAAGCTAGAAGAGGGCACTGGACCCTCTGGAATTGGACTGATGGACAGTTATGAGCCACTAGTTGTTCAGTGTGAATGTTAGGAACTGAACCTGGATCCTCTGCCAGATCAGCAGGTGTTCTTAACCTTTGAGCATCTCTCCAGCCCCAGAGGCGTTTTCTTAAACCTGGTATAAAAACAGACTCTTAAATGTCTGGAAAGCCGCTGGGGTAGAGTCCTCATTCTTCCTTTGTATTCATTTTCAATGCAAGTGGTAATTTTTAGACTTTTCCTGTTTATAAAAGAAAGACATTTGCTCTATAAAAATCTTATAAAATAGCAATAAAGTATAAAATCCTTTGCATTTGATAAGAAATACAGAAAACAATAAAACCAAACATGTCTATGCATGTGCTATAGGTATCATGATGTCTTACAAAATCTACTCTAGGAAAGTAAGGGGCTCCAAAGCCAGGGGAACATAAGGCTCACTTGTGGCTCTCCCTCTCTTCTCTACACTTACACAGTGTTCTCTACAGCCTTTGGGACTCTAGACCCGTGAGCCCATGTGACAGAAAACATAGCAGCAGAGCATTAGGATTTATGACCTAGTTATAAAAAAAGCTGTCTTGTCATAGATTTGGTTTTGTTTTGTTTTCCTATAGCTAGATACTTTAGAAAGGAATACATGGGCTCACATTGCTCATCCAATAGACCACCTTCTGGGTATAGCCCATGCTGGGGTAGAAGGTTGGAGGGTCTGTCCACAACACCTAAGGAGACCAGGGATTGAGACAGATACTCCAATAACTCTACCTCCCAAATCTCTTAATTTCTCCACTGAGAGGTGATTTCTTGAATGTTTCAAATATTTTTTCTGGTTCCTTCATTAAGGGAATGTTGTAAAGGTCAAATACAATTTAAACAAACTGCAATTTTTACAGTAAATCTATTACAAATGATATGAAAATTGATTCATGTTACTCTGGGTAGTTATAGCCCACTATTATGTTAACATACCCAAGAATTTGTTGAAATTCAAATTGAAAAACTGTTTATCTTGGGCCATGTATTAAACCAAATCGGTTAGATACCAAAAAAAATAAATAAATAAATTTTGGCAAAATTTCTTTTGCCAATTAATATTTATTATTAGCATTCATCCATAATTTAATGTTACCAATAACAGCAACATCGGGTATCAGGTTCAAAGCCCCGTGTTGTTAAGAATGTTATTCACCTTCATGGTGGAGTGATATTTGTTAACTAGCGTCCAGTTTGTCATGGGTTACAGAACACTCTCATAGTCACCATTCCCTGGCATCATGCCAATAGTGCTGTAAAACAACAGCCCTGCTATTATTAATTGTCCTATTTTGTAAATGAAAAAGGAACCCAAACGTCATTCAAATGGTAAATCTTTTCTTGTCAGATTTCAAATCCCATCTCTTGAAGACTACACCATAATGCTTCCCCTGGTATTTTTCTGTATTCAGCTACACTGTCCATTTTGTCTCTGAAGAACTCATTTATGCAATGGTCCTTCTGTTCTGCCAGGGACTTTCTGTATACCCATAGTGCCTATAGGGACAGAGGAGAAGGCTGTAAGGCTGAGCAAACTAAACCAACAAATATCCCAGGCATCAAGGGTTTATAAACTCTGAACTCCACAGTTCTGGGAGGTAAGAAGTAACCACACGACTCTCGAATGAACAGTCAGACATAATCTCTTTCCCCAGACATATGTTTCTCTCTCCCCCTGAAATGCCCACATGCCAGGACAGTTTCTCTCAGGAATACCTTCCTGTTTCCATCCAGTCCCATTTCCTTCAGAGAAACTCTGGAAATTCTCTACAAGAAAAATATGTAATTATGAGTTAGGCACAAATGGCCAACCAGATGGCTTCTGTCTGCATGTTCTTGAAAAACCAGCAAAAGGCATTCTGGTTCTTGAGTATTGAGCCTTGTCTCAGACTGAGCCAAGGACCAAAAAATGGAGGTGTGTTTCCAGTCTCGGGGGCCTAAGCAGAAGAGGATAATAAAGAGATGATAAGAACCTGAGGTGGTAGATGACTCGGAGGAAACTGTGTCTTAGTCAGGGTTTCTATTCCTGCACAAAACATCATGACCAAGAGGCAAGTTGTAGAGCCTCTTCCATGTTGCTGTTCATCACTAAAGGAAGTCAGGACTGGAACTCAAGCAGATCAGGAAGCAGGAGCTGATGCAGAGGCTTTGGAGGGATGTTTCTTACTGGCTTGCTTCCCCTGACTTGCTCAGCTTGCTTTCTTATAGAGCCCAAGACTACCAGCCCACAGATGGTACCACCCACAAGGGCCCTCCCCCCCTTGATCACTAATTGAGAAAATGCCTTACAGCTGGATCTCATGGAGGCATTTTCTCACCTGAAGCTCCCTTCTCTGTGATAACTCCAGCTTGTGTCAAGTTGACACACAAAACCAGCCAGTACACAGTGTCTGATACATATATGAGGCACATATTGTCTGAACTGAACCTGTACAGGTCTTGTGTGCATTGTCACAGTCTTTGTGGAAGAAAATTCCAAGAATGAGTAAACTGTGTGTTAAAAGGTTTGCAATATTTGTACTCAACCGAAATTCAATAAATTCTGTTTTTCTATTCCTGGAAATAGTAATATCACTGGTTATATATCCATTATAGAATAAAAATGCATACATGTTCTTAACTGTTTGTGAAGTAAAGAGTTAAAATGTAGTTTATTTTGTTTTATTGTAACTCGTGCCTAATGGTGTTGTTTCTTCCTTACCTATGAGTATATATTTATACTTTTCATGTCTCCATTTGCTATTTCTAATGTGTACATTCATAATGGGGTTGTTGTAATATTTACTGGTTGAAACACATGAAAATTAAATGTCTTAATGTTATTTAAAGCATTTATTCTCATGCATTTAGGAGCTGATCCCCTATTATTTACACAGATGGCACGTTGCCGTTGTAAGTAACCACAGATCACTGAGAATACAAATTAATTTTCCACCCAACAAGACAAGCTCTTTCAGGCAAATGAAAAACATTTCAAAACAGAAATTTCTTGTTTAATCATAGTTTACCTTAACTCTATCTTGTAACCGGAAATAATCTCAGAAGTGGGAACAAACTTAGTGAACTTTCTGAAAGGTTTATAAGTTACTAGGAAATGAAGTCTGCTTAATTTCTCCTATGTACAAAGGGGAGCCAAGAATAGCCACTATTTTAGGATGTGATGCAGGCCTGGTTAAAACGGTGAGTCACTCCAACAGTAGTCCTAATGACAGAGGAATCTGCTCAGTGCCATTCTCTAAGCTTCACATATGAAGCCATGCAGAAATTATATAATTATTCCTCCTGGATGGATCTTCTTATTGGCTTGTAATTACTAAATACGCCTTGAGTATTTTCATATCCTGAAATTAAGTCTTCAGAACTGTGTAAGGAACAATAAGGTATGATCTCAGGTTGTTTATTATCTCAGAGTCGATTTTACCAATTAGTATGTAGCTTCTGAGGTCCTAAAATGTGATTTTCCTATCTTCTGTGTGACTCAATAACTTAGACAGAGCTTAAAGAAATCTCAAGAGAAATCTCTTATTTGCACCATGACATGGTGTATTTTCTACTGCATGCAATGGCGTCCTACGGACCTAAGCAGCTGTCTTGTTGATAGTCCGCGCTTTCTATGTGTACTTTTAAAAATATTCCTTGCCATTTTGGAACATTATTCATAAATGGAAACAAATTGTCATAAATTTATCTTATAGAAAACATGAGGAGCACATAACAGCTCTCTTACATAAAACTACTATGTACACTGACTGATTTTACCATCCTCTTCTACCAATGCACCAACTAGCAACTTAGGTGACTATAAATGTGTCAAAAAATGGAGACTAAGTAACGGATCCCTAGAAGATTTCATGATCTACTAGCTAGAAATATCAGTTAGTCTAGCTAGCTGTTTGAGAGGTGGAGTCCAAGGCACTAATGTGTGCTTGAGCACTTAAAGAGTCTCCTAGGATGGTTATCTAGGTAATGGCAAGAGTATTTACAATAGCCTGCTTCAGAAGGTTCTCATTCCTTGGTAGCTAGAGATATGGAGGACCTAGCTTCTACTTTAACAGAGAAACATTGTTGTAAAATACTAAGCGATATTCCCTCTAATTTCCTATGATATACAGTTCGCTCTTCCAAAGACACATAAATGTGACAAGATGGGCTTTGTTTTCGATTTTGTGGGCCAGTGAAACAATGTAGAGCAGATATTAATTTACTACCCACAACTTAAGGCTGGTGATAAATGTTTTTATATCATCTTATTTAATTTTTATAGAAACTTCTATTTTAAGATAAAAATGTAAATTTGGGAAATAGATTTGCATGTTCCAATTTTTCAGATAGTAAGCAGCAGATCGGGGTTATGACTCCAGTGAGCATGCTCTAATTCTCTAGAGTCTCAGGACCTCTCACTAGCCTCTTATGGTGTTTAATAATGGATGCTGGGAGATGCCGTTAGTCTCATGATGGACCACCCCACACAGCTCATCTGCATCCTTCTCATTTGATTTTTATGGGTAATGGCCTTTGGAGTCGATTTCTTCTGATACAGCTCATGCTTTTCCAAGAAAAGCATGTATGTAATGATCCTTGTGGCACCATGAATCTGATTCTATTTCTTATTGAAATTATTATCTATTGACCTTATGCTCCAATCATGGAAGTTTCACATGCTATTTTCCTTAACTTCATTATATTATGAAGATTCAATTTTCAATTACCTGCACAATTAGTCAAGGCTACAGCCCTATCTTATGGACTAGAACATGGATTCCAGCTCATATCTGAAACTCACGCTATTTGTGAACACTTTTCTGTCATACATTCGCTTGTACACTCGTAGCAGCTACCATCTACACTGCAGTATATTCTGCCTGGGGAACTACACTGCTCTTTGTGCCCATGGTCTTTGTCTTTCTCATGTGAATCATATCCATCAGTGTTTCAGTCAACCTCTGTAGTTTCAAACAACAGAAACCAATCCCGAGTTCCTTTGAAAAATGGTCACTTGTTGGCATGATAAGGATTGTCCATACAATTAATAGGGTCCTATGAAAGGGATTTTGGCAGACAAGTGGAAGCAAAGGAGAGGAGGCGCCTGCCAGGACTCTGACCAGGCTCCTATCGCACTCACAGTCTGCTGCTGGAACTGCTGTCACAGCTGCTGCCAAGGCTCCTTCTATTCCTGCTCCTGGCGATAAGACCATTGGTTATGCATGACTCCCTTTCCAGCACTTAGTGCATTACCCCTTTGCCCTCAGACGACTTCACCCAAGAAACTCCAGTGAGGCCACTGGGGTTGAGCAGGAGTGCCATGTCAGCAGAGGAATGCACAGGAAGGGTGTGCCTAAAGCCTCTGTCTTGTAATTGTGTTTGAGGTTTCAAGATGACAGAGTACCCTGCAGCAGCATATAACAGACTTTAAGATAAGAGACATGCTAAACAACCTACACTCGGGCTTATTGGAATCACATGTCATATAAACATATTACATAGTCTTCTAAGACTCAGACAGTAGTCATATCTCCTCAGTTGTGTAAAAGCCATGCCTTTTACAGGCAATTAAACAGCATATTCTCCAAAAACTCTGGATGATAATCTGTGTTTAAACACTCGCTGCATTCCCTATAATCCCCCCTCTCTTCTTTCTAATTCACTGAGAAAATAGGAAGACTTCATGGGCTGCCAGTTGTTAACATCTGCCTCAAATACTCTTCTTGCCGACAGGTAAATTTTCTATACTTCTTTCAACACCAACTAAATAACAATGCTGTATAGTGCAGTAGATGATGTTGTCTTATTAATAGAAAGTAAATTATCACTGTCCTAAGTTATGTGAAGGCAGCATCTCACTTGAGCCTTCTGACATTTAAACATAGCTACTTCATTTTGCTTTGATTATTTTTTTTTAATGAAGTATAGTTTAGGGGAACCAAGCAAGTTGTCTGATGTTCCACAAGCATTAATGTGACATTACGGTAGATCAAGGTTTATACAGTCCTAATTTTACCCCCACCTTATGGTGTTCTGTGATGTGTCATAGAGCAAGACTGTTGCTCAGGCAGCCCCTGATTTCAGTTACCAAAGGAAGCTCAGATGCATTTCAGTTGATGGACATTCTTACTCAGTGGGAAACACAAATATTCATCCATGAAATATCCCTAAGATCCAAATATATAATAGTGTCATGTACCTTGTTTGTCTTCTTCCATTAGCCTCAGAGTGCTCAAAGGCACTGCAAGAGGATTTCTCAGTATTTTCTCCTGTACCTTTTATATGGCAGCACCTACTATCCTCAGCTGGTCTCTTCTTTCAGAACAGACAATAACAAAATGAACCTCATGAGGTTCAGCTACTCAGAAAACTTAAATTTCACTTTCTTACTATCCTTCATGGCTACTTTCAAGTTACTTCTCTTATTTCAGATCATAGATCTAGTCTATATCAATACTAAGCCTTTGACTCCTCCTTTGACCATTTATATCCTGAGTAAAGGTCCTACGGGCTTAGATTTCCATTACTTACCTGTTTTCTAAGTTACTTCTCATTTTAGCTAAATAGAATTTTATAAGCATACACACACACGCACACACGCACACACGCATATGTGTGTGTATACATATATGTGTGCATGTGTGTGTGTGTGCATGTGTGCGTGTGTGTGTGTATGCATGTGCGTGTGTGTGCGTGTGTGTGTGTGTGTGTGTGTGTGTGTGTGTGTGGCCATCTCTCCACTATCTTCAGGTCCAAGGAGATGATTCCCTGGCATCTCCTGTGCTTCAAGTGTACATTCACAAGGAATCCTTTCATTTTACTAATCTGGATCTCTCTTTAGTATTTTTATTTTTTTACAGAATTTATTAATTTCTAATATACTATATAATTGACTTACTGTTTCTCTTTTCATTATTTTATCCCACCGTCAGTGTGTAAACTCCAAATGCCATTTCTTTTGTATTCACCACCATATCATGTGCTCCTTCAATAATTCTGACACATGTATTAGGCTCGCATTGAGTACTTGTCACACGGACACCTTCATCTTAATACTCTCTCTGAGTCATGGCTTAGTTTCCAGGTAGTCCCTTGTCTGTGCTGACACTTAATACTATATCACATAAGTATAAAATAGGGACATAGGGTTTCTATATGTGGCTGGAGACCTCTGCCTGGGCCACCAGGGGTCCATAGCCAACTAGCACCAGGAGAAAGCTACTCTCCCAGGAGCCTGGAAAAGCCATGAGTGGGGTTAAGCACCACTGCTCACCAGGACCCGCCCGGAACCCTCGGGACACAGGGACTGAGGTAAAGTCAGAGACAGAAACTTTCCGGTTTCCATCTGTGCCTGGGGACCTCAGCCTGGGCCACAGGGCTCCAGGAGAGAGCTGGTACCCCAGGAGTGCTGACACACCTTTGAGCACAGACAAAACCACCACTTCTGTCCAAATTCACTGGATCAAGAGGGACCCTTGCAGAGCCATCAGGACATAGGAACCAAGGGACAGCTGGGGACAAGATCCTTCTGGTTTCTGTCTGCACCCCAAAGCTGACCCTGTGCCACAGCTCTCCAAACCCAAACAACTTTCAGAGAGAGCTGGTCTTCAAGGAGTATTGATACAGAGGACTGCAGGAGGGACAAGCCACAACAAGACAGAGTAAAATCAGCTAACATCAGAGTTAACAAGATGGCAAAAGGCAAGCACAAAAACATAAGGAACAGAAACCAAGGCTACTTGGAATCATCAGAACCCAGCTCTCCCACCACAGCAAGCCCTGGATACCCCAACACACCAGAAAAGCAAGACTCAGATTTAAAATCAGTTCTCATGATGGTGATAGAAGACTTTAAGAAAGAAATTAACACCCTTAAAGAAATACAAGAGAACAGAGGTAAACAACTAGAAGCCCTTAAAGAGGAAATACAAAAATCCATTAAAGAATTACAGGAAAACACAATCAAATAGACAAAGGAAATGAACAAAACTATCCAGGAGCTAAAATTAGAAATAGAAACAATAAAGAAATCACAAAAGGAGACAACCCTGGAGTTAGAAAACCTAGGAAAGAGATCAGGAGTCATAGATGCAAGCATACCCAACAGAATACAAGAGATAGAAGAGAGAATCTCAGGAGCAGAAGATACCATTGACAACATCAACACAACAGTAAAAGAACACAAAAAATGCAAAAAGCTCCTAACCCAAAACATCCATGAAATCCAGGACACAATGAGAAGACACAATGAGATACCTAAAGATAATAGGTATCGAAGATAGTGAAGAGTCCCAACTTAAAGTACCAGTAAATATCTTCAACAAAATTATAGAAGACAATTTCCCTAAATTAAAGAAAGACATGAACATAAATATACAAGAAGCTTACAGATCTCCAAATAGATTGGACCAGAAAAGAAATTCGTCCCATCACATTATAGTGAAAACACCAAATACACAAAACAAGGAAAGAATATTAAAAGTAGTAAAGAAAAAAGTAACATATAAAGGCAGACCTATCAGAATTACACCATACTTCTCACCAGAGACTATGAAAAGTAGAAGAGCCTGGCTCACACAGACCCTAAGAGAACACAACTGCCAACCCAGGCTGCTATACCCAGCAAAACTCTCAATTAACATAGATGGTGAAACCAAAATATTCTATGACAAAACCAAATTTACACAATATGTTGCCACAAACCCAGCTCTACAAAGGATAATAGATGGTAAATGTCAACTCAAGGAAGGAAACCACACCCTAGAAAAAGCAAGAAAGTAATCTTTCAACAAACTGAAAAGAAGATAGCCACACAAACCTAAAAGTAACATCGAAAATAACAGGAACCAACAATCACTATTCCGTAATATCTCTTAACATCAATGGACTCAATTCCCCAATAAAAAGACATAGCCTGACAGACTGGATCCATAAAGAGGACCCAGCATTTTGCTGCATTCAGGAAACACACCTCCGTGATAAAGACAAACACTACCTCAGAGTAAAGGGCTGAAAAAAATTTTTCCAGGCAAATGGTCCCAAGAAACAGTCTGGAGTAGCCATTCTAATATCGGATAAAATCGACTTTCACCCAAAAGTCATCAAAAAAAAATAAGGAAGGGCACTTCACACTCATCAAAGGAAAAATCTACCAAGAAGAATTCTCAATTCTGAACATCTGTGCTACAAATGCAAGGTCACCCACATTCATAAAAGAAACTTTACTAAAGCTCAAAGCACACATAGCACCTCACACAATAATAGTAGGAGACTTCAACACCCCATTATCATCAATGGACAGATCTTGGAATCACAAATTAAACAGAGACACACTGAAACTAACAGATGTTATGAACCAAATGGATTTAAGGGATATCTATAGAACATTTCATCCTAAATCAAAAGAATATACCTTCTTCTCAGCACCTCATGGTACCTTCTCCAAAACTGACCATATAATCGGTCACAAAAAAAACCTCCACAGATACAAGAAGATTGAAATAATCCCATGCCTCCTATCAGATTACTACGGATTAAGGCTGGTCTTCAATGGCAACAATAACAACAGAAAGCCCACATACACATGGAAGCTGAACAATGCTCTACTCAATGAAAACTTGGTCAAGGAAGAAAGAAAGAAAGATATTAAAGACATCATAGAATTTAATGAAAATGAAAGCACAACATACCTAAACTTATGGGACACTTTGAAAGCAGTTTTAAGAGGAAAACTCATAGCTTTGAGTGTCTCCAAAAAGAAACTGGAGAGAGCATACACTAGCAGCTTAACAGCACACCTGAAAGCTCTAGAACAAAAAGAAGCTAATACTCCCAAGAGGAGTAGAAGGCAGGAAATAATCAAACTCAGAGCTGAAATCAACCAAGTAGAAACAAAAAGAACTATACAAAGAATCAACAAAACCAGGAGTTGGTTCTTTGAGAAAATCAACAAGATAGATAAATCCTTAGCCAGACTAACCAGAGGCCACAGAGACAGGATCCAAATTAACAAAATTAGAAATGAAAAGGGAGACATAACAACAGATTCTGAGGAAATTCAAAAAATCATCAGATCCTACTACAGAAGCCTATACTCAACAAAACTGGAAAATCTGGATGAAATGGAAATTTTCTAGACAGATACCAAATA
>CM052702.1:95558873-95568873 GCA_028551405.1 Uromys caudimaculatus
TCCACTATGTTCACAGCAGCCATATTTATAATAGTCAGAAGCTGGAAACAACCCAGATGTCCCTCATCAGAGGAATGGATA
This sequence comes from Uromys caudimaculatus, assembly GCA_028551405.1. Taxonomy (NCBI): domain Eukaryota; kingdom Metazoa; phylum Chordata; class Mammalia; order Rodentia; family Muridae; genus Uromys; species Uromys caudimaculatus. The sequence continues at coordinate 95,558,955 of CM052702.1, forward strand.
CAGAAAATGTGGTATATTTACACAATGAAGTACTACTCAGCTATTAAAAACAATGACTTAATGAAATTTGAAGGCACGTGGATGGAACTTGAAAATATCATTCTGAGCGAGGTAACTCAGTCACAAAAGAATGAACATGGTATGTACTCACTGATAAGTGGATATTAGCTGAAACATTTGGAATAACCAAGTTTCACTTTACAGTAGTTGCTGGACTGAGAGTGAGGTCCCAGATGGAGGAGTTGGAGAAGGGACTGAAGGAGGTGAGGGAGTTTGCAGCCCCATGGAGGGAGCAACAGTGTCAACTGACCTGACCCCCCAGTTCTCCTGGAGACTGGACCACCAACCAAAGAATACACATGGAGGGACCCAGGGTTTGGACCACATATGTAGCAGAGGAGGGCCTTGTTGGCCATCAGGGGGAGGAGAGGCCCTTGGGCCTGAGGGTGTTAGAGGCCCCAGTAAAGGGGAATGTCAAGGTGGGAAGACATGAGTGGGTGGGCAGGTGGGTGGGAGGGGGAATACCCTCATAGAGGCAGGGGAGGAGAAGGGGATAGGGGGTTTCCAAACAGGACACCTAGAAACGGGGAAACATTGGAAATGTAAATAAAGTATCAAAAAAAATAGGGACATAATGTAATATCTGCTTGCACAGAAAACAGCACCTTAGCAGGGGCCTTTCCTGCCCTGCATCTTCTTCCTGGAGGCACCCAGTGAGGAGTTTGGCAGCACTCACCACCTCCAAGTCTGTGGGAGTCCACTCAATTCTGATTCTCTTTCTTAGGAATGTGTCAGTCAGGTCTTGTTTTCTGTGCCTGCGTTTGCCTTTACTCTTTCTTTTTCTAGCCTCTCCCTTTTCCTTTCTTCTCTCCCAGCCTAGCTCGGCCATTTGCTTGAGCCCATAGATGCTTGCCTTGCACTTTGTAGACATTTCTTTGTTGCTCACCATTAATCTTGTGAAGGACACTATGGAAATCTCCCAGAGACAGGCCTGATGGTGTGCCAATGGCCCAGATGACTCGATGGTTTGCCAATGGCACAAAATGAATTACTCTTACCTGAAAGGACCATGGTACCTTGAGTCTCTTTTGTCAAGTGAATTTGCTACCCAAACACAAAAATTTCCAGGTATTTTCTTCCTGACATTAAGATAAAGACTTCTAAGCCTCAAATCCCTTCCAACATTTGTCCTAAGATACTTTTAACTCTTCCCATAGTTTTTTTGTTTTCAAAGTTTTATCTTTGCGATATACCGCTGATATTTCTGGTATATATGGGGTGAGGTGGAGGTATGTGTGGCTGTGGGTATCAGGCATTGGTATGGGTGTGTGACAACTGTGCATTCATGTGTGGAGAGAAGAGATTAATTTCAGGGCCCTGCCTTGATCACTTGTACCTTAGTTTTTGAGACACGGTTTTTATTGGTTGACCTGGAGTTCACCGATGGGATATGCTTGCTATTTCACAAGTCCCCAGAATCACCTGTCTCTGTATCCTAGCACTGGAATTAAGAACACCTCAGTGCCATACCTGGCTGTTTATATGGGTGCTGGGGATCCATACTCAGTTTCTAATACTTTTACTACAGTGAGCATGTTATCCATAGAGCTATTTCCCTACGTCCTTAATATTTTTAATAGAAACTTTTGATTGAGCACCATAACAATTGGTACTGAAAGACCTTGCAAGCTACAGTCATCTGGCATCATGTCATCTGTGCATTTGCTCTTTAAGCATCTCCTTTCTGAAGCTTGACTATATCAGCAATCACTAACTGTATGTATTAAGACTCTTTTTCTTATCTTGCTCAAAAGAGACCACAGGTCTATCTGGACTTTCCATGTTCATTCAATTTTGAATGTTGCATGGCTTTTGGCTCACCATATACTTATATTTTGCCATTTCTCATTCAATTCTGCATCATGTTATCCTGACAATTATTTTGAAGATATAAACAGGGATTATCTACTGTCTCATTATTTTCTTATCTCCCTCTCTCTCTCTCACTCTCCTCCCTCTCTCTGTGTGTGTGTATGTGTGCACACTAATGTACATGCACATGTGTGCAGGTGTCCATGGAGGCCAGAAGAGGGGTGTTGTATCCCCTGGAGCTGAAATTAAAGACAGCTGGAAGCTGTCCAGCATGGGTTTGGGAAATGAGTCTCAGATTCTCTGCAAGAGCAGTACACATTCTGAAGTGCTGAACCATCTCTTCAGCTCCCAATTATCTCCTTCTTAACACGTATACACCATTCCATGATTCCCTATCACTCTCAGGGGGAAAGTTTTAAGCAATTATCATGGCCTATCATTTACTGCTGATTGTCTTTCCAGACTCTTCTACCAGCTGTACAACTACTTGCATTTTTCTGAATAAGAAATATTTCTGTCAAAAATGAAAATGTCACCCAAAACATACCTGTGATAAGATACACACTACTATCTGGGAAATGAGACAATGGAAGCTGGGGCTAGAGAGACATCTCAGCAGTTAAGAAAGCTGGCTCCTCTTCTAGAAGACCAAGATTCTATTCCCAGTACCCACATGGAAGCCCACAGCTGTCAGTTCCCGGGGATCTGACTCCTTTTGGCCTCTGAGGACACAAGACATATAAGTGGTCCAAAGACATACATTCAGGCAAAACATCTGTACACAAAAATAAGTAAATAAGCATATCAACCAATCAATCAATCAATTAATCAATCAAACCTTTAAAACAGAAAGCTAAGCAATATTTCCTTTTTTTAAAGTGGAAATACTTCTTTCATTCTTGGTTGGCATAATTTCCCTTCACTCCAAAGCTTCAGCACACATTTAGAATTAGTTGCATGTTTAGACTGTTAAAGAAGAAAACTTCAGATTGAAATAAAAGTCAAAGGTATATCCAGATGTTTTATTCATCCTGATAATGTTTCTGGTGTGTTTTTTTTTTTTAATTTGAGCAGTTTTTGCAGGGTCAAGAGTAAGTAAGATTTTTAAAAGTTATAGATATGACAATTGAAGGTGAACACCTATTTTCTGGGTACATATGATTGTTGAGGTACTGGATGGCATAGTTATACACTTATTATATCAGTTCTAAAATTCCATTAAATATTTATGTCATGGGTGTCTTAAAACCCATAGGGTTCTATATTTGATGAAATGTCTTATTTAATCTGAACATCAATTTTATTGTTTTGCAAATCAAAAAACTGTGTAGATTAGGGAAATTATTCAGCCCAAATTTAAGTGGCAGAAGCATCATTAAAGCATGACCTGAATAACCCCAAACATTCCACATTATAGACACTACTTGTGATTTAATTAATGCCTACTGTTGGGATCTCAAACAATTTAAACTGACCAGAGAGTCCCATGGGAAACTAGATGAAACTGAAGATGGTTGTCTCTCACATGACCAAGTTTGAAGGAGCAAATTCCAATAGGAGAGTCGGGTGAAGCTCTGGATACATCTCCAAGAGTGTGACAAGATGGGGTATGAGGGAGACGGAGGCTGAAAACGAACAGGGCAATATGTGAGTGTAAAGAAGGAGTCTAGACTTCAGTGGCATGAAGAAAAGACTTGCTGGAACAGATAAGGGGATGTTTTCAAAGAGGTAATGGGGTTTTGACAAGCAGATGGAGCTAGGAGATGGAGATCTCAGTACAGACAGGATACAGAGGCAGTCAGAAATCCTCAGACGCCTCACAAGTCGTGGATTGTAGGCAGCCAGTCCATGGAAAGATGATAGCATAAACCAATACCAGCAAATATTCACAGAGGGCAAATCATGTTGACACGCAGTAGCAAACGTGACTTTTAAAGGATAATACATTGGTCAAAATCCTGAGGCTGGAAGATGCTAGAAGGAGATCAGAGAGCTAGCAGCAGTAACAATGTGATGAATCCTAGGTCTGATAGAAGAGGTTCTAGTTTCTGGTTATGCCTCATTAGGAAGAGGAAGAATTGCACTTCTGTAGCTCTGTGACCTCACACAGCAAAGAGTAACAATGAAGGTTTGAGATGTAAGATGTCCTGATTATTTTGGAGGGGGCATGGAAAGCATGCTTTGTTGTGGTGGTGGTTGTGGGGTGTGTGTGTGTGTGTGTGTGTGTGTGTGTGTGTGTGTGTGTGTGTGTGTGTGTTATTCCCTGATCGCAGCTTCCTTCCTCTCCTCCCCGTCCTGGTCCCTCCCTTCACCTCACCTCCTCCACCTCCATATCCTGTTTATTTACTGGTGAAATTGCACTTTATCTACCACAGAACAGATATAGATTTCTATTGAGGCCAAAGATCAATGTGATGGAGCCATCAGATATAACGAGTAGAGGCAGGGGAGGGGAAATGGAATAGAGGGTTTCCAAAGGGGAAAACGTTTGACATGTATATAAAGTAAATATCCAAAAATTTAAAAAAAAATTAAAAAGCTCTGCCAGTATATATACAAAAAAAAGAGCAAAAAACAAACAAAAAACTAGTTGACCTAAATCTGGACATTTCACAGGAAAACTATGCACCCTACACTCTATGAAAACAGATCATTCACATGAGCCAGAGGAAGGCTGGGGAGTTACCTGGACCAGTGACTGGTCAGTTTCATAGTATGTCTCTGCCTCCTTTAATTCACTTAGTATTTTCCTGAGCACTGTGGACATTATATCTTGAAAGGAGAAATGAAAAGGTGATAGAGTACTAAACTCTGTCCTCAATGTACTGGACTAGGACAAGGGATGAAAGATCAAAGCCCAAATTCTAGCTAGTGAAGCACAAGGGAATAGCATGACATTAGATATGAGGCTGGAGACGTAAAGGCGTGTAGACTACACACTCCAAAATGTGTGATGCTCGCACAGCACTTAGGTGTGTCTACAATGTTATTAAGGAATTGTATCAAAGGATAATGAAAGTAAGAAGGCAAGGAATGAAGTACAAATTAAGCATCCTTAATCAGAAACTCTGAAAACCTCGGAGAGCTTAGGAAATTCTATGCAAGTATTCCAAAACTTGAAAGGCATCAAATCTCAAACCCTTCTGGCCCTGAGCATTCCACTTGACTTGTATGTTGTATAGTTAAATTTATGAGTGTCTTGGCTTGCATCTCCAGGCATGCTATTTGATTAAACACTGCTCAGGACAGATCTGTGATTGTGTTTCTGGATGAGATTAACATTTTTCTTGGTTGTTTGAGGGAAACATTTTGTCATTCCCTCCAGTGTAGGCAAGCTTCATTTCCTGTTGGCTCTATTTCTTTTGAGAATCCAGACTAATAGAGTACATTTTTTAATTAGAAAAATTATTCTTGGTTTATTCCCAGGAGAGTTGGGATTTTGCAGCAAGTGATTGCAGCAGTGTTATAAAAATAGCATCACTAAACATAGTTATGAATATTCAACTACATTTGTGAATTATCTAAGTAACAACAGTTGAGTACAGTTCAATATGTTGAGCCAATTACTCTTTAAATACAATATATTCCTTTTGTCAAAAGTGCATCACATCCACAGCAAGCATTTTGGGCATGATCTTACTGTCCTAAAATATATGAAAAAAAGTCTCAGAGAATTGTTTTTAATTAAGGAAACAATTTGATGCATTTACATCCAAAGTGGCTGGTTTGGGGTAAGCAAGAGAAGAAAGGAAAAGTGAGGCTGGATAAACAAACTCCTTTTGACAAAGAAAAAACATGGCTATGTGTAGAAGATTGTGTTGGGGACATAAAGTTCTTTGCAGATGTGACCATTATTCTCTGGGTGTCATGGTCTCAGCTCCAGCATTATTATTCTGAATAGTAAGATGACTTGAGGAGAAGACATACCCCTAGACTCCAAACCCCCAGAAGTTCCCTTTCTTTGGAGATAAAATATTTGGCTTAAATTACTCTTATTACGCATGTCTTCCTACTGCTTTGTTTACTCCAAATGTATTTTTCCAAACTGGAAGCAATGGCTAGTCATTGAGCAGGAGAGGAAGATACAGGGGGAAAGGTGTTCTTGGCTTTCTTTCCTCATGGCCACATTTAGTCCAATCTCATTCATTTTTGAAGGTTAGGAGACACTATTACACCTGTTTGCCCCAACATTGTTACAGTCATTGATCAGGCAGGGACCTTAAAGCACATCCATCTGGGGTGTGAATGACATTTCGATAAAGAATTAGTTGTTCACAAGGAAAATATTTTAAAAAATTTGAATTAAGAAGAGATGCTAAAACATCCAAAGATTACTTACTGGGAAGTGATTACTACTGGCAGTCCTGAGGATCAAAAGACGGGAACCGGGTTAGTGTGAGATACGTTATACATAGTACACAATATAGCAGCAGCCAGACTGCACTGACAAACAATCAGGAGTAAGAAAACAACTATATTCATTTATTTTCCCTCTCTCTGAATGGTGTTTCCATAACCAAAAGCAGAGGGTATGGTAAATCACCACTAATCACCTAGGCAACCAAGAAAGCTGTAGGATGGATTGAAGGGTAAGGCTAGCGAGTGGCAGTGGAGAATAAGCAACAGGACTTTTAGGATTTAAATTGCTTAGTTTGTTAATTTAATCAGCGTCACATTTATTACTGAAATATTGTTTAATCAAAATATTTATTTCTCTGTGGAATCCTAGGTTTGGTCCTATAATTACTATTTATTATCTACTAATTCTCTTGATCCTGAACAATATAGCACTTAGTCATTACTATGACGTTGAGAATATATTGACTCGATCTTACAATGAAAAAGAAGAACTGAATCTGTGAATGAGGAAAGGCTTCCTCGGGTTCTTATAACCAGTGAATATCCCCAACTCATTTGTCTTTTCAGGCATCACAGACACATTTCAGCATGGATGGACTGGGTGGAAGCTCTTTAATATATATCATGCATCCACTTACCATCTATGCGTTCAAAGGGTATTCTGCAATAAGGGAATTGGGATTAAGTTGCTGAGTACTCCTCAACCTTACTCTTTATCTGAGCTCAAACAAGGTCCATTTACTCTTTGAGCCCAATAGTAGCCTAAAAATAATATCCTGATCATAAACTTAATTTTAAAATCAACGGGATCACAGCTTAGTTGCCTTGGGGAGTTCTCTTTCCTGAATCTTGACCCTGCCTCAGTTTACTTTCAAGGGTGTGTGGAGTGTGGGTAACCAGCCACTGGCTCACTCTCAAGTCCTAAGATCCACCCCCAACTTTCTGTAGATTGAAAAGTGGAATGAACCCTTCTGGTTGTGTTTTCAGCAGCACTAACACCAACACACTGTGTAGTAACTAAAATCAGGAAAAAAATGTTTGAAACTTCTTAAGTTAAGGTCAATTTGTGGAAATGATGGAATTTTCCAAACCTAAATTTTGAATCTCTTGTTTCGAAATTTTATTTCCATTCTCAGACTGCAATGGTACTTTAAAAAACAACAGCAGCAACAACAACAACAACAAAAAAAAAAACCCAACCAGTAATAGTGCTATAAAGTCAAAATATAGACAAAAGAACAGGCTGTAATCCCTCTGTCATGCCCCATGTAAGAAAAACACAAAAGAAAAATTGTGTTTCAGCCTCCTGAAATGTGTAGCAGGCATCTAGTAGCCACAACAACTATATTTTGCTGAATAAACCTACACTGTTAACTGTTCATTTCACACCCCGGTTGTGTAGTAGATCTCTCAACACAAACTATTTAAATCCTAAGTATCATGACTACTACTGTGCACAGATAGTCATTTATGAAATGTATTTCGAATCCATTTAAGATCATTAAACAGATAATTCCTAAGTTTTCTGGGTGTCGCATCTAAAAAGAATCATGGAAAATGGCTAGGATTTGAAAGGTGGGAGAGCATTGGTCTCTAAGAGTGTTGAGAAACACCCAGAGGCTGAAATTGAATTATACAAATGGAACTGGAGAAATTCTGTTTAGCTGTTGGATAGCTTTCTTTCTTTCTTTCTTTCTTTCTTTCTTTCTTTCTTTCTTTCTTTCTTTCTTTCTTTCTTTCTTTCTTTCTTTCCTTACTTATTTAACAACCTGACTGAAGTTTCTCCTCCATCCTCTCCTCCCAGCCTCCCCTTCCCCACCACCATCTCTTCCTCCTCTTCCTCCTCCTTCTTCTCTTTCTCCTCCTCCCCTATTTCTCTTCAGAAAAGAGCAGTTCTCCCATGGATATCAACCAGCCCTGGCATATCAAGTAGCAGTAAAACTAGATGCATCCTCTCCCAATACAGTTAGATGAGGCAATCCAGTAGTAGAAAAGGGTCCCAGAGTCAGGCAGTTTAGACAGGGGACAAGGAGACACTAAACCATGCTGATCTTTATAAGATGTTACAGAAAGATTAAGCAGGTGACTTTCTATCAGCTACATAACAGAGCAAAAGCAAAGAGAATGCTAAAGGAAGCAACATGATATTTACCTGGCAATAATCTTGGTGCCTCTGTTAGGCCTGTGGGCATCAATCAGAGGGTCACTGCCCAGTGCATGTATCATACAGTAAGAGGCAGTACCCATCCAAACAGCAACTCCAGTGAGCAGACTGAGGAAAGCGGTAAACCTTGGTTACAGTCATTCATATTCTCAGCCTCTATGTCTCTCTCCCTGTCTGTCTCTCTGTCTTTGTGTCTCTGCTCCTATCTCTGTCTCTATCTCTGTCTCTCTCTCTTTCTCTATCTCTTTCTGTTTGTGTGTGTCTATCTGTCTGTCTTTCTCCCTCCCTTCTTCCTACTCTTATCTTTAGCTTAGAAAGATAAAATATAAGAGAAGGCTCCCTGGCAGCACTTTGGGTTCAGTAATTAACTACTGTTCCTCCATCTCCATAATTGTCCTCTGTTCATAAAGCAGTCTGCTCTTCCTAGATGAGCAATCTTTCCAATATCACTGCTCACAATCACTCTTGGCCCAGAAAGTGTTAATCATCCCATGACCCTTCCAGGAATTCCCCCTCACCTTTCAGGCATTGTGACCTCGGCAGAAATCTGGTGTCAGAGTTTTGCTTGTGTCCTGTAATGTTCTTGAGAGCAGAGATGTTATTTATCTACCTTAACATACTAACATATTAATAGGGTGAACATTTGATATAACAAGATGAAGTAAATCTTGCTGAATAGTTGCACCATTACAGGGATAGCAGTAGACATCTATTTTTTAAGTTATTTAGTAAGTTTTGAGTGTGAAGATCAAATTATATTTTTCATTTTTGAACTGAAAACAGTCCCTGTTCAGTGGACTGATGCTTTTTTTCATGCTGAAGAAAGCTGAAGGCATGACCATTTTGTTTCGCAGCATTTGGTTTTGATGGATGGAATAGCAAAGTTTAGAAGGCATGCAGCTCAGAATTGCTACATGAGTTTATTTTTTAAATCTTTAAAATGTATGTCTTGCTAAAAGCCAAGTAGCTCTTCCTAGCAGCCCATCTCAGAGGCAGATGCATAAATACTAATACTTGGGTGTACTAAGGCTGTTTTGCTAAATGGACATGTCATCAAAATGCAATCTAAATTCCTGCCTCAGATTAGTAAGACTCTCAACCTTGGTCAGAGAACCTTCTTTTTGTACTGGGTGGGAGTTGATGTAGAGAAACTTAACTGGTCAAGGTGCTGAGAGTAAATAACTCTTGAATGCTCAGCCCAAAGGGAGATATCTATATCAACGTTCCAGGGCCCAGCAAACACTGTGGAAGTTGGGAGGAGTTAAAACAAATAGAAGGGTCAGAAGATAGAAAGAAATGCTATGAAAGTCTGTCTTCTGGGCCTGACATACCTATTGTAATTATGAACTCATTGCTGCTGCTGCTACCTATACAAAATCTGCACAAGACTGGGCGTGTTAGCATTCCATCATGGACGAAGGGGGAGCTCATAAGGTCCCACCCCTCCCTGAGGGTCTGTAGGCAACTAATGGCTCTAAGGGATGCAGTAAGAGACATCCAGGTACCTGGTACCTCAGCATTCTT
>CM052702.1:95573873-95653734 GCA_028551405.1 Uromys caudimaculatus
GGAAGAGGGGGATGGGGGCGGGGAGAAGAGAGAGAGGGAGGAGGGAAATTCAGATCTACCATGAGGAGGAGAGGAGGAGAGGGTCCGAGAAGATGAGAAAAAAATCTGAAGCCTAAAAAGCCAGATCAATAATAAAATACAAGTTCCATGGGAAGCGCTGGGAGGAAGCCAGATTAGCATAGGGGGTTAAGGTAAACCATTTAACCGCCCAGATATTGAGGTACAGTTTGAATTAAATCTCGGTTTCTCTGTGTAGTTATTTGGGGAATTAGCTGGTTAATGAATTGCTGCCACCATACTAATTTTATGAATCTATATTAATAATCATTCAACAGGCCTCATCTTTGTTCAGCTCATGTTTAGGCCGTCATGTTTGTGAGATGTTATGAATGTGGCTTCTAGCATTTCCAGGAAGCACAGTCTCACAGAAAATTCCGATTCTCTGGCTCTTACAATATTTCCACCCCTTCTTCCACAATGCTTCCTGAGCCATGGGTGTGGGAGTTGTTTTAAAATGTATTCTTCAAGACTAAGCTTCCCTCTGCATTTTAATTGGTTGTGGTTTTCTATAATGGTCCCTGTCTATTGCAAATAGAATTTTTTTGATGGGATAGAGCACTACAGTTGCTGCGGGTATAAGACAAATATTTAGAATGTTGTTAGAAATGATGCTGATTTAGTGAAGTTGCAGCTGTAGGCTCTTTCATAAGGCCCATTACGTCACTAGCCCTGGGCAGTTGGCTGGGTTTCAGGTACCAAACATGATTATCTTCTTGAGGAATGGTCTCAAGTCCAATTAGACAGCTGTTGGTTACTACCAAGGCATGTATGCCACTACTACACCCTTAATGTTGTAATATCATATTGGCCATTATGGTTCACATGAGTCAGAACTAGGCAGGATTGTTGTTTGCTTCCCTCCTTTGGAAGCTTGTATGATACCTTCTGGTACCATCCAGGCTAGTCCTGGGGAGAAGGTATTCAGCTCAGCTTCAGTACAGAAGGCTCTGGGTCCTGTGTTTGATATGAATGGTGTCTTAAGCGATAGGGGATTAACACCTTCCACCTATGAAGGACAACCAGGAGAGCTGGCAATTTTCTATAATGTTTTGGGAGGCTCTTGGGTAACCATGATCAAACAACAGGGAAGAGAGCTTCTCATGCCTGGTGTTTGGGTTTTTATTAGATTATCTATGGCTCTTGGAGAGAGCATTGTTATCCCAGATTTTTAATTTTTTTTTTTTAATGTGTGTTTTCAAGTGTGTGTACAATGACTTAAATGTATTATGGGCATTTTTAGGTAGGTAGTTAATAACGTGATTCCTTTTGACTTTTCAGACATCCTTACTGTTATTTTACCCTCCTCTCTCCTATATTTTTCCTCCCTTCCCACACCCTATTTAGAGCTACCTTCTTTCCCATTTCATTATAAGATCACTTCCTTTTCCACCCTCTAGCCTGGCAATGGTCCCATTTTACTTTCCTAATTTCTGCAGTTACTCCAGGACATGTGATCTGAAGGCTTGGACCTAGGAGCCATCAATGAGAGAGTTCAGTATTTGTCTTTCTAAATCTGCATGACTTCATTCGATATGATCTATTCTAGTTCTGTCAATTAACCTGTGAATTTCACAATTTCACTTTCCATTATGATCAAATAGTATTTCCTGTATATGTCCTGCATTCTCACCGTTCATTCATCAGCTGAAGGAAGTTTGGGTTGTTTGTATTTCCTAGCGATTGTAAGTAGAGTAGAATGTCTTATCCCTTGGTCGTATGCCAAGGAGTGGTATAGCTAGGTCATATGGTAGATTAACTTTAGCTTTTTAAAAATGGAGTACTACTTAGCTATTAAAAACAATGACTGCATGAAATTCTTAGGCAAATGGATGGAATTAGAAAATATTATCCTGAGTGAGGTAACCCAGCCACAAAAGAACACTCATGGTAAGCACTCATTGATAAGTGGAGATTGGTCTAAAAGCTCAGAATACCTAACAAAGAAATCACAGACCACTTGAAGCTCTAGAAGAAGGAAGACCAAAGTATGGGATGTGTCAGTCCTTCTTAGAAGGGGTAACAAAATACTCACGGGAGGAAACGCATGATGAAGTGTGGAGCTGAGACTGAAGGAAAGGCCATCCAGAGACTGGCCCACCTGGGGATCCATCTCATATACAGACACCAAACCCAGATACTATTGTGGTTGCCAAGAAGTGCTTACTGAAAGGAACTTGATATAGCTGTCTCCTAAGAGCCTCTGCCAGAGCCTGGAAATTATAGAGGAGGATGCTCACAGCCAACCATTGGACTGAGCATGGGGTCCCCAATGAAGGAATTAGAGAAAGGACTGAAGAAGCTGAAGGGGTTTGCAACCCATTGGAAGAACATTATCAACCAAGCAGACCCTCCAGAGCTCCCAGGAACTAAACCACCAATCAAAGAGTACACATTGAAGGGACCCACGGCTCCAACCGCATATGTAGCAGAGGATGATTTGTCCGACATCAATGGGAGGAGAGGCCCTTGGTCCTGGGAAGACTCGATGCCCAGTGTAGGGGAATGCCAGGGCGGGGAGGCAGGAGTGGGTGGGTGAGGGAGCACCCTCATAGAAGCATGGGGAGGGAGGATGGGATAGGGGGTTTCCGGAAGGGAAACTAGGAAAAGGGATAACATTTGAAATGTAAATAAGTAAAATATCCAATAAAAAATTCTCGACTCTGGTTTGCAGAGTGACTGGTCTAGTTCATAACTCTATCAGCAGTAAATGAGAGTTTCCTTTCCCCACATCCCCTCTAGCATTTGCTGTCTGTTATTTTATTGATCTTTGCCAGTCTAACCTGGATAAGAAGAGCTCTCAAAGTTGTTTTGATTTGCATTTCCCTAATTGTCAGGGATAATTAACATCTTTTGAGACCTTCCTAAGCCACTTTTTTCCTCTTTGAGAACTCTGTTCAGGGCCCAGTCTTGTTTGGTTGGTTTTGTTTGTTTTTTGAGTGGGTTGCTTGGTTTTAGGTTTTTGTTTTGGGTTTTTATTTTCTGTTTTTTTACTTTTGGAATTTTTTATATTTTACATATTACTATATCTAATGTTCTCTCCAATTCTTTGGACTTCCTCTTCAGTTGAAGCCTTTTATTTATTTAGAGTCAGCTTTTATGCAAGATGATAAATACAGGTCTAATTTAATTTTTGTGCATGTGGACATCCAGCTTTTCCAGCAACATCTATTGAAGATGCCTTCTTTTCTCCTATTTATGTTTTTGGTTTCTTGGTTAAATGTTAAATGGCTAAAATTAATGTATTTATGTTTGAATCTTCAGTTTTGTTCTATTGGTGTACATGCCTATTTTTGTGCTTGCCCCACTTTGTTTTTATTACTATTGCTCTGCAACATACCTTGAGATTTGGAATAATAATCTCCCTAGCATCGTTGTCTTTGCTCAGAATTATTTTGGCTATTTGGAGTCTTTTATTTTTCCATATGAATTTTACGATAGTTTTTTTCCCCAGTTTTTGTTAAGAATAAAATAGAGATTTTGTCTTTCTACTTTCTTATGTCTCTTAAGGTTTAAAGTTTTAATTGTAAAGGTCCTTCATCTTGGTTAGGTTTATTCTTAGATATTTCGTCTTTGAGCCTATTGAGAGTGGGAGTGTGCCCCTGATCTCTTATCTGAATGTTTGTTGGTGACATACAGAAATGCTGTTGATGTGTGTAAGATTGATTGTGTACTGATTGTGTATGATTGTGAACCCTGCCACATTGCTGAATTTGTTTGTCATTTCTAGAAGTTTCTGGTAGAATTTTTGAGATCTCTTAGGTGTACCATGTCACCTGCCAATAGGAATAATATTGCTCTTTCTTTTCATATTTGAATCACTCAAATTTTCTTCTCTTGCCTCATTTCTCCAGCTAGTGCTTACAAACAATATTGAAAAGGAGTGTAGACAGTGGACAGACCTATCTCATTCCTGGCTTCAGTAGGATTGCCTCGTGTTTGTCTAAAATTCATGATGATGTTGACAGTGGGATTCTCATACAGTTTTTATTACCTTGAGATAGGTTCCCTCTAGTCCTGCATTCTCAGGGACTTTTATCACAAAGGCATGTTAGGTTTTGTCAAAGACATTTTCTATGTGTATTGAGATAATCGCATGATTTTTTTGTTTTTAAGTGCATTTATGTGGTTTATTACATTTATTGACTTGTATATGTTGAACTTCAGGGATAAAGTCAACTCACCCATGGTGAATAAACTTTTCAGTGCCTATCTGTGCTCTATTCACAATTATTGTATTGAGCATTTGTGGATCTGTGTTTATTGAGGATACTGTCCTATAGTTTTAGCTTTGTGGTTGTTGTACCTTTACCTGGTTTGGATGCAATGGCTAATTCTTAACTATACTCTAAGTCATAACCCATAACAATTTCAATATGATCTGACACATTATTTTAAAGGAACACCAAAAACTCCTGCCTGCATCTCACTGACTATAACTATGTCCCCAAGGCATCCCTAGCTTCCAGGCAAATGAAAACTGGATGAGCCTTTTTGACAGCTGGATCAGTGCCTACCACCCTTGCTTTGGCTGCCCTTATTCACTAACATTTCAAAAGCCTATTTGCCCTCCTGTCTTTAGGCCACCTTCTTGGGAACCCCTGTCCCCAGGTGACCACCATCCCTTCCCAGGCTTAGCTTTTTCAACAAACACTGCTAAATTTGTGCTTCACACATTAACAGCTTCCACGTGTGCATGAAGACTTCTGAGCCTTCTCTGCCTATCTACATTTACAGATCTTGAAGAGCTGCATGTCCAGATGAGACAGAATGGTAGGATTTCAAGTCTCCCCTCTATAATGGCCCATATGTCATTTCTATGGTACCATTTTGGTCCTGTGCTGTCAAGGCTGGAGAACTACAGCGAATAGCTGCATTGTTATGTGTTGTTTAACAGTCCCCACAGTGGCCTTTCAGCTTTCTCCTCTGCCACTACGTTATGCTTTGTCTCAGAGAACAGGTATCCATGATCCTTTAACTGGCAAATGGCAGAGCCTTTATTAAATCTGAGGACCCCCTCTGTGCAATGCTTTTGGTCAATTGGGAGCTATGATTTACCACTCTTTACGGAATCCTGTGAGTCCCTCTGAATATTTCTTAATCATTCCAAAGATTGGAGGGTTTTAAGTAGATGCTCCCATTTACAGTTGCTGACATGGGTATTTTATCTACCACTGTGGACTCTGCTCACACTTGCTTTAGGGTCTTGGAATTGCCAGGAAAGATGTTCTAGATGATAAGAACAGGATAAGAGTATGGAGAACATAGTCAAAAGTAAGCCCAGTGCTAGGAGAGTGCATGACTCAGCTTGGTTAAAATACAGAGCAACAATGGTGGCCTACAAGTCTTGGTAAATATTAGACCACACTGTTAGAGCCAGACTCTCAGGAGTGGTGATGAATTCGAGGTTTAGATAAGGACAGATAAATGCCACTTTCAGTTTTGTTCTATGTGTTTAAGTTTTAAAAACTGACTGAGTCCTTACTATATGTATTTAAATATACATTTAATGTAAAGTGTAGAAATAAATGCAAAAGTATATCTCTACTACAGAGATTGCAAAGGTTGAGAGTTTCTGTCTTTTTGTGTTATGATATTTTTTTCCAAAACAGCAATGAGATTTGTAGTTTGTACACTGGCACAGCTGTTAGTCTTTATATCAATAAAATGAAAATCAGCTATCAGACACACACACACTCCCCATTAAATATAAACGTTGGTTCTGCCTACATTAGATAAATGTAACTGGAACACCTCCCAATTCTACATTAAAATAGAATAAACCTGTAAAACAGCACAGGGAATGAAATGAGTGTCTGAGCATTCATGGCTGTTGGGGAATAGTCATGCTTCAGAATAAAATATTTTAAAAATATTGAAAGAATAGTGAAGAAGTTAAGTGACTCACTTATAAAATTGAGAAGTAGTGTGTAATAAATATAGCTAGGTTGGTGGGGATGTCTCTCATTTGTCCACGTAATCCAGAATTATTGCTGTGGCACAGAAACCAGTACATGCACCTGTGAATCCGAAGTAGATGGGTCAGAAATGTGTGAAAAGTCATCTGACCTTTTGATTATTGAAAGTGATATTCTGGTTGGACCAGGTAACTTACCAGCCAGTTAAGATAATGAGGTAACAAAGAGAAAATCCATGTTGACAGTAGGGGTTGTGAAAAGCAAAACAAAACAAAACAAAAAACAGGGGGGAGGGGGATTAATGGCAAAGCTGAGAAAAACCTGTGGATGAGCCTTCCAAACAAATCTGCCCTTCAAACAATCTATTTGGTTGCTTGTGAGTCGGCAGACAGACCTGCAGGAGATGCAGTTGGAAGAGACGCTTTGCAGGCCTGTTTCCTCAGACTTAGATCTGAAGGTAGATACAGTTTCCATTATTGAAAGATGACTTTTTAAAGTAACAACACCTTTTCTGAATGTAAATCTCAATAGGAATTGACAACTAAAGAAGAAAAGGAAGTTGCATTGGTTTAAAATAAGAGGTAGGCGGAGGAGGTGAAGAGAATCTAGGGAGCTGGAGGGGGAAAACTGTAATCTGAATATATTGTATAAAAATCTATTTTCAATAAAAATAATAAATAAATAACAGAAATAAAATAAAGTAAGAGCTTCTATGTCCCCCTTCAGAACACTAATTCTCTATGTCACTTTTGACAAGAATGCTCTGGGCAGGAAAGTTGAAGTTTCTTACAGTGACTTAGGATTCCTATGCTCTGTGTTAGGGCCCAGCACAAGGAAAGGATGGCCAGGGCCTCCAAGGATGCTGCAATGGTGAGCAAGTCCTTCAACCTGCCTGGTCCCTTCTCACCTTAGCGCTTAGGGAGTTAAGCAGAGGGACTTCCCCTGGTGAAGGACAAGCTGAGACCAACTCGGGGCCTGTTAGTCTAAATCACTGGAAGATTTAATTTATGAAACTAATGACCAATGACGCCAGTGTGACAATGACTGGAGACATGGCCTGAGAACTAATGCAATCGCAATGCCATTTATTTTTGGAATGATGACATTTCTGAAAGTCTTCAAATGCAAAATCAATGCTGTGCTGGCTAGTTTTATGTCAGCTTGATACAGGACAGAGTTATTTGAGAGATGGAAACCTCAGCTGAGAAAATGCCTCCTTAAGATTGGGTTGCAAACCTGTAGGGAATTCTCTTAGTGATTGATTGATGCAGAAGGATCATGTGGGTGGTGCCATTCTTGGGCTCATAGTCCTGGGGTCTATAAGAAAGCAGGCTGAGCAGGCCATGGGAGCAAGCCAGTAAGCAGCTCCCTCCATGGCTTCTGCATCAGTTCCTGCCTCCAAATTTCTGCTGTGTTTGACTTCCTCCCCTGACTGCCTTAAGTGATGAACCATAATATGGAAATATAAGCCAAGTAAACCATTTCCTCCCCAAGTAGCTTTTGGTTATGGTGTTTCATCACAATTGACATCCTAGCTAGGACACATGCTAAATGGTTTTATAGGGATCATGTGCATTTTACATAACAATTACACCTGAGCTGAGGACAACAGTACACTAAACAGCCTAAATCTAAATTTGAGCTTCCTCAGCAGTACAGGCTTGGGAGCCTGGGAGCCTTCTCTAATTCTTGTCCTTTGGACTCTTTGCTATCCTCCAGGCGTGTGTCTTGCCACATTAGCCAGCTGTCATATCCTTCCTCTCATTGTCATTGCTTCAGTCATATCAGGGAGTTGTGAATAGATGAGAAGATTGCGTGGTATGAAATTCTCGAAAATATTCTCGCTAAAAAAAAAATAAACTGCTGCAGAAATGAAAATAAAATAATAAAAAATATATAAACTGCTGCAAAAATGAAAATAAAATAATAAAGTAATTGCACACTGAATTTTTTGATCAATCAGAAAAAATATATTTAGTGAGTCTCGCAGTTACAGTTGTAAATATTAACATCTAGTTAGTAAACATTTGTATTCCTTGTTAAATTTTCATCTGAGATGCACATGCTTTGTTATGCAAATACAGCATGCAAAAATGTACACCCTGAATATTATTAACTTATTAACAGTTAAAATTGGGTAAAACGGGTGCAGATTACTCTTTCATCCCTAATAGCTTTTTTATGTTGTAAAATGAACTTATAGGATTTGTTTCTCCCTAACACCAGTTCTATAATGATGCATTTAACGCTTTAGAGACAGCATGCTAAAGAAACAAAGCTCCCGCTATTACACTCAAGGGTGCCTCCTCCTACACCTCAGCTCACCTGGCGCTGAGTCACCTGAGCAATACATTAATAACCATTTCTTGAATTGCCAAACTTGGGGGCTGTAAACGACTTACTATACTGAAAATAGGCTTTAACAGGCAGGAAGACTAATTCTGGATCTAAATATTTCAGTTATTTGCTTATGTCTCATTACTCCTCATGTTTTAGTTTTTTAAAATTTTTAATAAACTTTATTGAAATAAATACAACACGCAAATTTTAAAGAATTTCAAAAAATAAAAATGAAAAACAAAGCACTGAGCTTAAGAACTTTCCAACTTTTAGAATTTGTGAAAAGATGAAAGGCCTAGAAAAAAAGCTGAGAACATAAATGGAAAACTTAAAAGCATCTTGAAAGCTAAATGAAAACAAACGCACATCAAATGCCCCTGGTATTGGGGAAGGGTGACCCCTGAGAATTAACCACTGTCCGGGGCGAGAGGGCCGGGTCCTCCCCACCGTAAGAATCCCCGCTAAATCTAAATCTACTCATTTAACAAAAACCTTGAACATAGGAGAATTTTGTTAATTTTAATCTTCACGTTGTAGCTGGGATCATTAGGTTTCTTCACCTTCCATTATTTTATCTGCTTTGCCATAAATCTCCCAGTTTCTTCTATCCTCCTGAGCATTCTTTCCCTTTTACTTGAAAGTGCTCTCTCTCTCTCTTTCTCTCTCTCTCTCTCTCTCTCTCTCTCTCTCTCTCTCCCTCCCTCCCTCCCTCTTCCTCTCTCTCTCTCTCTTTCTGTGAGTATGTGTGCATGTGTG
The DNA here is from genome assembly GCA_028551405.1 of Uromys caudimaculatus. Lineage (NCBI taxonomy): Eukaryota > Metazoa > Chordata > Mammalia > Rodentia > Muridae > Uromys > Uromys caudimaculatus. Next base: position 95,582,945 of record CM052702.1, read on the forward strand.
TCTGTCTGTCTCTGTCTCTGTCTGTCTGTCTGTCTCTCTCTTCTCTCTCTCTCACATACACACACATGCACTTTTGAAACAATCATTACATTCCATTTTGGGTGACTTCTCCCAATTTATTCTGGATAAATATCTAATAACATTTGCTGGTAATAAATCATAGATAAATTATTTCTAAACAATTCTTTGATAGACATCTAATTTTAGCACTTAATGAGGTGAAATAAAATTTAAATGCTAAGGAAATGGATGTGCTTGTCTGTTCTTACATAAAGAAGAAAATATTGGCTGACTGTTCGATACTACAAGACATAGAACGTCTTCCATACTTTTTCAAAGTCAATCTATTGCGATTTTAAACTGTCAGTGCTAAGAATACCACTTCACAGAGATGCAAAATGGCACAAATACATTTAAAGCCATTTCGGACACTACTGGAAATTGTTTCCTAATCCAAAGACAAAATTCGCTGAATGAATTTTTGTGAAATTCAGGTCAGCAACTCAAGAATTTAAAAAAAAAAAAATCAAACATTCTAGCACAAGAGAATCCAAGGATACACTTGTATGGAACATGCTGTAGGTGGGGTTTGAAGTCTGTATGTTCCATAATGGAGTGGCTGTTTTTGTAAGAACAGGAGACTTTACCTGAAAACAGTAGAAACACTGCATGTCATACCTACAATGAGAGTCTGGAGTCTGACTCTCATGTGTTTCCAGCAGGGCTCACTGGTGTGCATGGTATGATATCATGTGGAATGCAAAGCGACTATGTTACATTTTCAGAACCAAGGCAGCAGGGAATTCCCACCATGGTGCAATAAAGGTGGCAGCTGCCAGGAACAGCCTGAACCATTACATGTTTGATTTTGAGTTAATTTTTGGTCAATTTTTTTACCATTGCCAAAAGTTTCTCAACCCCACATTCAGTTACATGACCTGTACAGCTTAAGAAGCTGAAGTTTAAGTAAGTTTTAGTTTTAAACGTTTTATGCAAATGAATTTTAGAACAGGTCTTTTTCTTTCTGCCTTCTTTACCTTGACACACTTTACTACTTACCTGGGTTGATGTGGGTATGAGTACTTCATTCCTTCCAAGTTCCACACAGTGAGCCATTAGATGGTCACATGACAGGTCACTTTTCCATTCACCTGTGTCACTTGTGTCATTTCCAGCTGTTTCCTATGCAAAGGCTGCAATGATTGTTCTACATATTGTATCTATTAATAGGTAATCTTACATCATCCCTTCCTGTGTCTAGGTCTTGAATGTTTGTCTGCATTACTTAAAACCTTCAGCAAGACACTGAGCACAGATAGTAAGAATAAGCATTCTTCCCTTTTCGTATTTTTAGGGAAAAATAATTCATCTATATTATGATTATCACTTGAAGGTCTTTTATGAAGGATTCACTTGGTTAAAGGATTTCCCCTCTATTAATTTTCTTTTTTAATCTAGATTAGATGCCAGACTTTTTTGGCATCCACTAATATAATTGTTTACTCAATTTATTTTCTAGGCTTCAGTATAACAAAGTTTTGTTTTGAGCATTTACAACATTTCATTTCTTTGAAAAATCCATATTTTTCCATCATAAGTCACCTTCATGTTTTATTGGCTTGGGTGTTAAGAATGTTTACACCTGTCATCTGGGCATGCTATGTAGTTTTCTTTGTTAAGGTTCTTTTGGTCTGACTTTCGTATTAAAGAAATGCTGACATTCTGCAGTGAGTTGTAAATATTCTCTCTGTTCCAGCATTAGTAGAATCAGTAAAATTTCTTTACATTTTTGCATGCATCTTCTTTGTGAGAAAGTTCTAAACCTCAAAATAGATTTTTGTAATGTTATCTCTTCCTTTATGCACAAACACTAGTAGCTTGTATAATTTAATGAAATTATCCATTTTATAGAACTCATCAAATGTATTGGCATGAAGCTACTTATAGCCCTCCTTACCATCCTTTGCTCCCTCTCCTTCCTTATATTGGGAGTTTGTTTCTCTCTAGTTCCATTTCTTGCTCTCAATCCAACTACAGGTGTATGAATTTTCTCATTCAAAGAGATTCATTGCTTTCTTTCTCTTTTTCCAAAATTTATTAAAACATTATCATAAAGAACTTATGAATAAAAAGCATCACACAGTGAAATTGAACCAGACCCAAAATCTATACATCTTAATGAATATCTGTACTGTTAAACTAGCCATCACAAACTGTGGAGCTTCACATTGGATTATACACACACACACACACACACACACACACACACACACACGCACACGCACACGCACACGCACGCGCGCACACACACACACACACACACACGGGTTTTTTGAGACAGGGTTTCTCTGTGCAAACTCACAGAGATCTACCTGTCTCTGCCTACCTAGTGCTGGGTTTAAAGGTATGTGCCCCATGTCCAGTCAAATGTATTTTTATGTATTTATCCACCAGCAAAAAATGAAATACTCTTGACAGAGTTAAAACTAGAAATGGTCCCATATGTCCATTACTTCAGTCAGTCCTTCCTCAGCACCTAGTATTATGTATTCTTTCTTCTGTTTTAGCTGGGGGTTCTATTGCTATGCTGAACACTGTGACCAAAAGCTACTTGTTTCTGTATAATAGTTCAACAGAGCAGGAATGTGGAGGCAGATGCCTTGGAGGGATGCTGCTTACTCATGGCCTGCTCAGCCTGCCTCTCTCTCTCTCTCTCTCTCTCCTCTCTGTTCTTTCCTTTTTGTAATAAACAATTAGTTTTAATTTTTATGACTTTTAAAAAAATAGATTTTTTATATAATACATTGTGTTTATGATTTCTCCTCTCCCTTTCTCCTAGATCCTCCTCACCCAAATTCCCTCTCTCTCTCTCTCTCTCTTTGTTTATTTGAGATTCTTATTCTTATTTCCTCAATTTCTTAATCTAGCTACTAAACCCATTTACATGTTTATTTTCTAATAAAAAGACATTTAGTGCTGTGGAATTGTCTATAAATATTCCTTAGCTGTGTCCAACAAAGCTTAGTATGTAGATTTCCATTTGTATTCAATTGAGAACATTTGTTATTTCCTTTTTTTCTACCCAAAATATAAAGTTTTTCTATTTCTTTATCACTTGTATTTTCTTACAGTACAGTTGTTATGACAACAAAGGCAGTCCACCCTCCCACAGCTCCTCATCCCATTCCTTTCCCCCCCTCCTGACTCCAAGAAGATGTCCTCACCCCCCCCCCTCCAGCCAGGCTCCCCACTCCCTGGGGCCTCCAGTTCTTTTTTACTTGGTCTTTGGCCCAGGAGCTATTTAGAATATGTTTAATTTCTCAACACTTAGGTTTACTGTTAATTTTTCATTTAATTTCATTCTGCAATTTAATTCATGGAAACAAACTTTTCATGGTTTGAACATTTTTTTTACTGGATATTTTCTTTATTTACATTTCAAATGTTATCCCCTTTCCGGGTCCCCCCCTTCCCAGAAAGCCCCTATCTCATTCCCCCTCCCCCTGCTTCTATGAGGGTGTTCCCCCACTCACACACTCACTCCCACCTCCCTGCCCTAGATTCCCCTACACTGGGGCATCTATGGAGCCTTCATAGGACCAAGGACCTCTCCTCCCATTGATGCCTGACAAGGCCATCCTCTGCTACATATGCAGCTGGAGCCATGTGTACTCCTTGGTTGGTGGCTTAGTCCCTGGGAGCTCTGGGAGGGTCTGGTTGGTTGATACTGTTGTTCTTCCTATGGGGTTGCAAACCCCTTCAGCTCCTTCAGTCCTTTCTCTAACTCCTAAGATACCCATGCACACTTGGAAAGACCGCGTATTCTACCATTGCTAGTTGCCGTCTTTACCGGTGTCAATTAGTTGAAATGGATGGTGTTATCTATGGTTTCAACTTGTCTGCCCTAAACTACTGTACCTCCATTTATCAATCACTAAGTTGATAATTCTGACTTTTTTTCCTTTCTCCTCAGTCTATCCTCTTGCCTCATGTATTTTGAAATTGTTGTGAGTTACATAAATATTTAGGATTGCTATATAATCCACACAGATTTCTTCTTCCTTTATCATTAAGATGTGACCCTCTTCATGACAGACAATATGGAGGCCATGAAAACCTACTTGTTTATAAACTCAGCAATTCTTATTGCATTCCGTTATGTTCATCTTGGTACATTTCTTTGTAATCCTCTCTTCTGACCCTGTTTCTGTCTTCCTGTGTAGACTGGCTTATTTGAAGCTGCACTGTAGTGGAGACATGTTTTTCACACCATCCTGGAAATGTTTGCTTTTTAATTGTAGAACATGGGTGATTTTATCTTGAAGATATTATCACCATGGTCTGAGTCTGAACACATTATTTGTTCTCTTTCCATCTTATTTATCTGTCCTTTTAACAGATTTGAATTAAGAACAGTTTGCATATTAGACAGCCTTCCGCAAAGTCAGAGGGGCTTCACCGCACAGTCTGGCTGTGTAGCAGACTTCATGTGGATAAAGAATGAAGTGAGATCAGAATGGCCTGATGGGACACACTTGGCCTTTGCCTTGTTTGAGCATGGTCTAGTCTCTGGATGGTAGCTGTGATTGCCTGAGGCTTGGCTGCTGGACCGGGTAAAACTCAACCCTGTGGCTCCATTACTCAGATTGCGGGTCACCCCAAAGGACTCTACAAAAGAAATATATCCTTGAGCAAAATTTAGTTTAATTCCTTGTATCCTTTTTCTTCTGTTCTGTTTTGAAAACTTGTCTATTTTATGCTGCCACTTTCCTCTTTCATTACTTTACTAGCTATGACTTCTCATTTAGAAAAATAATAGTGAGTGTAAGATTTATAGTAAAATAGTTAGCGTATGAAAGTCTAAGTAAAAGCAATGTGGTACCATTTCATAGATACTATAAGGATCTTTCATTAAGTGTTTCCACCTCTCCCTTCTTTGACTCTATGCGTTTGTTATCGTATAATTTACTTACACACTCACACACGCACATACATACACACACACACACACACACACACACACACACACACATACATTTTACTCAGTGATCTTTTGAGTACAACTAGATTTTCATCCAGTGTTACTTTCAGCAAAAACTATTTTCCTCTATCCCTCCTGGACCCTTGGTTTGTGGGTGATTAAGGTCTTCAATTTTCACTAGCTCAGTGGAATTCATGGATATCATTTGCTGGGGGTAGGGGTAGGTTTGTTTAGATAGAGATCTTCCAGTTCAGTTGGCTGGTACACAAAATGGAAATGATGATACAGGAAAGAGAGAGAATGTCCTGAGGTGGGAAGAACAGAGTTCAGAACACAGAGGCTGGCCACATATAAAGCTATGAAACATATCTGTAGAAGCAAGAAAACAGAATAGATGTTTAAAGGTGACCGGTTAGTTAATGTATTCAATCAACACAGGCTTAAATCCAGGCCCTACCATCAAATAACTGAATGCTTGTCAGCAAGTTACACACAGATCTTTTGAACTTAAGTTTCCACATCCCTTAGAAGCAGTTTCCCGAAGGCTGGATAGATGACTCAGCAGTTAAAAGCATTTGCTGCTTTTGCCCAGGACCTGGGTTCTAACACTCACATCAGACTGCTCACAACCACCTGTAACTCTAGTTCCAGGGGATAAAATGCCGTCTTCTGGCCTCTGCAGACACCAGGCTTGCAAGTGGTGCATATACTGTGTGCAGAAAAAAAATTCTACACATTCTAAAATTTTTAAATAGATATATTTTTAAAGGGTTCCCTCCTTCCTCACAAAGAGATCATGGTAGTAAAATGGGGGTGACATATTGAGTACTCAGCACCTAGTGGGGTACACTCAGTGTATACTTCAAAGTGCTCACCATCTTGGGGGGAAAAGTACAGTTTTTCTGTCTAAGCTGCCTAAGAAAGAAGCAACTTTGGAATCTCATTTTTCCATTTGATCTCATGTCTTTTTTTCTCCCACTTTTTTCCCTACTTCTTTCTCCCAAAGCACATATTTCAAATCCAAATGTCAGACTGTCTGCAGGTGCAGAGCTCAAGACTGATAACATTTGGGGGCCAGATGTTAACTGACGTAAACACTATTAACGGCTCTGCAGAGTGGCGGCTGAGGCATTGATTTCCAATTTCATGATTATTATTTGACTGCCACAACTTCCAACCCTTCTTCCTCAACTAAAAAGGAGAGATGTAGCCTGTTTATCCCAAAGAGAATATATTCTGTAATTTAAAACATAAAATCCCTTAAATGTTAAGCAATAGCATTTTCAAGCAGGATTGGGAACACAGCTTCCAGACCAACCCTTCATTTTTCCAGTGCCTCTAAAAGACCAATGGCTTTTGATGCCTAATGGGAAAATAATCTCATTTTCAAAATCAACCCACAGTAATAACCACAAAAAAGTGTTTCAAATCTGTGACGTTTTACATCAACTTTTACATTTAAAAAATTTTTGTTATTAATTATTTTACTTATTTATATTTCAAATGTTGTCCCCTTTCCTGGTCCTCCCTCCAAAACTCCCACCACCCTTTGCCTCTAAAAGGGTGCTTCCTCACCCACCTGCCCACTCCCCCCTCATCCCTCTAGCATCCCCCTTCGCTGGGGCAACAAGCCTCCACAGGACCAAGCGTCTCCCCTCCCAGATGCCAGATAAGGCGGTCCTCTACTACATATGTAGCATGAGCCGTGGACCCATCCATGTATATATACACTTTGGTTGGTGATTTAGTCCCTGGGAGCTCTGGGGGTCCAGTTAGTTGATATTGTTGTTCTTCCTATGGGGTTGCAAACTCCTTCAGCTTTTTCAGTCCTTCCCTAACTCTTCCATTGGAGTCTGCGGGCTCAGTCCAATGTTTGGCTGGGACTATCTGCATCTGTCTTAAGTGCTGGTAGAGCCTCTCAGAGGACAGCCATACCAGGCTCCTGTCTGCAAACACTTCTTGGAATCAGCAATAGTGTTGGGAGATCCCAAGGTGGGGTGGTCTCTGAAGAGACCACATCCAGTAGATAGACATGCCTCCAGTTGAGGGGTGGGGCCATCCAACCTTCTCAAAATCTTTAACCATAATTATTTCTGTCTAAAGGAAGCATGGGGACAAGAAATGGAGCAGATATTGAAGGAAAGGTCAACTTTTGTTTTAAATTTGAATTGCTTTAGAATTTGTGTGGAAGCTCACTTAGTTAGGAAATAGGTAAGACAGCTCCTCCTCAAATGAAGGAAACTCCAAGAAGCTAGTAAGCTTGGTGTTTGGGAATTACCAAGAACATTGCTGGTGTTCAGTTATTCATTAATCCACAGAACAGGCAGCTGTACAGAATTCATGCTGTGTTCCAGACAAGTGCCAGGCACTGCTAGCTAAGGCATTGGCAAGGGCAACAGACTGCCTTACTGAGGTTTAGAGTTGATAAGAACGGAAGGCAATTTTGAAAAAATAAATAAAAGTGGCCCAGAGCTATGAGAGATGCTGTGGGGGAAGGGGACCTGTTTAAATCGTAATTTGAGAAAGAAACTGTCTAGTAGGTAACTTACTCCAAGGCTAGTGAATAAGAAAAACAGTCACACAAAGAACAAAAGGTTAAGCATGGTGAGAAGCCAGAGTTTATTCATTCATCAACAAATCATTATTTAATACTTTCTCTGAGCTAGGGTTTGGCCTGGTCCTCAATCAGAGCAGTCTGAGGTTGAATTCTACAGAACAGAGGAAGAGTGATATGAGCAGATGTGGTCAGGGACCACAGAAAGAGGTTTAGAATTTACTCTTGGGACTATATCATGATTTTACTTTTGTGTTAGATTGATCATGTTTCTCTGTCTCTCTGTCTCTGTTCTCTGTCTGATTCTGTGTGCCTGTGTGTGTAAAAGGAATTCTTTGTTCTTGAGGAGCACAGTCTTCTGAGGACAGATGAGTAGAGAACAGTCACACTGGACAAATGCTCTGATAGATACAAATGAACAGGTGCAGCTGTGATGGGTGGTAAAGCTCCAGAAGAGGAAAAACATGAGAAAAGCTAACTCAGCAACTTAGCAATCATTGCAAAATGTAAACCCAACGATCATCCGACCCATTTCTTCAGTTAAAAGTGAGTGTAGAAATGGAGAGATGTCAGGATCCAGTGATACCCTGTCACTATCCCTGTCCTATCGTAGCTCAGACAGTACCATCAGAGGAAAGCAGATGGCCCCTCTGTGGCGACTCAGTAGAAGGCTCTTAACCATGGAGGGTGGACCTGCTCACCACACTATTGAGCTTTTTTTAAAAATGACATTTATTATTATCTACAAATACCATTTCATTATGATTATCTATTGCTAACTCTTCCCTGGGGACCCTTTTCTGTATTGCTTTAATCACGGGGTAAGAACCATGCCTTGTCTTAGAGAGGGTGCTAATAAGTGTTTGCTCAATGTCCACCATCATCATTACTACAGATCCATACTTGAAAACCAACCTTTTTCTGTCAGGAAAATGTCCATGTAATGTCTCAGCTTCCCTCACAGATTCATTTCATATTGAAGTGTGAGGTCAGAATACAGAGAGTTTCCGTCTATTCCCTACAGAGTGGGCTCTAGAAACCAGATGCCCAGAGTCAGAGCTCTTCAGCATTCCAGCACTATCCCTAGTAAAGTCTATGTGGAATTATTGCCACTTAATGTAATTTTCAAAACTCCTGGGGAAGAAAAACACATCAATTGGAAGCTACTTCTAGAATGCAGATGAGCTGACCACTAGACTTCTCCTCGTGGTGTCTGGAAGGAGAGACATGGAGTTTAGAAGTGGATTCTCAAGGCAGAATTACACAAGTCTATTGTCAATGTGCCCAGAGAAGTTCTTCTCTGGCTGGGGCATGGACTCATCACCATGCTGTCTGTGATTTGGTACAGTCAAGCTTTTCATTAGGAAAGCCACTAGTTGATTCTATAAACATGGATCTCTGTTATAGCGAGTAGAGGGCCATATCCCTGCCTGTCTTCTCTGCTACAGGAACAGATAACACTGGCCAGTGTAAATACCTAAGGAAATAGGTAAATGGTTATTTTTTCTTTTCAAATGTTAGACAAGTGTTTGAAGATATTAATCTAAGTATAAAATGGGAAAAATCTTTTCTAACAGAACATTAATGAGACAGTATTTTTGTGAACAACATTCCCACAAATACATAACGTCTATGCAAACTATAGAGCCTGAGGCTCCTGGGATGGCATTCTCAGGGTGTTGCAGGGAGCATGGGGAGAGAAGGATTAGAGCAGCTCCACTCAAATACCCCACTGTGGTCTTTGACTGACAAAAGTTTTAACCCAAATGGATCGGCCTGTCAGATAAGAGATGTCAATGGTGGGATTCTTGCATTCATTCAACAACCATGTATGTATGTGTTCTGATATGGGAGTGAGCTCCAAGCTCTAGAAATACAGAAATGAATTAAGGCATAAGTCTTGCTTCTAGGAGGCTGTGGTCTAGAGGAAGAGAGAGATCACTAAGCTGAGGAAGACAGTCCAACATGGCAAACTCTGAGTCAAGAATGCCTCGTAGAGGAAAGGACTTAGGGCCCAGATTATATAACAGTCTAATAAAAAAGAGGTCACTTCAAATGAAGTTTCATACTTTAGAGCCTTCATTCTTTCCCTTTTTCAAATAGGTCAAAAAAGAATTAGCCTAGCAAGCTGTGAGGCTTAAATGATGCAGACACTGCTCAGTGAGTCGTTTTAAAAAAGACAGCAAAAGGAAAAGCAGAGCTCGGTCCCCAGGGCAGTATGCAGCTCTGCTGACCCGAGTGGTTAAATCTTTTTTTTCATAGAGTTTGTCTTTCCAGTGGGAAGATTTGTTAGAGTCAGTCAAAGGAACTCAGCTAGCGAACATCTGGGCTGAAGAGATGTTTCCACTGATTCAGAAATGACCTATTCCTAGGACTCTGCTTTATGACTCTTCATTACAGACATTGGGCTTGCACAGGTAATTGGGAGTCAGGAAAGCACCACCCTAGGGACAATGGCAAAGCCATTCTGTGACCTCCCAGTTCAGCTTGAAGGCAGAGCTGCTCCTGGTTTAATCAAAGGCTTCATGCACACCTTGCACTTCTGTTCTTTATCTCTGATTTTTTCCTTCTGGGCTCAGGAAGTAGACTTCTCATCTCCCTTCAAGCCTTGCTTAAATTGGAGGCCAGAAAACCAGGAGAAACAGTGGTGCCTTCTGCCATCTGCTGGCTCCTTCCTGTCACCAGCCCGGAGCTGGCTTAGCAAAGATTCGAAGGGATGAGAGGAGCCACTGTCCGAGGAGGTGTGAGGCAGATGATGACCCTGATTTTATCACAAAGCAAAGAGATGAGAGGGGGCTATTGAAGCTGGCAGTGTGATGCTCAGCAAGCTTGTTTCAGGGAAAACACAACTGTGTTTCTTTCAGATTTTATTCGTGCATCATTACCACATAAGACTGACCAAGTAAAGTCACATTCTTTATAGATCCATTTGAAGGGAACCACAGTAGCAGATGCTGAAGATGATGGAGGTCGGGGTAGGGAGTGAGAAGGAGAGAGGCCAGGAGAAGCATTCTTCAGTGCAGTGCAGTGTTCTTTAATCGGCTCAGGCAACATTTTTAAAAGGATCTGTTGTTTGCAAGATTCTGACCCAAATATCTGGGACACAAAACCAGGTAATATTTCCTCTCTTGAATGTGACAATATATTGGGAAGCATTTAAATAAATGGACAATTAAACAGACCTGCAAGAAGTACTCTTAGGGTATACTTAGACCAGCATACCCATGGGTTTGAGGATGTAGTCAATCATGGCTAGAAAATAGTTGGGGAAATATTTACCTGTAGCAAACATGTATATATTTTATTTTCTTACCATGTCTTAAAGAATAGAGTATATTAACTGTGTATCTAAAATTTGCATTGCATTTTATATTAAAAGTAAGTCCCAAAATGATTTGACTTACACAGGAGGAGCTGTGGAGATTGTATGTCAATACTAAGCCATTTCATAAAAGGGACCTAAGCACCCACATCTGTCGGTTTTGGAATGGGATAGGGAGTTCTGGAATTGATCTCTTGGCAATAGTGAAAGCAATTGTTCTATATAAAGAACTGTGAGGGAGCCCAGAGGAAGGGTGGGCATCAGTTTAGCCCTGCAGTGCCAGAGGATCGCTCAAAAATGTGATCCAAGACGATGTTAGAAGGCAGCCTTGTACAGGAGGCAGCAGGGAGAAAGGCTGCCGGTTCCAGGAATGTCTCCTCCCATGCATAGCCTCATCTGCCACCACTGCCCGAGGGGCTGAGATCTCCCACTACAAAGCAGAAAAGCTGTCAAAGCATTAAATATTAGACAAAAATCCCTTGGTGGTGTAGAGGGATGCCAGCGGGGTCAGGAGAAGCAGGCCCAACCAAGTAGAAGGGCTGCATACAAAGCACCGGACATGGGTGAGCAAGACTGCTAGGATGGGTCTCTTGTCCTGGAAGAAAGGTGTCTTTAACCAGTCCACGTGTTGGACATAGACAACCTCTTTCCATACAAGCATATGGCTACTCCAAAATCAGAAATGGATGAGCTGCATCCTCCAAATTCACTTGAAATGTCAACGTAACTTCATGAATGATAGCTGTTCAAGTATCTACAACCTTAACTACACCACCAGCACCACTACTACAGTCACCAAATATAAGAGAATGGTTCTGAAAATTGTGGTTCAGCTGCTGGATGAACCATTAAGTAGTCCATGGAAATTTGTAATTCTAGAAGCCACAGTGAATGGTAAAATCTTATAAAAATCTATATTCAAATCAATATGAAAAATGTTCAGATGGTGGCTGGGAAGAGAACTCAGCTAGTAGATTTCTTGCCATGGAGGGATACAGACCTGAGTCTGGAGCCTCTGAACCAATGGAAAACCTAGGCAAAGAAGCAGTATGTGTCTGTAACTGCATTGACAGAGTAGAGGAGGGACAGAGCCAGGTAGAGCCCTGGAGTTCATCATCCAGAAGTCTAGCCAAGTCAACAAGTTCCCTGGTAAGTAGAGAACAGCTGAGAAAGACATCTACCATTGACCTCTAGCTTCTGCATGCGTGTGCTGGAGGGCACACTTTCCCCCCAACACATACACGCACAATACTCACCCACCCGCTCACCCACATACACACGCTGCACATACACTTCTGTAGATAGAAAATACTGAACTGCTAGCAAGGGCACTTTCCTTCTTCTGCCTGTTTTATAGAGCTTTCTTGTGCTGCTTATCTAATGTTTGAATGTAAAGAAGCCTAAAGATGAAATGTGTGTCCTGATTAAGGCAGAGACAGAAAATGCCTTAAATAAATGATGACCCTATTTATGTGTTTGTTTCTGCCTTTGCAGGTTCCCTTGTCTTTCTGACGGTATTCTGGTTTGTAAGGTATATTCATTTCACTTGTTAAGGCCCCCTTCAGTCTTTCTCTCGGCCAACACTGCCCCCTTACTCCCTCCATCTGTGGGATGTATTGTGATGTCTGCCCACTAATTTTTGCTGTGACTGGGGCTGGTGTCTAGTTGGATTCACGTTTGTTCTGAAGCTGTACATCTGTGCTAGTTGCTTTGAAACAGTGCCCCAGGGAATGTGAAAGGCCGTTTGTCTCGCTGAGACTACTTCTCTGCAACTGAGACCTCTTCCTGGCTTCTTCTGAATTCCAGCAAACTCCCTTTTGAGTTTAGGCTACAGGGTTACAGGGTAAAGAAAAAAAGGAGGAAAGAAAACCAAAGAGGAAAGAGTTTGTGTGGGGAGGAATCTAGTGTCAGCTCATCTGGCTGCTGTGCTTTGTAAGTGTGACAGAGCACCCCTCCCCCAGTCTTACTTTTTACTGCTACTGTTTTGTGGACTTAGCCTCTGCACAGCAGGAAGACTGATAGCAGGAAGACAGATGAACCCTACTAAAAAACTCATGGAAAAAGTTAGAGGCAGTGTACTTGGCAGATACTGGTAAAGGTACAGAGAGCACTGACAGTCATAATAATCAGTGGTATCCCGTGAGCACTGACCAAAGCGCTCAAGCTAGAGACTGCTTGGCATCCCAAGCACTAAACTTTTGGTCTTGCCCGTACTGGAGCTTCTAAGAGAGTGGCTGGATAGCCACTCTTAAAAGTATTCTACTGGTTTAGTATCGAAAGGCTATGAGAATATACACCAAAATGAATGATAATGATACAATTATATATGGAATTTAGAAGTTCACTCCACTTGTAGGCTTTGGCTGATCCCAGTTTCATTTTTAAGGACCTGTCCTCTTTGCCATTAAGAAGAGTTCAGAAGGCTGGAGAGATGAATCAGTGGTTAAGAGTGCCAGCTACCCTTTCAGAGGTCCCAGGTTCAATTCCCAGTACCCACAGGGTAGCTTTCAACCATCTGTAACTCTGCTCTCTTCTGGCCTCCAGGAGAAGGGGCATGAACATAATGCAAAGCATATGAACAGGCAAATACACATATACATACAAACAAATATTATATAGATATAGATATATGAAGAGTTCACAGACAGAAACAGGACATACAGGTTCTACAGGATTTGGGGGTCACAAAGAATCCTTCTTTACAAAGTAACTGTTTAGTTTCTCAACAGCTAGTAGAGACCTCACCAAAGGCAAGTTTGCAATGTGCTTCAGTATATTTCCACTTGTGATGAAGTATAAGCCAGGTAGGCTGGCAAGAAAGTGAGTTCAAAGGATTACACAGCTGCCTGCGGCCTTGGGGAGGTGCCCATCCCAGACCACTGGGCTTCTGAGAAGGTCTATCTGTGGAGTCCTGTAAGCCCTGGTGCATAGTAGGTGGCTGCAGCAGCTCTTGGCCCTTTACCTAGGGGTCCTCTTGGACTGCTTCCTATCAGACTTTGTAAGGAGTCTGAAAGCAGCTTTGATCAACAGTCTCTAGGGCAGCACCATATTCCCTCATCTGGTTCCAAGGGAAGCCAGAGTTCAAGGCAGTCTACTGCCTCCTGCTGGCTTATTCAAGATGGCACTTTGTGTCCCTGAAGAATCATTAAGAGTGCTCATAGACGGACTCTTACACACCAAGTACAACTTTTGTTAGAAAAGAAACGGCATTCCATTACCCAGCATGCCATTATGGAACTGAGGGTGAGAACGGCTGTAAAGACATGGAGTGAGAAAACAGGCCTTCCAGTGCTCCATCTGGCAACTAGATTAGCTCTCCCTTGTCTGTTGTCTTTGTATGTTTTTAGTCGCCCATCATCAAAGATGGCTCAAAACTATGAAATGGAAAAGTCTAGAAATAAACAGTTCATGAGTTTTAAATAGCATTTATCACAGTATTTCTCATCTCAATAAATTCGTGTGTGTGTGTGTGTGTGTGTGTGTGTGTATTCATGTAAACACATGTGTACACATGCTTGTATAAGACAGAAGTCCACATTAAATGGCTTCCTTAAGAACGCTCTGCTTTATTTCTTAGCACCAGATCTGTCAGCAAGCCTGGGCTTCCCTGATGTACATAGTCTAGCTGGCCAGTGAGCTTTCAGGATTCGCTTCTGTACTTCCAGTGCTGGAATTACAGCTGTGATCTTGCACCTTCTTTTTCACAGAGGTACTTCAGCTTCAGAGACTGATCTCTGTGTTTTCACATAAAGAATTTATATCCACAGAGCTATGTCTCCATTTCTACAGTATAGTTTAGAATTGTCTTGATCATAGTTGATGTGAATCTCTTGCTGTGGCTGACTTACAAACTTCATCACCAGTGTGTCTATATAGGAAAAAACAGTCTGTATGGAGCTGGCTGACACCTGTTTTTTCAGACATCTGCTGAGGGTTTCAGGATATATCCCCTCCTTCTCGATGAGTACAGGGAAACCAGCAATCAAGCATGTTTCCTTACAAGATATTGGTGTTTGTTTTTCTTTGTCTTATTTACCTCCAATGTAATGGAATCAGATTATATAGCCTGCAGAGTGTGGGGGGCTTAATGAAATCATATATCAGAAAGAACCTTGTAAATTTAAGATATTTGCAAAAGCAAAACACACACACATATACACACACACACACACACACACACACACACACACACACACACACACACATAAAGAGTAGATTGAGATTTCTGAGAGGATTGAGGCAGCTAACTAAACATAAAGGAAACTGAACTGGATAAAAGCCCATCCCCACTCCCCACACCTCTTCCACAGTCTCTCCATAGAGAGGCAACAGGGGGGCAGTGAGTATATGAGAGAAACTGAGGAAGGTGGTCTCTGACCATTTGAAGTTAAGTGGAGCTGTACATCCAGAAAGAAAAATATCTGGGATGGTTAAAGCAAACTTGGGAAGGACATACCGCTCTAGGGTGATAGCAGGCTGGGCAGAAACAAAACACAAAAAACACATAGCTCCTGTTTATATTCAAGATACCAAGCTTCTAAAATAGCACTGGGCTTGAAGGCACCTTCCTCGGGTAAGGGGCACTGATCAGAATCTTCCTGGCCCTCTGCTGTGACAGTCTATGATGGTATTCTTCTCCAGAGCCCCAGTTCAGCAGCCTGGGACAGTCATTTGGTGTTATCAGATTAATTAAGTCATTTATGTGGCTACATTTACATATGAATATTAACTATCAGGCTGGGCCTCTCTAATCAGACAGCCAGTGTTTTCAGGGTAACACTTTGTTCCCAAAACATTCAGAAATATGCAAATTGGGTTCTTTAATGAGGCTGATATTTATGTAAGAAAGAAGTCTTCCAGCTACGAAGCCGCCTTCCCATGATATTTTTGTCTGACACCTAGAGCTGTGTTAGATGCCTCCCTCTGGAGTTGCTCATTATCAACAACTTTATTTATTTATTTTCTGCTTTTCATTCTGAATCTGTGACAGTTGGTCAGGCTATGGAAAGGTCATAAGCTTTGCCCTTGGGTCCAAATTCTGAGTTACTATTTATTAATAGTAAACCTGGGTAATGAGTGGAGTTTGTGGAACTTGGCTTTCTGTGGACAAAACAGGAAGGACTGCAACCAAGACCTGTGCTTTAGACTAAAACTCTCTGCAAAGCTTTGCAGGGTGAGCCTGGCACACGGTGCCTGCCACCTGTAAGTTCTCCACATATGTGAACTGTCCTCTGCAATTCTCAACTGACCAGACTTTCCCACCTTCTTTTTAAGCTTTGATGTGGAAAATGGCCCTTCTCCAGGTCGGAGCCCACTGGACCCTCAAGCCAGCTCTTCTTCAGGACTGGTCCTTCATGCAGCCTTTCCTGGGCACAGCCAACGCAGGGAGTCTTTCCTCTACAGATCCGATAGCGACTATGACTTGTCACCAAAAGCGATGTCAAGGAACTCATCACTTCCCAGCGAGCAGTAAGTCAAACTCTTCCAGTTCCTCACCCAGTTTCAGTCTCACCCTTGACCCTATTGAAGCAGCAGCAGCAGCAGCAACTGTTGCCATCCCAATGGAGGCAGGAGAGAAACTGAACAGGTGACAAAGACATCCATCATAAGGACCCGCAGAATATTGACTAGGGTTCCCATGGTGTAAAAAGAAAACAAACCAAAATCTCAAGCAGTGTTCAGCTCATGTCTGTTATCTGAAAACTTTCACTGGGTTTATTTCCTGAACTGTTAAATTGTTTATAGAATGGAAACCTTAACACCTTTTGCAAATTATTCTTGAATTCATAGATGTATGAAGCCTTGGGCTGGAACAAAAATGGTGGCTGCTTACTAACCTCACTCACTGGCCCTTTGCTCAGTGACATTCAGCTAAGGGGTCACCCGGCCACATGCCTGTGTCCCTTCTAGGAAACTTCACCTTCATGCTTGTCCACTGCCTGGCTCCTTGGAGAGACACAGAGCAGCCAAAGCACAGACAATATTTTTGATTGGCTCATACTAATTGCAGATAACTGTTTTATTATTATCATTATTTAAAGAATGACAAAGGGTTTGTATTGCCTGTTTGCTTAAGTTTCTGAACCCAAAATAAAATTGGTTGCTGAAAGCCATGACTTAAAAGGTTTCTGGGCACACACTCAATCATTTTCAACACTGCATGTTATGAAAGTATAAGTAATTCCCTAAAATCTCCAGTCTGGAAAAATCCACTAGGTTCTTGTCCTCTGTTAAAAAGAAGCCCCAAAAGATTCACCTTCTTGTGAAAGGGGTAAGAAAGGTTTTAAAGTTGGCAATAGGGTAATATTTTTCAGAGTCCCTCTGCCAGCAACTTTTATTAAAAGTAGTCTAGGCTAGGCACTAGAGAACTGTCTCAGCTCTTAACAGCACTTGCTGTTCTTGCAGAGGACCCAGGTTAGGTTGCCAGTACCCACATGGTTGCTCACAATTGTCTGAAACTCTGGTTCTAGGGGATCTAACACCCTCTCCTGGCCTCTGTGGGTACCAAACACATATATGGTATACATATATACATGCAGGCAAACACTTATATGCATGTAAGAAAAACAAAAACAAATAAATCTGTTTTTAAGGTAGTATAGAGTTATAAAACATTCCAATCATGAGTGGGCCAGAATCCATATTTTTTACTTACTTGTAAAATATCTATTGACTCTCCTATATACTTTGCGGTATGCTAGGCTGCATGGGTTTTTTAAAAATGAGCAAAACAATATGAAAAATCATAGATGGGTTACAACCAGATCTTTTTCTCAAAAGTCTGTGTGCTCTGAAGGAGACTATACTAATTGACAATGATAAGAGGGACACACACATGCACACTAAACTCCGCAGCTCAGGAGGCAACCCACATTGAACGAGCATGTGCTGAAGGCCAGGTATCTTCACATGTGCTATCTGTTAGCCTAACGTCCTGTGTAGACACTGCCAAGCATACATAGTCTTGATTTTATCATGGGAGAGCGAGGGAAATACAGTGAACTCAAAGTAAGCACAGATCCATTCCCAGGTCATTTTACAAACAAAAGGCTGGCTTTGGAATATATGTATTTTCTGGATTAATTTTTACTCTACTCGTTCCCAAGCTCATTCAAAACCCCACAAGGAGTCTCCAGCTCACTCAGCCTTTATAGAAGAGGCTAATTAAACCAGAGGTTAAATTCTCCCGTTTCCTTATGTGAAATAAAAGTGATACGGAGAGTTTAAACTTGAAGATAATTTAAAACTTACAAGCCGGCTCTGTCTCCGGCCTATGAAACTACAGTCGTGAATATCTCTGCATCCAGCATCCCTGCCCCTTGCTTCATCTCTTTATCATTTCACAGACCGCTTAAACATTCCCTTACGTTTAGCACCTATAAAATATTGCCAATTTCAGTTCTGGACAAGCAAGAACTGTGTATGAAAATTATCTAGCATTATTCTTTTAACTTTTTTATTTCTACTAGTCCCCTACTCTGTGTGTGTGTGTGTGTGTGTGTGTGTGTGTGTGTGTGTATGTGTGTGTGTCTGTGTGTCTGTGTGTCTGTGTGTTGCATGCACATGGGTATGTGAGTGACTATGTGTATGTGTATGTTTGTGTGTGTGATGTACATAGGTATGTAGGTGGTGTGTGTGTGTGTGTGTGTGTGTGTGTGTGTGTGTGTGTGTGTGTGTGTGTGCAATGCACATGAGTAGGCAGGTGACTATGTGGAGACCAGAGCAGGAGGTCGGGAGTCTTTCTTTACTGTTCTCTGCCATTTTGCCTTGAGACTATTACAGTTTGAGTTAGCCTTGCTGCCCAGTGAGCTTTGGGGATTTGCCTGGATCTATCTATCAATGCTTGGGTTGTAGACACGCTCAGTCATGCCTAGTTTTTTGTGTTGATGCTGGGGATTGAAGCCTACTTCTTCATTTGCAGAGAAAGCACTCTTTCCATTGAGCAAATTCCCTCTTTAGAGATAAGATTATTAAAAGTAGGAAGAGCCTGTTTCCATAATAAAGAAAAACCCTTCCTAGGAAAGTGTAGGGATAATGTGACAAGAGTAACTTGTCCTTATTCAGAGATATCAAGAAACTTTGAAATCTTCCTGAAGAATGAGGACCAAAAGTTTTGTTTTGAAAATATTTTTACATAACTGCAAAAACTTTTGTGTTTGCCATTTAAGGAATTTATATTTCTCCACATGAGAGGCTGTAGAGTTTAAATAATAATCAGTTTCTTCTGGTGGTTTACTTTGTCGGAGCCACATTGGAAAATTCAGTTTCATACTAGTGTCTGCATCTAAACTAAAATGATTTTTTTTTTAAAAAAAAATCCCATTTTAGCAATATACATTTTCCTTTATCTAATTCCATTGTATCTTTTATTTTTAAAATAAATAATTTTATTTTTTAAAGTATGTTAACTTTTTTTTTTTTTTTTTTTTTATGCATGGTTATTTGCCTGGATGTATGGCTCTGCACCACGCATGTTCACTGTCTGCAGAGCCAGAAGAGGGCATAGGATTCCTGGAACAAAATATCCTGTGGGTTCTGGGAATCAAACCAAGGTCCTCTGTAAAAGCAGCCAGTGCTCTTACCCACTAAGCCATCTCTCCAGCCCTGTGAAGTGAGGCTCTTTGACTCCCTTTCTCCTGATTATCACTGTATAGGAAGAACTGAAATCAATACAAGAACAGCAGCCCCTCCTTTTCCCAATGCACCTGCCTCTGCCAATAGATCCAAGAAGAGGGGTCATGGCAACTCAGGTACCCTGATGCAAAGGCTGCTGGGGTAGCTACAGAATGGCCTTTCCTCGGGAGCCCTTCCAGTCTAGCACAGAGGAGTTACAAACACAAACTCATAAAAAGTGGAATGCTTTGCATAATTCTGCTGCATTAAATCCTAGAACTAGGGAAATGTTGGCTTTGAAATGTTTCTCTCTTTTTGTTTTGTTTTGTTTTTTTGTTTTTGTTTTTTTGGAGACAGGGTTTCTCTGTGTAGCCCTGGCTGTCCTGGAACTCACTCTGTAGACCAGGTTGGCCTCAAACTCAGAAATCTGCCTGCCTCTGCCTCCCGAGTGCTGGGATTAAAGGCATGTGCCACCACTGCCGGGCTTGAAATGTTTCTTACATGGAAGGTCTCAGTAGAATAAGTGGAAATTACCTTCAGGTTAGGTGAGAGGAGTGAATGAGTTAAAAAAAGGGGGGGAGGGGGGATGGGAATGGAAGATGGCTTCAACTTTTAGCAACAAAGATTAGATTTCGATGAGGCTTTCTCGTAAGAGAGAACTAAATTTTCCTGGCTCCCCAAAGGCCAGTGCAGCTGTGTTCCTGAATGTGGTGGTCCATCGGGCTCTCCTCCGTTCCTGGGCTGCAATCATTTCTGAACTAATGCCTTTACATTGTTTGGTTCAGGTTTCTCAGTGGAAACACAAATTACTGGAAATTAGCAGGGGCAGGTTTTCTTCCAGAAAACTATGGCAGACATGTGCTCTCTACAATGAGTCTCGACAGCCCACCTGCAGAGCCACAGGCCGGAGGCACCATATTTTTCTCATCTGATCATCCCATGTGTAAAGCTCAGACAGGGACCTTTCAAAAGCCACCATGTGCAAAGGCTTATGTGCATTCTAGAGGGAAATAAGACCTAAAATCCAGTATAAAAGGCCACTTAAATTTAAGACCTGTTTATTGATGGATGACCAAAAAGTACAATGTGGTATCAAAGACTCAAGTTAGAGCCACAGCTGTTTCAGTTGCTTGCCGTGACTGTTAAGACATGGCCTCTCCCTTATGGTCTAAATTATCTGCCAGTAAAACCATACATTGATGAAGCATTGCCCGTATGCCATGTGCTAAAGTGCTTTACGTATGTCCATTCATTTAGTCTCCATAGCCTCAGTGTGGTAGGAACACAGTTTTGTTTTGTTTTGTTTTTGCAGTTAAAGATGAAAGCATGAGACATGGACTAAGAAGCCAGGCTTGTACCCCAGATGTTCAGATAGCAAGACAGTCCAAAGACTCAGGACTCAAATAGGCCCTAGATAGGAATATTAATCAATGATTTGCCTACCTTTCCAGCTACTAATATGAATCATATTCAATCTTTCTTTTAGTGAATATTTACTTAAATGTAAGCATTTTGTGAATAAATAAGACACTTTCTGTGGCTTCAAAAACCTACAAGATATATAAGTCAGTAGTAGTGTTAATGCCTTCAGAAATAAAGGCAACACTAGAGAGGCTTGCACAACACTTTGGAAGGCCTGGCTAGGCAGGGCGAATGGCCTATTGGAAGAGGTCCAGCTGCGGTAAAAAGGATAGGCAGGCTGGTGGGCGAGCTTGGGAGAAGGCTGTGCTGACCAGCTTTCTAGCTAGAGGAAGGACTGTGGAAGGAGAGCTGAGCCTAGTGAGGCAACAGCCCCCTTGTTATGAGAGGCCTAGGAGTTGTTTTGTGTGCTCCAGGCAAGCAGCGCTCCAAAAATCCTTTAGGGAGAACATCAAAAGGTGTCTGGTTTGACGCTGGGGAGCAACGGTGGCCTCCTATGCATGTAATCGCAAGAAGGGGGACTGACAGCAGAGAAGGCTTGATGGGAAATTAATAAATATTTGCAAATTGGGACTGACGGGGCTTAGTGGATGTTTGTGGGATGAGGCAGAGGGAAGCTTCCCACGTGGCCAACATGTGAGATGACTGCATCATTCCTTAACAATTAGGTTCTTCCGTCTACTACACACAGCAATGTCCGTGAAAGCATTTTGTAACTGTACTATACTGTAAGTCCTACAGACTGCAGTAGGGGCAGTCATACACATCTTTTTGTTGTTGTTGTTGTTGTTTTATGTTTTTCAAGACAGGGTTTCTGTGTAGCCTGGCTGTCCTGGAACTCACTCTGTAGACCAGGCTGGCCTTGAACTCAGAAATCCGCCTGCCTCTGCCTCCCAAGTGCTGGGATTTAAGGCATGCACCACTGCCCAGCAGACATACATATCTTAAGGAGGCTGTTACCAGCCAGAAGATAGACAGGCAACTGCCTAATTACCATAATAAAGATCCACTGCTGAGGACTATCTCATTTCTCACAGAACCCCCATTTGCAGATGAAGAAATTGAGACACAGCTTGCCTAACTCTCACTGGTGATAATAATATCTTAGAAACAAGACAGCACTGGCCAGAGGCAGGATGTGTGCTTCCAGTGACCACTCCTGATCTGTAGAAGACAGGCTAACAGCAACTATGAGTACAAGACAATTCCACATATAGTAAAGAAACAGAGAAATGTGGAGTAAGTTAATAAAACTCAAAATCTAGTGGTGAGAATCAGCATTTATTTGTTTGTTTGTTTGTTTGTTTGTTTTTGCTTTCTAAAAAGCCATTTCATGATTAAGATATGACCTACACACTCAATTCCAAGATCCAATTGCAAGCTCAGTACTTGGAGGGCTCAAGTTAGTTTGTAAGAGTGTAATGTTCTGATTCTGTCACTAGAGGGTGCTTGTGTAACAGTTCTGAATATTTCACTTAGCTTCTGAGCCGAGTAAACTGCTTTCTCTAATGATCTGGGAAATAAATAAATAAATCCGTTTCTGTAGTCAAATATTTTTCTATTGCAATTGCAGTCTATTCTTAACGTGTAAAATAGCATATTATGGTTTCAAAATAGTTCTGTAATCTAGAAATATTTTGTTTCATTTTATTTAGTTTTTTTCCTTGATATTTGTTCTAAACCTGCTCATTTCTCTAACGGCTGTTATTTGATCCACAGCGTTAGATTAGTCCCTCAAACGATCTTACAGAGCCAGTGCAGAAGATCTGCCAATCTATCTCCCCCCCCCCAAAGTTTCTGAATATCCTGCTGTCCCAACTCCAAAAGTAAGTCCCCTGGGAAGGCTCTGCTGATGCTGTGCTGCGGTGCACTCCCCCTCTTTAATAGCTAGTTTATATAGTTTTACTCCCTAGATCATTTGTCCAACATCAGCTCCTATGTGAGTTGATGTGTCTGAATCTTCCTGGATGATTTGACACCCAGTTCAGTGTGTGGTAGGGTGTCTGTCTCCCTAAATGACTTGACTTCCATTTGATATTTAAACACCAGAAATGCAGGAACCACTGAAGATATGCTTGACTCCACATCAATTTCCCTGTGCTCCAACTCACCCTTGCATGATATGAACTATGTCAGCTTTATCTCAAAAAATCTGGCCAGGAAGATCTTTCACCCCTCTGGATGTTTGCCATATGAAAACGCAGGCAGTTGGGGTGCAAGTGACCACATGCCATTTCTAACAATCATTTCTGACTTCATTTTTATTCTCTCTTCTTTTAGCCCCTTTTCGAAACCCCAGAGCCTCTCTTTTGGGCTCCTTAGCTACCCATATGGCCATGAACGAAGCTATTCTCAACCACTACCATAGCTCTCCCTGCTGCCTTGGTGAAGCCTAACCCTGTAGTACCAATCCCTTGTTAACACCAGCGTCCTGGTCTCTAGTGCCACCTGGGTGTCCCTGCACACCTTAAACTCAACATGTACCTGAAAGCTCCATGGGTCCCAAGTCATCTGCACGTCTTTTGTTTCTACTCATGACTATTTTCTCAGATGCTCTTTTTTAAAAAATGAAAATACTATTCCCTTATGCAAGCAAATGCAGAATTCCAACAAGACCCCTGGCATCTCTTCAATGCATCATTTCCTGTTCCCTTCTTGGCCGCATCTCCTCTTTCTCATAGCCAGGAACCCTCTCACCATCCCTCCCAGGGCTCTCCCTGACGTTCACATCCACAGCATCCCCAGCATTTTGCTTTATTAAAAAAAAACTTTGCCTTGTCTATCTCACCCCCACTTCACTGAAACCCCTCCCTGGCTCACCTGGTTCTGTGGAGTTAATTACAGCATCACAGGCTTTGTCCCCAATATCTTGGGTAGGGGGACCTTCCAACCTTATTCTCTGTGCATCTCTGTGCATGCCTATAGTAAATGCTTTCTGATAGCCACCAATGAGTATATTCACTGTTTTTCCATGTGAAATCCTCTGCCACTACCATTTCTCTCATTGATATCATCTGTCATCTCTGCCTTCTTACCAAACACTTCCCTTCCCTAGAAGCCCATCTCAGACACTACTGACTCAGCCGAGCCCTTCTTACTTCCACTAACCTAGAGTCAATCTCTCTTTTGGTTTTCAGTATTCCATTCATACTCCCTTTCAGTATCCACTGTGTGTATTTCTTTCTGTGTTTATGTGTAGTTTAACTTTAAAAACATTTTTGATCTCCTTTATTATGTTTTTATTTGCAAGATCGTCGCTTATGCATAATTTGATTTGTCAGCTGTGTCACCATATGCCATCATAAAATCACAAGTATAGTGTCTAAAGCACAGGGTCCTCCACTTACCAGCTATATGCTATAGAGTAGCTACTACCTGCAATGTGCCTGCCTCACAGTAGCACGGCCAGTAGTAAATGAGCCAGTGCACACAAAGGCCAATCACATAAAGAATGCTTACTGCTTGCCAGTTTCTTTTCTTGTTCTTATCACTGTCCACGCTGGGCCTGGGAAATTTTTCAGAGAATGCTTGACTAAAGATGAGGGTGAAAACTGCCACATTAACGAGGCGCCTTGCTAACTAAAGCCCACATTAGAGAAGGGTAGACATGGACACACGTGATCTGCAGCTCTGAAACCCGACTTCCGACTTCATACGATGCCTGGTACCCTGCAGGTGCTTAATCATTGCAGGGTACCCTCGCATGACCATGAAGGAAGCGCCACCTTTGGTGTGATGATAGAGGACAGAGGAGGTAGACCAGACAGGGAGGGGAGCTGGCTGCCATCAGCTTCCATGTTGCTGATTCACAGGGTGCCAGCAAATTAACCTAATTTGGTGATGGTGGCCAATGTGGTTTCCCAAACCTTCAGCTGAGAGCTCGCTGAAGGCAGTCGTTAGCAGATTAAGGGAGCAGATGCCAGTGCACGGAAAGCGAGTTGCTGCAAACACAGTTTTCACTGGTCCCAAGCGCAGACTGATGAAACAGGAGGCAGAGCATAATTAGGTCTTTGGGACCAGATGAGTGTCAACTGTTACTGCTTAGAGGCTCAGTCTGCACATTCCCATTAAAATTTTTTTCCTTGGGTACTTTAAGAAGAAAAAAAAAAAAAAAAAGAGTATATTAAAAACAAAAAGTAATGGGATTCCCAGACAGAAATCTGTGTTTAAATGGTATTAAAACTGTGGTTCAAATCAACAAAAGCCAGGAAATCCAATGTTACCCTTTCTCCAGACTGTTATACCATTCTTTTTTCCAATGTGCAACTCTCCTTTTGAGTTTCCTGGCTCAGGCAAGTCAAATCCACAAGTCAGTTTGAATTATAGGAATCTGGGCTTGCCATTTAGTGGAACCATATGCCCTGAGGACACATGCTTACTTGCCAAAGCTTTTAGACAGAATCACGGGGAAGGCTGGGAGTCATGAGCTGGGTGCTGTTTTTCTCCTTCAGGTTCATGAGCTCCTGTCTTCTTCCCAGAACAAGTAGGTCACTAACACTGATAAACTTAGTGTAACATGTATGTCACAGTTGACATTCATCTGTTCTGCTTCTTTCTCTCTTTTCACCAGACACGGCGATGACCTGATTGTCACTCCTTTTGCCCAGGTACGTAGGTATCATGCTCACCTGAACTTTATCGCTGATGTGATTTTTAAATACAGTCCTGTGACCCTAACCAATTTTGAAACATTCTCCTTGCAGGTTCTTGCCAGCTTGCGAAGCGTAAGGAACAACTTCACCCTGCTGACAAACCTTCATGGAGCACCGAACAAGTAAGCCCCATTGTTTTGCAGAATTTCAATCCCCTCCCACAAAAGCACAGAGCACTGAAGGACACTGGACACAAACATTACCTAGAAATCAGCCCTACAAGCTAAGTCACAATACACAACACATCTCGAAATACACAGTCTAAGGGCCATGAAGTTTACTCGTGTTTCAAAGAGTATCATAGCCTCAGAGGGTCATAGAATCCATGATCTTGGCAAGGGTTAGGAGAGGGCTGCAAACCCATGCATTCAACCTCTGTTTTAGAGAAGGAAATCTTGAGTGCTCAGGAATCTGGCAACTAGCTTGTGAATGGATCGTGGGTTAGAGGAACATTGGATCTTCGGCTTGATTCTTTTGTTTTTCAGTCGGGAGTTACCACAGCATTATCTATAGTCAGTCTTTGTGAAGCCAGCCAGCCATCACTTGTTTGGCTTCATCCAGATTCTGATGAAGCAGGCGATGTGAAGCGAAGGTGGAGCCTACTTTGAACAATTACTCTCCCCTCACTGTCCTGTGGTCTGTTCTTCAGTAAGTCTCCTTGCGAGAGGAAGTTGCATGCTCCTGTGGTATCTCTCCTATCCTGGCCTCTCTCCTGCTCTGCAGGCTCCCACCAGAGAGCGTCATCTTACACACTATTTGTACGCTTGTGCCCATCTCTGGTTAGGGCATTGCCGTGGACGACTCTTTAGGCTGAAGAGCAGATGCTTAGACATTGTATCTAAGATGCCTTACAACCTAGATTACATTAATGTGATGGAGCATTGGTTGTAGTACCTTTAGAAAAAAGTAAGAGTTGAGCATTCCTAATCAAAAATTCCATAATTCAGAATTTTGGAGCTCTGATAGGATGCCAAGAAGGAAGAGCTCCACATCTGGCCTCGAGCGATCGCTTGCGCATAGTTGCATTGTAAGAGTACCACTGGGCTATCTGTGGAACACGCATGTGAAGCAAATGAATTTTCTATCCAGTCTGGATTCCCTTCCCTAAGATTTCTCACCATGCATATTAAGATATTCCAGAATCTGAAACATAAACAAAAATGCAAATCTGAAACCTTCAACACTTAGGGACACCCAGCCAATATGTG
The DNA here is from genome assembly GCA_028551405.1 of Uromys caudimaculatus. Classification (NCBI taxonomy): domain Eukaryota; kingdom Metazoa; phylum Chordata; class Mammalia; order Rodentia; family Muridae; genus Uromys; species Uromys caudimaculatus. The sequence goes on from CM052702.1 coordinate 95,609,694, forward strand.
GAACCTAGGGATCTGGGCTTAGATCTTTGCGTCCTGTTTATTGACTCATTAATCCATCCATCGACTATTTATTTCATACATACTATTCATCCATGCCTTCATGGGTCATTGCCCATCACTAGACATGTGTGTGTGTGTGTGTGTGCGTGTGTTTCTGAATGAAGAACTATTGAAAGATAATCACAAATTATTTAGAAAATTTCTTGGAAATTTAGAAATGTCCTCACCCTTGCATGGTGTTCTCCACACAGTCAGTTTCTGGGACTCTTCATATTGTCCACAACATTCAGCTCTACTGCTTGACCTCATATACATGGGAAAGTTAATTATCTTTTCTGAGTCTTGGTTTTCTAAACCATAAGATAAGGTTGTATGAGAATTTAGTGACTTAATATTCAGAAAGCACTCAACTGCCATATAGCATAGTAGCTGTGAGCTATTATACCTGATAATTCATCTTACTGAACCTAGAAGGGTTTTCATATCAATTATCTCAGCAATGATCTCCACAAGCAGTAGTTGTGACAGATATTATTACTTCTGCTTTACAGATCAGGAGTCAAGGCTGAGATTAACTGACCTGACTCTGGTCCACCGCACAGCTTCTAGTGAGCAGCTGATCAACTTGAGCACAGCATCCCAATGCCAATGCTGGGCTCCTCTCATTCATAACACCTGTTGACTCCTCCTGGTTGCAGAAAAAGCCCTTGGATGGTTTGAACGTTTATGTAGAAGCCATGTATGAAGCAGGACAATCAGAGAAACTAAAAGCAAACATTAACTAAGCCAGTCTCTTTAGGAATGAAGCCCCATGCCCGAATGTTACAGGAGGGATAAGAAAGAAGTGATAAGTAAATTTCAGAATCTTCTTTAGTATAACCATACTTGAGAACAAACTGATATGTTACACAGATCCAAGGAAACGTGGGGTACACGTGATATTTTCAATGCTATTTGTTAGCGTGGATGTGGGTGTTCCTCCTGTCAGTAGGATTAGAGACAGCTAACCCTGATAATTAATACACTGAAGCTGCTTTCTTAAGAATTGGATCTTCAGGTAGCTAGCTGTGTGTTCACACAAAGCCCCGGGGATCAAGTATCTTCAGACCCTAAATAAATATCAAATACAGAATGGACCTGGAGCCATCATCACTCTCAGACTGAGAACCATCTCTCAAACCAGGATACCTTGTGTCACATTTGTCCAGGACAAGCCATCTTTATAAAAGAGAGTATGGCTCCAGCAGTTAGCCCTTGGCATCTACTGATCTTCTGCAAACCCATATCTGTATTTTATAGAGTTAATTTTGCCATTTTGATTATCTTATTTTGAGATAGGGTTTCCCTCTATAGCCCCAGATGACCTGGAACTCACTAACTCACTGTGTGGCTCAGACTAGCCTTGACCTTCCTTTCTCAGCTTCTGGAGTACTGGGAATACAGGTATGAGCTACTATCTCCAGCTTGATCTTAAGTATCTCTATAATCAGCATCAAAGATGAAAACTTCAGGAAAGGCAGATCCTCTAAAGCTTCTCCTATGGAGGCTGAGAGTACATCTGTGAGGTTCTGGCTAAGACTTGAGTGTTGGGTTTAAGCCACAAATGGACCAGTATGGTAGGGGTAGGTTGGAGAATTGAGGGTCCACTGATACACTCTAATGGACTGCTAGGTAGTCAGTGTCCACCATCAAATAAGAAAAGAAAGTGAAGATAAGATTGTCTACCAGGGGTGCACAAGGCTTACAGAGAGGGTTCCCCCTCCCACCCACATGCATTAACTTATGTTAACAATTGGAGCTGTAAGATCCGTGGAATTTAGAAGTTACTTTCTGGGATATTTAGCGTGGGTTCCAGGGTACCACTCCCTGTCTTGAATGTAGCATTTAAGCAGTAATTATGTCCTTGGAGTGGTTTTCATGAGACATCTGGCTAGTGTGGTTTATTATGTGAAAAGGAACCCCCACACACAGAACTATACTTCTCCTAACTTACGGTTTCTTTTATCTTTTGGCTCTTTGCTCTGTATAAAGCTGCCCATTGTCTGCCCGAGCTTTGCCACCCAAAGGGTAAAAAATCTTAAAATTTCTGCTGAGGAGGTTTCCTTTCACCTTAATGAAATGAGGGACCAGGTCTGTATTTCTTGGCTGCAAATAAAAACCTACACTTCCGTTGTCCCAGGAGTTAATTTTGAAAACTGTAGCTTTCATTTGGGGCTGTTAATCAGAGACATTTCCTTGAAGTACTTCATGGCTTTCAAAAACCGATAGTGCTGTTGAGGGTGCTCACCACCCAGTACCCGAGAGGGCCTCTTCCACCATCCAGCAGTAATGACTGACATATGTGACATATCCATGTCACACAAGGGAATCACGTCATCTCTGCATTCACAATCCTTCAAAAGTATAATTTGATCAGAATGTACACATTCTTTGAAAATTAATAGCCATCTTCTTTAGTGTATACCTGGAATGTCTTTCAGAGCTTTGTATATTTTGGCATGGGATTTAAATTAGCTGAGAATCATAAAATCTTGAACACTCAGATATGGAAAATACCTAGCCAAATTCCCTCAGAGAAAGTGAGGAAATATATGTGAGTCCCTCACACAGGACCTCACACACTGTAAATCATCAGGAAATAGTAGTTACTGCCTGCTTGCCCCAAGTGAGAAAGAAACTGAGGTTCGGTGCGCTACCAGGGCTATATACCTGGAAGGTGCCAGAATCGGGATTGGGGTTAAGATTCTTGGCTTCTGTTGAGGCCCAGTTCTTTCCACTACACAATTCAAGCTGAAAGCGTTAACTACGCTGGCCACAAACCTTCCCTGTTCCTATCAACATCTTCAGCAACCAGGGAAGGAACTGTCAACCATTCTTTTATAAATTAGAGACCACTGGAAGCCAGGCAGCAGGTATTGTTTCTTTTCCCTTGACCCCATGAGTTTTCTGGCTGGCAATTTCATGTCTTACTGACAATGGTGTGGTTTCCAGAAGCTATCCATTCATTAAAGTGTGCTGAGTCTCCCTTCTGGACCACTTATCAGCAAGAAGTGATAAACCAAATGAGCCTGGCCCTTGATTTTTCTCCTATACAGGCATACTTATCTGAATAAGCAACTTTAAGTAAAAGCCATACTTTCACAAAATAACTTCCAAGCCAAAAGAATTTACAAGAAATTTTGGAAAGAATTAGATGATATGAGTAGTTACTGAAAAAGTAGGTATTTCTAACACTTAAGAGGTCCTAGTTTGTGATCTTTTTTTCACAAAAGTCTCTGGGGAACTTGGAAAGCTATGTAGGACAAAAGTTCAAAGGTGCTGTGAACCCACTGGATATGCAGTGAAATGTACATCACTCCCATGCCATGTCAGACTGCAGGGGCGCAACTAGGTATGAGACTCGGTCTTCCCTTACATTCCCCACAACTGTGCCAAGGAGACAGACAGGAAGATGGGAGTTGGACTTCAGTACAATAGTCGAGTAAGTGTAGAAAACTGCACGGCACAGGCGAGGGCCACTCATTCCAGCCTAAGTGAGGGACCGTCTCAATACAGTCCCAAGTTATTCACAAGAGTCAGCCTCCAAGACAGACGTCCACAAAGTCACAGAAATAAGAGAGAGCATGCCCAGCAGGCAGCCTACAAACCAAGTCAGAGCACCAAGGCACCATGGGGATTAGAGAAAGGAGGGACAATTCTCAGTTAGGAATATGGTGCCCTTTTGAAGAGGATTTGTAACCTTCAAAGGTACGCGATGCTTTGTGTGGGGAGAGTTTCCCCAGCAAAAGGATGGCCTGAGCATCAGCAAGAAAGGAGCAGACTGAGTTCAAAGCAAAGGATGAGACCCACCTGGGCCTGAGCAAAGTGTACATCAAATTTTCATGCATCTGTTTATCTAGCATGCCACTCAGTGAGTGTTACTGAGTCGTTGGCATATAAAGGCTTTCTCACATAACATCCTAAGACCTAGTAGTGAACAAGTTTTCCCTTGCCTACATAAAGTTTACCTTTAATCTAGGGAGTTATGTATCAAAACCTAATTAGAACGTTCATATTTTAATTACAATTTCGGAGTTCAACAAGGGAAAAGTATGAAATGCCTGACAGCACAGTCAGTCTGTGCTCTGAGACGAACTGTCAGGCACAGAGGAAATCTAGTGATAAACCAGAGCTGCATGGTGAGGACAGAAAGCCAAAAGGGCTTTGCGTACCAGGCTGGGGAGGTTGGAATGGACCCCTTCAGCTTCCCTGAAACAACAACACACAAAACCCCAGCTCTTAGGATTCGTGCAGGCGGGTTTAGTGAATGGTATAATGAATCTAGCACTTCTGGATTCAGAAAGAATTGGCTTTGACTATTTCCCTGCCAGTTGGAAACCACCATGTGTGCTGTAGCGTGTTCTCCAGTGTCCTGATCCCTCAAGTTAAGTGATTACACTGCCCATGGAGGAAACTAAGGAATGTCAAGCATGGTGTCCAACAGAGAACAGCAATCTTGGCATGAGGAGTCCCCTACCCCACCACACATGAAAATCAGATGCCAACGAAAATATTGCTCAGCATCCCCCAGTAGGGCCATTGGTGGTAGCTATGGACCCTGTCCGTGGACTTGCAGCTACCTAAAAAGCGCTACATAGAAGTTCTCTTATCCCCAGGGAAAGGTGATATCTGGAGAAAAGTCACAACTGTGGCCGCCCAGCAAGCAGAGGCTTCCTCAGCAAAGGCCTTGCATGCCTTTCGCCATCATTTAGAACTTTGGTTTCTCCCTCAGACCTGCCTGAGCATAGGGATTCAAAGAGGACTTTAAAATGCAGATCCCTAGGCCCTGCACCAGATGTATGAAAATGGGCTCTTCAGAGGTGGGAAAGGTATTTATTAAATACCTCCCCAGGTGAGACTGATGTTTGCTTATGTTACCAGAGCTTGTTAGAATCCATGCCTGGGCCCTGGCTGAGTAGCACGCTATATATTCACAACACACCAATTAAAGAGACAAATGATTTAAAGGGGGCAGAAAATGGAGATTTGTTCAATAGAGCAGCACGGGGAAGCAAGTCAGTGGCAGCCTCCTCCCTCACACATACACAAGACCATCTTCAGGCTCCTGACAGGAATGTTAGGTAAAGGAGGAGGCAAGAGGAACCCATAACTAAGGAGTTCTGCTCGAGCTGTGGTCCTGCCTATGACTGATCCATCCATCTCAGCTCCAGGTCTGACAAGTCCTCAGTATTGTGTGGATCTCGTCTTCTCTTTCCTCAGGGGGACATCCTAATTTCTTGCGGTCCATTGTCTCCGTAGTCTAATAGTCAAAGGGATGGTCACAAACGTCTGTCTTTAGGATATCTAATCCTAAATGTCAGGACACTTACACTCAGAACGATTGGCCTACATCTCTTTCTTGATCATTAACAATATCCTTTCCCTTGGACAGTGGGACAGACTACTGTCAGGGCTTCTGAAGGGGCATCTGAGACCAGTGTTGGTAGTATCTGAGAACTTGGTAGAAATACAGGCCTATCTCTCCACTGTGGGTCACTGCTCTGAAACCCCAGAGACAGGGCTGCTTCTGGTCTACTAAATCAGAAGACTAGAGGCAGGCCGGAGCAAAATATTCTAAAATGTATGTCTAGTAGATTACTCTGATGTACTTTGAAGTTAGAGGTCACTGTTCTATACTTGCACAGAGAGTGCCTCCAGCAATGCACGGGGAATCTGAGAGAGTCTAATGGAGAAATTCTGCCAAGCACCAGAAGGGTGATGAGACCAGCAAAGGGCTGAGGAGTGACAGAAAACAAGAAAGAAATGCTAGTATGAAAAGCCTATGAGATAGCATAGTCTCCTAGCTCTAGCCCCAAGAGGCAGATAGAGATTCCAGAGACTTGCTGGCCAGTCAGCCTAGCCGGAAAGACAAGTTCTAGCTTCAGTAAGAGACCCTGCCTCAAACACTAGGTGGACAAGTATTTGGGGAAAACATTTTGACCTCATCCTTGGGCCTCCACCCATGCCTACACAAACAAGCACATGTGCACACAAAGATATACCACAAACACACACAAATAAGAGGTGTTACACTCTTAGTTGAATACATGTTGGTTTGTTTGTTTCATTTGCCTCTTGGTGTAAGAATATGATGAAAAATAAAACCTTCATTTCTCCATGAAAAGCCAGTGCCTCTTGTTAAGAATCCCAGATCAATGTGGGCTAGTTGCTGTATGTGGCATTTGGCAAATGATTGGTCCTCTCAAAGCTCTCAGTTTCCTGAGGTGCAAATAATGTAGGCCCTGAACTGACACATCTCTAAGTGTCCCTCTGGCTGTGACTTTCTGTCCTCAAAGAACTGGGATCCATGCTGACTTCTGGACAGAGACCTAAGCAACTGTCTTTTTCTGAGAGGCTCTTCCAGAAAACCTGAAATGGAGGGGCTGGCAAGGGACTTTCCTTCCTGGGGAGTTGTTGCATCCTGATGCTGTGCAGAGGGAAATTCCAGGCCATCTGGATGTGAGAGAATTGCAATCATCTACTCATGTTCCAGGAGCCTGCCTTCCAGTGATAGCCTTATGTTACTGGATAGCTCATTAAGCCCTGGAAATCTCCCAGGCATCAGGGATCATGAAGGGTGGGGGGCTTTTCCATGTATACTCAGCCTCTTTTTCTGCTTCTCCACAGGAGGTCACCAGCCGCTAGTCAGGCTCCAGTCTCCAGAGTCAGCCTGCAAGGTAGGCCTCCTCCAGAGATCCACCTCTGCATTCCAAAGCAATTATTCGTGGCTGTCATTAGAATACTAGCTTTTATATGCACACTGTAACCCTCAGAAGCATGTCACTTGGCAACTTTTTTTCAACAGTGTATTGGACTTACCTCAAGTGAGGTCCAACTAAAAATACTTCGAAACAAAGTGCCCACTGTACACCTAGGATTTCACAATTAAATGTGGGGTCCTACCGCTTCCAGAAGAGGAGGCAGATACATCAGGAGTGCAACTTGACCTTAGCTTGCTGACCCCAGTGAACTCCAGGAGTGCTAACCTCAAGCATTCCCCCACAGGGTGCCCACATTAGCCCAGGTCCCCAAGGTACATTAATGGGTTTCCTCTTAGAATCAGTTAGAGCTACAAGTTGCTCTGCATCCTAGCCAGGTGTGAAACCAAAGGTTCTTTCCGGGTCACAAAGCATTTCTCTTGGAGGTCATGCAGCTTCGTTCCTCTCATCTTTCAATTATGAGCATCTGCTCTTCCTATGTATGGAAGTCCACTGAGAAGGGTCACCATGGAGGAACGCCATAGAGATATGTCCAACATGTATTTGTCACAAGCAACCACTTAGATGACTTTGTTGAAGTCCATGAGTTCTCCTCCCTTGAACCCTCTTTTACAGTAGGGGAGTTGAGCAAAACACCACTAGAGACTAAGATACACTCAGCATCGTCTCCTGATATCTAACAGTGCTAGTCCCCTCCTCCGTACTCAGATACTTCCTCCTCGGATGTTGTGTTGTTAGTGTGATGGCCATAAGTACTTCAGAAGTGTCATAAATTACTAACTTCTGAACGAAGGGAACAAAGGCAGTACATTCCATTTGCTTGTTGGCTTCTGAAGCACTTACGGAATATGCTTTTAAAACTTTTAGAAGGAAAAAGATGGAGGGAAAAAAGTGAAAGAAAGACATGAAGCAAGGTGACTGTACACCAGAGCCCTGTGATATGAGCTAGAAAGAAGGAAACAGTGTTCTGCCCACAGACTTCAAAACCTAGGTGTGCTGATGGACCACTTCTGTTAGGTATAAAAAGAAGCAGAGTGGCGTCTTAGTGTGTAGCTGTGCTAGATGCTGAGGAGATCAAAGGAGCTGTTTTGAACTGCCTGTTGTTTCATCTCATTGGCCTGCCCATGAGGCAGCTTTGTTTGCCAATTCTACCAACATGTTTCTGATACCAATTTGAATATTTAGAATACACTTCCTGTCTTTTTGTAATAAATATGGACATATACCAGGAGGGTGCATGACACTTAGGGTTCTATAAATTAACTCATTAGCAAAAACAGTGTTTGAAAGATGTTTTATGATTCTTGGCACATTGACTACAGCTTGGCAACTGGAGCTTTCTTAAGTGCCTTTGAAACAATGGAGCAAAGAAGTAAGGATGGCTCTTAAGGCAATTTGTTTTTGTCTGTCTTTGTGGCAAACTACAACAATCCTGGGTTTTCTCTGGGAAGAGACTGTGGTGGTACCAATTATTACGTAATTACTGGTTTCGGAATCTTCTCAACCGTAAACCACAGCCAGAAGAGGAGAGAGGAGACACACATCCCGTGTTTTGTTCTTATTATCAGCTGAAATAAGTCGGGCAGATTTTTCCTGTTATTTTAATATTTATCAGCATATGACAAAGAGGCGTGTTTAAATAGAAACTTTAAAGGGGAGTGAAAAATACATGGCTTTGAGCTATAACAGCATGGAGCACTGGAGCACTGCTTTCAAGCATAAGTTTTTATTGAAAATTTATGAAAGAAAATCAGGTGTGTATTTAGAAGTACTGAATTTGAACTCGAACAATAGAAGGTTTAAGAAGTACAAGTCTCTGGCTGGAGAGATGGCTCAGAGTTTAAGAACACACTGTCTGCTCTTCCAGAAGTTCTGAGTTCAATTCCCAGTACCCACGTGGTGACTCACAACCATCTGTAGTGGGATCTGGTGCCCTCTTCTGGCCTGCAGGCATACATGCAGGCAGAATGCTGTATACATAATAAATAAACCTCAAGAGGAAAAAAAAGTACAAGATGATAGTTTGAACATAGCCATCACCAATGGAAACAAATAGGAGAAGCCAGATGGCAAAAGATGGCTCCTCCCAGCATCTTCCCCTCCTTGTTCCCCCTCCCCCTTGTTCCCCCACCCCCTTGTTCTCCCCTCCTCTTCTCCTCCCCCACTTTTCTCCCTCCTGTTTTTTCCTCTCTTCGTGCTCTTTTTCCTCCTCTTCTACTCCCTCTTCTGCTGCTGCTGCTTCATTCATAGAAATGAAATGTGATTCTTCAATTCCGATGCATTCTTCCAGTCCAGGTGAGGTTCCCACATTTACTGTGAGACTGTGCGGTGCTGAGTGACATAATGCCTCAGTCAGTCCGAGCCAGCTTTTCTCTCTGTTGGACCAGATTCTCAGCTCTTAGGGCTCAACAAGGAAGTCTTGTCTTTGAAACGGCAACTTATTATTTTATTTAGCACAATTGTTCCTATTTTGGCAAGAATTTAATTCTGGGATGCACTATGGTTCCCGAGTGCTGTATCTGTCCCGCTGGAACCTGGGCTCCTGGGGGCAGAGGCTGCATCTTTCTCATCTCTTTGTCTTTATAGAGTGGTAAATTATTTCTACATAGTAGGAACAGAGTAAATGCCAAACTGGCCAGAACTACATAATGGCTGGACTTTATTTGAAGGCAAGTGCTCATAAAGGTAAATGTAATAATGAGCAAACAGCTCTGTGTCTGAAGAAAGGATTTGCTTCTGTGCTTCTGTTTTTCCTTCAGAGTCTTTATCACTTACTGTACTGAAATTAGAAGGTGTTGGGGCTTATGTATGCCAATGTGTCCATGCAGTTTTGAATAAGAAAGAATAAAGTCTAAGAAGGTAACATTTTGCTGACAAAGTAGGAAAGCCACCATTCAAAGTGGAGGGCTAAACCCACAGAGAGCAGTCCCGAAGCCTGAGCACGCAGGTTTGGGAGGTCACAGTGAATCCTTGTGAGTGTGTGGAAAATCCTGAGGTTAATGGGCAGCTAGACCTGGATACCAGCATCACTTTCTTTTGAATTCGTGAATTCTTGGTTTTTTTCTGTATAGGACTGAAACAGAAAGGAAAAGAATAGAATAAAAGAAAATAAAGTCTAAAACAAGGCAGGAACTTGAATTCTTTCACCTGGACATATTCAACATGGAAGACTGAAAACTCAAGATTTCCTAAAGGAAAAACAAATCATACAATTGAAGCAAATCAATTGTGTACATATGTGTGGTTATATGACAACTGCCATGCTTTCCCCATACCTCTATCCTGTGCTCGGACATACATTTCATCCACGCTTTTGACTATGTCATGAGAGAACCTACTGAGAAAATAAATTGCTAAGTGATCACTGCCTTTGCAGAAGGAATTTTTCCTACACAAAAAGATTAGAAAAGTATTGTATTTTTTTTTTAGAAACTCTCAACTCTGAGTCACATAAATGACTTGATTTACAAATATATATATATATATATATATATATATATATATATATATATATATATAATGTATAGAATTTTCTAGCAGCCAGAATAACGTGTGAAGTAGGGTATTCTATCATAATATTTCATCTACAATTTATCAATATCCATTGGTGCAAATCCTGAATATCACCACTTGTAATAGAGCTGTTTTTAAAGTAACCCAGAAGTTGATGGATCATCCAAAATGGCGGCCAACCATGTCGATGAGATAACTGAAGAGCTGCCTGGAGGTCTCCAGGCCAGACTGCTGCAGACACAGTGTCTATCTCAGCTTGGGTGTCTGTAGCATTAACTGTGGTGATTTTCAACATGAGTCAATTAAAATATATTTCAAGGAAAGAATGCATTTGGAGAAATAGGATGAGGAAGCAGAAGTCTTCCAGTAAAGCATAAAATGTGCTGACCTATCTGAGCAGCAACCTTAATTAAGGTTTTCCCCAAGCTCCGGGGAAGCCATGTCTTCTAACGCAGCTTCAGAGCCACTCTGGAAGGGATGACAATACAGCTGATAAGGAGAAGAGACCTCTTTTCAGGGAGCCTGTTTCTCCATGACTCCTCACACATCTTCACTTAGTTCTGACTATTACTGAGATCTAAGTAGTTCTGTCAGATGCACAATTTACTCAAGAAATAGAGCAGAGCCTCAGTACATGGTCTCTGACCCTGAACAACTCAGAAAGTCAAGGCTTTGCTGGAACTCCCAGGGCTGGGATGTGAGAGGGACTGCTGTATATGGGCAGAGGTCTCTCTGAGGACCACGGCTACAGCCTGAAAGCTGATCCACGTCAGAGGACTGGAAAGGGAGGCCAGCACAAACTGAACCTTTGCTTGGTTTCTTCATTAAGCAAGAACTGTCAGGCAGGATTACAACATATGGGCAAACAGAAATAAGATCGACCATCTTATCAAAGGCCCTGATCACTCAGGACAAAGGAAATTACAAAAAGAAACGGGGAAAATTAAAATAAACATTTTCTTCAGTGTTCAGTATGATGTCTGTAACCTGAAATCCTTGGATAATCTACTCAGTTACGCACCATATGTAAAGAGCCTCTATATACAAAATGAAGTCATAAAATAGAACTTTATCAGAAAAGCTGGGAAATCTCAAGATAGTTCCCCAAATGGTTTGAAAGAACCTGTTTCGTCTATACTAGTCATCCTATAAACATTTACCCCAGAACATGGACACTGAACTACCTGCACTGATTTGCAATTATTTCATATATGTCTAAATTTAAGGATGGGTAACTGCAAAATCATTAGCAAGGCAGCTAAAGTGAGAATGGTTAAAACTGTTCCCTTGAGCAAACACAGCTAAAAATAAAGTCTTGCTTATTAGTGGCCGCTCTCCCTTGTTCAGAATTAATTTCTTCATTTAGCAGGAAATGTTTTTTTCCTCATATTAATCAGGACCTGAGGGACCAGCAGCATCTAGTCTCTCAGAATTTGCAGAAAGAGCCAAGTCCATTCCTTGCGGACTCCACATCGTGTTTTCGTACTGCCGAGAGACACCGTCCACCCCCTCCCCCTGAAAGCTGGAATCATGCATGTTAGTAAGTATTTCAGTTATGCCATTGACGTCAATGGAGTCATTAAATAGATTGCTGGCCCTCCCAGAGGCAAATCACTGCCAGGGACCTAGATACAGACACTTTTTTTTTTTTCTTTTTGCAAAGACAACCATCAGGTTTTGCTATGAGAGAAAACGAAAAGTTTACACTGTAGCTGACTTGTCTCCAAACAGTTTCTTTTTGTCCTTGCATTTTAGTTCCGGCCTTTCTTTCTCTTTGGTTACAGTAGACTCCAAAAGACACCCTGATATTGTTGCCTAAATGTTTCCTGCACAAATGTATCTCCTGTAATTGAGTCCATAGAGGAAGATACTGAACTTTGTAAAAGGGAGTCTCTACCTCGGTTGCTCTGTTTAGCCCATCTCGATGTTAATTCAGTGGCCTACATTGTTCTAGCCAAATGACTGTTGTCTGCTACTGAAGTTGTTTGACGTTTGGATCCTTAAACAAACAGCTTCCTTCAAAGAGGCACACAGTTTGACTTTTCGGCTGCCTCTGCATGGCTCAAAGCTGTAGCCCTCATCTCTGAATCAATCTTTCTGCAGCTGGTACGGCTGTGGCACTGAGCCTCTGTAGCAAAGGGTGGAGGAGGAAGCCAGGAAGACAAACTGGTTCTCATTGCTGCCTCATCTGCAGCAATGCACCCACAGGAGGCTATCCACGTGCCTGTGTCCTCCCAAACCCCAGCTGCTGCCCGCCTCAAGCCTGATCACGCAGCAGCTTCCAGGCCTGTCAGAGAAAAGCCCTTTAGGACACAGCTGCCTCTTCCTGGGAATGCCTGCTGGCTCTGTTTACCTGAGCTGCAGTTGGAATGTTTGCCAAGGACTTGCTCCACACCTGGACTTTTCTACCACTGAGGCTCAGAGCCAGAAAGCTACCTTCGTGTCTCTTCAGATCTGGCCCTCATCATCGAGCATGCAGGCTGTAGAAAGTATTTCCCACTTCAATCCTTGCGCCTCTGCTCCATTTGGTAACCCTTCTTGAGTCAGAGGGAGACCTAGGTTCCATGTCTTTGCTGCTCTAGTCCCTTGTCCTGCATTCCTGGCTTGGGAGAACCAGGACTGCACCATCTCCCATTTATCCCTCATTGCCAGGACAGCCAGCTTCTTTAACCAAGTTTTTCTAGTTTTTTCTTCTCTCCTGCAGTAAAGGACTTTGTTTTCCTGTACCCAAAACATTATGGTCACCTTCCAGAGTGGTTTGATGTCCACAGTGTTTGCATATTCTGACCCACCCTTCTTTCTGGTCTAGCATGCTTCTTCTAAACCCTGTTATTGATTGTTTTGTTATTGTCTTGTGTCGGTTTTGGGTGGTGTGTGTGATTGTGCATGTGTGTGTGTGGTGCGTGTGTGTGCGTGCGTGTGTGTATGTCCTCATCTCCTTTATTGCCCCACCCCTACATTGCTCAATTCATGGTTGTGTGAGCTAAATATGCCAGCCTTCGGCCTCCTGACTTTCCACACTGACTCCTTTCCCAAGGGCTCTATATGTTTTCTGCTTCTTGAATTTTGGAGTGACGATTAAAATAAACATGTATTTTCAATTTAAGGCCTGGTATATAGTATATGTTTAGAAAAATACCACATGATTTATCCATTTCCATCTGGAATGTACATTTTTATCATTTAAGACTACTTATCTGGCATCTTCAGACTGTGTCCTATAACGTCCTATTCAATTATTGTCTCAGAAACTTTTAATCAGTGTCTTAAAATCTCAAGATAATACTTGAAATTTCTTTTTTTCTTTCCTACTGAACCATGAGCATCTCAAATTCATATGTGAATTCTCTTGTTTTATGCTCCCAACTAAGACTGTAAAACCTAACTGATGCCCAGTAAATACTAGTGGAATGAGCAAATAGCAGTGAATGATTGCCTGAGCCTGAGTCCAAAACATTGGAGGAGCTCAGCTGCTTCCTTTGCTTTGTTTAGGCTTGCCTAAATCTCTGCTGACTCTCAGAACATGCACACAGTGCTGAAATCCCTGGCTAACCCTGATGGCATGTGACGCTCAAGGCATGTGAAGTGAAGCCTATGCTATCACTTCAGCACAAAGTAACAAAGTTACAAGAAATAGAAAGAAGCAAAATGACTAAATACATGTATCTTATCATAATAAACGGTACCATTGTCAGAACCCAATGCAGTGCCACAAAATGGGTACTTAATAACATGTTGAGTTGAACTGAGCTAGGAATCTGGATCAATCTCTCCAGCAAATTATTCTCCAAAACGTTGTTTTCTTATCTGGAGAATGGGCACTTTAATTTTCTATCTCATAAGATTATTGTTAGAGTAAATAAGAAAGGTTATGTTGGAGTGGTTATGAGTGAGCTAGAATACCATTTCCAAATTCTAGCTCTGGCTACCTTGTGAACTTGGGACAAATTACTTAATCTCTCTGTGTCTCAGTTGCTTCACTTGCTAATTAGAATGCAAAGTGCACATGCCCTATAAGCTACTTATATGGATTAAAAGACTTGACACAGGCAAAACAATGAGAAAATTGCAATTGACCTTCTAGAGCATGCATCACATGACCTCAGCGTGCCTCACGTGGCCAAGTTCCTTGCAGATGGTCAATATGGGAGAGCTAAGAATCCAGTACTTCTGGTATCAGTCGGGAACCAGAACAGAAAGCACCATTGAAAGATTCTGGTTGACTTCCTTCCGTGGTAATATGGTATGCCCCGCCCCTCCCCCTTATCTGCAGTTTCATTTTTAAAGGTTTCAGTTATCTTTAGTCAACCTGGTCCAAAAGTAATAAAGTGAAAATTCCACAGAGGGGGAAATTCATAAGCTTACAGTCACGCGGCCTTTTGAGCATCGTGATGACATTGTTACATCCCGATCCCTCCTGCCAGGGGCGAGTCGTCTGCTCTTTCTGCAGATCCATGCTGTACAATCTACCTGCCCGTTACTTCCTTACTCACCCTCTGGTTTGTGAGATTGGATACTGTGCTATCACAGTGCCTGTCTTCAAGTAACCCCAAGCTCACTCACTACAGAAACTATTCCATTGTCGTGTTCACTGCTGTTGCTCTCTGACTGTGCCTAACTCTTAAATAAAACTTCATCACAGGTATATGACCATAGGAACAAACAGGACATGCAGGGTCCATTTGGCACTTCCCGCAGTTCTGGGCATGTCCTGGGGTTTTGAAATATGTCTCCTGAAGATAATGGGGAATGTTGTGAGACCTGAAGGAAAGCTTTCTTAGTTTAAAACACTTTCCCCCTCCTCCCATAAAAAGAAAATCAAAATCTGGTTATGTAGAAATTGACTCCGAGTCGAAGGCAGGATTCTCCGTGACATATATTAGAAAGACAGAAAGCAAGAGGGAGAATGTGCTAGTAACAAAGACCGAGTCTGGCTATTACCCTTGAAAACAAACCACCAAGAACAGCAAATGGCTCTGATAAGTCAGACCTCAGTTAGCCGAGCTTTCTCTTGTCTAAACCCATGAGGATGACATTTGGTGAGAGCCTGAGTACAGCCACACAGCTCACTGCAACTGTTTAAATCCAGCCACCAGGGTTGACACACACCGTTCTAGGTGCAGGATTTTCCAGCACAGACAGCACAGCAGGGAGTAGAAATTGAAGCCAGCTCAGAGCTGCCCTTTGGAGACAGGTAGACTCCTACTAGCAGAACACCACATGGGAAGGTGGGGGGTCAAGGAGACTCTGGCTCCTTCTGGAAAAACAGCACTTACTGCAGGGTCAGGGAAAGCTCCCTTGTACACACCCTACCTCCTTTCTCCTCTCCACATGGGTAAGTAGGGTTAGCCTGCCTGCGTAAGGATGAAAATGAAAAGTTGCTAGGAGAACGTCATAGAGGAAGGAAGGAAGGGAGCCTTCTTAGTGTCCCTTTCTGCTCCCACATTCTCCAGACAGCAGGATCCAAGGGACAGGATGGGTTCTGCTTGCTTCTGATCATTGTGGGCTGATTCTAGAGCTGTTCTCAGAAGCCAGGAGACTTTCAGGGAAGTGTTTCACTGGAGAGAAGAAAAACAAAGCAGGGACTGTCCCCTTGAAATAGAGAACAGGCAATAGAACTCACTGGATCTGAGCTTATTGTCTTGACTTCCTCTCATCCAGAGCTGTTGTCAAGGACCAAGAGTGACATTCAGACTTCTGTGTACATTTCTCATTCCTTTCTTCACTGTGTCTACGAAGTGAGCTGAGACCATGATAGTCATCTGACTCATTTAGCCAGCAGAGGCAGCCACAACAGATTCCCCCAACTGTACTCTGCTCTTCACATTTCCAGGGTCTGGAGTCTAGCTGGCATGGGCTATTTCTAAAACCCCATGGGCCTGCCTCTGACAGCAAGAGAGGAAAGGAACTAGTAATGACTTTCTTTCTAGGTGAAGGCACTCTGCAGTATCCTCTGGATCTGTGACCTACTACCCACTGTTTCTGCAGGTATTGTTCCTCACAGATTGCAAGAACAGCTCAGGGAAGAGCCTGGGCTTGCTCAGAACATCAGGTTAACAAGTGATAGGTCAGAACTGAGATCTAGACCTTTCTTTCATGAAGGCACAAGATCTCTGCACGCACAGGCATATGCACACACATTTATACATAATTGAAACATAATTTTTAAAAAACCCCATCTTTTCCTAAAGGGGGGCTGGTTCTGCAGTTAGAAACAGGTGCTGCTCTTGGTACCTCCAGTTCTAGGGAATCCAGCGCCACCTTCTGGAGTCCAAGGCACCTGAATTCACAGGCAGAGACACACATATACACATAATTTTAAAATGCTGAAAACGAATTTTTTTTTTTTTTTTTTAAAGAAAGTCTATGTTCTTTCCTCCTGAGCCTGGTCACAGTGTCCCCATATACAGATCGTTGCAGTAGGTACAACTGTTTTTCATAGTCCAGCATATACCTCCTAAGTACTTGCACCAGTGCAAACTTGATAACTTTAAAAAAAGGAGGGTATATGGTGTGATAACTATGTTCTACTTTCTCTACATGTAACAGTAGGAGCAATGCTAAAACCTATTAGAGCTATGGTAATGTTTAAACAAGTCTTTATATGTAAATCATTTATAACTCTATCTGGCACCCTGTATTATTTAACACTGTCTCTAATTATTGTTGTCTGTTATTGTGGGGACTGAAATAGATTGAGACACAAGGAAGAACTTGTCAATAAGTGACCTTGAACTTGAGCCCTGAAGACTGAACAGAAACTAGTTGGATGGTCACTGAGAGAGAAACCAATACTTCAAAGGAACTTCACTCATAGATCCTAATGGCTGCAGCCACAGGGAGGAGCAAGGTGAGAAAGTCTAGGAAGCCAAGAGGTCACAGTACTCTCTGGTTGTGAATGATAAGTAAACTTCATTCTCAATTTCCTTGGGAGCTATGGAGAGATTTTGAGAATGAGACTGCTATGAGATAGTTTGAATTGTAAACACAGAACTTCAGTCTGAGCCCCAAGGCAGAACGATTAACGGCCTATGTGTTCCCAGGACCTGAACCTCTTCCACAGTATTAGTTAGTCCAGCCCCGCCCCCACCCCCAGGATTAAGAAGCAGGATCTGGAGCTGGCCTTCCTGTGCTTTAGCCCTTCTATTTCTTTCTTGCTCTATGATTACAAATGTATGACTCAACATGTCTGGATCCGATTTTCTCATCTGAGCAATGGATCATCGTAAGATCAGAATTAGTCAATCATATTTAAAGACGTTAGTGTTTAGTGTTTAGTGCTAGAGCAAAGGCACTAAATGGGTGCTAATTGGTGGTGGGTTTTTTTTTTCTTTCTCATTTTAAAACATTTATTACATTTTATCTATTTATTTATTGTGTGTGCACATGTGTGTGCATCCAGTTGCACACTCACTCATAAAATTGAGACAGCTTGCAGAAGATCTTCTCTTTCATCTTGTGGAGACCTGAGATAGAACTCAGGTTGTAGGTTTGGCAGGAAGCACCTTTACTGGCTGAGCCATCTCACCAGCCCCAATGAGGGTTTTCTTGAGTTAGGGTACATTCAGATAAGGAAGTGTTTTCTCTCAGCAACAAAGAACCTGCAGGACTTGGCAACTGTTCAGCTGTTATGGCTTTGGGGAACTTGAAGCAATGTCTGTGGCGTAGAATTAGTTTCAAAAGCTTGTGATGACAGCCCAGACTGCCATCTATTAACAGCATGAAAGAGCCTTTTCATTCTCTTTGGGTATATAACTCTTTCTCTAGCTGCTCAAGACAAGCCCACATCTCTGTATTCCCTATCCTCCATCTCAGGAATGGACAGGGCCTTGGAAAAGCTAACCATCCCAGGAGAACCTAACACAGCTAGCCAGGCCAAGTAAATACTCACCAGAAGGAAACGTGGAACTCTGCACCGGAAGAGACTTTTCACACGTTTGTAAGGTCAAGTCTTCTAGGTATTTGGTGATTTACTACCAAGCATGTCTTCACTTCTGCATGCAGCTACCCAGGGTAGTCACCCTGACAGACAGTGACTCCTCCATGTCTGCCTGCTGCAGTTGTGCACACAAATGTGTCTTGAACTGGTTTGTTACTTTTTGGTTTCCAGAGAAAGTAAGGGTTCCTCTCAGAAGAATTTTAACACAGTAGGTCTCTGCTCCTGGTGATCTACTTTTCCATTTTCCTTCTCTCTAATAGAAGAGTTCAGCTGTCTTCTCTCAAGGCCCCCATTCCTTCCCCCCTGTCCCTATGACCCCCAGTGTTCCCAGCTACCTTCTATATAGTCTTTCTAAAGCAAGCAGTTCAAATTGCTGTTTCTGGAGAGCTTTTTCCTACTGCCTGCTGTGGGTAGCGGCTCTCAGTCCACTCATCTTACATGAGATCAGGCATGCCCTCTCGTCTCTTATCACGCATTCGTCCAGTTCGATAAGAATTGCTTAAAATATATCTTGTAGAAAAGAAGTGATGTTCTCATAAATTAGACCCAGATCCCAATCTTGAGTTTACACAAGAACTGCATAGACAGCGGTTTCCTTAATTTCACTTTCCCAATTTAGATGTCACCGGTATGTACAAAATAGCTGTAAAGCAATTAGCTACAGGTTACTGGTTAAGTAAAGGGTCCATGCAGCCCTGCCAAGTTGACACCTCAAGCCAGTTTTATTATGTGCACCAACTGCTCTCCAAAGCACATAACCTGTCTCAAAGAGACAGAGGCTTGAATGATGATGCCTACTTGTTACAGGTTAAATGTTTAAAGTTGAGGAAAATGAAAGTCTCCATGTGCCCGACATCTTGCTTCAATTTCAGTTCACAGCATTGTTCTAGAAATCAGAGGGTATGCGTGTGTGTGCAAGGTCAGAATTGCAAACCTTTGTGTTTGCAACCTCAACAGTGTGTGCATTAGCTGGAGTCTCACAAAAACATTTCTCTTCTCATCTACCGCTCTACTTGGTCAGCCGGTCATAAGAAAAGGGAAACCTATGAGCTTCAAGTTTACAAAAACCCACTTCCTAAATTTCAGAACCAATTAATAAAAAACTCAATTGAGATTAGTTATCTTTAAAGAGTTAATTTTTTCAGGAATGTCTTGAGGAGATTAGTGTGCCTGGAGGGTCTTCTTTATGTACATTGCTGAGTTCAGCAGGGTAGGGTTCAAAAGGTCTATACCTTCTCTCAGAATTTGGAAAATTGGATTCCAATCTGACTCACAAAATGATCTTTCAGACTTCTTCCTTTTCAAATCTGAACATTCTTCTCAGCATACATCCCCCAAGTCTTGTGTTGCTGTCATTCTGAATGCCCCTGACACTGTGCAGAACCCACTAACATCAGACATCACTCCCGTCCTCATTCCAGACTGTGTTGACAATGGTTCCCAGCTTGAGTTCTCAGAGATGGACAACTCATCACAGGGTAGTGTGTGCCTTTCAGACAAGTGTCAGAAGAGCATCACCTGTAGCATTCACGCCAGACCGCACAGATTATCACACACCTGGACACCACCCCCTCCCTTTCTATGACACCTCATTCTTCTCTCTTTCTTTCTTTCTTTTTTGTCTTGTAGGCCAGGTTATCCCAGAACTCCTGTTCCTTCTATCTCTGCAGTACTGAGATTACAGACATAGGCCCCATCCCTAACTCTCAGGTGTCTTTTGGTGAAGAGCTGCATCAGCAAGTTACTGAAGGAACACAACTGAGGGAGCTTCCTGTGGCTTCATGAGTCAGCAGCTCACCAGATTTTTGCCCCCAGGTCTTGCCTTTTCTTCAGGTCTTGAGCAACTTGTTTTGCTGAGTCCTGAAAACACTTCCATGTCTTCTTCCTCTGCAGGAGCTGTGCATCTTCTGTCCCCTTTCTGAGTGCCTTGGTGGGTCACTTATTGCCCTGCTCCTAGTGTTTTTGGATAGACTCTTTCATGTGGAAGGAAAATCTCCAGTATTATAATTATCTACTTCAGCACTTTGGTTTGCGAATTCCACTTAAATTATTTTCTACTCTTAACATGTGTCTTTTTTTTTTCCCAAAAGATCTGGCATTAAACACAAGACATAGGCAAAGTTGTGTCAATGTGGTGCCCGTGGTGTCATAGCACGTACGAAGTATGGTATTTGCTATTAGGAATCATGTTTTGTTAAACTCAAAAATCACAACAAGGTCAAGATGGGATCCCATTTTTATAATCAATAAAACTACACTTCAGCAAAGAGGAGTAGCGAGAAGATATTCAGCTAGTAGGTGACATAGCTAAGGCGTAAAGCCTAGTTTTTACTCCAACCCCTACATACTTGATACTAATCTCCTGGTGACAGGTCATGTGCCCACTGGCACCTGTCATGAGGTGAAAGCTCCCTCATGATCAAGTTTACATCTGTTGCAAAATCCTGGCTTTCTCTGAACAGCGCTCATCAGCACCTGAACTACATGAAATCTGATTTTACATCCAGAGTCTAGAAGTTAAAAAAAAAAAAAAAAAATGTAGAGGAGATACCTTTTGTTCTACTCTCTCCTTTTAGAGGTAGTACTGAGGCGATGACAGATGACTGTATCCTCCCTGGCTCCTCCCCCTCCTCTCTCCTTGGTGAATCCCCTTCTTAACTCATTAACAACTGAGGATTTGGGGAAGGCTATGGCAGCAGGAAAAGAGGGTGGGACCAAGTTTTTAGAACACTGCAGACTTCGACTCACTGCTTATGAGGTACCCCTGATGTCTGACATCAGAAGAAGAGACTTAGATTTCAGATCTGCAGTGAAACCAGGGTGTGCCTTGCAGGGACACAGGGAGGCACCCATCCAATTCTAGACAGGCCCTGGAAAGTCCCATTTTGAATAATTTGCTCTGTCAACTTCCCTAGCTCAGATGAAACTGTATGACTTAAATGAAAGAGCACTGGGCTGGAACTCTGGAACCTGACATTTTGGTGCCGATACCAACCAGGTGTATGACTCGAGGTAAACTCTGTAGTCTCCCAAACTTAGTCATTTTTTATTTGGGACAACTTTGAATCTTTGACTCTAGAAGCAACTTTTACGAAGCCTGCAAACGGATTAAATGGCCCCTGACCCAGAAACAGTGGTGTGTGGGTGTCAGGATGGATAATTCTTTGTCAGACAAGAACAGCTCATGGGTTAGTAACTGGGGCTTTTGGAGTTCAAGCCCAAGACGTATTCTCTACCCCCAAACCTTGGTCCTCTTCCACGGCCTCCCACACTTATATCTGTCACACCAATCTTCCACAACATATTAGCTCTTTAGTATTCTCCCAATCCCAAGTGCAGCCAACACAATTAAGTGGTAGATGTACATCATGCACGCCCATGTGCTAGGGAAACAACAATACAAAGTCTGCGCTCTTGAGACGCTTGAGATCTCAAACCGGACAATCTCAGCCTAGATCCCAGCTCTCATTTCAAGAGCATTACTCCTGACACCTTCCCCAAACCTTGCTCTCTGCATCTTCATTTCACCTTTAATTCCTTAATCTCTGTATTGTTACAGAACTGAATGAGTTATTTCAAGTAGAACAATTTAAATTGTGATGATCATAGAATTGTGACCGAGTCATATTTATTATTGTTATGACTGTGTGTGCTTACCAGTGCCCATGTGCCTTGGGTCTTGAAAGGTTAAAACAGAACCTTGATCACTAGCACTTAATGAGTAGTTATTAAATAATTATTCAACAGACATTCCTCTTCCTTCTCCTCCTCCTCCTCCTCCTCCTCCTCCTCCTCTTCTTCCTCCTCCTCCTCCTCTTCCTCCTCCTCTTCCTCTTCCTCTTCCTCCTCTTGTTCCTTCCTCCTCTCTTCTCTTGGCTCTTGTGTAGAAAAACTAAGGAATAGAAAGGGAAGCAGTCCACATGTAAACTTACTAATGAGCTGATCTATCTTGAAGTGGAATCCTCAGGATTTGAATAGGAAGAGGAGAAAGTTTCCTACTTTTTGCAAATTGTTTTGAATTTCACCGCAGATATCCTTTGTACACAGCATCATGTTAAATAAGGACATTTCATACAAGCAAAATCATTGTCTCCTTTCTTCCCATCCCCTCCCACTACTCCCTTCTGCTCCTCTAGATGAGTTTACTTCTACTTTCAAATCTTATCACATGCATGATTTGCATGAGACATATACGATCTAGGAGCCATAGGTAAGAATAAAATGCCATGTTTGTCTTTCTGAGACAAGCTTAATTAACTTAATCTGATTATCTCCAGGTTTATCTATGTTTCTGTAAAGGATATAACTTCACGTTTCTTTCTGGTTAAAAGAAATTCCATTGTGTATATATACCTAATTTTCCTTTTCACTCCTCTGTCACTGGTCACCTAGGCTGGTTCCATAACTTAGCTGTGGTGAATTGTGCTACAGCAAACATTAAGGTCCATGTGTCTCTGTGATATGTTGTTTGGAGTCTTTTTAGATAAATATCCACGATGGTATAGCTGGGTCACAAGACAGATCTATTCTTACAAATTTGAAGAGTCTCTACACTTATTTCACTAGTGTGTGTACCAGCTTACACTTCCGCTGGTACTGTACATATGAAGCTTCCCCCCGCCCACATCTTCATCAGCGCCGCTATTTGTATTCTTCATGCCTGTCATTATAAGGTTAGGTGGAATCTCAATGTCATTTTGATTTGCATTTTTCTAATGGTTACTAAGGCTGAGCTTTTCTTTTAAAGGTTATTTGTGTTTCACCTTTTGAGAATTGTCTATTTTGCTAGCCCATTTAATTGGTCAGGTTGTTTGTTTTCTTGTTTAGGTATTTTTTGTTTTTAGTTCCCTTTATAGGCAAGATAGTAATCTTCCATCAGTACAGTTAGCAAAAACTTTCTCCCATCCTGTAGGCCATCTCTTCAACCAGTGAACTGTTTCCATTTCCTTTGCTCTTCAGAAGCTCTTTAATTTTATGAGGTGGCATTTGTCAATTGTTGGCTGTATTTCCCGAGTGACTGAAATCCTGTTTAGAAAGTCCTTAACTATGCAAATATCTTAACATGTTTTCTCTACTTTTCCTCTAACAATTTCAGATCCTATATTAACATATTATATCATATGTTATATTATATGTATATATAAGATCTTATATTAACAAAGTCACTTGGAGTTGACTTTAAACAGAGTAGAGAAAAGGGTCCAGGCTTGCTCTTCTACATATGAATACCCAATTTTGACAAAACCATTTGCTGAAGAGCCTCTCTTTTCTCCAATGTATACTTCCAACCTCTTTGCCAAACCTCATGTGGATGTAGTTGTGTGGGTTTACCTCTAAATTTTCCATCCAAGTTCCTTGATCTAGATGCCTGTTTCCGAGCCAGCGCCACGCTGCTTTTGTTACCATGGCTCTATAGTAGAACTTACATTCAGGAATGATGATACTTCCCCCGTTGTTCCTTTTGCTTAAAATTGCTTTGGGTCGTCTCAGTCTTTTGTGCTTCCATGTTAATTTTAAGATTGTATTTTCTATGTGATTGTATTTGTGCACGGGAGGAATCCTGTTGGGATTTTAATGAGTATTCCATTGAACCTGTCCATTTCTTTTGATAGAATGAACATTTTCACCACACTAATTCTTCTAATCCATGAGCAAAGCAGGACTTTCCCTCTTATAGTCTCTTCTTCAATTGCGTTTTTCAATATCTTAACATTTTCCTTGTACAGGTGAGTCACAAGGTTGCTTAGGTTTGTTAAAAGAGGGGGTGAGATGGTTGCTTGGTTTAGGAAATTGTGAATCGGACTGTTTTCCAGATTTCTTTCTTGGCATGTTGATTGTTGGTATACAGGATAGTTACTGATTTTTGCATGCTAATTTTGTATCCTGTTATTTTTCTTAAAGTGTTTATCAGAACAAAGTGTTTTCTGATCAGGCATTTAGATTATTTTTTTAATAGAATGATATCATCAAATGAGGTTATTTGACCTGCTCATTTCCTATTCATGTCTCTTCTATTTGAGAACAGGGGAGGCTTCACCCAGGTGGTTAGGCCTCTTTTAGAACTCTGAGTATCACCTGGTTTTGATACTTCTGTGTGGAGAAAGAGATTCAGTTTCTCTTTCACTCGCCCTCTTGTTTAGTAACTTGTCTGCCCCCAGTGAGCACTCACCACACCACAAATCAAGCATTGTGTTGCTTAATTCAGGTGCAGGATAAGTGAGATACAATGCCTTCCATGGTGGAGCTCACAGTCTGTGGAACACACACAAATTGGTATGTAATGAAATGGGATAAGAATTTTCCATAAACATGAATAAAGGCCCATGGAGGCCCAAATGTCCCTGTAAGTCATATTCTCATCTAGGATGAATAATGTTCTGTACTAAGCTATACTAGAAAATTTGTAAATAGAGCTTTATTGAATTTTAAAAATTAGTATGTCCATTGCTGGGCCATATTTTCCTATAGATGAATTTTTCAGTCATTCCAACCCAAGCCAGCATATTCACTCACTGACCGTCTGTCATGAGCAACAGGATTAGAAGTACATTATAAGGTTTTACCAGGGCTCTTAGAATAAGTAAGAAGAGAAATATACTCTGCTATTAGGATAAGGAAGGTACAGGAGACATGAGCTCTACCTTACACTATTGTTGCAGGAAATATTTAAAAAGATGGAATAAATAGCAGCATGTTCCCGCATTATGCCCTGGTTCTCTCATCCCCGGTGGGCTGGCCAGCCACGCACTGGCGGGCAATGTCCGACCTGCTTTCATCTCGTGGAGCTCTGAGTCAGAGCTCCACGATCTCTCCACCCAGCTCTCTAGGTTCCCACTGGCAGGACACTACCATGCCAGCCCCGTGCTTTAATACCCCCACGGCCTCTGTGGTGCACATCAGGTAAACCCACACTTTGCCACCGTACCTTTCTCCCTGGAACCCAGATGAGCCGCCGCGTGAAGGAAAACAACACAAACTTAGTTCAGAAACAATGATAACTCAATCTCTGGGTGCATCAACTAAAACCTAATCTTGTAAACCTTATCAAAGTCTGATTCCTCTGGTGGCAAATCCTTGCGGATCCGCCATGATACCAGGAGACTCTACTACCTACATCTTACCTACTACATGCTATCCCCGTTCCAAAAGGCACCTCTCTCTCTCTCCTCCTTCTCTCTTCTCCTCTCCAACCCAGAAGTCTCTCCATGCACCTAGTGATTGGCTCTTTTATTCATTAGGGGGATTGGTTCACAAGAAGTCACTCCTTGTTTGAAGCCCCTCACAGGAATGCAGAATTAGCATCAAATTACAATCAGTCCCAGGGCTATCTACAACACACTATGGTTAAGATTTCACAAAGCGACATTTTAAAAAGCAAATCATTACAATGAGATTCATCAGATACCTTGCTGAAGTTACGCCTTAAATATTTTTATTTGACCAGTATGAAGTGTCTTTCCTTATCTTTTTTGATAACTTTTGGTTGAAAGTTGATTTTATTCGATATTAGAATGGCTACTCCAGCTTGTTTCTTGGGACCATTTGCTTGGAAAATTGTTTTACAACCTTTTACTCTGAGGTAGTATCTGTCTTTGTCACTGAGGTGTGTTTCCTGTATGCAGCAAAATGCCGGGTTCTGTTTATGTACCCAGTCTGTTAGTCTATGGCTTTTTACTGGGGAATTGAGTCCATTGATGTTAAGAGATATTAAGGCAAAGTGATTGTTACTTCCTGTTATTTTTGTTGTTAGAGGTAGTAATGACCTTGGGAAATGCAAAGGAATGTTGCTTTTTGCTCAGAGTGAAGCTAATATATCTTCAAGGGAGAAAATTGGAGGTATTTGAATTTTATGTTCACATTAGGGAGATGAGTCCTGCATATTTTAGAAGACTAGTATTTATTTTCTCTGAATTTAGTCAGGAGTTATCGACATATTTCTAGTTGAGTGTGACAGTAGTAAGGTTTTCAAAGTCTACTGAAAACAAGTAACATTAAACGTGTGATTTATGAGATTAGGTTGTGTGCTATTTTGACTGAAGTCAACTTTCCTTTGTCATTTCAAAGGAAAAAAAAATGAATGGCCTATAAAACTGTAAGAGTTGATCTGTCAGAAATAATTTCTAACCGCATAATGTTTTTACAAGGTGATTCAATTTATTTTAATCATATTTATAATGTGAAAGTATAAGATGATGATAATATTGGCTTCTAAAGTTTTAGCCAAAAAATAGCATTTTAATTATTACAGAAATGTCTACAAGTAATTTCATAATTAATTAATTCTGTATTTAATTTTGACATGTTTCTCATAATTCACCATTGTATATTATACTGTGATAGATATCCCACAGTACATACATATTTTTGTCAACATAAATTCCTAGAAATAAGTTTACTAGATAAAATTTTATGCCCAACTTATACTTTGGCACTTGGTAAACTGTTCATTAGAAGTACTGTATTGATTTGTACTGTTATATGAAACATTTCTCTAAAATTCTCTAACAATTAAATTTTATTAGAAATAAATAAGATAAAAAATAAAATAAAAAGCAAATCATGCGAAAACACACAAACATATAGAAGCTACAAGAGTAAGGGATGTTATTGACCAGAAGACATCTGGAAGGCAGGAAAGGGGAAGCCATGAAAGACTGGCATGGTGGGGGTAGGGCAGTGAGGGTGGGTGGGCAAGACTGGCATGGTGGGGGTAGGGCAGTGAGGGTGGGTGGGCAAGACTGGCATGGTGGGGGTAGGGCAGTGAGGGTGGGTGGGCAAGACTGGCATGGTGGGAGATAGGGCAGTGAGGGTGGGTGGGCAAGACTGGCATGGTGGGGGATAGAAAAGTCAGAATGGATGGGAAAATACCAGAGAGCTTTATGTACCTACTACAAAAGCTGGGGTTTTCCTTTATGTGCAATGAGAAGCTTCTATTCGTTTAGCAGGCAATTGTGCCATAGGAACTGTGCTTTCTTGGGGTAGTTAATACAACGTTGACTACCATGACTAGAAACAGAACCAGATGGAATAGAAGACATGGCAAAGTTGGATCACTATTCATCACTCAGTTAGCCGTGTGAACTGGAGCAACTTCCTAACGACTTCTGAGCCTTATCCTTCTTGTTTCTCACAAGCAAGGTGAAACCTAAAACCAATTGCAGAAGAAACCACAACAATTGTTGATTGCTGCCCCTTGATTATCACTATGTGAGGCCACTAAAATGCAATGTTTAAGCCTCAAAAAACCATAGGCATCCTGAAAAGTTAAGTATCCAGACCTGGGGGTGTATCAGGGTTGATAGAATGCTTACCTAGCATACATGAAGCACCTGAGTTCAATCCCCACCACTACATGGTAACACATGCCTGTAATTCCAGCACTCAGGGGGTGAAGGTAGAATCAATCTCTCTCTCTTTCTCTCTCTCTCTCTCTCTCTCTCTCTCTCTCTCTCTCTCTCTCTTTCTTTCTCACACACACACACACCACACCTCACCATACCACTTTCAGGTCACATGGCTCACCAATACTATTCCAAAATAGCCATATGAGGAGATTTAAGGAGTGATATGTCTACAAAAAAAGTCTTGAACACAAATATCAGCACCATTATTTTAAGAAACTCAAATCACTATCTATCTAGTGGTCAGGAACTGTACAAACGGTGCTATAATCAAATAATGCCACATCCTTTACCAATTAAAAACAGCTCAGAAATGTGTGCTACAGACAACATGGAGGATTCTAAAATAATGCAGTATTAAGAAAAAGAAGGTCAGCTATGGGGTGTTTGTAGTTTGTGGCTGTCCTTATTTGAAATACTCTGAAAAGGCAAACCTATGAAGACAAACTACAACTTGCCTGAGAAAGTAGAGTGTAATATACACTTATTACACAGGAATAAATGTATATGGGAGATAATATTAAGGTAAGAGTTGATCAACATAATAAAACTGCTTAAAAAAAAAAAAAAGCCCAGTGAATTGTATATCTGGAAAGGTGACATCATTGATACCAAAAATCTGCCTCAACCTTACAGTTTAAAACACCAAAAGCAGGTCTGGAAAGCAGTGCTACTTCTATTGCCACTTTATAGATGAAGATGTTGACTACCCAAACATTTTCTTTCTTTCTTTCTTCTTCTTTTTTTTTTTTTTTTTTTTTTTTTTCCGAAACAGGGTTTCTCTGTGTAGCCCTGGCTATCCTGGAACTCACTCTGTAGACCAGGCTGGCCTCGAACTCAGAAATCCACCTGCCTCTGCCTCCTAAGTGCTGGGATTAAAGGCATGCGCCACCACTGCCCAGCTAAACATTTTCACTGAAAAGAAAACAGAGGTCGGATCCAAACTCTTGCATATTCCTGAGCCCACACCTCTGGCCACTCTTCAGACTGCATCGTCACTACAAGACAATAGGGTTATGAAAATTAATATAAGTATAGGGTGCATATGGGGCCAGGGAACCTTGGGATGCGGGGAGCAGGCCTGGAGTAAGAGTGGGGTCCAGGCATGCTCAAACCGAGGAGGACAACTCATCCTGAGATCAACCGGAGTAGGATCGGTCCCCCACCCCCACCCCAAGCAAGCATGTCCTGGTGCGCTCGTAGCCTTGTGCCCCAACCTTTACCTACACACAGCACCCCAGCACCCTGGCTCTGGCCAATGATGTATACTCACCCTAAAAGTCCCTACCCACTTCCTAAAAGTTTAAATAGCTTTTGTCCCCACCATTAAATGAGCTGTCGCACTGAAGCTGCCTCTTGAGAGAGGGTTCTCACCACACCACACGTGGTAGCTGTCTACTCCCGGCTTCCTCTCCCAGGATCCACAGGTTGTGGTCCCAGGCAAACCACACCGCTATCAGCGGGGAAGCGGGGCCTGAAAGATGGGTGCGTATTTATTTTATGTGAGATGGAAGGGAAGTGTGGCTCTCTATCAAAAGCTCATAGTTCATTCAGAGCTGTGTAGCAGTTGGCTAATGGAGTGGAAGGACATGAAAGAAAATTAAGTCCACGGCTGTGCAGAGGTCCAGGCTGGACCAGGACCCTCGGCAGATGAAGAGAGAGATGAGAAGTAGAAGATGAAGGCAAGACGGGCCAACTTTTTGCTGCCTTTTCATTACTTGGAAGAAACCTGGAGTCCTGTTAACAGAAGACAAAGAGCAGGCGTCTTTTTGCCTTCAGCAAACAGCTGACACTCTTTCCCATCATAAACTTTGTAATTCAGGATGTAAAACCAAATCCAACAAACCAGCCCCGCCAGCAGGTTAAATAAATAAATGCTAAATAAATAAGGGCGGTTTGTCTTCCCTTGGCCATGAGCCGCTGCAGAAGATGCCACGTGCTTCTGGTAACTGAAGTCTATTAGTCAATGTTTCTTCCTGTGCAAATATAGGGGAAGGGCCTATTTGGGGTCATAGCTGAAGTTGTAAGAAATTATAACTTTCTGTATATTTTGCTTCATATTTTCCCATCACAGTGCATGTTGTAATTAATAGTTATGAATCACAGGTAAAGAAACACAGCTAGCATTTTATCCTTAATTATGAAATGTAGTTCAAATTCAGAAGGAAGAAACATAGCCTGTGGCCTTCACAGATGCCAGTCCAGGTGAGCTAATGGGGTTTTTCCTGTATTGCCTATGACTGGTACAGTATGGCCCTGATGTGCATGCTATATTGTGAGACTTTGTTATTAATAATGCATATGTCTCAAGACAAATACATAGCCTGGCAAACAGTGACGTTAGCCCTATGTATGACTGAATTTGTTTTGCATCATTTCCCCATACCAAGAATTGGTGCTTTCCACTGCATTGGTGAAAAAATATGAGGATTTGCCTCATAAACACGAGACAAGCTGAGGTCACGCTCAGGACTCCTTGTCCTAGAGAGTTCGGGAACAAGAAAACGAGGCTAGGAGTTCCTTTTGGTGTTAATATTAAGTCTGGAAATGCATGGTAAAGAGAATTTTGTACACCCTCTGGTTTTGATGACATTTAGCCTTTAAGTTACTGTCCCCAAAGAGACAGGAAAAGCTATTGTGTGACTTCCATGGTAACTGAGTGTTCAAGTTTCAAGTAGCTCACAGAAGTCCCCAACATAGCCAACCTAATACTGCCAGCTTTGTTAGCTGCCGCTAGGAACTCAGCCAGTCACACATCATTCACAGGCCCCTTCTTGGATACTAACAGTGTGTGACAGGACCCCGAGCATTGTGAGCAATACCAAATTAGTCTCGGTCCTCAAAGAGATTACAGTTAACATACATGGGGATGACACAGTATGTGACACATTTATCTTTAAAGTACAAGAAAAGTGGTAAATAGTGATTTCCCTCCTCAGTGAAGACTTTTAGAGCTGTCCCACCTCCTCGCCTGGCAGGCTGAATTCACATCAACAGTTCTCTGGAAGTCAGAGAAGTGATAATAAAGAGGCCGTGAGTTCTCATGTCAGGTTCCCCTATCACCATGTATTATCTGGATCATAAAATCCCTGAGGATGGTGTCTGCCTAAACACTGCATATCTTTGAAGCCAGCGCAATGTCTAGTGTTGAATAAGCATGCTATAAATATTTATGAACACATAAATTAATGGCATAACCCTAGCAAAGCTAGCCTCTGAGAATACATTCCTTCTCTGGAACAGCAGTAGTCAATTAGGAGTTGAAAGACAACTTCCAGTGCTGGCGTAGGACCAACAGGACAGCTTTCTTGTGTGTGTGCCTAAGTTCTGGCTTATCAATTTATTAACTGACTTTCCACCAGGTGACTCCTTTCTTCCTCAGTTTCCCAAACTATAAAATGATGATAATAACACTCCCTATCTCTTAGCTTTGTTAAGAGGATTAAATTAATATTGTTCTTAGGTGGGTACATAGTATGTTCTATGGACATACTTGTTAAATAGAGATAAGAAGAATATTGATTTGCCAGAAAAATAAATGCATGTTAATGTTTAAACAGGCCTAACATACGCAGGGATTTAAAGTGTGAACTTCTGTCAAAGAGTTCTATGCTCACCCCCTTTACTTAATACTTCCTGACCTGAATAAGTACACAATGGGATAACAGACTGACTCAGGTACTATCATGTCTCTGAAGAGCGAGAGCCCTTTGTGAGCTAGGAATGCAGAGAGGGTTCATCAAGAACAAACTGAACCTGGTCTAGGGATAAAATAGCAGGGACAAGCAGCTTGTGGAGGAGGCATCTACAAAAGCTGCTGGGAGCAGGAGTCAGGTCCTGAGGCACTGTCAACCCCGGAACTGAGGCCTTGTTTCTTGCAGAGGAATTTGTCAGGGTCCAGCATGAAGGAAGAACACTGTCTAGAGCCTTGAGGATGGTACAGGTGAGAAAACAGGCAGTGTGTTGGAATGGAATCTGCTCTCTGGTAGAGAAGAAGTTGATGGCAGAAGGGCACAGGCACAGAGGTTCTTAGGCCACCATAAGCAGTTTGGAGTGTATTAAAGCAAATCAGGAGCTAACACAGAGGAAATTGAAACAACAGAAGAAAAAGTTACAAATTCTGTCATAGTTCTCTCGTCCTTTAATGGGTATATTAAATTCTATTAGGGAGGAGTGAAGAAATAAGAGAAACGTTGGAACAATGAGTCTTTCAGACAGAGTTGAGAGTTCATTGGAGATCTTAAATAAGGAAGATGAGGTGAATTCAAGCCCAAATACAAGTGATTTGCTATGCATTGAGCAAATCATACTTCATCGGACTGATGTGATTGATGCCGTCGGAAAGTCTGGGTTGACTTCAATGCCAGGAATAATGATGGGGTACACTACCGTTCCTGCCCTTAGTGTATGCTCACTTTCTGCTTTGTGGCTTAGCCACAGGGACCTTCCACATAGCATACTCAATGCCCTCCACTTCCCCCCAACTCCCCACCCCCACCTGCCACTCAGAGGCAGGAAAATTGTAACATCAATGAAAGAGACATGCAGAGTCAGCTACAGAACCATCCAGAAGGTGTTAGCAATGGACTGACTGCTTTTTAGTTTCATACCTACAGGAAGTCTAAGCTAGACACTATCTAGTCCACCTTACCTGGCTTCTCTCAGTGACAAGAGTCCTTTCTCAGTCAAATGTTTACTACCTTCGTTCTGCAATGCCAAGATGCCATGGATGTGGGAGGATGCAAACTCTCTACTTGGTACAGAATGCTTTCTTCTGACAGTAGTGATGGCTAACATTTCAGAAATATGTACTTTTGTGAGTGACTGAGCTGAGGTTTTCCTGAGCAGCATCTCCACTAACTTTCAAATAACCAGTGAGCTTAATTTCTTTGGAATCTCCTCTTCACAGATAAAAAGACTGAATTTTAGAGAGGTTGAATATTTTTCTACAGATAGAAAGCTATACAAGTGGGAAAGGAGAGTAGAAACCAGACTCTGGGATTCAAGCTCTTTCACCAAGAAGCACCTTTGCCAACTTGAGCTGTTCCACCTTTCTTCAAGTTATCATATATTGTCACCATTCTATGAAAGTTACTCAGAGAAACTATGATTTTTCATTTCCAGCTATATTAAAACTGGGTTCTATTTTCCCATGTTCTTAAAATAAGGGATTAATTCATTTGAGGTGGTTGGAGAATTAATGGATTTTATTCATATTTCCTTCTTTTGAGAGCCTGGTGGAGTGAAAATCTTGTGGTTTGTTGGTTTTATGCAAGCCCGGTGACCTGCGTTGGGAAAATTTCCCCCTCAAGTCAAATGTGCTGACACACGTGACATAGCCCACACTGAGCAACATGTGCTCTGGGGACAAGCCTCGGCCTGATCTTTTCCCACCATGTAATTTCAAATTGAAATTTGACCTTTACAAATCCCTTATATTGAGGTCAATCGGAATATTCAGACTTGCTATCTAGACATCCTTTCTATGTAGGTTACCTGTGGCTATCCTGATGATAAGTCTTTGGCAACAAGCCACAGTTGTGTGGTTGTGGCCTGTGAATTAGATTGTCTGCAAATGAAGGTTCATATGGAAGCTATCCTATTCCATACATAATCAGAGCCAAATGGTCCCACTGGATTAAGCGTGAGGTTTGAGTTTCTTCTGTGCAAGGACTGGAGGATCTGCATTTTAAAATAATATCATTTGATTCTTGTGTAAACTAGTGTTTAAGAACCACTGCATAAATATCTTTCAGTCGTGGAATTCCTTCCCTGTCCTGTCCATATGAAGATGGTAGCTACTGTTTCTGAGTGGACTGAGATGAAAAGGGAAAGTGTTCCGAGACTCTGATCGCTTGGAATGGACTAATTTAAAAACTTTTCTCATGTAGCATGCACTCTCTCCTCAGTCATGAGAGTCGTGGTTGCTCAGAACCACGTGGTTCCTCCATCTAAAGCACTCTGGCTCTCTGCTATTGGAAAAGGAGCATAAACATTTCTATCACCTTTCTGTCCCATAATAAGTTTGATGAAGCTGGAGTATGTTCCAAATGGCAGTAGGTACTGATGTTTGCAGAAGGCCACCCCCACCCCACCCTTTACTGAGGATAAGCGGAAAACAAACCCAGATAGAGAATTCTAGTGACCCAGCTGTCCAGACCTGCCATAACAACCTATTTGAGGGATGACGTGGTAATTTGGTCTGTGGCATTTGGCTTAGTGGTTCCTGTTGTGACATACAATGATTCAGGTCTTCTCATCTATACACCAGAGCTTCACAAAATTACCTTTCTGGGGTCCTTGAGGTCAGATGAGGAAGCAGGGAAAAGCACACTGGGACTCTAAACAAATCCACTGTGTTTTCACTCTGCCTGCTGAGACAGACATGCTGCAGCAGCCTGCTCTGTAACTCTTGGAAGAGCATCTAAAAGGACAGAAAGACAGGTCAAGATCTGAAGTCTCCCTGGGGACCCCCTTTCCGCTGCAAGCACTAGCCATAAGACTAGCTCACTGGGATCTTTCTTGCCTTAAGTTATTCTCTCATTCTTTTCCTTCATGGCCATTTTAAAGTTCTTTGGATTTAATATTTGCTGGATACGATTCCCTCCATTGTATATAGTATATCAGGTTGATGGAGAACATCTTGGGCCCAAACCACCATCTCTGAACCATTCTTCCAGCCTATGTGCCATGGGGATTTAAATCACCACAGTAATTCTCATGTTCTATAAGTAACTTAATAAAACCATGCTGCTTTTTTTTTTTAATTGAAACATGAAAGAAATAAAAAAAAAATTTTGACTAAATTTGAATTTGACTAAATCCTCTTAGTACAAAAAAATCTCAACCAAGAAGCCATCCAATTCTCCAGTGTGACCAGGTGTGCTATTTCTAGTCAACTACTTGAAAATTCTGAACTATCCTTTCAAATTTTCTATCAACTTCAAAAAGTGTGTGGTTCAGTGACAACTCCACCCAAGGGAGTCAATGTTTACACCTTACAGAAGAGAGGTGAACTAATTTTTTAAAGAAGGGTAGATCAGTAGGAGTTGGGAAATAGGCATTTCTAGAGTCAACTTCTGATGTTTATTCCTAGATGAATATGTGTGCTGATCCACTGGACACCACCTTCTGGTAACTCTCCTGACAGTGGCCACCAAACCTAATTTGTTTAGGACCAAAGTGAATTTTGTATTTGTTTTTATCAGTCTCCTCCATTCTCATAGCCCATATTAGCCAGATAATTTTGTTAAGAAGTATTCATTAAAGCACTTCTGTCAGTTTTCTCTTCAACCTTCATACTTTGAAAATACATATGTAAAAATAAATAAGTGCTTTCTTTTCAAAGCCATGTTTTATGTATAGTTTCTTTGTGTTTGGAGTATATTTTTATAAACTCAGGATAATGAAACAGATGAAGAAGAAGAAAAAACACCAAAATGAAACACGCAGTAAAGGAAAAATCAAAGAGCAGAGAACCTGGCAAAAGACTAGTTAAGTTAGGGGAGAAAATGAGGAATAAGTCCAAAAGGAATTTCTAGGGGAACCCCCATGAAGGAACAGAGGACAAAGGTGCTGTGCAGGGTGTGCTCAGTGACTCAGGCCTTGGCTCTGCTCTTGGGTGACTCACTTGCTGGAAAACATCACTGAGTCCGAGAACTCTTTACAGGTCTCAAACTTTCTTGGAATCATTTGCGACTTCATTTTGTGTGCATATTTTCTTCTTAGTTCTTTAAAATGGAAATACCTGTGGCTTATCCAAAATATATATCCCTGATGCTAGATTTTTATCTGTATCTTTTAGATACTTGAGAGTTAAAATTAAATGGTGGACTTTAGAATATGGAAAAATGTTTGAGAAAATAGGATTGGTTTCTTCCCAGAAGCCTGTCTGTCTCCTGAAGAACCAGATGCACAGTAGGTCCCCCATAGGCTCTGTACAAGCTCATACAGAGTGTGAAGTAAATGAATGGTTTTCTTTTGCCTCTTTAATCATGACCAACAATAAGAAATACACTTCACATCGTGACTCAGTTCCCATATGTCCAAGTGTTCTGTGGAACAATGCTTGGCTTTAGTATACATGTCCATCTGATATTTCTATTTTGTTCTCTTCCATTGTTCTCTGGGTTGTTTTAAATAGCTATAGATCTGACAGCTCACTACTGGACCTTAGTACATTTCCCAGTGTCTGTCCTGTCCCAAGTCCCTTCCAAACAGGCATGCCGATAAAGCACAATTTGGAGGAACATTTCTTTCACACTCTCTTTTCTGATAAAATACTTGCAATTCCTCAAACACCAAGCTGTCTTTCACTTTCCTGCATGTCATTTTCTCTGCCCAGAGCACGTCAGTATGTTCCCACCCCACTTCCTCTTTCTTCTTTAATTCTAGCTGCTTAAGATTCTACTCAGGAGCCAACAACCCTTTCTCTGGAGTCCTATAAGTGTTTGGAGCCCTCTCCTTGGCATCATGGACTTACCTCTGTCTGCTTTATTTTGCTATGATTCAAAAATGCGTTCTCATGTTTTTCTTGCCAGCTAGATTTCTTGAAGGCAAATCTATGTTGTATTTTATGTCAGTATGAACTAGTCTAATGCTTAATATGTGTCTGATTAACAAATTTTGGATAAAAAAGACTGTTCAGTTGGTGGGCACTTGGTATGCAGTAGGTCGAGTTCTTGGTCCATTGCAGTCTGTTTAGCACAAACAACAGAGCATGCTTCCATTCAGAATGACTGCAGTGTAGCTGGCATTCTGGCCTTCATTAGAATCTGCTGTTGCTATGGCTAACAGAAGGTAGTGCAGCCAAGTAGTTAAGTACTCAGACTTTGAAATATGCATAATTGGATTAGAATTCTGTTTTACCAGTTACTAATTCTATGACCTTAGGCAAGGCACTATATAAAACCCAGATTCCCCATTAGGACAACAACCTTCCCTTGCTGTTTTCAGGACTATATGAATATTGTTAAATGACCACATGTATTCCATAAAGACAAGATTCTTTGTGGTTTTGATTTATTTCCATAAAAGAAGAGTGGCTGGCATATGTCTGTCCACGAATGACTATTTTGTTTTGACTAGGTCTTATTCACAGCAAGTTTTTGTCATGTGAACATCTCACCAACTCTTATGTAGGATTATTTAATATATATGATGAGGTGCATAAGAGTCCCTTGCAATTTATGGAACAGAAGCGAGGCTTCCCGGTGCATGATAACTCTTGAAACCAGCACACCAGACACAGGTAGAAGTGTTTGCCTTCCTCAAGGGAGCTTTTTAATCTATTGGACTTTCAGGATTAAATTCTGTTATTTCAGATAGTCTCTGTGCTTTTTATCTATCCATTGGCACATCGTTGTGTGCTATGTATTAAACAGATACAAAGTTTTGGTTGGCATCTTGGAGAAAATTACTGGATTTAATGGTGTTCCTGGATCTTGTGTAAGATCCATTGTTACCTAGCCTCCTTGACACTTTCGCCATTAGTGGGTGTTTATATTCCAGGGTTTCATTCTGGGACCTTCCCATTTCCAGCAGTTGTTTCATTTCAGATAACTTGGGGCTCATTAGCAAAGGTATTGTTGGGAGCTTTTTCTATTTTGCCAGCTTACACACATCTCTCCATATTATTTTTCTACCTGAGCTAAAAGGAATTTGCATTCAATTTGTACTTTATATACTTCACTGGTGAGTGAAGGGAACATATTCTGTAGGCACCAAGACTGAGGTGAATCTGAGATACCATTCCCAGTTTCCGCTCAGAATGGATCAACTGCAGACTAACAGACTGCCTCCACAGTCTGTGAAGTAGAAGGCACTGGGGTCCTGGGAGCCACTGCTGAGGAACTTTTTAAAAAAGCAGTAAGTATATTTGTTTGCCAAGTGAAAAATAAAACTCATCCAAATGTATGTTGACAACATTTGTGCATGACATAAACTCAGACAAAGAGGAGAATGACTTTCTAGTAGTCCTCCTTCTTTGGCTTCCTATCACTCTAGGAGATTTTCACGGGTTCTAGCTCATTCTCAAGGTTGACAAGCTAACCCTATACTTTTTAGTACAGTGGACAGCATAAGTTGGGTCCCTTGAGTGAATTAATAAGTGTCTATAGAACTTCATTCTCATTTCCCCGAATTTTCTTGAAAGAGACACTTCCCACCAAAGTAAGAATGATGACTTAGTTCTGGGGACGGGCTTAGCAGGCAGCATGCATTCCTGCATGTAGCTGACTGGAATCCCTTCTGCTTGCCCATCAAGGAACTAAAGACTGTGTTGGAGGGAGAAGAGAGTGGGACACCATCGCTCTTCTCAGAGACGGACCAGTGAGAGCCTTTTCCCAGCTTCTCATTTTACCTGGGGGGAGAGGGCTTTGGGGTGGCTGCCTTGGTGATCATATAACTAAAGACAGAGTCTGGGCTGGGTTCACCTGACTGCTGGTTCAGAGTGCTTCTCAGTCCTAGCCACTCTCTTATTTATGCATCCTGCTAGCATTTATAGGTAACAACAGTAAAGTACCTGTGATTTCAAAGATGAATTAGATGTATTCAAGGTCTACATGCTGCCCATTGGCTGTTTATGACCTCCCAGAGGATCTGAGTTACCTTAAGACTTTGATTCCACACTAGCAAAGGCTTTCTACCTTGGCTGGGTTAGAGAGCCACGAATGGCTAAGCAGAGTCTATTTCCAGAAGCGTAATGTACTTCTCGCAGAAGACCTACCTTTTAGTCCTTTTAAGTCTTCTGCTGGAGGTCTTGTTAATGAATAATAATCATCAGCGATTATTGATTTGAATACCAGCCTATTAACTATCAAGAGACTTCATTTTCTCCCTACTGAAAAAAAAATGGAGAGAGAAGGAGAGCAATGGAATCATGTGTATGTATGCATGTATACACACAGGGTATAGCTGTCTGAGATACCCAAGGAAAAGTAGAAACTTCTACATCCATAGACTACAGTAAAAGCTACAGATATGTCCAGATTTCACCCAGCTGTGACATTCACAAAATTACCAATAAAAGATAGGCAGATATTTAGAAATTAGAGAACACACTTTTCTGAGTATGTTAAGAACCGGACACTTTTGTTGTATCCCATTCCTGTAGGAGATTAAGGCGATGGTCAACTGAGTCACAGGCTATAATCTTCAAGCCACTTACAATGCTTTTGCTTTTGTTATTCCTCTTCTATTTGATACCAAGGTTTACAAAGATAAGTGATATTGTTTCTCTGCTCTAGAGGAAGACGCTGAGGCCCAGAGAGGCTTAGAGTCTTGCTAAGACTCTCAATACAGTGAGCAATGAGTCAACTTAGAGTGTATTCCTAGCCTTCTAGCCAGGAGGAGAGTGGTTTTTGTTTGGTTGGTTTTAACTTTTTCTTGATTGTTTGTGAATTTTCTATCATGCACCCCAATTTCACTAATCTTCCCATCTCTTTGTATCTGCCCTCTGCCCTTGTAACCTCCCCCTTAAAAGAAAAATAAATCTCTGTGGAAGCTCAGTGTATCACACAGTATACTCTTTGGCCCAAACTTCTTTATTTACAAACGTTTATTGCAATGAGTCATTGGTCTGGTTCGAGGCCTCTGGCTTCTGCTGCACCATCATCAGTACTGGATTCCCACTGGGACTTTTCTTGGATATCCTGTTGTTTCCCTGTGTCTCAGAGATCCTGAAGCCTTGGATCTGCAGAAATGGCCCCTTCATTTGCTCCAGCAATTCATCGATGGGGTGGATGTTGGGGTGGGCCAACTCAGAGCCCTGAATCTGGGCCTGGGTTGAAGCTGAGATGATCAGCCCACCAGCTTTCTTATGCCTAGGTCACTAGGGCCAACTTTCCTGCTTAGCCCAGGCAAGGTGGCAGACCAGCTGTCTGGCTCTCACACCCTCAGGTCCAGCACAACTACCTGCTGCATGTGGCTGGCGGTGGGGCCTTTCTCCTATGTGTCACCACAAGGCATATGAGGAGCAGGGTCAGCTTTCCTGAGTGCTACTGAACTCTGGTCTTTATTTTAATTAAGTAAAATGTGCTTGCCTCTAATTTTTTAGAAATGTTAGAGATAGAAGATGGCTTTTCTTTTTCTCCTTTTCTTTCTTCTTCTTGTTCTCTTTATTCCTTACCTTCCTTTCATTTTTCCTCCCTTGCTTTCTTCCTGTATTTATTATCCTTTCTTCCTCTTCCCCCTTTCTCCTTCCTTCCTTTCTTCTTTCTGTGGTTCTAGGGAATTAACTTTGCACCTCTGCACACTATGCAAACTGTCCTACCATTAAGGTACATCTTCAGCCTAAGAGGAACAAGTTTTCATGCAACCACATAAATTTGGTTTAATAAAGTATTAACAATGACATGAAAGCACTTCATGTCATAATTAAGCCATACATCTGCCCTCTAGCTTTTCTTCCTCGTGCGATGATTCAACTCTTTTTCCAAAATGAAAGGTTTGGCAGTTCCACCCACTTGAGTTACAAGGATCCTTTCCCTGCATGATTGTTGCTGGCCTTCTGTTAGAGGGTGAGTTTGTGACTGGAATGATGTGTGGAACATGGTCACTGGCCTTTTACAATGAGAAAACCTTCTGAAGGTGGAGCTCACTGCTCAGCCAACCCATTGTTAAGACAGCAGCCATTATCCCAAAATCCATAGTTTTGCATTTCCCAATTGCAGTATGGTAGGAGGAGTGAGGTTAATGGCTTTCAAGTTGCACTACACAGCCCAGGTTGATTTTTGGAAGGCTTGAGAAAGACCTGAAAGCTGAACCATTGGATTTAGACATAGTAGATATTGGAAATGCATAGCAAATCCACAACCAGCATTGCTCCCTAGCTGGATCAGTTCATACAACTCTTTCTGTACGTGTTTCCCCATTTGCCAAATAAAATACAACCAATGTGAGATTTCCCAGTTTGATAAGTGTCCCCACTGGTCACCTTACTGTTATCTGTTGGAAAGACACCATGCATGGGTTGTGCTATGTGGCCTAGGAGAATCTCAAAACTGGTCTTACAGCTTTTGATCATCTTTGGATTTACTGTCAGCAGATGTTATTAAAATTAGCTTGCATTAGCTGACTAAATCTGGACAGGCAACAGGCAAGGGGAATGGAAATAGGGAGTGTCCTGGGTGGTGACCGGAATTAGAAAACTAATCCCTTGCATTTCGGAGGCTGCAGAGCGCTTTCCCACACATTGTTTCACTGAGCCCCTATAAAGCCCTGCCAGAGTATTCTTAGCATCATCTGACACATGAGAAATGTGATGTTTCAAAAGGTGAAGGGACTGGCCAGAGTTTGGCAATACAGAAAGCAGAATAAAAGCCAAAGGTCTTGCTTCCTTGTGCAACACGCCAGAAGCTCATTAGAATCTTTGGTAATACCTGGCTCATCAGCATTAGCAGGGCTGTGCAGCTCAGTTCTTCCAGGGCCTTCAGACCTGCTCTTCTTGTGACTCCCGTCCTCCAACTTTATTAACCTCGTAACTTCTTCAGCGTCTCACTTGATGATCACTTCCACCCCCAAAAGAGCTGGGGCTTTATTACAGATAGCATCCTATGGGTTTCCATGACACCCAAACCTTACCACCTATTGTTACCAGTCTAATTCAGTTGTCCTTGTTTGAAATGACCCTACACAGGCACCAAGACTGCTTATTAATAAGTCAATCTCAAGTTGTTGGTGTTTTACCTGTATAACCCCAATATCCACCACAGTGGGATACGGATAAGTTGGTTTTAAGTAAATGCCTGTAATCAACTGTAGCCAAGGAAGCATTTCCCATTCATATCACCCTCAAGGGTAGGAGATGATTGAAAGCTCTCCTCATGCCACTCCTAGTTTTATTAAAGTGTAAATGGACAAAAGTAAAATTGTATGTATTTCGATATATGTGTTTTTCTATATGTATAATAATTAAGCCAAGATAATTGCCACATGCTTCACATTCTTACCTATAATGTATGATTATAGCATTTAAGATCTCAATAATTTTGAAGTTTCCAACACAGTGTTATTAATTATAGTTGCAATGCTGTACAATAGACCTCCGGAGAGTGCACCTTGATGCAATGAAATGTTATACTGTTTAACCGAACTTCT
This sequence comes from Uromys caudimaculatus, assembly GCA_028551405.1. NCBI lineage: Eukaryota > Metazoa > Chordata > Mammalia > Rodentia > Muridae > Uromys > Uromys caudimaculatus. The sequence goes on from CM052702.1 coordinate 95,651,402, forward strand.
AAAACGTGATCATATCTAGAAGGGGCTGACTGAGCAGCAAATGCAAGTACTTTGCCTAAAATGTGAGACAGTTCCCAGAAGTAGGCCTTAGAGTGACAAGAATGGAGGTTACTGTTTGGGTAACTACGTGGGGAAAGGTAAAAACAGTTATTTTTGGAGTCCCTGGAGAACATAGCTGCCACACAAAGTCTACTCATGTGTCTGGTGCTATTGCTGGGAACCAAACCTCACATCAGACCACTGCCTGTCTCATATCACTTTCAGGAAGACATTTGGACTTGCTAATATAGTTATTTATAACTACTTTCCTATTTGGAACCAATTGAAGGCCCTACAGCACCACCCATGTATGTTATGTGATTCATGTATTAGCAGAATACAGTAAATATTATATATGAGAAGCAAGATCTATGATTCAGAAATCATGTGAAAATGGCATCCTTCATTGAATCTCATATTTAAACATGAAAACTCCTTGTGTTTATGAGTTAATAAGTACAAGGTCATAATTATAATATATATTAGCTCAACTCATATGAAATGACTTAGTACAATACATCAGCAAAGCCATTCTATGACACAGAATCTTGAGAAACACAAACATCTTGGGCAAGAACACTCACTACAAAGATTGTGTCAACTTCTAGAAAAAAAGAAAAAAACCTTTCGGTAACAGTATGTACTTCCACAATGATTTAAGACTGAGTGCCATTAAGCCTTTGATAAAAGCCACAGACTGCGTCCGATGTACCGTCATTTCCGGGCCCTGGTATAAGCAATAGCTTCTAATTCTCGCCTTCACTGTTTTATCTCCTTCTGAAAGTCTTCCCCGTGTCTCCATTTTCCCAGTAGCTGAGTCTGTATCTGCTGTGATCAGAGCGCTGCTCACACTCCCTGCAACCCGATGCTCCTTTTCCTCAGTTCACATTTCTCTCACGTCGCTCTGTACAGATGTCGTTTCTTCACATTTCTCCTGCCAGGTCCCATCCACCCTCTGCGGCAGGTGATGGGGAGGGTCGTGGCAGCTCTGAGGAGCATTTGACTCGAGGCAGCATTTGCCTTTTCTACTAACGTCTCCAGACCCAGTAAGAGCGGAGGGAGGAGGTCACACACCATTTGACAATTCTCCCAGCTTATGCAGGCACTCCAGTCCCTATCCCCTCCCAGCAGTAGCTTCACAGCATTGCTATAATCCCACTTGTGCCTAGAACCTCTTTGTCCATAGTAGTCCACATTCAGCTTTCTCTCTATGGACATCAGTTCTCAATGTCACAACATTTATTTATAGCACTGACCATATTTGTTGATTATTTAAGCTTTTCCTGGACAGGGCATTGTTCCAGTTACAGAGGGTGATACAGCTGTGAACTTGATGAAATACTTCTCTCTGGAGACGGAAGAGACACAAAGCATATGCCTAAGAGAATAAGGTATTTTCAGATGGTCCAAATACAGTGAGGTAACACGTAATTGGAGGAACCTATCTTGTGCTACAGCCAGAGCAGAGACACTGAGGCAAAGAGTGGATGGGGGCACCGCCATTTCCTTCCTCATTCTCCAATTGTGGCTGAACACAGTATCATACAGTAGGAAGACTAGAGATGATTATAGATAACTCTCTCTATCCAAATAGCCAAATAAAATACAGCATGCTTAAATTTGAATTTTAGATGAACAGAAGTATTTTGGTATAGATTATAATTCTAACATAAAAATTAAATATCACATTGTCTACCTGCAGTTTAAATGCAACTGGCATCCTGGGACTTTTTTGTTTGTTTCTTGCTTGTTTTTGATTAACTATAATAACTGTACCTTTTAGAAGAAAGTGACCCAGAGGGTGATGGGCCATGGTGTCACTAGACTCTGTCACCAAACCCAACTGGAAAGCAGAAGCCACTGGGCTTGGCTTGATGGGGTGCATCCGTTGTCACAGATGTTTCCCTGTGTTCTTGCTGGAGAATGTATCTACTTGGCCATTTCTGATGGATGTGCTTTATTTATTTACCATTATTGTGTAGATGTGTGTGAGATGTACCTGTGAAAGTGTGTGCCACAGTATGCTCTTGGAGATCAAGGAACTCATTTCCAGAGTCAGTTTTCTCTTTTCACTGTGGAATCCTGGGATAGAACTCATAATCAAGGTCACGGCATGCACTCATACTCACTAGGCATATAGATGGCTTTTAAAAACTTCATAGAAACTTTGCAATTTCATGAGGTCCCATTTGTCTATTCTTGATCTTAGAGCATAAGCCCCTGGTGTTCTGTTCAGGAACTTTTCCCCCGTACCCAGGTGTTCCAGAGTTTTCCCCACTTTCTCTTCTATTAGA
>CM052702.1:95654234-95832008 GCA_028551405.1 Uromys caudimaculatus
TTGGATATTAGCCCTCTATCAGATGTAGGATTGGTAAAGATCTTTTCCCAATCTGTTGAACTCCTGCAACTGATAAACAACTTCAGCAAAATGGCCGGATATAAAATTAACTCAAACAAATCAGTAGCCTTCCTATACTCGAAGGATAAACAGGCTGAGAAAGAAATTAGGAAAATCATACCCTTCACAATTGTCACAAACAATATGAAGTATCTTGGTGTGACTCTAACCAAACAAGTGAAAGATCTGTATGACAAGAACTTCAAGTCTCTAAAGAAAGAAATCGAAGAAGACCTCAGAAGATGGAAAGATCTTCCATGCTCATGCATTAGCAGGATTAATATAAAGTGGCCATGCTGCCAAAAGCAATCTACAGATTCAATGCAATCCCCATCAAAATTCCAACTCAATTCTTCATAGACTTAGAAAGAGCAATTCTCAAATTCATTTGGAACAATAAAAAACCTAGGATAGCAAAAGCTATTCTCAACAACAAAAGAACTTCTGGGGGAGAATCAGCATCCCTGACCTCAAGCTGTACTACAGAGCAGTAGTGATAAAAACTGCATGGTATTGGTACAGTGACAGGCAGGTAGATCAATGGTATAGAATTGAAGATCCAGAAATGAACCCACACACCTATGGTCACTTGATTGTCGACAAAGGAGCTAAAACCATCCAGTGGAAAAAAGACAACATTTTCAACAAATGGTGCTGGTTCAACTGGCGGTCTACATGCAGAAGAATGCAAATTGATCCATTCCTATCTTCTTGTACAAAGCTCAAGTCCAAATGGATCAAGGACCTCCACATAAAACCAGTTACACTGAATCTAATAGAAGAGAAAGTAGGGAAAATTCTCGAACACATGGGTACAGGGGGAAAGTTCCTGAACAGAACACCAGTGGCTTATGCTCTAAGATCAAGAATCGACAAATGGGACCTCATGAAATTGCAAAGCTTCTGTAAGGCAAAGGACACTGTCAATAGGACAAAACAGTATGTCAAAATCTTTGGGAGGCCACAACTCTGCTTCCCACAGGTAGGACAGTAACCTCAGACACTCAAACCACATAAAGCAGTCAGCTGCTTTTGCAGATGGTTTTACAGGACACAGGCACACTTCTGTGTGTTACTTGTGGGGCTTTCACACTAACGCAGCAGCTGAGAATTTGCAAGAGACCAACAGGTACCCCAAGAGCCTAAAAATGAAGGTTCCCCAACCTCTCCTTTGTGGCACTCTATACACCTCTGGTTCTAACTTTAACTCTTTACAACATCACACTGTAGAAATGACTTCTCCCTGTTTGCTTTAGTTCACAACTTCCTGCCCCCCACCTTTGTAAATCAGGCAGAACTCTGCCTCCCTCTCCAGCTATTCCATCACCACCCTCAGTTGCCCCAAGTTGCGACTCTCGCAGCAACTCTAAGCACTGCTAAGTGTCCATCTCCAGTCCTTGCCACACATATAGAGCCTTCCAATTCACACCCTCCTCAAGGAAACCCCCCTCAACCATTCCACTTAAGGAAAGCAACTGGTCCTTCTGAAAGAGTCTCTAGGGACTATAAGTATCTCAGTGGTAGTAACTGCCGCATTTACTTTTAGTATATGCAAGCCTGAATAGAGAAACTGGTTTCTTCTATCCTGTAGACAGAATGGTTGTACTTTTGGCAGATGTTAGGTCTCTTGTCTGGGTATTACCATATGGGAAGCAAAGGGTTGGATAAAATATGGCGGTCCCTAAGGACCATTTGGTTTTCATAATCCTTTCCACCAGGGAGGACTGGTGCTGATGCTTATGGATTCAGAGGAGAGAGGAACCTCCCACATTAGGTGTGTGCCCTGAAGAGTTGGAATTCACCACACACTTTATCACTCATAGCTTTGCTCTCAGTGTGCGGCCACAGGAGATCAGATGAAATGCAGAGAGAGCAAGAGGTGCTGAGATCATCTGTAAATACCTGTTGCTGACGTTTCTCCAGGAGCCAATCAGAAGACAGTGAATGTGTCCGGGCGTGCAGTACTCCTCTGTGGCAATCTACGCCTGGGTTCTATCCATTCCTTTAAGACTCACCCTCAACCCTGTGGTTACATGAGAATCAGGCCATGCCTCATGGTCCAGGCATCTTTCCACTGGTCCCTCACCTCCCTCTCTCATCTCTTGTATGCTCCATCTCTTATAAAGATCTTTTTCCCCCTTCCAAACATGGCCTTAAACATAACTATTTTCTTTTATCCTGAGATCAGCACCTCTACTGCCTGCCTGCTTCTCATCCTGGGCCTCTGCAGGAGGGTCATGTGGAGCTGCTAAAACCTGCTACTTCCCAGTGAGGGCCCCTTAAATATGCTCACTGTCCTGATTGCCCCTGACTCTCCTCCCCACCCCTCTCTTTATTCAGAAGGATGCAGTACCAGCACCGAATCCAGTCAGCTCTATTCATTTCAGAATCTGACCTACCCTGTTTTTCTTCAACACTAAGTCCTGTGTGAAATCTGTCTGCTCCCTGCTTCTCATTTCATGTGGGCCCTGCCCTTCTGTCTGTGGGTACCTCTACCTGGCTTGTTATTATGCCCTGACTATTTATGTTCTGTGCTCCTTTCTGTGCCCCTCCCAGGCCACATACTCCTTGAGGGCAGCCAGGACTGATTCCTTTGCCCACTAAAGCATTTGCTCTTTCTTTCCACGTTGTAATCCACTGCGAGGTCCTTATACCCAGGCCATTCTTTCCTGTCCCATTCTCCTTTTCTTGTCCACCTACCTGCTGTTTGTAAAATCATGATGGTAGATCTACCTTACCAGATGGTTTCACAAACTATTTCATTGAGGATGAGCCTCAGTTGATGGTTGCAATGGTAAATGTCACTCTTTTTATTGTGCCTCTGTCTTTGGCACATAGACTTTTAACATTTGGAATCAGAGGAAGCAACAAATGGATTTATTACTAGTAGACAGACATAGACATTGATTTTGCCCATAAACCTGGAAAATCCTGTACTCAGCCCTACAAATTACATCAGGCCAATCTTCTCACATCTACCTGTATACTATGTAAGCATTTATTAAGTGTCTGTTATTTAGCAGACACTCCTCAGGGCCCTAGCAATTTCAGTGGCCTTTCTTACAGATGAATCATTCATTCATCTCCCGCTCAAACCCATATTCCCTTCCCCAGGAGAGGTGCAGTATGGGAGCCATGACATTCACAGTGTAAGAAGAGGGCTGGGCTGGAACTCTCCCTCCATCTCATCCTTCCGGATATCAGCGAGGGCTTTCTATTTGACTTGCTGGCTAGGCTAAGTAGTTCCTAATCAACGCTATAATTCATTCAGAGTGTAGCCACAACTCAATCATTCAATAAATCCAGCCAACGAAGAAACTGAATCAAAGAAAAGTTTGGGAAAATGAGACTGTAACTCAGAAAAGCCAACTCAACCTCAAAATGTGCACTCTGCCTCTGTGGGGTGCGTAACACAGGAGTATGAGCTATCAAAAAAATGATTAGTATTCTAAGTTTACTGCTACGTCAAATAACTCAATTTGTTCCTAATTCAAGGGAGCCTTTTAAATCAGATAATGTGACAGTGTATCACAAGTGCCAGAAGAAACACCAGGGAAAACTAATAAACTTCTAACACTGGCCAATGAGAAAAAACTACTTTTAAACAGTTTAGCATTGCATTATCTAGATTTTCTGTCTTAAGGTTATTTTAAAACAGTGTTCAGTTGCAATATGTGTGAAGCTAACCAAAAAAGGGGGGGGGGGGACCCAAATGGCAGAAGTGGCCTGCCAAAATCCAAAATACCCACTAAGTCCTTGTCTATCTGTCTGTCTGTGTTCCGGGGAGATTGATTTAAGGCAGTATTTTCTACCTAGCCTGCACATTTACATTGGCCAGGTTTGACTGGTAAATATTGGTTTAAAGCAAACACTGAAATCTTTAATCACATTGAAACAGACCCTGCATTATTCTGCAGCAGACCCTGCATTAGAACGGAGGAAACAGAGAAGGAGCAGGCACAGCTGACGGCTACAGACTCCAAGAGTCAACTGGGAAAACCAGAACGAAATTTCTTGGGAGGGAGAAAGGCCAGGAAAACCACTGCTGAGATACAAAATTTTGTTTTTCTTAAAGTCTGGAGCTGTGTTCGGTGAAGTGACGTCGCTTACGGACCAGGGGAACTCAGGGCAGGAACGGAAGCACAGCTAAATAAGGAGAAGGTGGCCTGAGGAGAGCCAGCTAGCTGTGACATACCCAGCGTTGGCTTCCTCTGACTCTCAAACTATTCTTGTTTGCTATTGTGTCAAGTTGGGTTGCCATGAAACCTGGGCCCTAATTTTACATCTCCTCGCAAGTTCCGAATCTGTCACAAAGCAACTGTTTGTCTACGCACAGAGGCTGCAAAAGGCATGTTGTTAACCTTTCCCCAATACACAGTCACACAAAACTCCTGTTTTTGCTTGGTTTGTCCTGGGTACGTTAGCACTCGGGAGTTCTACACGCTCATCTAGAATACCATTCCCAACCACCACCCCCCAAACACTTTGAGAGTCCAAATTTCCTACTGGGTGTTCCTTCTTTGCATCTACCACCTCGGAGCCCCACCTCCACCCCCCACATAGACACAAATCCTAGGTGCTTAGATGTTAGCTGAGGAAGTCTTCAAGAGGACCGACTGTTTTATCTCTAAAATCTATGATTACCTCTGCCTAATGGAAACGTTACACACCCCATGCTGGGGTGGATGATGGGATCTGAGGGCAGGGATGTGGTGGAGATGAATAGCTAGCTCTTACTGAAGCTACTTGACACAAATAGTGGGGGTTTTGGTTGATTGGTTGGCTTGGTTTATTTGAGACAGGATCTTTCTGTGTATTGTTAGCTGGCTTGGGCCTCGTTGTGTAGATCAGACTGGAACCAACTCATATAAATCTGCCTGCCTCTGCCTCTGCCTCTTAAGTGCTGGGTCAGAGGTGTGTGCCACCATGCCCAGCTTTTGTTGTTGTTGTTGTTGTTGTTAAAAATTAGAATTAAATTTCATTAGCTCCCCAAAAGAACTCCCAGGAAAACAGCGTCTAAAATGGTCAGCTCAGATAGGAAGGATGCTTCGCACCACACTTGGGTTCAGATTTTGAAAACCCAGGAGCCAGTCTGAGAGAAGAGTCACTTACTGGAATTTAGCCCCAGAATGACCCCCAAAGGGGTTGTCATGCAATTCATAAACTGGTACAGTGCTAAGCATCAACTTTGAATTCAGGCTGGACTAGAAACTGGATTCCAGCCCGTACTTACTGAACAAACTGTGTAGTCTTTCTGAGCTGCAGTTTGTTTGTTCAGTATGAAAGATGGATAATTACTATTTACTCGGGTTGTCACAGATATTAGACGAGTTGATATACACAATTTCTCAAGATTTGCTTGACTTACGGTAGGAAAAACAAGATCTCCTTGAGATTTGCCCAACACAGAGCCATGGGAACCTCTATGAGTCCTCTGGGGCAGACTTAGTAAGTTGAAAATCCAGCTCCGCTTTGTCTGTGACCTTGAGAAAGTTACTGAATTTCCCTGTTTCTTGTCTATAAAATAAAATTATCTGTTACATATGTATATGGTAATATCCAGTTCATCAAGTTATGATAAAGATTAAATTGGCCAATGGATGTAAAGTGCCTAGAAACTGACTGACTGGTGTTAGCTACAATTCTTACTGTTATTAGCACTACTTTGAAAGCATTTATGGTTGGATAAATGTGGGCCTTGGAATATTCTGGTTTTCGCTACAGTCTTAGGCCCTGGAACAGTATGGCCCAATAGAAATATATTGAAAGCCCCACAGGTAATTTAAAAATTCCTAGCAAACTCACAAAAGAAACAAGTACATGTTTTTTAAAGATTTATTTTAACTTTATGCATAGGAGGGGTTTTCTGGATGTATGTTTGTGTATCTTATGCATCCCTGGCACTCTCAGAGGTCGAAGTGGGGCATTAGATCCCCTGGAGTTGAAGTGGGTGTTAGCAGCTTAGCCCAGGTATTCTGCAAGAATGTCAAGTGCTCCTAAGCACTGAGCCATCTCTCAAGCTTTCAGAAACAATTAATTTTAATAACTTATTTGACTTGTTAAATCTAAAATACTATTGTTCCAACCTGTGGTGAAATATAACCAGCTATTCTCTTTAATTTTTTCACACAAAATGAAATGTTGTATCTGCATCACGTCTCATATCAGACTGGCCACATTTCAGTAACCCAGTAGCTACCTATGGCTGCTAGCTCATACTGGATGGCACAGGAATCCCAGATTCTAAACAGTGTGAGAACCTTTCTCCCCTTTATGGTACATGGATGGACAAATGCAAAGCCATTCTTGGGTGTCCTACCTAAAGTCACCAAGATAGTTCTGTGTACAGACTCTTTCCTAGAGCCAGATGAAAGATTTTAGTCAATAATGTTTTATGAGATCAGAAAACTACTGGTTTCCTCTCCACTAACCACCTTTGAACTCAACAAGACACACCCAGTTTCTTCTATCTATTGCCCCCTAATATTTCTTTTCTTCCAAAAATAAAGTCTGGGGCCTGGAGAGATGGCTCAGGGGTTAAGAGCATGTACTTCTAGGATTGCAGTTTAGTTCCTAGCACCCATAATGGGAAGCTCACAAACACTTGTAACCCCAGCTCCATGGTATCACATACCCTCTTCTGGACTCGAAGAGTACTGGCACATGTGCAAGTGCACACAAGTGTGAAAGTACATGCACATACACATATGTAATAAAAATAAAATAAACCTTAAAAAAACAAAAATAAAGCTAAAATTAAGATATAAATACCCTTCACATTTCATATGAACACCCTAATTTCAGGCTACAGTATTTCTTAAGCACCTGTATTTTGCTTCAAATGGTAATCTCCCATAACAGTCTACCTCATGCATATCCTTTGCTTTGCTGCATGACTCTTACAACCTGCTACAATCAAGGCAACAATTCCTCTTTTTATAGGTGCGTTACATATAGAAAACTTCGGCGCCATACAGCCAGAATTAAGCCTCTGGGTTCTATGCTTACTGTTTATGGGATTTGGGGTGAAACCTTGAAACCCTCCAAGCTTCAGTCTCTTTCTTTATGATATAGGGACAACCAGAGCGCTCTCATAAGGTGTGATGAGGATTAAAAAGATGACGCATGGACAGTAATCCATAATGGCAAAGCACTAGGCAGCTATAAAGTGGATTAAGAGATTTATAAAACACATTCACACACCGTTCTTTTTGTTGCACACTTTTCAATGACTCCTCATTGCCTGCCAAATAAACAGATTCTTTAGTCTAGCATAAAACATTCTCCTGGGCAAGCTCTGTCTGCGACTATATTACCCCTGCAGCCTTGTCTAACTGTGTCCCAAAGTCAACTGTTCTAGTGAAGGAACACTGGCCTCTCTGCTACTCTAAATGGGGCACGATAGTGCGGCTCACTTCTAACACCATACCTTCTTCATGTGCTCCCTTACTTGCTAATTCACCCGTTCTTCATCATCGTCAAATCTATCCCCCACCTGCCTGTCTCTGTCCATGAGTTCTAACTCAGATCCTTCTGAATTTTGCTCACATTTTCTTGGTGATGATTAGACATGCCATTTGGGATTCTAGTAACATTTGGTGCATGAAAATTTATAAATAATTTGCTGAACAAAACTGTTTGAGAGAGTTAAAAAATCTCCGAGTGATTTAGTAGAAGTCCTATGGACAGACTGTCCCACAGTTTTAACATAGCCACTTCCAGAAACCTAGGCATTGAATAAATCACTGAGAAAGAACATGACTTATTTGAAGATTAGTTTTAAAAAAGGACAAGGAAGAAGAATTACCAATGCTATATCTACAGTACACTAGCAAAGGCCCCTCTCCCGTTAGTAATGGATCTGCTAATATTTTGCTATTTTGGGCATGTCAACGAGTCCACCAATGTCCTTTGCTCTTAAGGGTTAGTGTGTAGAGGATATAAGCAGGAACAGTTTAGTAAAATACGGCTAGTTGAGAACAGTGGCCAGCATGAATTGTGAGAGCTTAAAGAAAGGGATTTTAATTCAGCCTAGAATGTTTAGAAAACCATGAAGAGATGGCTTCAGGCTGAATCTCAAAAGATAAATATGCACTAACCAGGTGGACAAGGCTGGGGAAACTGCTGCAGGGGTTGCAAAAGCTGGAGCCTAGACAACTACAGTATCTCTCCACAGTGAGGCCGAAGGCACCAAGCTGGAAGAAAGAAGTCCCTCAAAGCACTTGCCTATCTGCTCTCTCAGTTTTATGCTTACCAAGTGATCTGGTGACTATGATTTGGAGAAGAGATGACTAGGAAGGTAACCCCTGACTTATCATTAGATTCTTATGCATAGGACTAGTTTGGGTTGAAGGAACCCAAAACATTTTGATAAAAGTCAAGTTTCTGGACCTGAAAATCTGAAGGGCTGCTGCATTTTGAACATGAAGCAAACACCACCACACTGGAGGTCAGGAGGTTTGCTCTCTTAGGTGTCTCACATCCACTTTTCCCTCCCCATCACCACACTGCTCCACAGCGCTAGCCACCTCTGTCCCTTGCATAAGCAGCTGCAATTAAAAAGTGGAGATATTTTAGTTTGTACCAGTTGCTAGAACCAAATATTTGAACTGGGTAATAGACTTATTTCTCCCAGTTTGGGAGGCTGAAGTCCAAGATCAATGTCCCAGCAAGTTTATTGTCTAGGAAGAGCTATTCTCTGCTTTAATAAAACGTCTTGTAGCAACAAATTCCCTGCAGGGGTCAACAAATGTGTCCTCCCCTGGGAAGCAGGAACAGAAAGCCTAGGTTCCTTCAGACCTTTAGTGAGGTTGCCAATCCTATTTAGGGGGGCTTTACACATATAACATATTTAAGTTCTAAAGGTCCCACCTCTTAGTTCTACTGCACAGAGTTAAGATTCATCATATAAACAGATATTATTGTTCTTATTGTGTGGGTGAGGAAACCAAATGGGCATACAGACCTCAATAAATTTTCCCAAGGTTAATTGACAGTAAGAGATGAGTCTAGACCATAACTCTAGAACAGTATAGCTCCAAGGACCAAGTTATAAACTGCTACCAATGATTAAGTTACTTTGGTGTCCTTTACCTTCAGAGGTACATGTTTGCTTGTGCCTTTATTAATTGGACAAACACAAATGTTTATTAGCAATCAAGTGCCCAAGTCAGAGTCACCCCAAGAGCAGATTTGTCAGTTAGGATAAGGGCTGTAAAGGGGGCTGGGAAATGAACCAAGAGGAGCAGAGCTACCAGCTGGCATAGCAGGGACCTAGCTTTCCTTTCTCTGTGTGCCTCCAAAAAGACTAACTTTGATGGTGACCCTGTGTTTATAACAGGGCTTGTGGCTTATTAAAAAAGTCACAGACCTTCAAAGCAGAGAACTGAGGTTCTCTTTCTCCATCCTCTCTCTCCTCCCTCTACCCCCTTGCTCTCTCATTTCAATGCCTGGAGTGAACTGTGGGACAAGCCTCAGTCTTCTCATGTGCATCATGGAAACTACACATCATCATCATTATTCTGTCCCATGGGGTTTATTTTTCAAGGAAAAAATGAGGCATGCAAGAGAAAGTGGCCGGTAACCTGTCAAGTTCTATACACAAAAGCTAGTTGCAATTGGAGATTTGTAACTTGGCATCTTGAGGAGTTGCTAAAGACAGCGCCATCAAAATGACCTACTTTCTACTGTTATTTCCCTTGAGGGCTGTGAAGTGAAGCTCTCCAGCAAATCCACCCAGGGCGAAGTCCCTGTCATAGGCAATTGCGATATTCCATATTTATAAAAGACACATGAACAAAGTCCAGCCTACAGAAAGCCCACCTAGGGCTTATAAATTGTGCCTTTGGAAGAGCTGCATTGCAGAGCATGTAGGTGTTCTCTTGTGACTGCACTTTGTTCTAAGAGTGTTCTACTTAAGGTTCAAAACACATGCTTTCCTGAGATGTTGCATTCCAGCATGAGTAGGTTTCAGTAGCTGTCCATCAAAATTAATACACAGCTCTGAGCACCACAGCTTGATAGGGAAAAAAGATGCTGTTAATTGCAAAGGACAAAATCATAATGAAGAGCACCAAATAAACAGGACAATAACATCAATCTATTTAAATGACAAACCTTATCTTCGTGGATGGAGCTATATTACATATTAACAAATATTTATTACACTATGGAGAGGAACATAAAAGCGAAATAAGCATGCTCAGTTTGAGGTACTTAGCATCTTTCAAGGCACCCAGACTAAGGACATCTATAGAGCTAAAAGCTTGTGCATAAAGTTAAGGTCATAAGCTGAATGCAAAGAATCTAACAAGTGTGTACATCCCACTTCTTTGGAACAGTGGAGAGGCTGCTGGTAAGGCAGCTAGGTTCATATACTTACCATTAGGAGATTAGCAAGGGAGTTTCTTATCATTCAACACCAAGGACAATTTGGTTCCCCTAAGGGGGGCTTATTCAGTATTATAGCCAGACTGGCACCCAGCAGGAGGACTGGCAGATAGTAGGTATTCAGTGTATTCTGATGAATGAATAAATGATTGAATGAATGAATAAATGAGCTAAGGAATAGTTTTATGTTTAATTCTCAGTATCTGATAGGTCATTGCTCTGGTATATCGGTAGGATTTGGTGGAAAGCCAATAAAGAGAATACCAAGAAGGCGTTTTCCTGAAGTAACCCAGCACAAAGGGGCATTTGTGGCCCCTCTTACCTGTGTTCCTTTCCCTAGAGCCAAACTGTTTCTCTACATGATTTAGCTATGAAACATGTCAATGTATCCTCAGGAAGGTGAAGACCAAAGAGAAGAAGGAAGGAAAAAAATAGAAAAAGTTCTCAAGATGTTTTTGGTATGTGTTGTTTGCTTAATCCTTGAAACTGGTTGAAGCCCCCAAATTAGGTGGCAAAATGGAGATGCCGTAGGAGGAGGGTAGTCTTTTCTCTCAGAACACATGGCTTGCAAGTGGTTCAGGCAGGACTCAGAAGAGGCGCACAGTCGGTCTCCAGTGAGCGCTGCCTAAGTCTGAGTTACTAAGAGCACCCCAGGGCTCCACAGGAAAGCACACTGCTTGGCTGATATCACTCAGCTATGTGAGACCTCTAGAAGCCCCAGTTCAGATGCTTCCTTTGAAGAAATCCCGTCTTGTTTTTTATTGGGTGGGGTGGTTATGTTTGTTTTGGACTAGACTTTCTCTAAATGGGACTTTGTTGAAAGAAAACTTACACAAAATGTCAAAAAGAAACAAATCATGAAAGAAGACATAAACTTTCCTAAAATGATCAGATTCATGTAGCCAGAACACAGACATGCTTGAGTCCATTACGGCAGCATAGCCCCATAAGAGAAGTTGTTTCTGGTCACTGACATGACCCCTCCAAGATTATTTATCTCTTGGATCATAGATTCAGTTTTGCTCCTTGCTTTAGCACTGTATGTAAATTGGATCATACTTTCTTTCAGGTCTTTCATTAACTGATATATATTTATGTGTGTGTGTGTGTGTGTGTGTGTGTGTGTGTGTGTGTGTGTGTGTATGTGTTCGTGTGTGTGAAATTTACCCTCCATGTCACATGTGGTAATTGGTCTAATTGATTTGACCGATAACAATAACTATGCAAATAGTTGCCACCTTTTCCTGAGAAGACAATCCAATTACATGAAACTTACAAGGGAAGAGATACTCACATTTCTTTTCTGTGTGCTGTATGTGGCAAACAGGGTGAGACTTAACAGACATGTTCCTGATGTAAATGAAGCTGTGCTGGAGCAGCCTTTAGATAACATTTAATTTGAGGGGAAGTTTATATTTGAGGTATCCTGTGATGTTTTCACTTCCCAATCATGTGCATTTGTGGGGGCAGAACGCTTACCTCTCTGAACTCCAACTTCCTCATTTGTGTCCAGTAGAAAGTCTCCATTTAGAAGGCATCGAGGTTGTTGGGGGAGCTTCTGTCCCCTCCTCCATGAAGTCAGGGGGCAAAAAAGAGCACACTGAGCTTCATACATTACAGCGCCAGATTTTAAGAAGCTGAGGTCTGATGCCAGCCAGGTCACCAGCTTCGTAAGTGCTCATATCTATTACACGTGTTCTGACTGGTCAGAGCTGGCTGTAGGAGAGTACTCAGAGCTTTCTAATTACCCTTTCCCACCATGACCCTCCTTAGGGTCATCCTTCTAGACTCACCCCTCAATGCACCTCCCCCCACACATACACTGCTTCTGGATTAGAATGGAAAGATTGAGGAATTTAGACTATGATCCCAAATAATAGACAAGCTGAAAATTTATAAAAACGGGGGAAAGGGGGAAAAAGCATTGGCTGAACAAAAGAAGATTATTCAGAAGTCCATGTTGTATACATTGTGATTTTATTTAATTTATAGACATTTGTATGTAAGCACCAATACATAAATGAAAACGTTTGTACTATTATGTTAATAATGGGTCTACTACTGAGACCTGTATCGTGTCAAGTTTTTCTCCACTGTCATTGCCTAATCTTCTATAATGGCCCTGCACCTCATCTGTAATAAAAAGAAGATATTTCTAAAACATATATGACAATTAAAGGGATATTACTTGTTTTTCGTGCATTCTCCTGTTCTACATTTCCACTGAGAGCAGGGTAGTTCGCTTGACCTCACTCTACATGGGAAGAAATTCGGTTTCGCAGACCTTGGGTAACTGGCCTGAGGTCAGCTACTGCAAGATGAATGTGAGCATCATACCAGACCTTCTGAGGAAGTATTGCACAGCCTCCTTCTGCTAAGAGCTACGTTAGATGGACCAAAAAGGGAAGAGGAGACTCAGAACTGACAACATTTAGGAAAGCAATTATGCAATTTAAAGGAGAAAAGACCGGTCAGATGTTACTTTAAATGCAGCATTTTCAGGCATAAGGGTGCTTCTCAGCTCTAAGCTGAATCGTCTTTAGCATAGAGAAAATACAATCCTGCCAGGAATCTGAAAGGTACTATTGTCTCTGATGATTTAGCCTCTGACTTCTTCCTTGGCTCCAGCCTTAATAAAAATCAATCATATCCTCTTGTCTGTCTGTCACACCTCTTGTCTGTCTGTCTGTCACACAGAGGTGTTGCAAGGATTAATGGACACTGTGGAGCTCCATTGAGAAAAGAGACATTTGAATACAATATATCATTACAAGATTAATATTAATTATAACTTTTGCCCATTCATCAAATGCAATGCCTGTCTTCCTACTGAAGGAAGGAAAGCTTCATCAGCCACTCTTGCAGGGATGATAAGAAAGAAGGTGGGCTTTCCCTGTGGCTTCTCTTTGAATGCTAGGCTTCATGATACCACCATTTATGCTTGCATTCCCTGTTCTGAGCCACGTTCCCCCAGACTTGCTGCTGTAGTGATAACATTACTTCCTTCAGGACCATCTTATGCATGACAGAAACAGAGACAGCTTTCTGGAAATATAACCTGTGTAGTTTCATAGAGCCCTGTGCACAGAAGAGCCCATATTTGCTGCCTCAAAGCTCAGAATTTATCTTGGAACTTGTGTTTTGCAAATGAAGTTGGCTATTGGCCTGTCTCCCTAGACAAGTTCTCAAAATTTGTGTTTGTTTGGTAGGTGTTTTGGGCTTGTTTGTTTGTTTGCTTGCTTGCTCTTTGCAGTGCTGAGGATTAAATATGGAGCCATGTCATTAAGCAAGCATGCTATAGCTGAGTTACAGCCCAGCCCTATTTTCTCAACTACTCTCTTCCTCTGATCCCTGGTATCCCAGAAACCATCCAACATCCTTCTTCCTCTCATCACCTATGACTACTGCTTCCCATCATCTCCAACAGAGGCTGGGCATAAGAAGGATCTGAGTTGAGCGAGTGTCCTGTGAAAAGTCTTATGGTGGGATATAGTTAAGAGCTGTCTTTGCTCTGGGTTGACAAGGGTACGATGTGGCAAACAGAGCCAGGGTCTCCATGAAACAAACTTCTTGTTTATCACTCTTCTAGTATGCTTCCTATTGCTATGATAAAGGCTCTGAACAAAAGCTACTTGGGGAGATAAGGGTTTATTTGGCTTCAAGTGATCATAGTCCATCACTGAGGGACGCCAAGACAGGAACTCAAGCATAGCAGGAATCTGGCTGCAGGAACTCAAGCAGAGCATAGCATCGTGGAATGTTGGTGACTACCTTGATCCCCATGGCTCTCTCAGCTTTCTTTTTAGGACCACCTACCACAACTGGGTGGGACCTGCAACATCAATCATTAATCAAGAAAATGCCCACCCAGACTTGCCTACCAGCAATCTGATGAATGCATTTTCTCAAGGAAGGCTCCTTCTTTCCACATGACTAGCTTGTGCCAACCAGCATAACCTTTGACCTCAGTACCTAGCAGGTCCTAGGGAAGGGATAGCAGTAGCCTTAGGACTCTTATCTGTAAACCAAAGAGTCCTGTGCTGTGGAAAAATGTTTGCTTTGCCTTTCCCAGGTCAGGCATAACATGACAACCTCCTGTAGGAACGGTTGTCCGTAGCTGGTAAGCTGTGTGCACACCTTCAGTCCTAGGAAGCATCGCTTCAAGTCTCTTAAAGGGTCTGTCCTCCCTTCTGGTATTTCTATGCCTGAAAGAACAAGTCGTTAAGTGACACTCACCAAGCCATTTGCTAATTGAGTAAAGGCATCAGAATAATGTAAAATGTTAGCAATGAGGAAAGTAAGCTGCAAGAATGATCTTCTTTGAAACTTTTCTGTTTGTCTGAAAGTATTTTAAAATAAGAACTTGGGAGGAAAGACAGAGAATGCAGAAGGAAGGAAAACACCATCCTCTACCCCTTTGCTGGGTTTTGATCCAGAAGCCTTACACTTCCGTTTTGCCCCAGGCCCTGCAAGATGCATTGCAGATCTTTACTGAAAAACCTCTCGCTGAAAGCACAGTTCCGCTTTCTTCCTCTTCCTCCTCCCACCATTATCCTCTGGGCTGGCTCTTTGGGTTTCTTTGCTTGCCAGTACTAATGGCTGCTCCTTACTGCTGACCCTCCTACTGAGCACCGGCCTCTTTAATAAGCACTATCAAGTCTGTCCTCTCACCTTTTCTCTTTCTAACTTAAATACTCAGCCCCTCCTTTTACAGTTGTAGGACATGGAAGTCTAGGGTCACACAGTAAGCGTTCAAAGAGAAAGCTGTCCTGCCTGGTTCTTGCTGCAGCAATGGTGTTTCCTCAGCACACTGCATGTAAGCTGTCCTGCCTCCAGGTGCCAAGGCTCTGCAAACAGCTTGGGCAGGCATTTTTATTCCCATTCGTACAGGTGTCATCTGAATGTCTCCTGGGGTCTCAGCACTGGCTATGGTGGCTCCAGGACTACAAAGTTACAAGGTGGAGGCCAGGGCCAAGCTCATTCTAACCCTTAGTAGCAAGTGTTAGTGCTGAGCTAGTTACAACCCTGAGTAACAAGTGTGAGGACATCCCTCCCTCCCCTCCCACGTGTAGCCTTAGTTGTGACAAGCAGGGCAAGAAGTCTTGACTGCAGGAGAAGGATTTGGAAAATATATGTATGGAGACAACATGTGAAATCACCAAAGGATTAATAAAAATATTTTAATAAAAAATAAACAACTATCATGAGGGGGAAAGAATTTGGAAAGTGACCGGTTTAACAGAATTTTAAGTGGAACAGTCTGCTTAAAAGATATTGTGGTTGGCCTGGGCCTGAAGAGGAAAAGACAAAGGCTCAGGATGCCATAGGGTCTGTTAGCCAGGCATGAGCGTCCCAGGATGTACCTACTACAGCACCAACAGAACACACATACCACTTGCAGAAATCAGGTACTGTGGTATATCTCTGAAGAGGCGGGCTTTTTGAAGTGCTTCTACTGGCACAATTCTGTAATTCCTATGTGAAGCTGGAACGGAAATCAGATCTCTTCTTCCTCTTCATGGAGAAATGCGCCTTGTGCTATTTTATCTTACAGTCATTTTGCATATCTGCTGATTCCAACAACTTTGAGTAAACTCCTCCCCTTCTGGCTGGCCCACTGAAAGTCTGGTCCCAGTTATAGAGGCTGCAGGTGGTGATGGTGAGAGGCACCAAGGCAGTGAAGTCCAAGCAGCTGGGAAGTGGTTGGACTTTTTCTTTTATTAGAGGCAGGGAGTAGGGTGGGAGGGTTCTGTCCCTCCAGGCAACGCTTTCTTGAAGAAGTTTTCTTAGGAAACAGGGGAGGAAGGGGTGCTCTGGGACACGGGGGGGGGGGGGGGGGGAGAGATCTTGCAGTTGAGACAGGAATGCAAAGGTGAAGAGGAAGAGAGGCAAGGTACGTGCAAGTCTGACTTGAAATGAGTTTCATCGAAAACACCTAAATTCATGTCTGTGCGTTGAGGAGCTTGGAAACGAAGGTGGAGGAGCCACCTCCGGTGGTTCTGTGGGTTTCAAGTATGACATACAGGATGTTGAGTTTTAACCCCTTTTACCCTGAAGTGTGCGTGCACATACTGCAGGGATAAACAAATCCCTGATTCTGTGGAGTGTGCATCTGTGGACAGTCCACTCCGTTTCTCTGGAATCACACTTTAGTTCTTCCTCTTTCTGTGTCAGGTATTGGATGCTACACCCCCAAAAGTCTTCGTGTGATAGGAAAGACTGTGTGGCCTCACTGAGGCTTCTCTGTAAACATGTTTAAAACCACTGTATAGGTATGGTAGAGCCGACAGTACTGCTGAATCTTATCAGTGACTGCTGTATGCTTGTGTTCTGGGATGTGTGGTAATTAGCTGCTGTTCCTCAGTCTATGTGGGGAATCTGTCTGCTTTACATATCTAACGCTTCATTAATTCACCTAAAATTATAACATGAATTCAGTGTTTATTAACCTAGGTCTTAAGTCAATACCCTGAGGTATTTATTGAGAC
Source organism: Uromys caudimaculatus (assembly GCA_028551405.1). NCBI lineage: Eukaryota > Metazoa > Chordata > Mammalia > Rodentia > Muridae > Uromys > Uromys caudimaculatus. The sequence continues at coordinate 95,671,172 of CM052702.1, forward strand.
CCACAAACGGTTGGCTATGGAATGACATGTCCTGGGAAGTGAAAAATAGTGTTCTAATCACAGCCAGATATATTATCTTGAATGCACTGGTTTGTTTTTGTTTTTGTTTTTTGGAAGGGGGGGTTCATTGTTTATTTATTTGGTTAGTTTTTGTGGGGAGTTTTGTTTCGTATGGAACACTTTGAGAATTTCCCAGAAAGCAATAAATAAAGGAGACCCCCTAGCATCAATGCAAAGCCTCACATCTGGCTCCACCTGAAAGTCCGGTTCAGAGTTTCCCTGTGACCCTGGCACGACCAGAAGGGAAGTCTTGGCTTTGTTTATTATAACAAGAGCCACAAGACTCCCAGGCCAATAAACATGTTCACGTAAAACTCCAGACAGCTTCTCTAGACTGGAGTCTTATCATCGAGAGACCTCATTTTACCTCTAGGTTACGGGAGAGAGTCCGTGAAGAGAAAGGAATAGTTTATGCCTCGGACTTGTCCGAGTTCACAGTGACCCACCTGAAGCATTTTCCCCCAGAATGAATGACTGCCCTGCTTGGGAACGGCACAGCCAAACAGTTGCCCCCACATGGCCATAGCCATAGCGAGCCGGTTTCATTTAGAAGAAAAGCAAAGAGGGGAAAACCTCCTTCATTTCTCCTCCGGACTGCAAACACTCAGAAATGACATCACACACCCCACAGAGCCCCGGGATGACTAAGGCAGAAGTAGCCTGAGAAAACTCTGCTCTGCCCTGAGTTTTAGGGCACAGTTATGCAGATGAGCGTCTGGGCGCAGGTTCCCGCCTTCTTCCTCTGAGGAAGTTTCTTGGTAGATCACTGACACCTCATCCCCGGCGAGGGGGTGAAAACTTGGCACCGGCCACCACCACCCCTCCCGGGCAGAGCACCAGAAAGAGTTTGGAAGCAAGGAGTCGGCAAGCAAACAATGAAGGAGCAAGGGGGCACCGTCAGTGGCGCCGGGAGCAGCCGAGGCGGAGGAGACTCGGCTATGGCCAGCCTGCAGCCGCTGCAGCCTAACTACCTGTCTGTGTGTTTGTTTGCAGAAGAATCATATCAGAAACTAGCAATGGAGACGCTGGAGGAACTAGACTGGTGCCTAGACCAGCTAGAGACCATCCAGACCTACCGCTCTGTCAGCGAGATGGCTTCGAACAAGGTAAGGACACCCCTTTCTCTAAGTACAACTGGAGCACCAGGCAGCAGCTTGTCTGTTGACTTGTTCGAAGTGCGGCACTTTCTTTGCTTCTACCTTGCTACCACAGTAAGCTGAAATTTCTTAGTCGGTGTTAATGGCCAAAAACAAATTTCCGAATTTGTGCATTATCGAATATAAGTTAGAGGTGTCTGCGTTGCTTCCAGATCGTTTTACAAATGTTAAGTGCCTTTTTTTTAAAAAAATATAATGGTATGTAGAAAACTAAAATCTGCTTGAGTCTTGCCACATTTTAATCGGTTCAGTAGACACGTGTTCGATGAGAAAGTAGGTCCATCACTTTTTTTGTGAGAACACAAATTTTCTTCAAGTCTGACAATGTCTTGCTGGGAAAAAGGACATTTGGGGATTTATAACACTTTCTTTGTGATGCTGACATGGTCTGAGACTGAAGAAGAGAAGAAAAACACTAAACAATGTACTTTGCCTTCTACCACAGAAAGTTGGGTTTTGTTTTGTTTTTCCTAATTTTAAAGGTGGAATCATTTAAAATTAAAATCCATCTATACTAAAGAAAACAGAATACCCTGATTTTATTTACAATATCCAGAAAAACAAAACAAAGCAGTGTTGAGGAGCTTTAATTATCTGTCATTATCTCATTTGTTTAATTAACATCTGGACAGAGTGCTAATTTATATAGTGAGGGTTGTTGCTAGTTGTTTTCTGCTTGTTTACACATTTTCATGCAGATTTTAACTGTATGGATGTGTGTGCAGGTGTGTGTGTGTGCATGTGTACAAGTGTGTGTGTCTGTGTGCAGGACTGTGTGTGTGTGTGCATCATGTGTACAAGTGTGTGTGTGTCTGTGTGCAGGGCTGTATGTGTGTGTGTGGTAGAAGTTGTGAAGTCATATATATATATATATATATATATATATATATATATATATATATATCTACAAAGGTGTACTTGAAGGCAAAAGCTTTGCTATACTGCATCCCACAGAGTACACCTTCAAGGCTCCCCACAACGCAAGCTTGACTACTGTCCTATTGTGCTATATTTCTGAGGCTGGAAGAGACTTTGTACCCCACCCACCCTTTCAGCCCAAGGTTCATTCCTGATGGAACTTTCCCCCTTCTTCTCTGGGTGAAAAGCATCACTTTGGAACAGATCTTGCTGGCTCCTCTTCAAAGCACCAGCACTAGGCAGAGGAAACAGGGCATCCTTAGATGCTGGTGTGCGTGTGTGTGTGTGTGTGTGTGTGTGTGTGTGTGTGTGTGTGTGTGTGTTTGTTGGTGGTAGTAGGGTCCTTTTTACTCTGAAACTCTTTAATGGACTGATCAGTAACAGCAGAAATGAGCCCCATCTGAAATGTTAGCTCAGAGTTCAACTCAGTGGGAGTAAAGAAAGAGGACACACTGGGGCTTTAACTAGTATTTTCTGACTTCTCTCAAACTGGGACTTTCCAGGTTGATGTAAAACCCAGGCGCTTCCCCATGCGGGGGGCTTCACTGTGTAACTTCTCCAAATCGCTCTGGGATTTACATAGAATGTTTTGCCTGCCTCACAGCATCAGTCAGCATCTGTTGCGTTGTCTCTTATTTTGTGATATTTGATGCAACCTGAGGATCTAAAACTCTGTGGTGATATTTTCACTATGAAGGACATGAATCTCTAGAGTCACCAAGCTAAAGCAAGGAACTAACCCGAGGAGAACGAGAGCAGACAACCTTCACATTCTCTTTAGTTCACATGCCATGTGTGTGTCTAGAGTGCTGGCCTTGTCCACTGCCTATCTTGAAAAGTTATTAAAAATGTATCAGTGAACATGAAAGGAGCCATGTATTAAGACTAGACATTCTGAAGCTTCAACTCATCCCTGATGGTTGTCCAAGGCAGGAAGCAATGCAAATTGAATAGAGTTAACACTGAAGAGACGCCATGCAGTTAGCTGAGGCAGAAGCATGCTGCCTCGCCTGTTAGCAAGGTCCCCAGTGGGAAGGTAGCAGGGCAAAGCAGTTATGCAGCAGAGAATAAGAGACTACCATTTTTTTTTTAAAAAGAAGATTTCTCCCCTGAGCTGTTTCCTCCACTGTTGGTCAGTTGATTGTCTTAGTCGATGCTGTGTACAAGGCAAGGGTGACATATATAATATAACAACACAATGAGAATATGTCATGGCCACCAGAGGAGAGTTCATCAGTATTATCTGGGAAAGTGAGACTAAGTTATGCACAATAAATTTTTTACACTACATTAAAATTAAAATGTTGAAATTATTTGAGAGTTCTGTGTAGTTGGAAATGCCCTCTTTGCTATCACTAAGTAGCCAAATTTGGTCGTATTTTGCTTACTCTCACTGAACAAAGGAGCTTCAGCAAAACTGAATTACAGAGCTGAAGGGAGTGTAAAGATAACACTTTACAGAGGGTGGAGGACTGGGAAGAGCACTGGAACTGGAGATACATGGTTTAACTTCTGCAGTCTCGCTTGCTAGCCACTTTATAGGAACTTACTTAACTGCCCAGAGATTCAGCTTTACAGTATAAAAGTGGGTCTCAGGTTTAGTGTGCCCAAAGCACCTAGTAAAGTGCCTGACAGGAAGTAGGAATCCAGTGAGTGATCCCTTACTAACACCTACTTCATTGTTGCAAAACCAAATCTGCGTCCCTACTTGTGTTTCAGAGTTGACCTGAAGGCTTTGTTTACAAAGTCTGAACTTAACTTCAGAGTACAGATGGCAGAGCCTCTGTCCTGTGAAGGGTGTGTTACTTGGGAACATAGGTGCCAGTCTGTGGAAAAGGTGAAGAATTGCCTGTCTGGTAGGGGAAGCAAACAGTCTTTAGGGTTTCTCACACCTTGTTTATTTATGATTTTCCTTGACCCATCTGTGGCCTAAAGAAACGGAGGGATTCAAAAATGTAGCTGAGTTTCCCTATGCTTCTTCAGGCAGGTAGACAGGAACTGCTCCTGTACCTAACAAAAAGTCTTTGTCTTTGCCTCAGTTTTCTTGATCCTTAAATATTAGCAATAGGCCAAGTGGAATTTCAAAATTTTAGAGACACTTAGAGCCAGATGAATTAGTATTAAAGAATATTTTCTTTTTCAAACTTAAAAACAAGTAAAAATGGCAAGAAGATGGGACAGGTGAACGAACTGGGGCTTGAGGGACGGGGTGTGGTTTCTGGTGCAGGGAAGAGTGCCTGGACCCCTAGTGAGCAGGCCATGTTAGAGGCTAGGCGAGTATGTCAGCTGTTCCCTCTTAGATCTGTACATTAATTGTGGTTTCGAGTTTTGTCAGCTCTCCTCACCTGGAAGAGTTGTCTTCCCCTTCAGCAAAATGCATTAGAGCGTGAGTTCATCTGCCAAAAACCAGCCTGCTGTTTTGAAAACAGGATGCTTGAGCTCTGCCCAAAAAAAGAGGAACGGAAAGAGAAACAGTATAGAAAGGAAGAAAGCGAACAGCCCCACAGGGATCCCCAGGCCAAGCACTGCACAAACAGTGACCTCTCTTTCTGACCTTCGCTATGGCTCAGTTCCTGAGCTTCTGTCACCAAAGCCAACCCACGTCATCAGAGGAGGATAGGAGGAATGGCACAGCTGCTATGAGGGTGACTAGAATTTCCTGTCGCCTTCCTGACCGACGCAGTCAGAGAAGTACAGGGTTGCAACAACAGTGGCTGAGGAAGGACAGGCCCAGAACAATCAATCCCAGGGAGGTGGGGCGGGACTGGGAAGGGATGGGAGGTGTTCCTTCCCACTTTGGATGGAAAGGCATAGTCTCTCACCCAGGAGTTTCAGGTGAAAAACATCCAGAGGCTTCTTAGTACCTGGTATAGTGAATGTAGAAAGACAAGCATATTGTTCTTTTCAACTGCAGCTATATTCAAATTAGTCACAGCCCCAGGTGCCCTCCAAACACCCTGCTCTATCAGTTTTGCCTGGGGCAGATTTGGACCCAGATGATGAAACTGAATGTTCTAGAATTGGAAAGTACAGTCTCAGATACCAAAGCTTCCTTTGTACTAAAGAGTACTTGAGTAAATGTTTGCTGAGAAACCTCAGCAGTTGGGAAGGGGAGGTGACTGGCACTTTCTTGTGGCAATCCTGAAATCACATAAGATATCATCACTGGAGAAGTGAGTCCTCCTCGCTGCACAGGCTTATTTTTCCAGCTCCACTCTGAGAAGCTGTACCAGCTAATTGCCTAGGCTCTTGGAAGGGAGGGCCTCAAGTCACTCAATTCCACCAACCTGGAGGCACCAGTAAACCTGAATGTGTGATACTGGAAGATGGTCATGACCGAGGCAAAACATGCTCTAGAGTTGTGGAAGTCATTTTCTGAACCCCGAATAACCAATCAATAACTATGGAAAACACTGGGCCTAACAGAATTGAAAGGAAATAGATCTCATTGGCCAATAGATGCATCTCATGGCGCTATCAGGAAAAGGGAAGCAGGTTGTTGAAGGATTCGTCAATGATAATGGTGAGAGAGGGGTTTCCCTTAACACAGAGGAGCCTTTTACTGGTCCCTAGGCTTGAAGGGAACCTTAGTATGGTTTCCTCCAGCTGTACAGATGGGCTTCATCAGACCAAAGAGATACATGTGTTCCCTACTAGACCTCTGGTCAGACTCTCACTCTCTGTCCAAATGGCTCTTACTCCTCTCCCGAGGGCCTCTGTGTGGATGTACTTCCACCCAGGTACACACGCTGAGGCCCCAGGCACAGCCATGTAGCAGCAACACAGGACCAGGGAGAAAGTGTGTGGGGGTGTGGACATACAGGCTGTGGCAGAGGCTCACACAAGCTTGCCTGTGAGGTCATGAGTGGTGAAACAAGGAGAGAGTAGGATATAGTCCCAGTTGACAGAGGCTAAGCTTCTAGATTGTGATGGACTATCTGTCAAGTTAGCAGTTTAGGAGATAGCTTAAGTTATATTCTTAAGCATTTAGGCTTGTAGTATGTACCCTGACAAATGTTAGAGATGATCTTGCTCTAAAGCATAAAGTGAGCATTGGTTTTGACGAGCAGGAGGGGAGGTATGCATTCTTTGACCCAATTTTCTCTCTTTACTGGCTCAGCCTAAAGTAAAAGAACCCAAATATAAGCCATGAGTTTAAATTCTAGCTCTACCTTTACTGGGAAGATTTTCCAGGGCAATTGAATCATTTAAAAATCTTTTCATTTCCTTATTATAAAACAAAGTAGTTGGAATAGATTATTTTTTCGGTTTACTTCAGGTCTCGAATTTATGTTGGTAGACAGCCAATGTCTCACACAGGGGTAGATGGCTGCATGCAGATACTTGGCTAAGTCCTTTACCCATATTCTTTTGTGACTATACAGACCCTTTGAAATGGGCACTATCTATAGGTGGTTAAGGTGGGATTTAGCAGAAATAACTTGATTAGCATGAATAAAATCACCATGCTAGAAATGTAGTTCATTGGTAGAGTGCTTGCCACCATGTGTGGGGCTCTAAGATCCAACCCTAATTATAGCACACACACATATGCACACACGCACACAAGAGGTTTTAATTCTTGGTGCTGAGGACATGGCCCAATGATAGTATGCTTGCCTAACACACAAGAGGCTTTGGACTTGATGGGGCTGGGAGAGTGTCAGGGATCATGGCCAGGATCCCAATGAGACAAATAAACGTAAGGGAAGTGCAGAGGTGCTTAGTGATCCTTCACCATGAATCTTGTAGCGTTTGGTTGGAGGTCTTATCCTTATTGGTTAGGTCTGGTTCAGATTTCTAATGTGCAGTTACATTGTTCTTGTCCTCTAACCTAGCCATTAATTTCAGACTCAGCTTGGGCTGGAAAGTAGTTCTTCTAACACAGATAAGGGGGAAAACTGTCATAGTTCTAGAAAATGGCGGATGACTACTCATGAAAAGGGAATTGTCAGATACTTCTGTCAATGCCAGACACATCCTTTGCTTCTTGTGGATTAGTGTGCAAAACTGCAGCTCTCTTTGTTTTCCCTAACTTAGCTTAAGATAAGACAGTAAAAATTTCTTTGAAGCTGTGGTCTACTTCCAAATTCCTTTTTACGTTTACTAGCCACCTTCTCCCTCCCTCCCCCAAATGAAAGATTTTGATTTTATTCTCATACAGGAGGATGTCCTTCCCAATGCATGTAGATTGACCATAAAACAGAGCATTCATACCTCTGTAGCAGAGCTACTTGAGCTGAGGAACTCCCAGTTTCAGAGGGCTTTCTTAGATCATTGTCTTCAGAGATGAAAGGGAACAGTTAGCTCACCAATCTGTATTGTTGTTTAAATCATTCTTTCTGTAACAGAATATAGCTGTGTTCTTGAGTGTGATTCAGTATTTGAAATGCTATTCTTAGGAAAGCATAGCCCATGCAAGAGTTTGGGGGCTAGCACTTTGTAATAAATGTGATTAGTAGTGTTTTGCTTCATCTAATATGTCTACATCAGTATGTATATCTAGGAGCCAGTTCCTTTACTGAATTCTGGCCCAGTTCACCCAGACTTTTGGATAACTCACTTCCATAAGTGAGCAAATATCTCAAAACAGAATTTCCCCATTGTGTCACTCTGGCCAGCGATAGAACACTACAGCTGGGGAGTCAACTATAAACCTAAAATAGCAGTTTTGGAATATTGCATTGCAGCAAGTTAATGGACTTAGCATTTGTTTTCCACGTTTTATACTTCCCTGCCTTTGCATGTTGGATCTTTGAGAATAACTCCCAGACTCCCCACCCCACCAAGTTCCTTACCATTGTTATCTATGGAAGTAAAGCCTGGGGTGAGGCTCGTTCTAACACAGTTCTTCCAAAATATTTAACTTCTAGGTGAAATGGGTTCAGCAGGCAAGGATCATTCAATGTTATGAAAACCAAAATACCCTACCAGAAGATGCCAGGCACACCCGTGTTGGTCCATGGGGGGTGCACTCCTGTCGGCAGCATGCCAATTCTCACCATGCTGTCCTGTACAGACTTGCTTTAGCTCTTTTTGGGGACCTACCAGCCTCTTTCTGTCTTGCCCTCTGGCACGTGACGCTTCCCTCAGTCGATGCCAAACCATTAGTCTTTAGGAGATTCTGCTGTAACTTTCTTTGTTTGATTTACTTTAAAGTAGCCAAATGCTCCACAAAGAGAGGACTGTTAAATCACTTAAAAGTGAAGACGATAGTGAATCTTCTGTTCTTGTGTGCCCGTTTTTTGGAGAGCACTGATAATCTTCTCTTCTTTAAGGAGTAGGGAGTAGTGTTAAAAGCTAGAAGCCACACATGTCTGCTCGCTCAGCAATCACAATTCGATCCCTTCCAAAAAACAAAACAAAAAGCAGAGTTAGGGCGGAGGGCTGTGGAAGCCTAAGCCCTGTCAGATTGAAGCTTTATTGAGGTAAGTTTATTAAGGCAAAACTCACCCTCAGGGTGGACTCATTGTAATCTTCTAACTTTTTAATTTAAAACATAGTAAATTACAGTTTTGCTGTTAAGAACCTTACAAGAGCACATTGCCCTTTCTTTGCTTGCAGCAGACTGTATACTATTGTAACCTTGAACAAAGATGAGCTCAGAGTACAGCTACCTAGAAGTTTTAAAAAGAAGATCAAACCAATATTTTTTTAAAAAGTATATTTCAGACAAGAAGTATTGGCATCTGATACCTTAATAAAAAAAAAATCACTAAATAAAACACCTCTCCAATTGAATTACATTGGCTGTGCTACACAGAGGAGCAAGTAAACTAAGTGTTGACCTGGCAACTAATGTCCTTGGCCACTATCGATGGTGACATTTGATAGATAATTTCCAATTATAGTTTCACACAGTTGTACTAGGCACAGTCCTGCAACTTTCAGTCGAGAGGGGAACTTTAAAGGACCTATTTATATATTTACCTGACAGGGAAGATGCCATGGTCATGGATCTCAGGATGAAGGAGGCTCATTTATTGCACTCTGAATGTGCAGACTCTTGTGATTCCCCAAAGTGTAGGAAACCTGATATGTAATTAGCGGTAGTGGGGGGATTGTGTTTATGTGCTCCTGTTATGTTCAGAAAAAAATAATTTAATTAAATACTATTTATCTGAAGTCATTTTACAGATGAGGAAACATTTTATAAATAAGGCCTATTTTCTTATCAATACAAAGTGAAGATTAAATATCTAATATAATAAAAAAAAAACTTTAAAAATACTAGGTATAATCTCACTGAAAAGTAGTTTTATTGTGGCATGACTTCTCCAGAGTCAGAGGATCACGGGAAGATTATGGTACTAAGATAGAGGTCTCATTTCAAATCCTATGGTAATCCTCCTTATTTCTTCCTTTCTTCTGTTGGGAACTGAAGATAGCAAATTAGAGAGTTTACAGACTGGTAAAATAGTCACCAGGCTGTGGATTCTTCCAGCTACTTAGCAGAGTGGCTAGCCTAGCAAACTGAGATCAAGGTGGGCATCCCAGGTTAACCTCTTCTACCCCCCCGCAATGTCTCTTTCCAATGAATGTCTCAATGGGAAGCTCTCGTGGCTTAACTGAGTTGCCCATTCTTGAGTCCTATCACCTAAACCACAGTAGCGTTAGTTCAATTCTATTGGAATCTGCTCACTGATAAACAGTGCCAATGCTTGTAAGCATTTTGAGTCAGATCACTCTCATTCAGAGAATATAGGCTTATTTTTGTTGTAAACTGCCCACTGTGGCAGAGATGTGTTCATTATTTATTAAAATTTAGAATACTGAGGTAAATACTTTAAATATTTTGTATTAGACATAAATAAGCAGTTATTATTTACTATTCAAATTTTTAGAATACAGAAATAGTTGGGGAAAATAAAGTGACTTGGAGAACAAATTGTGTTGGTATAATTTTATTAAGGAGAGGTATTCCATGTTTAAAAGATTCCTAACAGGCTATCTTCAACTCTTTTGATATCTACCCACTTCCAGCCATTATTTACATTATACAATGGGACAGAGTAAGGTGAAACTCCTTAGCATATAGTATGTAAGAAATGAAAAGAAAAACCACAAAGCCTCAAGTGAGTAAAAACATTTGATGTTTAGACTGCTGGGAAAAAGGAAGACTTGAACTAAAAGCTGAAATATTTAAAAGGAGATTACACTGGAAGGAAACTTGATAAAGAACCCAAATACTCCTGTTAGTATCGGAGAAAAATAGAGACAAATTACAAAAGACATTCTAACATGTTACTAACTCCGATTGGTCAACAGGGTGGCTTTCAAACTTCCGACTTCCCGTTAACACCAGAACATTTATTACAACTGTGGCTGGAAAGCACAGAGCTTTATTATCCCCTGCAGATGAGTGAACACGTTATTCTATAAGCTCCTCTTGTCCTTTCATTACCCAGAAGGCCCCCCTTCCTTCTCACAGTCAGCCCTGTGCTAGGACCCTCTCCTGCTATGCACAGACTTGCCTGTATTTCTGCAGACCAGCCTCTTACCATCCTGTCAGTTACATCACGGCTAGCCTTTCAGAGACCTGGCATTCGATACGTTCCTGGTGTGGTTTCACATGTTCACTTGGTTATGGGGGAGCTAGGAACCTTCGGATAGTTCCCTAGTAAAGTAAGTGCAAGCCTCTATTCTGGATAACTTGGTTAACTTGTAGCCTGAAACCTAACAGGCCTGACACTCCACAAAGAACCCTCTACTCTGCCAGCTACCAACCCCTCCCCTGCCCACCGTGATGACTGCTGCTGGCTCCATTCTGACTCAGGCAATTGAGATACAGCCATGGTGACCAATGCACTGGCTGTATTTTTCTTGGCCAGGCGAATACATTATTTGTATTCTTGACAGGACGAGCACCACTGAGTTTTTCCCTGATGTGTTTTAACACTCAGGATCTGGTTGCACAAAGATTATTTGCATCTTTCTTAGCATTGCATGGTCGTGTCCTTGAGACTATTTCAACAAGGGCTACCAGTATTATATTTTAAATGTTTAATAGTCAGACTCATTTAATTTCTGAGAATTTGAGGGGTTTTTTTGAACATGTTAAAGATATTTTTGTACTAATATTTTATATAATTAAAATACTTTTTATGTGATTAAAAGCCGGATAAGGGTATTGTCTAGTGGTATGTTATATGACTAACAGTAAATTTTCAAACTGAAAAGGTCATATGTTGCTTTTCAAGGAAAATTCCAGAGAGTGTTTAGGGTCTGTGTACTTTGTATATCTGGGTATTCTCAATAGTGAGTGTGCACATGGAATCTGGAGGTCAATACCAAATGTCTTCTTTCTTGTTTACACCATATGTTTTTTAAACACGAGGTCTCTCATTGAACCAAAATGGCAAGCTATTTTGGCTAGAATGGCTAGCCAATAAATCCCAGGATTCATCCTATACCTTTCCCCTCAAATCATGCTAGAGTTACAGACTTGTACTGCCATACTTGGCTTTTCTGCAGGGAATCCAAAATCAGGTCCTCAGTTTTGGACGGCAAGCAGTCTACACACTGAGCCATCTCCCCAGCCCAATGAAAGCTCTCAACACAGAAAACCAAGATGCTAAAATAGAATGACCTAGCCAAAGAGTGTGAACCCCTGGGGAGAAATAGATCATCTTTTTTTTTCAGTATGGTAAATGTTTTTGGTTAAAATGAATAAAGCCTGAGTTCTTCCCATGTAGACATTTGATAGGAGTAACTCAGAAAACAAGCTTCGCTCTTTTCTTCCATGCTCCTCATATCTGACATCACGACCCAGAACTACAATGTCCAGAAAACTCTGAATCTACCTCAGGGGACACTGGCTACAGGGCAGCTTAGGTTTCCAAAGCCCATTCTTCTCTAAAGGCTTATATACTCTCAGAACTGGGGTGCCACAGCACAGCAGTAAGTGTGAAATGTGGTGTGTGGGGATGTGTAAATGTACCCTTCCTGTGAGCAGAAATGGGAAGCTTGGTGTGGGTCATTTGGAAGCTGATTGGTCGGTTTAGCACTATTTGGCTTACCATTCTCTCAAACAGACCGCATATATCTGGACATGAATTTAAGCCTTCAGAGCCTCATGATGGCTGCTGTTTCATACCTCCTTGTGTCTAGGGTGGTGGTATGTCAGTCAGCACCGCTCTCTGTCTGTTGTACAGCACCAGACTGCTTTGCCATTATTGGGCTATAATCATCACACTGGCATTTTTTTGATGCCAATAGTATATTCTTACTCCAGTAGCATATTCAACTAATTCATAAGTAACTAGATTAACTTCAACTCTACAAATCTGAGCAAATACATACATGGCACAGATATCCTATGTCAGGCAGGTAGTCTGTGGTTATGCCAAGCTTTGGTCAATACCTGGAGAAATCTGAAGTCTCCTAATTAGAAGAAATTGCCTAAGTTAAAGAATCATCAATCCCATACTGTTACTAACATTCTGACTTTTTCCAAACAGGCTTTTTTTTTTTTTTTTAAATGTTATGGCCTCAATATAAGCCCATTTCTAATTATGGTTTTCCTAATAAATAAGAAGATAAATGCTTCATTTATCTTTCTGGCAATTCTGGTTACACTCCTTAGCCTGGATGTCAACGAGCAAGCCTGCACCTGTGTGAGTAACTCATGCATCACGTGATCTGCATGACACGGCACTGCATCACACATGTTGTGGGAACTTTGCAGTTAGTTATGCAAGCTACTCTCAACAACACAAAGTTTAGTTGCTAAAGAGCCACAGGAAACTTCCTCGAAGCTGTGACCCCAAAGCCTGAGATTAAATTCAGAAATAAAACCTAGCTTCAGGCATAAATTCCACAGCAGAGAGCGCCCACTAGGTCACAGACAGATGTCCTTCCTAGCTGTCCCACTTTATAGGTGGAAATCCTTGGTCTCTCACAGACTCACTAACTTGCAGAGTTTCCTAGACTAGGCCTCAGCGTAGGAGTTTATTTCCAGGTCTGAGAGAACACTAAGCTGTCTCTGTATCACATGTTGCAGATGCTACTGACTTCTCTGGTTCGGCTTCCTTTGTGCTATTGAAGTCCACTAGTAGGGCAAGTCTAAAATATACACTCCCTCTTTTCCATGTAAAGGCTGGGTGTCCATCTCTGAAATTGTCTCTATCCCAACAGATCTGTACATCTTAGGGATACATTGTGGTGGAAGTGTGCATCCATCTGGTTTAAAGGATCGTAGCTATCTATCACAGGAAAGCAAGATGCAGAATATAGCTATCTTTTTTAATGGGATAAAAATTATCCAAGACACTTGTTTTCATCCTTTAGACTTTACAAATTTGTCCAAACCTTCAATTTGTGGCAGATTTTTCTCAATTTGGATGTGTATAATCCAACATAAGGTGTGCCAAAATACTGAAAGGGACAAGATACATGCTTCCAGGAGAGAAAGGATAAACCCAAGTAGCTCAGGGCTTTGATTTACTTGATAGGCCCCAGAGTTGACCTTGAAACTTGACAAGCTATTGGTCTGTCCCAGCCCTGAGAAATGTTAATTCAGAAGAAGTGATTCTTAAAGCAGCTTTGAAACCTCCCACTATCTAATGTACCAGGGAGTATAGGAGAGACACTAGCTGAAAATGATATAACTAATGTCAAATACATCATAGGCTCTATGGTGCCCTTTAGGAAAGTAGAGGAGTAATCTCAAAACTAAGTTATGCCAGATTTGCACAGCCACAGAAATAGTAGACACTTTAAGAAAGTGGGATTTACAATAACTCAAGCAATTTTGGAGTTTGAAAGTGGGAATACATTCTTAAAAGGAACTGTACTGCTGGGTGTGGCAGTACACAGAAGCCTTGAATTTGTGAGGTAGAGGCAAGAACTTCCTAGGCAACGTTGTAAAACCCTATCTTAAAAAACCAGGGTCTTCAGATGTAGTGCAGTGGTCAAATGTCTGCCATGACTCATATTTATGGACTGAGAATGTTTGGGTGATGTTCTCCTTGTTCTCTGTAATTGTCTCCAGAGAGCTGGAGGTCGCCAACCGTTGATTTTGTTTTCTACTGGAGAGGATTCAAGACTTAATGATCAATGCATCTGATTCAATGTTTCTATTTTTTAAATATTATAAGATATAGGGTGTCTAGCTGAGAAACTTTTTAAAAAGGTTTTAGTCACCAGCTTTAGAATCATATGAAAATCTTGTGACCTTAGGGGCATTGAAGAGTTACTCAATGCTAAGCCTTGATTCCTTAATTCTTTTTCTCAGTTGCTGCAATGATTTTGATCATCTGTTGATTAAGGAGGTCAGCTGTAGTTCATTGTTAGACCAGCACTCAAAATATGTCAAAATACCCATGCAGATTAAAAGCAAGAAGGCAGTACATAAAATGGCATGGTAAAATTTCCAAGAATGGTTAGTGGTCTTTTATTTCTCAAAAGAAGGAAATATCTTTATCTAAAAAATAGGATTTGGATATTTTTAATTAGCTAAAAGTATGCCTAGTCTTTCACCCTGACATTATAACAAATGTATAACTTTGAATCTTCTTTGAGATGTTTGGATATGTAATATCTGAACTATGCATATACTTAAGTTTTATATTTAATAAAGTATCTTGAATTTTTATCCACCAAATCTAGCAATTCTTCATTGCAGAAGCATAAATATATACAATGCATCATATAATATAATAAACATTATGCATAATTTAGAAATAGTATATTGTATAAAATGCTGTGACTGTGTTAGCTCTGAGAAATATTTGCAGTTATTTATTTGTCTATTTAATCATGTCACTGTAGCAATTTAGCAGGAAATGTGGGTCATGAGAAGTTTCTGTAAAGGTTCTTATGGGAATTACTGCAGTGTTAGAAGGGCCACTTCTCAGCAGTCAAATAGTGTGTGTCATGTTTTCTCTCAAAAAGGTTTCAGAAACTCTAAAAAGACATGGACAGTGAAGGGACTGAGTAAGGAGAAACACCTAAGATTCGGAGAGCCACACAAAGCCTAGTGTGATGCGCAAAACAACTGTATACTGCCCCCCTTCTCCCTTTCCAGTTCTCTGTATGCAAGCACTAATGTGCTGTCCCTACTTGGCCTTTCATGTCATTTGAGCAAACAATCATCTTCCAACTGGTAACTAGAACTGGCTTTGTTCATCAGAAATGCCAGCGTTTTGTTGCAAAATTGTGATGACAAGATTCACACTTGCTTTTCCTCGGATTCCTGCCTACCTCGTATCACTACATTCCTGGGCATTCAGGAAGAGAAATGAATCCATCCTCAAGTCCTTGCAGAAGAGAGTCTCTCCAATGTGGTCCTTGAGTGGTGAATATTACCGAACCCTGTGCCCCCAGTCCAGAATTTGCTCTCAGCAGAAGCTGTTGGCAGGCATGACCCATCCTGGAACTGTGCTCTCTGGCTCAGCTACTCTGGCAAAGGGGGCATGGCCAGGGGTGCAGCTCCTCTTCCATTCAGTTACTAATTCACCCTGTGCTATTCCACTTGCCTTTCAAATAAGACAAACATGTCCTTAAAGAAACAGGGCTCAGGGTTTTAAAGGAATGATGGAAAGGCGGGAGGGAGGCAGCACAGTGCCTGAGCTATTAAGAAAAGGAAAAAAAAGAACAGTGGAAATGGTGCGTTTCACAAAGGGCTATTTAAAGAACTACACCATACCCTTGCTTCAGATTTTTATTCATGTTTTATTTTAAAGTCAGATTTAAAAAGAAAAAACAAAAAAACAAGGAATTTAAAATTAACCATCTCACTCGACTAAAGAAACCGAGGCCCAAGAGGTAATTCATTTTATCTGAGATCACATATTGCTTGTAGTCCTCTCTCACTAACCCGTGTCACCGCCTCTCCCTCTCTGCCACCATGAGCGTCTCATGTGTGATCTCAAGAGGGATTTTCAGCCCCTCTGCTTTCCTGAGTCTCGGGAATTCTTATAACATTATGACTAACAAGAGTATAAAATATGAGTCAAAAGTCAGTCCCCAAAAGTCATTGTGACTTTAATGAGCTCGGCAGTTGTTTCAAACTGCAAAAACAGGAAAATCCTACACAATAAGGCGCCTGTCTCACAGCTGGGCTCCTACGTAGATGGCCACCCACAGGAGCAATGACTGGGGCTGCCTTCCTCTCTTTGGCACCTCCCCCCCGCCGCCAATTCCTCCCCCCTTTTTAAAATTTTTCTCTCACTGACTTCACCAGGTTATCATTGAGGAAAAAGTATCTTTTGGATTCAAAACTTTTCAGTTAAAAATCTTTCAATGATTTTAATGATATTTTTAATCATATAGAATCACTGCTAGCAAATCCAGATTAGTTTAAAAGTAACTCTTTCACATGCCTGATGATAGTTCTTGTGCTGGCTGCCTTTTTATTTCTCTCTCTTTCTGAGAAACATAATGCTACCAAGATCTTTCCAGTTCACCCTTCTATATGAAGTCACTAAGAGCTTAGGACAGTGCCTGGAGATCTTTGCACAAATCTTAAGCTCATCTTTTGAGAAAGAAAACAAGAACATGTTCTCATCACTTTAAAAAAAGTAGCTCAGAAACTGAAGAAAAATTGAACTTATCTGACAAAATTTCATTTCAAATATTTGCTAAGTAGCCTCTCACTATTAAAAGAAGTCTGTGTCGAACTTTGGTACACAGAAAACAACAACGCACACAGCCTTACTTATCATTTGTAATATTGGGAATATAAAACTTAAATTTAAAAAATCCCAGATGGTTTTTTTAAAAAAGAAAGAATATTCTAGAAAAGTAGTATTAAATCATTTATAAAAATAATAGCTCTTTTCTTTCTAAAACCTAAATGTAATTTCTCAGTAGTCCTCGTAGATGTAGTGTTGGACAGACCCAGCTTTAGAGGAGGTGTGGGGAAGTTTGCGTTCTAAGGGTCCATTCACAAACTTTGTTTGTCTGTGTTGAAAAGGGAATTTGGCCATTTCCTCTGGGGACATTATTTCTAGGTAGACTCTAACAGGGCTTTCTTGTAAGGACAGATTATTAAAGAAAAATAGGATATGTGTACAGGAGACACGGGAACTCATTTATCTTTGAAACAGCACTTTCCAATTTGTGGATTCTCCACTGCATTTGATGAAGTAAATAAATCCATTCCCTTCCAACCCTGTAGTCCATGGGCCATGGTTTTATTCTGGATCCATTTTACCATCATACTGAGACAACTAACTGAGGAAGTCAACAGGAAGTCTTCAAGAGTCTCAGGCTATGGAGGTCTTAGTTACGACAAATGTCTCTCCTTAGCCAGTGGTTTTTTCTTGCACACAGAAGCATCTCCCTCTCTGCCTACCTCAGCAGTACAGAAAGAGTTTTATTTTCTGAGAGGAGATAGTTGCTAGTAAATACTGTGCCCAAACTGTAGGAGGCTGCCTTAGAATCTACCACACAATCTTGAGAGGTTGGGGCAGAGAGGTGGGTTGGAAGTCTTATGTCTCATTCCTGTTTCATAGAAGAGAGATGTGGTGACTTCACAAGACCAGTCATAAAGACTGAGAATCAATGTCGAGGCTTGATTGCTGGGTCATGGCTACCTATAATTTGCCAGAAGCAACTCTCATGTGAGATTCAGATACTGAAACTCCATCTATCCTGAGTTCCTCAACTGTCTGTCCATCAGCTGACACCTCAACATATCAATTCCAGTCCTTGGCTTGTCCAGGCACCAGGGCTAGCCCTACATTTACTAATCAGACTTTGTCTTATTAGAAGGCCACATCTGTCTATCTTAGTCTTTCAAAACAAAAAACAAGTGGGCCCTTCATAAGTATTTTTTTGATGAGAGTAATGATTGCCTTAGTCAGTGTGGTAGGGCCCTTCCTTGCTGAGGAAAACCAGTGGTGGTTGCTAAGCAACATTTAAAAGGTCTTGATTGGTTTCTGATCCTGGATGACCTCCATTTGTATACTTCGACATGTGTATTTTATGGTTACCTTAGGATGACTTTGGAAAACTTTGTTTTTGGTATGCATTGGCCCGCCCTTAGTAAAAGGATCGCAGGAGAATTCATTTAAGCATGGAAAGAAGGGAGATGGTATTCCTCTGTTTATTTTCATGAGTACACTGACCCCTTCTGTAAAGATAGAGAAGGTGTGTAGTTTACTTAGCCCCATGGCTAAAAACCACCATCCTCTACCACACAGACTGATGGACTGCGAATCCCAACAGGATTCTATGACACAGACGCTGTATGGAGGAAGGGGAGGGAGGAAGGATCTTGCCATCTATGATTCATTTTTGGCCTGCTCTCGTCTCCTGAACAGAGCAGCCAACCAAACCGCTAAAGTCCTCCTTGCCTTCGTCAGCCGGTTAACTGAGGATTAGTCAATGTATCCTAATAGATCTGGCTCTTCCTCTAGAATGAAAGTTGATTAAAACCCTACAAGGACTTTTTGTTTGCTCTTTTGCTTGCTTTTCCCCCTCCTGCTTCGCACGCCATTTCAGGTGTCCCATTGGTGTTTGCTAGAAACATGGCAGAGTGGTTTGATTGAAGTAGGACAATCCTAGTGGACTCCAAAATGTTTGCAAGTATTTCAGAGATACCAAAGGAACCAAGATGCCTGGCCATTATATTTGACTAAATCTTGTGCGGGGTGGTAGGGAGAACTAGTGCCAAGATCATCAGTCTCTAAGTTTTTATGTAAGATATGTTTACTACAGTTTAAAGCTTGTTACTTTGCTAAAGGCCAGCAGACCAATCAGTGCTTGCAAAGCTGTCTTTCCCAGCTTCCCAGGCTTCGGTAAGTGCAGGTTTTATGGCTCGGAGAGGCCATCATGACAGGGTTATATCTTAACGTATAACTTGGAATTTATGCAATTCACCTGGAGTTCAAAATTGCACTGAGGTTCAATATGTAGTCCACAAAGCAGAAATGATTGACCCAGAGATGTCAGGTTACTCTTGAAAACTTACATACACACACAAGCAGGGCTATCCAGAGAGTGATTGTGTCTCTGAGGACAGTGTGTGGTACAGTGAGCCAACAGGCAGAGACTCGGTTCCTTCTGGCTTCACCTCAAAAGACAGCTTCCCTGGGGAAGCAATGGTTTGACCTGAGTCTTAGATGCCTGAAGTGAAGCTATTGTCAGATGCAGGATGCTCATTTGGAAAGGGACTGCCTCACAGGAAAGAGAGCCAATTATAAGTTCAGGCTGTTGCCATGGCGCTTTGCTGATCCTTCAACATGCAATACAGGAACTCCCAGGAAGGCGAGGAATAGGACGTAGAGGGGGAGGTGGGGAGAAGTGAAGCCAGCTCGAGCAAGGCATCCCACTGCCTGTACCATAACGCTGACAAGAAGGGGCTGGCAGGGGCGCCAGGAGAATGTCATTTCCAGCATGTCCTGGCTTGCTAAAATGAAACTAAAATAATTTAATTCTGAGACATTTCTAACATGAATTATAAGACATAACAGCAGTAAAATATCAAATAAGCATAACGCCAGACAATTCATTGTTCATGCAGCAAATGCTAGCTCAGATTTCCTAACATATTCGGGATCCTACACGGAAAGGTTATGAATTTAATCCATTTGCTGAATATGATGTAATAAGCATATTAATGAACTGAGTGCAGAAAATTGCACACCGCATATGAAGTACTTTTTGAACCAAATAGATTAATTCCATCCCCATTCATTCCACCAGGAGAAGAGGTTAAATGCATCAGCACTCAGCTGGTGGGCAAATAATGTTCTAAACGCTGGTTTAAAAGAAATTCTCCTATACTGGAAGCCAAGTCAGAAAGCAGCTACAGTTCTAACCCTTCCCAATAAAAAACAAAAACAAAAACAAAAAAACCAAAAAACAAAAAACACACAAAACCCAAAAAATTCAGCGTCAATTAATCAAATGTACCATCTCTTGGAAGCAATTGGAAGAGCTGAGCGCTGCTGTGTCAGGCTGCATCTGCAGAGGGCTGTCCACAGAGGAGGAGAGGGCTAAAGAACACCTAGCTGGAACGGGGGAGGGTGGGACCTCAGGTTTACTGAAATATTCATGGGGCTTCCTCCATTTTAATCTTCTCCTTTTTAAAAGATGGCTGTTTCCCAGTCTGATAGCTCCCGGGGGAAAGAGATTCCCTGCTCCCTGGCAGAGTTGGACTAATCTAGGGTGGAAACCCCTCCGGGCACCAGGACTGTTCATAACTGCTGTAGTGCTTCAAGCCGGCCAGCTGAATACATTTGGACAGGCTCTTGCTCCTTCGTACAATTCCTGGCTTCACTACTCTCTTCTGCCTGGAAATAAGCAGGGAGTGCATAGGCTTCTCACAAGGATGGAGTGTGAATGAAGATGGGCTTGCTGTGGATTAGGAAATACCACCCATTTGGAAGGCTTTGTCTTTTCTAAGTTTTGGTTCTTTAACCACTGGAACTGCAGAGGTTTCCTGATCCCCTGGAGACCGCTCTCTTAGAACTGAATTCTTTCAAAGGGATTTGTGGATTGTGGCAAGAAGAGCTTCCAAAATGCCTGAGGCAAACTATTTGTTATCTGTTTCTTGGGGTTATATCAAGGTGGGTCAATTTGATTGTGTTATGTGTCTTTGATAGAATGTGATGTTTTTTATGTCCGTCTGTATTTGGTGGAGTAGATGGCATGAGCAGTGGTTTAATTTGTATATACGTTTAACCCACTAGGGCTTCTTATAATGAAATAAGACATGTTTTATTGCATTGTATTTTAATGTACTGTAATGTGTTTCAATTCTGGTTCTTCTCATCTCTGTTTTAAAAGGATGCTTTCTGCCCTTCTTTTCATTTTTTCTTAAACTTTTCACTTAATCTATTCTCACTGAATATGTTATCACTCCAAACTGTATTTGGGGGCATATTTTCAGTTTCCTAATTCAAGTGATGTTATTTTGGCCTTTATTAAAATTTCTTTTCCTGTGCAACTTCAAAAGCAATCAGAAAACAATTTTAAGAAATTTTAAGAACTTCTATTTTTTTTCTACAGTGACATTGGAATGCTTTCAAATTGAGGGGACATTAAGATTTGTATTGTGGCTCTCATTAACCTAATGAAATTGACTGATACAGTCTCTTGGTTCCTAGAAAGTAAAGTTGGAAATACAGCAACCATTTGCTCCTTCCTAGACACTTAATGCATTTTCTTTTCTTTATAAACAGTTCAAAAGAATGCTGAACCGGGAGCTGACACACCTCTCAGAGATGAGCAGATCAGGGAACCAGGTGTCTGAATACATTTCAAACACATTCTTAGGTAAGATGCTAACGGGAAACCCCACTGAGCTTCTGCAGGGTGAATTTTTACAACCTACCAGGCATCCCTGTGAATTTGGAGTGAGGTAAAGCACAGAAAAAAAAATCCATCCAAGATAAGAGCTAAAGCCATTCTCTATAGGAAAACAATAAGCAAGAAGGTAATATTTCTGAAACGAAAATACCCTCTAAAGAGAGCAGGCTCTGATGGCTCGCTTGCGTTTACATGGTTTCATATTACTGCACCGGTCCCACAGGGACCTCCAGAGGTCTGATACCCTCTCCCAGCATCTCAAAATAAATAAATTAATTAATTAAATTATTCTAGTAACTGGGTCTTAAGACAAAAGGCTTTCCTTTTAGGTATTTTGTAAGGGTCATGCAACCTCTCCATGTAGAGTTCAGGAGAGCATATTCTAAAAATAATTTGACTGTTACTTTGGTGGGTTATTTCTTAAGGATGAATGCATGGGTATTTAGGGGGTAGGGTTTGTGTCTAAGAGGCCTTGTCTTCTCTAAGCTGTACCATTGCCCTCTCTTTCTGATCTTTTACTGCTGAGCATCACAGCTTTCTTTTTGGCACAGCCCCTTAATAAATGAGCATTTGCCTTGGTATCTTATAGAGCACAGTCTGCCTGCAGCTCTGTTTTAAGAGATCAGTCATATATCTTTCTCTCCAGAGCCGTGCCCGTAACAGGGTACCAACCGGCTTTCTCAGCCACCGCCCATGCAGTCATGCTCAGTACAGCATCCCTGTGCAGTCCTTGGTCACCCAGCAGACCAGCAAAGTGCAGATGAGCATCCTCCCCGCTTGCCATGTGTGGGTGTCCTCCAGCACCTGCTGTTCCCAGCTGCAGTTGCAACAATGTCTCCCAGAGAACAAAGGAGAGGAATTTTTACACAGACTAGCGTCCAGTGGTGGCTGGAATATAAACAAAGAGAAGGCATAATCACCAATCCTTTCTTCTCTTGCTTTCCCCATTATCTCTGAACACCGGAATCTTCCTCACGCTGTCTCAGATTCATACCTTGGTTCATGAAACATTCAATTATTTTTCATAAGCTGGGAACTGTTTTCAGGACACTTGACAGGAACTGACAACAGGAGTGAAATCAGCACTAACTTCCCTCAGTATTAGTATTAGAAGGGTGGTGTATGTGTATATGTGTGCATACGTCCTTGAATTTGTACATGGCAAACATAAACAGGCTAGACAGGCAAATGGGAAGGTCCTTAAACACAGAAAAAAAAAAAGGATGCAAACAACAAGAGGCACCAGGTGCTTCATCTGAAATATGGGAAGCCCAGGAGAGATACAGCCTTCAGTTCTTTCAACTCTGACATTCTGTGAGTCTGTCACGGGCACAGTTGCTCAGCAGCTCCCCTAAGACACACTTGACCCCTCTGTAATAAGCACCAGACTTGAAATCTGTACAGACAATCAAAGCTTGCTTCTGAACTACAAATGCAGATCAGGGGGGACTCTTAGCCCTGTCTTAGGGGAAAGGGGTGTCCCTGGAGGACCTCGAGGCCTCCTCATAAACTGTCATATCTGTAGTGGACTTTAAGGGCCTCGTGACACAATTTCCTCATTATACAGGAAACAGAACTGAAGTTGAAAAGAATGAAGGAATATAACCAATCTAAAGTCACTTGACTAATATTTTTCTGAACCAGAACTATTAACTCTTTAGGCTTTTAGAAATAAATACCAGATACCATCCTTTATCGAAATTCATAAGAGCATAAGGAATAGACTCCCATTTAAGGGTGTGATATGGATACTATTTTGGAATTTTTTTCTGTAGAAATCAAGATGGTTGGAAATAAATATGAAAGGTTAACAATTCCTTGGTATATAAATGGCTTTGTTCTGAAAATAACAATCATTGCAGAACACATGGAGATGACAATCTCAGTTGACATTATACTTAAAAACAATATCTCAGCAAGAGTGGGAGAGTGTTAAAACCTGCCCTAGAGAAAGAAAGGGTATCTCCTAACCCAGTCATCTATGAAACTTGTGGAGTTTCCCGTCTAAAAAGACAATGTTTAGGTGGGATGCAGAGAGCCAGGCAATAAGCCCTGGACCAACCTAGGCACTTATTAATGCTATTATATGATAGTGGATTTTGTGTTGCTGGGGAAAGCAGAATATGGAGCACCTAATCTCAGGCGAAGTAAAACGGGCGTTGGTGCAGACCACAAATATAAAACAAGCTTTTTAAGTGTTATATTAAAAGCTAGTCAGTATTTTTACAGGTAAAGAAAATTTTCTTTTTAAATGTACTCAACATCCTACCTCGAAAGTTAGAATTTTTAAAGTTTGAGGGGAAGAAACTTAGAATTGCCACAATCACAGGATCTAGCAAGCAAAACCCTTCAAATTGTGCCACTACCAGTTTGATTAAGACCAGGTCTTGTGTGTGCTTTTTTTGATTGTTTACATGCTTGCTTTGAAGTAGCCCACGGTGTCTCCACCATATTCTGACAACTAGAAATGCTAACCCACTAAGGATTTTTTTTTTTTTTGACATTTTTTGAGTCTGTGATTCAGGTTATTTCCACAGGAATCTGGCTAATTGCTTACCAGAGAAAAATCCAAATAGGGAAGCCCAGCGATTGCGTAGGGAACCACCCATGAATGTCGCCGGTACCCCAGCCGGTGTATAATGCTCTTCTTCATTGCCGTGTTCCAGGCACAGCGGTTTTTCTGCTCAGTTACTCACTGGTGTAGGGAACCTTTAATTAACCCAAACCAGAAAAGCTGCTGGTCCCACCAGAGATGCTTAAATCTGCAGAGGCATTGGGGAATCCAACAACCTTTTAAACCAAATGTGAAGAACGAGAGTTGGGAAAGGCAAGGACTTTCATTCTATCAGAAAGTGGTAGTTATTAGCCATGAAATGGCAGAAAGAAAGGGAATTTCAAAATTAAAATGACATATACTTTCCACACCAGAGACTGGAAAAAGATTTTTAACAGGAACCCTAAGGCCTGGGCTCTGGGCTATTAAATCACTATGTACAAAGTAATTGCAGAATAAATATCTGTTAACTAGGTTGTCATTTGAGTTTGGGCAATTGCTGACTTCATCTGAGAAATGAGTGTGGGACTGTTATTTGTTCCCAATTCTGGTTCTGATCATCTAGACAGCAAGGGGAAGATAGATAGATAGATAGATAGATAGATAGATAGATAGATAGATAGGTGGCCCATATATTTGTGGGTTTTCTTTTTAATTTTCTCAGTGCCATTTGACACCAAATACTTTCAAAACCTCTAAATTAATTGAAGTGACTAAAATTCTCTAATCAAAAGTTAGAGACTTGTGAGCTCCTAGAGACCTCTCAGGGAAGCTGGGGATAGAAAATGCTAGGCTCCCCCAACAGCCCGGTGGTCGGCTGAGCAGGAAGCTGGCCCTATCTTGCTGTACTTGCTTTGCTTTGATGGAATCTCTGAGCAGGCAGATGTCCCCAAGGAGGACACATGAGTATGCCATCATCTGCAGGAGTCTGAAAGCAAATCAGCCCTGTCCCAGCATGGCATTTGGAAGCGTGCCATTCTCAAATGGGATGTTGTTGCTGCACTGATTTTCACCGTGACAAGCAAAGATAAATGTGAGCACTTCTGAGAGCTGCATTAACTGTTTCAGCCGTGGGTGTCATTTAGTCCAAGGAAGGATTGGATCAGCAATGGAACCAATCACTACCTTTGTGCCCCCACAGGTGCCCATGTAGCAAGACAGAGGTAAAACACCATCACAAGCACTCAGAAGTCCCTGCAAAAGGAAATACAGTTTTTGATAGTTAATAGGTAATAGTAATATACAGGAAAAATTTTACATGCTTCTAGATATTCATTTATACTAATAGTAGCTCTGCTGTTACCTTATAAATTTAAAAGAAAAGTAACTGAGATTATCAATAGTTAATAATCATAAACATATTAGGAACTAATACGCCTATTATGAATAAGAGGCCTTATTATTTATTAGAAAATTAATAGGCACAAAACTTGAAGAAAATCAAATTATAACCTTTCCCTAAACCTCAAATGGTAATGAACCAAAGCTTTAAAATAATTATTTGAAGGTTATGAAACCATTTATTTTTCTAACATATATATTCTTATTTAAACTGAGCCTAACTGAATTCATATGAATTTTTACATAAAAAGGAATAAAAATATAATAAAATGTCACTGTGTCCACTAATGAACATTTTATACACAAAAATATGTCACTCACTTTAACAAAAATTTTCTATATAAGTATTGATACTCCACTTTGAAAATATGATTGTAATTCTGGTTACACTGAAAATAGAAAATGGGATTTGGGTCTTACTTCTGCCACTTCTTATTGACGTTCCTTGCTCTTCTGAGCCTCAATTTACTTTGGCAGCAACAAGGAGCAACCCATATGCCTCCCACCTGCTTCTCAGGCCATCTGCAGACACAGCAAGGCCATGCTACAAGAGTTCTTTACGAAATGCAAACCCCATTACACAGGGTTCAAGTTGTTCCGAATACTATTGCATGTACACTGGCACACATGTGCTCAGAAGCATGTTCACTGTTCTGTTGCAGACAAGCAGAACGATGTGGAAATCCCATCTCCCACGCAGAAAGACAGGGAGAAGAAGAAGAAACAGCAGCTCATGACCCAGATAAGTGGAGTGAAGAAACTGATGCACAGCTCAAGCCTCAACAACACAAGCATCTCACGCTTCGGAGTCAACACGGAAAATGAGGACCATCTAGCCAAGGTGAGCATGAGCTGGGCACATGGGTGTGCAGCTCTCTACTGCACACACACACACACTCACACACACACACACACACATTCACACACATGCACACACACACACACATGCACATACCTCACACACATGCACACACTCACACAAATGCACACACTCACACACATGCACATGCTCACACACATGCACACACACACAGGCGCACACATGGACACATACACACATACATTCACACACATACACACACTCACACATATATACATAATCACACAGGCACACACACAGACTCTCACACGTGCACACACACACATGCACACATGCATATACTCACACACATGGACACACACAGGCACACACACACATACACACACACACACACACACACACACACACACACACGAGCCAACATTTAGAAAAGAAGAGGGACACATATGCTTTGCCATTGAGTTTTTATGTTGCAGAAGCTGATGTAGCCTCTTTGTTAACTGCTGGAGTATCTGCCCAAAGTCCTTCTATACCAAGCGACTGTTCCTTTGGCCTGTGTATTGGTTCAGTCTCAGTAACACACAGTTCTTTGTGGAGAGAACACCCTGCTGGGGAGGATACAGAGAAAGCTGGCAGGCTGGGCTGCATTATCCCAGAGGACAAATGGGGAAAGTCTGCCCTGATTGGCAGGGCTGGGGATAACATAAAGAGCCTGTGACAATGCTGACCACTAAGCCCAAACCCAGTAATGGAGGAAGGGACTGAAAATGTTCATTACTCCTGTAGGAGGCTGCACAGACACTGGCTGCTAAGTTCCTTGCAGCCTGGTCAAAGGATGAAGTGAGCTTCCTTGGAGCAAAACTTCTTCCATGAGGCCTTCTGAAAACTACCATCAGAGAAAAGTTGATTAAACATTGAGCCAAGCCTCTGACCAGTTATTCAAATTGAAATAAGTTACTCCCTTCAGCAGATAATTTTTGGAATAATACACAAAGGTCTGAATGATGTTCCTTCCATGTCTGGGGGTGACCAATCAACTCTAAGCTATTACCCATACCAGGCAGTCTTCATGACCTATTAATGCTGAGTTAGGGTTGAGTTCGATTCACTCCTCCTGCAGCTGAGTCTCCCTGATCTGACTTCAGGGATAATGAGCAAAGGCTGGGGGAATTTTCCCCACCAGGTATTGCTGATGGGCCAATGAGTAGCAAGGGAAAGACAGGGCAACAGGACCAGAAGCCTGTGCTCACTTGAGCTGCCTTTGAAAGCAGCATCAGGTGAAGATGGGAGTTGGTCAAGTGTAGGTCAGCAACTCAAGTTATAAATGCAAACATACTTGGCTCTTCCTTAACAAAAGAATGTGCAGAAACCCATAGTTATCATGAAGAGAATATCCAGCCAGCCCACCATTCTAGGATTCTTGTGCAACCAGAACTCTAAACAAATGCATGAAAGACTCAGGAGCTAATTTCTCACAAATAAAATCTTATGAAATATTTTACAACATTAAAAAAAACTTATTATTTTTAAATCCCTCTCATTTTGATTTGTAGGAGCTGGAAGACCTGAACAAATGGGGCCTTAACATCTTCAACGTGGCTGGATACTCCCATAATCGGCCCCTCACGTGCATCATGTACGCCATATTCCAGGTGAGACAGACGGAGCAAACACCGATTATCTGGGAGCAGAGCTCGTTATGTTGTACGCTCTATATTACTTTTATGACAGCCTTTTCTCCAGTTTAGGACATCCACTTATTCATACCTCACTCTATTTCCTACATAGGAAAGAGACCTTCTAAAGACATTTAAAATCTCATCCGACACCTTTGTAACCTACATGATGACTTTAGAAGACCATTACCATTCTGATGTAGCATACCACAACAGCCTGCATGCTGCTGACGTGGCCCAGTCAACTCACGTTCTCCTTTCTACGCCAGCACTGGATGTGAGTAGTTACAGTCTGTTTTGCATACCCACCTAGCCTATCTTTTTGAAAGTATCATAAATGCACAACTCTTTTTATGGAAATGATGCAATTGAATGACCCTGGGTACTTCTACTACTTCTTCGGTAGCTATGGCATTCAGCAATTTGGGTTGCTTATGAAAATCGATAATAACACTTCTGCTTTCCTCATTTTCCCGTATCAGTGTAATACTCCTTTTTTCATCTTTGCCATCTGAAAGTTATTTAATTATCAGACAGAGAATTAGACCCATGATTTATTTTCATCATATTCCTAGTGAGGGATACACTGTATCTCAAGGCATTTTCTTTAGTGTCTGTCATACAGTACATAGATACACTGTATGTAATCATCTGAATTACCCAATATGTACTCATTCCAGGCCCTGAGGAGGTTATAATGTATATGTTATATGAAACATTCTGTGTAGTCTCTGTTAGGGATAAACATCTATAGACTTATTTTCCTAGAAATTCAAAGTAGTAACAGAAAATGAAGAGCAGACTGGTTAATAAATAGAAGCTATGAAAAACTGCTCCCTAAAACCTCTGTGGAGATGGCTATGACTCTTTCCCTTGTAGTTCACGCTTTCTCATGAGCTACCATAATTAGTAATGTGTCCAGCCATGCCACTGCTGATCAGATGGGAATAGTGAGTAACTACGTACATCCAAAATGTACTGCCTGCTGCCGGAAAAGACTGGCCAGGCCTTACCCAGCCACCTTGGCAGACCCGGTTTGGGAGTTGGAGAAAGACTAAACTCTTTGCTTGACTTTCATATGATCTGAAACAAGCAATCTAAGACAACTTGATAAAGTGAGATGGAAGTAAGAGTATTTAATCCCCCTAAAGGAAAAATCAGTATTGCTTTTTACACTCACTGAGTCAGGTAGCACTACTCACCTAGTGTTATACATAACTATTGTTAGGCTCTAACTTGGCTATGAGTGTTACAGACTTGGAAAAGGGAGTGTAGAGTGCTTGATATGTAATAGGATTGGTTTTTCAAGGAAGAGGTAGAAAGTGAGCTAACATTTGAATGAACAGAAGAGCTATGTCTTCAAAGTGACTTAAAACCTAGCAGCATTATGTGCCCAACAAGAACAAGACTGAAATCCTGTACTTGGGGAAGAAGAGGACAGAGAGGGAGGTCTTCATGACAGTGTGAAGGAGTGAAGCAATATGACATTTCACTGTGTTTGTTAGAAATGTTCTCAACTCTAGCCTATGGTAAACATGCAGTGGGTATGCGGATGAATTACTAAATATACGACAGCCTGTGATCTCACTATAAAATAAACTTTGGTAAACATTTTATCATTTGCCTCCCAAGGCTGGAGTTTAGTCTTTTCTATCCCTAGTTACTTTGCCTGCCTGGGTATGAAGGTTACTGTCTGACATGTTCCCAGAGCAGTATGACTTGCTTCTTTGGCTGGCACAGGCTGCAGTACATAAGCATCATACTGCCATAAATCCAAGACACCAACTACAGGCCTCCACACACACCACCAACATTGTGTTAATGACTTACCCAAACCTCAGCCTATGGACTCGATATGGGATGAGCTCTGGCCATCATCCTTCTCACATCAGAGATTTTATGGTGATAAACAGAGTCGTATGCTCAATTCATCATCCTGGGCTCTCATAAAAATCTACAGTGCCTCTCCTAAAGAGAGTAATTTGGTACTTGAACGAGATGAAACTGAAGAGTGAGACAGATGCGTTGGATATGGAGTTAATGGGCTCCTTTGAACCCACAGGCTGTCTTCACAGACCTGGAAATCCTGGCTGCCATTTTTGCAGCTGCCATCCATGATGTCGATCATCCTGGAGTCTCCAATCAGTTTCTCATCAATACAAGTGAGTTCACCACTGCACAGTTATTCCAGATCATTCTGTGATTCACTGCAGCCTTTTCCTCCTAATGTTTTCATTATGGGTAATAACAAGGGCAATAATGAGGTAATCCTTCCATTCCATGGAAATTGCTCAGGCCTTTCCTGGATATTGTGTCCAGCTTGTCAACACAGTGTTTGAGGTGCAGGGAGAACTTGGAGAGGGTCAGGGGCAAGCCATAAAAACAAAGCTCCAAAGTTTGGAAAAATAAAATATGGAAAGAAAGAATAAAAGATTTGGAGTGGCCTGTCCATATGAGGAAGCTTGGGTATGTGAGTGTGACCCTCAGTCCTTTGTGAAGCTGACATACATAAGAGTAAGCCATGAGTGTCCCTCTATCCCGGGTGCTAGGCAGAGATGCTAGGCTTGAGCACTCCAGCTTTCATATAGAAGTAACATTCCTTGAGGAACACTGGAGTCGGTCCCTACAGTTCAAGAGGAAGGGTCATTAAAGCTCTACACGTTTTCGTCCAACTGCATGTCTTTGACTACAGACTGTGGAGAAGCAAGGAAAGGACCTAGCTTGACCAGCCTCATGATCTGAAGCTATCCCCAGGGCTTTATCATACTCAAATCATTTGATTTTCATGCTATTCAGAATTCATTCATTGTCTCAGTTAATGCTCCATCTCTATGTACATTTTTTGATAATATTGGTTATTTCATTATGATCATGATTGGCATCTAGTAGTGGCAATTTTATAAAAATACTGCCTGAGCTTCCTACTAGAAGAGGCCTGCTGTTGTTTGTCCTTGTCTTTATCTTCAAAATATCTGCATATCCTAAGCTTGGGAACATTGCTTTTCTTCTTTCAATATCTTGTTCTTGTCTTTTAAAAAACATCAGCAACATAAACTTTAGGTACCTGCCTCTTTGCATGGGTTCGTTTAGTCAACTTAACATGCTGATAGTTTGTTTCTCAAGGGAAATATAGCAACTTACAGTACTGAGACATATAAAACATGTTTGTAAATCTGTGCCCTTGGCTACAAGGTTAACAGAACAAGGGGGCTTAAATTACTTCAGAGAAAGCTATGGCCTATTGGAGAGAGAGAGAGAGAGAGAGAGAGAGAGAGAGAGAGAGAGAGAGAGAGAGAGAACTATTGTATAGTAAGCACATACTATGTTAGTTGGTTGTTACTCTTAGCTAAGATTAAACATGCCTTAATGAGTTTGATGACAATACATGTGGGTGCAAAGTTGTGTCAGACAAAATACAGATAAAGCAGAGAGGAAGTTGTAGTTGGGTGCCTAGCATTGCAGTTTCTGGTATAGAAACCCAGAAAAAGGAAAATCTAATATCAACATTGTTTAAAAAAATATTCATGCTCAGTTGTCATATTTATAGAAACCTCCAAAAGCTACATTATTGAGTTAAAATAAAATTTTATGCCAACGCGTCATCTTTTTTAAAGATCTAAACTCACAATTGTGAGAAGTTGGGAAGCGTATATGAAAGTGAGCATAGTTTGAAAATCTTAATACATTTGATAACACATCTGTGTTTTCATTTCATTCTTTTTCAAAACACAAAATCCACAAAGACTTAAAGGAAATTGTAAGCTGAGATGAAAAGACAGTTTATCTAATGTTAAATTCTTCATTTCATATGAAAAAGAAAAGTCGTGTTGTAATATCTCTGGGAATCATCTTTTGCTCTGCTTCCCTAGTATGTAATGACCTTCGGATGATGGCTCTTGAAATAATTTAAAATGAGCTAGGTCGAATTCCCCATTGAAGCGATGCCAGCGTTTGCATTATATAATTTTATTACATTCTTATGGTCATCATTTTTCTTTATTAGATTCCGAACTTGCTTTGATGTATAATGACGAATCTGTGCTGGAAAACCATCACCTCGCTGTGGGCTTCAAACTGCTACAAGAGGAGCACTGCGACATCTTCCAGAATCTTACCAAGAAGCAACGCCAGACACTCAGGAAAATGGTGATTGACATGGTGAGATGCCAGCCTTCATCCCTCACCTACATTTGTCGCTTTCTTGTATAGACTGACTTGATTAAGAGCTTTAATTCTGTCTTTACCCAAGGTGTTAGCAACTGATATGTCCAAACACATGAGCCTCCTGGCAGACCTTAAAACAATGGTAGAAACCAAGAAGGTGACAAGCTCTGGTGTTCTCCTCCTGGACAACTATACTGACCGGATACAGGTATCTGATATTTAACACAAAGACAAACTAAACAAAACCAAGCAGTAGTTAGAAAATGAAAATAGAAATTTGGTTAGTTGCTTGACCCAGGTTACTACTAAACCTTTGGGCATATTTTTAAAACAAGAAAATAGACTTTATCATTTCATTTATGAAGTAAGCCACACTGTATTCATTGAATTGGTTAGTTCTAAAATTGAGTTGCAATGTCTATTTGTAATATGTGAATATTGGTCCTCAAAGCTCACATTTGAATACAAATCCCACCAAATGCAACTTTGTTAGGTCTGATTTCACTAAACAAATTGCCATCAGCTGTTCTTTTTCCACCCATGGAAAATCTAGAAGTAACTACTTTGGGTCATTCTTTGCATTCTTTCCTTTCCAAACTAAGGAAAGAAATGTTAGCAGAATTTGACTTCTAATACCCCCTCCAGTTTTTTAAACTCAAAAACCATCAGTCTAGAAAAATATACACTTCCTTTTTGAGGCTCTAATGGTAAATAACCAACCCTGGTGAGCACCGTTGAAATACTGCTCTTTTGATAGGTGTATCGTAATTATATTCAACTAAAATGTTCTTGGTACGGAGTGTACTGGGATGAGAGGGATATGATGTTCTGGTGGCATTTATGCTGAGTTTTATGGGATTTTCCAAAACTTGATTATTTCAGGTTCTTCGCAACATGGTACACTGTGCAGACCTGAGCAACCCCACCAAGTCCTTGGAATTGTATCGGCAATGGACTGACCGCATCATGGAGGAGTTTTTCCAACAGGGAGACAAAGAACGGGAGAGGGGAATGGAGATTAGCCCAATGTGTGATAAGCACACAGCTTCTGTGGAAAAATCCCAGGTATACTGAGATTGTTTTCAATGTTTTTATGAGCTCTACCAATAGTAGAACTGGAGAGTTCCTTTCTTTTAGGCTCTGTGTGTGTGTGTGTATGTGTGTGTGTGTGTGTGTGTGTGTGTGTGTGTGTGTGTTCGTGCATGTGAGTATCTGTGAAATGATAAAGAAGCAACTATACGCCGGGCAGTGGTGGCACACGCCTTTAATCCCAGCACTTGGGAAGCAGAGGCAGGTGGATTTCTGAGTTCAAGGCCAGCCTGGTCTACAGAGTGAGTTCCAGGACAGCCAGAGCTACACAGAGAAACCCTGTCTCGAAAAAACCAAAAAAAAAAAAAAAGAAGCAACTTTACATTTAATTCTATTATATTTATCATTCCTTTGCTTTCTCTATGCAAGGCATTAAGTAAAGTTTTCAGTTGTCTAATACCTTATCAGATTTGGTGGACACATGAGCACCTATACCCCCCATCCCCCTGCCTTGATTACTCCTCATCCCTTTTCCATCCAGGAGCTCAACTTCCTCTCTGTGCTCCCCACACATCTGTTGCTCTCTTGAGTCAAGCACGATGTCACCATTACCGAAGATGAGAAAAAGCCCCAACTTTGCAATGTAGCTAAAGTATGTTCCCAGTGTAAGGCAAAGCAAGCAAGCAAGCAAGCAAACAGCTGTCCTCTTGGTCTAGTTTGCCAACCTTTTAGTGACGCAGTTGTCCTCTCTGTCATGATGTCTTCTTCCACACTGCTGTTTAGTTCATGGGCCCCACTGAACATCATATGCTTGACCTGGAAAGAAAGCTTCTAACGAGAAGTTCTGAGTATTTGGGGTTTTCTCATCCCAGGTCCCAGGAAATAAACAAGTAGCAATGATCTTCCATGAAAGGCTGAACTTTTTCTTGCTAAAAGCAAAGCAAGTGAAGAAATTAAATGATGGTGCTGTGTTATGTTACACATGTTTGTCTGTTGCTCTGGGCTTCTCTGTACTCCCTGGAAAGCACTTTGAAAATGGCCCCTAAATTCCTCTAAACCATATATAAAGAGATAAGAGAAAAAATGAGTGGGTGTGAACAAAGTAATATCTGAATCATCCAGCCAAATTCTTGTAACTAGCGCAGATCACAGCTGCCCTGACTTTAGTATGAATCTTGCTCATTAAGTTGGAAAAGAACCATTAAGAGGCATAATATATGCATGCATGGGCACACACTCCACACACACACACACACACACACACACACACACACACACACACACACACATAACCACACACACGCACGTGCACATGTACACACACACATATGGGGTGAGGTAGGGCAGAATCTCACATATGAACAAAGTTCTTGCATATATAATTTGAATATATTAAATGACTAGCCATATACCAGAATATTGATAGAGAAAGGTTTCCAGCAGACTGAAAAGATAAAACATAATGTCCCCAAAAATCCCTAGCTCATCTCCCCTTTGATCCCAACCCAGCATCTCTCCCTCCAGCCCCACCCATACCCTGACAGGGGAATTCCATCCCCTCATTCACTGGTGCCTATTCTCTTTACCTACCCAATCCCCAATGTTTCCTGTTTGTCTGACAGTGAGGAGGTCAGTTTAAGGCCACTTAGCTAGCTCCTGCAGGATGCATAGCCCCTGTGTAAACCACAACAGAGCCACAGCCTTGATTTATGCTCTTGCATGCAGGCAAAAGGAACTGTTTAGTTGTTTTTATTTTCCTTCTTTCTCTTGATGGAAATGACTGTGTTCACTATGGATTCTAAACAATAGCAGCAGTATCCACACTGGAAAGATTTGTTTGTTTAGGTTTAAGTTGTTTTCAAGTGTTTTATTATTTTAAATAGTCTTCTACAAGGCAAAAGCGTGAGAAGTTCCAGAAGAGTGGAGGGCCAGCGCCTGTCATCCTGGCATGGTGACAGATTTAATAATTATCAGGGAGAGAATATTGAATGAGAACACTTCAGACTTGGGGCTTCCTTCAGAGAATGAATGACTCACAGAATCCAAGTAGTGACAAAGTTATTCCCAGTGACAGCCAGACCTAGCTGGCAGATGCAAAAGGAAAAAGATTGTTGCCGTAAGATGAACACAGGCTTTGGAGCCAGGCAAATCAGTGACAAAGGCCCACGTCTACCACTTCCAAGCTAACTTCTGTACCATGTTTGGTCTCCATGATTCTCAGTTTACTCCTTTGTAAACAGCAGGCAACAATACTTTGTAGGATTGAGAGGTGTTTGCACATATTGTTTACAGTCCAGGGTCTACCATATAGCAAGATCAAATAAATCTCTTACTATTGGTCTCCTCGGGTCCCCTTCTCTCTTTTTATAGAAACCAAGACAGGGTGCTTGGTTTTCAAGTGCCCATGCAGTAACTGATGTGTGGTCCTCTTTTCCTCCAGGTTGGTTTCATTGACTACATTGTCCATCCACTGTGGGAGACCTGGGCAGACCTGGTTCAGCCTGATGCTCAAGATATTTTGGATACACTAGAAGATAACAGGAACTGGTACCAGAGTATGATACCCCAGAGCCCCTCCCCACCACTAGATGAAAGGAGCACAGACTGCCAAGGTCTTATGGAGAAGTTTCAGTTTGAACTGACCCTTGAAGAAGAGGATTCTGAAGGACCAGACAAGGAGGGAGAAGGCCACAACTATTTCAGCAGCACAAAGACACTTTGTGTGATCGATCCAGAGAACAGGGATTCCCTGGAAGAGACTGACATAGATATTGCAACAGAAGACAAGTCTCCGATCGACACATAATCTCCCTCTGTGTGGAGATGAACATTCCACCCTTGACGAGCATGCCAGCTGAGTGGTAGGGCCAACCTACCATTGCCAAGGCCTGCACAGGACAAAGGCCACCTGGCCTTTCCAGTTACTTGAGTTTGGAGCCAGAATACAAGGCCGTGAAGCAAATAGCAGTTCCGCGCTGCCTTGCCTTGCCTGCAAGCTGTCGGAGACCCGCAGCTGTATGTGGTAGTAGAGGCCAGTTCCCACCACAGCTAAATGGCTTGAAAACAGAGGACACAAAGCTGAGAGATTGTTCTGCACTAGGTGTTGGGAAGCTGTCCTGACAGGTGACTGAACTCACTAACGACTTCACCTATAAATCTCACCCATCCCGTTGTCTGCCAACCTGTGTGCCTTTTTTGTAAACTGTTTTCATGTCTTTGAAATGCCTGTTGAATATCTAGAGTTTAGTACCAACTTCTACAAACTTTTTGAGTCTTTCTGGAAAAAAAAGAAACGAAAAAGAAAGAGAGCAGTTTCCCTTCTTTCTTGGGCAAAATCTTTGGCTTTCTCCAGTTAACTTTTGCAAATAGGCAGGACAGATGCAGTTCTAACCACAGGCTACTTCCTTCTCTTTGTCTAATCTGATTCTGTAGTGGCCCCTGCAACTTAGCTATTTGCCTGCTTTGAGCACTGTTTTCCCCTGGGAAGTCTCTTTGCTTTGCTTTAAACTCATACTCAACAAACCAGGAGGTCTGTGGAAGAAGCTGTGATGTTTGCCATCAGTCTATGGAGTGCTCAGTCACACAAGGTCATGTGTGTGGCTGCATCCAGCCTCCAGGCCACTGTGAGCTGCACACCACCTGCTGTCCCTTCTCTCACCCCTCCTTCGCTCTAGTATACTGTTTTCAATTTAATGCTGCCATCTTTGTCTTGTACTGCCCCCGGTACTAACACTTCCCTCTCTTCCTGTTTATAACCATGTATTTATTACATAATGTACATATTGTAATGTTTTGTAAGTTATTAATTTATATATCTAACATTGCCTGCCAATGGTGGTGTTAAATTTGTGTAGAAAACTCTGCCTAAGAGTTGCAACCTTTTCTTGTAATGTTTTGTATTGTGTATTATATATCCCAAACATTGCTTAAGAGAGACATGAAGCCCCATTAGCAGTTAAGGACAGGCATGGCCATTGTTCCAAGGGTCTGCCCTTTCCTTGTCTGAGCCCCTAACTCTGCCCAACCCTTTGATGAGCTGGTTTTGCAAACAGGATTATCATATTAGATACTAAATGGTTTATACTGAAGTTTTATTTTGTATAGTTTGGTAGGGGCTAGGAAGGAACACTGGGATGTCGTTTTTTACCTGTGTTCTATCCAAGTCTCTGGATACATGAGTTGGGTTGTCACTGGGCTCTGCTCTCACTGAGGCTTTCATTCTAAAAACAAACAACACTACATTTGATCACAGATGATACTGAGTATCCCTAAACTACTGACTTGGAAGAGCAAGTCTCCATACTGCTCACAAGCAGAGGAGCCATGTTCAAATTCATCAAAGGCAACAAGAAGACAATGTGAATTTTTATCGTAGAATGTGAACTGATGTCGTAAATTACACAAATGTGAAGCTTCTGATAACACTTGTTAGGCCTCTTCCTGGTGTCAGTTTCAGTTTGTAAAATATGTGTCATGCTTCAGTTCAGCATTGTGACAATAGTTAAAGAAAATGGCACAAAATGTGCATGACCATGGGTTCGTACGTCTGTAACACTGCATTGTTCCAGGTGGACGTTATATTGTTTTCAAAAGTTTCTCACAATGTATGTTATAATATTATTACTATTATATATTGTGCTAAAATGCATTCTTAAGAGACTTTTATATGAGCTGAATAAACAA
The DNA here is from genome assembly GCA_028551405.1 of Uromys caudimaculatus. NCBI lineage: Eukaryota > Metazoa > Chordata > Mammalia > Rodentia > Muridae > Uromys > Uromys caudimaculatus. The sequence goes on from CM052702.1 coordinate 95,708,834, forward strand.
AAGCATGAATAAATTAGATTGTAGCCCCATTCATTTCGTGGTCAATTCTAATATGTTAAAGCAGTTTTTTTTTCTTTCCTTCTTCCTCTTTTTTACCATACTTCACAAAAAAAGCAAGCCACTTTGCTCATCCAAATTACAACTGAAGTTTCGTATTCTCTGTGTCCAAAAAGTCCCATGGCTCAGAACATTTCCTTTTCTTCTCAGAAGATTATTCATCCGGCTCATTGGTACAGGAAGGAGGGTGGTGAAGGCTAACAAACAAAACCACTTTGTTCGTCTTGAACCATTTCCTTCTACCTCTTTAGAATTCTGAAGAGTTTAATCTCTTAGGTAAATAAAAGGCATCTTCAGCTGGGCTGTGTAGGCTACCACAGTGACTCACAGAATCATCTTGAGTTAGCTCAATGTAGAGAAACCTGTTGATTCATTTGACACACGAGGAGGAGTCTGAGGTCTAAAAGAGTCACCTAGACCACAGCCCTCAGAGCGCATGGAAATGCTCATGGACACCCCAGCCATCTGTCTATGCCTTTGCTGGTAGGTTATGCTGTTCTAGAAAGAACTGCTTAAATGTTATCAAGACTTAAAGTCATCATTTTAAAATCAGTCATCCTGCGTGCGTGCGTGCATGCGTAGGAGGTGACAAATACTCAGTGAGTAGCTCTTACTAACTTAGCCACAGAGAAGTAAGTGGCCTGTGGCCAGGAAAGAGTCTGCTCTAGATGAATTCCTCAGTAAGAGGAAATTGCTGAATTTCTTTAGAAAATCAAAAGCTTGCCTGTTAGTTCCAGCCAGGACTTTTCCACCATCCGGTTTTTGACTGGACATTATCATCTGATACAATGACAAAACAGAATTGGTTATAAAAGTTTGTATAAAAAGTATAGCTGATAATTATGCCTAAAAATGCTCTCTGTTCTGTTTTCTACTGAAGGGTCCTTTGCATGGAAAATGTACTTGTTTTTAATGCTGTTTGGGTTCTATTCTCCTCCAGAGCCCTGACTGAAGTGGCTTTTCCTGGGAGCCTACACACCGGACATTTCATTCTCCCCACCTGACAGTAGTGTAGGATAGAAAAGTGACCCACTGGTTCTGTCTCCAAGACATGCAGGCCTGAAGACTTCAGTAGTCACTGTGAACCCCATGACCTCAGCACGGCATGCTCTGGGTGATGGTTTTTCAGCAATGAGTTTGGTCCTGTCTTAGTTTCATTTTTCCCACTGACTTCTCACTTAATTTCTGCTCATTTTAAAACTTATTTATTTAAATTTTATGAGTATGGGTGTTTTGTCTGCATCTATGTCTGTGCTCTAGATGCATATCTGGTGCCCACAGAGGCAAGAGGAGGGTCATCATCAGGTACTCTGGGACTGGAGTTACAGACAGCTATGAGCCATCATATATGTATCCTAGTTTAATATCTCCTGCCAATAAGACACTCTGAAAAAGACAGCTGAGGAAAAAAAGGGGTTAATTTTTTTGGCACAAAATTCCAAGTTACAGTCTTCACCATGAGGAAATCAGGATAGCAAGACCTTTAAATAACTAGTCACATCCACAGGTTCCCCTATCCTGGCTCATCAAGCTTCCACTGAACCAAGGGGATCCCCTCCCAGTGATGACAGATAAGGCCCATCCTCTGCTATGTATCCAGCTGGAGCCATGGGTAACCCCTGTGAACTCTTTGGTTGGTGGTTTAGTTCCTGGTAACTTTGAGGGGTCTGGTTGGTTGATATTGTTGTTCTTCCTATGAGGTTGCAAACCCCTTCAGCTCCTATAGCCCTTGCCCTAACTTCCTCATCGGGGTCCCTGCACTCAGTCCAGTGTTTGGCTGTGTACATCCACATCTGTATTGGTCAGGATCTGGCAGAGCCTCTCAGCAGACAGCTGTATCAGGCTCCTGTCAGTAAGCACTTCTTGGCATTCACAATAGTGTCTGGGTTTGGTGGCTGCATATGGGATGGATCCCCAAGTGGGCCAGTCTCTGGATGGCCCTTTCCTTCAATCTCTGCTCCACTCTTTGTTCCTGTATTTCCTTTAGACCGAAGCAATTCTGGGTTAAAATTTTGGAGATGAGTGGGTGGCCCCACCCCTCAACCAGGAGGCCATGCCTAACCTCTGGATATGGTCTCGACAGGTTCTCCCTCCCCTTTGTGGGGTATTTCAGCTAATGATCCCCGTGGGGACCTGGGAGCCTCTTGCTTTCCTGGCATCTGGGACTTTCTGGTTGCTACCCCCAGTTCCCCATCCCCCATTGCTACACACCTCTGTTCTGTTACATCTCCTCCATCTCCTCTCATACCTTATTCTTCCCCTCTCTTTCCCCTCCCCCTCTTCTCTTCCTCCCAAGTCCCGCCCACCCTCTACTTTCCTTGATTATTTTGTTCCCCCTTCTAAGTAGGACTGAAGCATCCCCTCTTTTGTCTTCCTTCCTCTTGAACTTCATGTGGTCCATGAGTTGCATCATAGGTATTCCATGCTCTTTGCCTAATATCCACTTATCAGTGAGTACATACTGTGTTTGCTCTTTTGTGACTGAGTTACCTTGCTCAGGATGATATTTTCTAGATCCATCCATTTGCCAGCGAATTTCATGAAGTCATTCTTTTTAATAGCTGAGTAGTTCTCCATTGTGTAAATATACCACATTTTCTGTGTCTATTCCTCTGTTGAAAGACATCTGAGTTGTTTCCAGCTTTTGGCTATTACAAATATTGATGCTATGAACATAGTGGAGCATGTGTCCTTATTACATGTTGGAGCATCTTCTGGGTATATGCCCAGGAGTGGTATAGCTGGGTCCTCAGGTAGTACTATGTCCAATTTTCTGATGAACTTCCAGACTGACTTCCAGAGTGGTTGTACCAGCTTGCAATCCCACCAACAATGGAGGAGTGTTCCTCTTTCTCCACATCCTTGCCAGCATCTGCTGTGACCTGAGTTTTTGATCTTAGCCATTCTGACTGGTGTGAGGTGGAATCTCAGGCTTGTTTTGATTTGCATTTCCCTGATGACTAAAGATGTTGAACGTTTCTTAAGGTGCTTCTTGACCATTCGAGTTTCATCAGTTGAGAATTCTCCGTTTAACTCTGTTCCTCATTTTTAGGGGAATGCTAGGCCGCTGAGGCAGGAGTGGGTGGGCAGGTTTGAGAGCACCCTCATAGAGGCATGGGGAGGGAGAAGGGGATAGGGGGCTTGTGGAAGGGAAATGGTAGAGGGATAACATTTGAAATATAAATAAAATATATATACAATAGGAAAAAAAGAGCAAAAGGAAAGTCTATGCATGCACGCTTGTATTCCATTCATCTCCCTCTTTTCATATTGTTCAGGATCCAAACCAAAGACTGCTTACCTCTACTTTAAGACTGGGCCTTCCCTTATCAATTAATGTAATCAAAGCATATGCACAGGCCAACCTGATATAGACAAACCCTCAGTGAGGCTCTCTTCCCAGGTGATTCTATATGTGTCAAGTTGACAAGTAAAACTAACCATCACAGTATGTAAGTCCTATTCAAGCTGAAAATAAAAGCCAGACTCTCAATGTTTGCCTAAGTCTTTGGGAACTGCTTGCTGTAGGACCTCATGCCTCAGTGTCCTCATCAGTAAAACAAAAGTTAATACTGTCTTTGTCGTGTGATTATCAAGAGAATCAAATGATTGAATGATGTCTGATTCGCTGTGTGTAGGAGTGAATGTCAATTTCAAGTAAGGAGAGGCAGCATGTTTTCTATGTTTTTGCAACAATTTTTCATATGATTTACCTTGACAATTCTGATCAAGTCATCCTGGGCTTGTCTACACAGATAGAGTCAGAGTTCTAGACCCAAGAGTGTATTTTGTTCATTGAAGGGTGTAGCGTGACTCTTACCCATCTTTGTTGCTAGCACTGCCTCATGGCTAAGATTGTGTTCATTTGGGGGACCTCGATGACTCATCTGGGTGATTCACAAGGAGACACACAGACAAACAAAGCTTTCCATATCTTGTCCCGTGAACTAAACCTTCTCTAGTCTTCTACAACTGAGTTTCTGAACCTTGTTGCAAAATTTATACTTCCCTGATACATTTCATCTAAAAATCCAGCATGAATTCGTGTTCTTGTACCAACTTTGTGAGGTTAGGAAAGGTCCTTATCTGGTGGATCTTCAGTTTTCTTTTCAATAAAAGGGATCCATGCAATCTATAGCAAAAGATTATTTAGAATGACAGGCTATTTTAGCAAAACTTCTAATACATTCCAAGCATGCATCAAGTAAAACTAATATTAATAGTATATTGTCATGGCTAAATAAGATAACATACATAGAAAAACATCTTCATACTACAAATTGTTATTTATTTTAGCCTAAAAATTATTTTGGATTGTGATTCTGATAATTCAGATACCACACCCTCCTTAGCACTTGTGAGCTTTATCTTTGACAATCAAGTTAATATTTTCATATACATTGAGATTAAAAATAATGATCAGGACAGGACAAGGAGTGGACTTGTTGTTACCTCTGTCTTCCAGATCAGCAACACTCTCTTAAACAATGCTCTATAGGCAAGAGACTTGAAGGAAATGTAAGTTAAACCAGGTACACCATCACTAGGCTGACCTGGCCAAAGCATATTAGGAAATACTTTACTGAAATGCAGTTATACCATGTCTAGAGCACCCATTCCTTGGTGCTATCTACTAATCTAACTAATAGACAAGAAACCATACTGCATACAAAGTTCTGTTAGTTACATCCCTCCCAAACTACATGTTCATAATCTGTTCAGAATGTGTCATGTAGTGATGTCATGCTTAGCTATCTCTATTGCTTGGCTTTGGAGATTAGGGTAGTGTTTGCCTATTAAACACGCATAGGGTTATAGTAATGTATTCTCTCTCATTCTCAAAGGTCCCTTGTTATAATTTTTAAAAAATTATTGTCAAATCTTTTTCATATCTGGGAAATCATGCACCTGTAGATATGAAATCACTTATACAGCAGAGGGGCTCTCCAAACACTTTTTGCTCTGTTCAGCTCATCCAACAGATAAACACATTCTTAGGTAAGGCCTTAGCTCCTTTGTACTGAGGAAAATGTCCTCCTCCATCAAGTATGTAGTGTCATAGAAGATACAGTAGGGCAGGGAAGGGGTAGTGGAGAACCATCTCTACCAATTCTCATGGCTCTTCATCAGCTATCAGAGAATATATCAACAGACATAGACTGAGTCTACAGACTCAGAACTGGGGATGAGCTATCTCTTGCTCATTATGAAAGGTCATAACTGACATCATCTCATCAATGGTAGGAGTTAATAATAACTGAGCAGAAGGGTTCTTTTTCAGCCTGTCTGCACGATTCCTCTTTTCTGAGTCTAGGTTCCTATCTGGAGTAGAATCTTCTAACCTACAATCAAGCAAAGTAGACCAAAGAATGTTTTACAGATTGCCACAATGTGATATAGAAAATCAGAGTGATGTATTTGTTTTTTATGGCTGGCTTTAGGAGAAGGTATTCTGGTTTTCATGGCCCACCATGGCAAGAGGAATTCCAGTTTCTGAGATGCCTGGAATAGGAAGAGGCATTCAGAGAATGAGGTGGTGAACTAAGCTCAGATAGGAAGTTTGTTTCTCAGACCTTCACTTTGGAGTATGGTTTTCTGAGTCCAAACAGGTCTCTAACATTCTTTTAGGTGCTATGCTAAGAGACATTGCCTCTTGTGCATCTCGTGCACTGGAAGACGTGGAAAAATAGATGTGCAAGCCAAAGTATTAGTGAAAGTACAAGAAGTGCTAAAGTAGAGGATCATGTGAAAACTCCTTAGGGCTTGGAAGCCATGCTCAGAGAGCATTTCTCCTAGGAGGTCTTACGGAGCCTTCGCATTAGTGTGAGAAGGGGCCAGAGAGATTGCTCAGCAGTTTAGCACAATTCTTGCTCATATTAAGGACCCAGTTTCAATTCCTACACCCACATGGTAGCTCACAACCACAGTAACTCCAGATCTTGAGAATCTGAAGCTCTCTTCTGGCCTCCTCCAGCACCATTAAATACTGATGCAATTGAGGAGACAAATACTAATGCCATTTTTAAAAGTTAGGTTCTTAGGCTCTAATACAAGTTCTCTGAAGGAGAAGCAACCTTAGTCAACCTGTATAAAAAGGGGAAAAGAAATATTTTGTGGCTAAAAAATCAGCTGATAGCTAAAATCCTGTAGTGGGAGGCAACAGAGCTCCAAAGATGAGGAAAAAGAAGCCCCACGTGACTCACAGTGCAGGGCAGTAAACAATGTTGCTTTGTGAGGTATCACCAGTCAATCTCATGGGACCCAATGGCACATGATATGACTTTTGCTCTTGTTTAAACACAGTGGAACTCCATCAACATTGTTAAGTATAAAAGTATTATAACCACACTTTCATTTGGAATGACTCTCCTAATTATAGTGTGTAGACACATTTGGAGAGGATAATAAAGAATGTAAAAGATGAGATTAGAAGCCATAACCAAACCGTGACAAAATGGTAACCAAAATGGGAGACCAGGAAGAGGCTGTGGGGATACAGAGAAACAAATGCATATGGAGTTATGTAGAAACTGCATTTGAAAGTTTGGGGGATGCACTAAGTTAAGGAGGAAAAGACTTGAGAATAAATGTCAGGTTTTTTGACTTATGGAAAGGTGGTAAAGTGTTTCTCAGAAACAAGAAATACAAGGGAAGTTCCATTTTGCAGGAAGGCCTGTGTTGATGTTTTTGGAGAAGGAGACTGTATTTGTGACAAGGAGTAGGTCATGTGGATGAGGTAACTGAATATGTCTGTCTGAACACAAAGAATTCCAGTCTAGAATTTATCATACATGCATTTGCAACACTATACATGTATGTACACACACACACACACACACACACACACACATTATTGACTATACAAGTGAAGGAGTGTGTAACTGGGGGAAAGGGTAGGAAATAAGACTGACCAATGAGTTTTACTGGCATTTTTGTGAACAGATACATTATTGAAGACTGCTGATTTTTACCCATGGTACAACCCTTATGTCTTATGAGATTCTCTGATTTCCTCTACTATAAAAAAAGGTGGGTGTTCTACTACTGTGCTTTATGTGTGCCTTTCTGTAGCACTTCTTGTAATGTTACAAAGCATCCTAGGATGATATCCTAGGGAGAGAGAATATAGTGAGAAGAAGGGTAAGGGACGGGACTTATCTTTGAGGTACTTTGTAATGTGTAATGTAATGTTTAAAACAAAGAGATACACCTTCACAAGAGAGAGAAGCCGTACTAGTGGGAAATTTACAGGAGAACTTTGTGTCTGAGGAGGCTGGGTAGACTGGAACTTACTTTGTAGACCAGATTGGCCTTGAACACAGAGATCTTCCTAACTCTGCTTCCCAAGTGCTGGGATTCAAGTTGTGCACCCTCCCTGAAGGATGACTACTTTAAGAAGGAAATTGATCACAATGGTATACCTGAGTACACGGCAGAGGAAGGGAAATCTCCATACGGATTTCTCGTGAAGTGAGAGCATTTTCAGTCAAGTGATGGCTCAGTAGTGAGTTCTCAGAGAGTAAAGAGGTAAGTAGAGATAAGAGGCTAAGCACAGTAGGGGGTGGGGAGAAAACACTATGAAGAGAGTGAGATGGAGAGCTACCTGGAAGAGGCAATTTAACATATAAGAACTATTTAAGCATGTTCTTAAGAAAATGGACATTGTCCTCCTACTGCTAGGAGAAGGAAACCAAAACACCAGAGAGACCCTTGAACAACAAAGGCATCAGCCTGGAAAGGTAGAAGAGCAGTGGTAGAGCACACTGATGGAGAAACCAAGCTTCAAAGTCATTTTATAAGGGGCAGAGAAAGTCTTTTTGAGAGCGTAGACTCTGGTAGGTTAACCACAGGCCAGTGGCTAGCCCCCCCACCAAGGAGTACACATGGCCAGCAGAATTGGATTATGTGTGTTATTTTTTTAAAAGAGAGGACATGAAGTTGGGAGGGTTGGAAAAGTGGAGAGTGGATGTCGGAGGGAACCATGGGAAGGAGTAAGATATGAACATAATACAGAATATAAAATTCTCAAAGAATTAATAGAAATATGTATGTTTGGGAAGTCATTTTTTTCCAATGAAGTAGAAGGGGGGGTATATTGTGTGAGACTTTTCCCAAAAAGGAGACATCACACATACACACACACACACACCCCACCACCACCACCACCACCACCACCAACAACAACAACAACAACAACAAATAACAACAATACAACAACTTGACTAATGTATAATTTGACAAGCTGTGAGTTTCTTGGGGGAGACTTACAGGATTATAGGCCATAGGATCCTAACAATTCAAAAGCAGCTATATCACAGAAAAGTCCACTCCAGCAGGAAGCTGCTAGCCTGGAGCTCTCTGCATGACTTGCAGGAAGCTCAACAGATGGGGAATCTATTCTCAAGGCTATTATGACTGAGTCTATAACTTTGGCTGAGGACCTGTGAATCTTGTTAGTTTGGGTTTTTCTGGACTTGTGAGGTGTATTTCCTGAGTCTCATGAGTCTATACATCAAGGTCTGAGTAGGTTTGTAGATCCACTAGAAGGAACATAAAGGAGGGTCTTTCAAGTGATAGCTTATTCAGTACTTCAAAAAAAAAAAATTGGCAAACTCAGCCCAGGGCAGAACCGACACTCCAGACCCCCTCCCACACCCTGAGACAGCTTGACTCCCAGGAGGTCCATCACAACCAGGCTTACAGGTGAGATATGCCCCACTACCCCAATACCTGGCCTAACTGAGATCCCCACGGACCTCAGCAGAGGTGGGCCCTATCCAGCCTGCCCTGCCAGAGACACATCTTCCTTCCAGCCCACAACTTGGCCTGGGGCAGAGCCAGTACTCCAGACCTCCTCCCACATCCAGAGACAGCTTGACTATCAGGAGGTTTGTCACAATCAGGCTCATAGGAGGGACAAGACCCAGTCAGAGACAGCAAGGCCAGTTAACACCTGAGATAACCAGATGGCAAGAAGAAAGAACAAAAACATAAGCAACAGAAACCAATGCCACTTGGTACCATCAGAACCCAGTTCTCCTACCACAGTGTGCACTGGATGCCCTAATGCACCTGAAAAGAAAGATTCCAACCTAAAATACCATCGCATGAAGATGGTAGAGAACCTTAACAAGGACATAAATAATTCCCTTAAAGAAATACAGGAGAAGATAGATAAATAGCTAGAAGCCCTTAAAGAAAAAACATATAAATCCCTTAAAGAAATACAGGAAAACACAATAAAACAAGTGAAAGAACTGAAGAAAACCATCCAGAGTCTAAAACTGGAAATAGAAACAAGAAAGAAATCACAAAGGGAGGAAACCTTGGAGATGGAAAACCTAGGAAAGAGATCAGGAGTTACCAACTCAAGCCTCACGAACAGAATACCAAAAATAGAAAGAGAATCTCAAGCATAGAAGATATCAACACAACAGTCAAAGAACATAAAAAGTGCAAAAAGCTTTTAACCCAAATCATTCAGGAAATTCAGGACACAATGAAACAACAAAATCTAAGAATAACTGGAATAGAAGAGAGAGAAGATTCCCAATGCAAAGGGCAGGAAACATCTTCAACAAAATCATAGAAGAAAACTTCCCTAACCTTAAGGAAGAGATGATCATAAATGTACAAGAACCCTCAGAACACCAAATAGATTCGACCAGAAAGAGAATTCCTCCTGTCACATAATAATCAAAGCACTAAATGCACAGAAAAAGAAAGAATATTAAAAGCAGTAAGGGGGAAAAAGCCCAGTAACATATAAAGGCAGACCTATCAGAATTACACCAGACTTGTCAACAGAGACTCTAAAAGCCAGAAGATCTCAGACAAATGTCATGCAGACCCTAAGAGAATGAAAATGGCAACCCAGGCTACTATATCCAGCAAAACTCTTGAACACCATAGATGGAGAAACCAAGATATTCCATGACAAAACAGAATTTGAACAATATCTTTCTACTAACCCAGCCTAATGGAGGATAATAGAAAGAAAACTCCAACACAAAGAGGGAAAGTACACCAAAGAAAAACCAAGAAATTAATTGCCTAACAACAAACCCAAAAGAAGACAACCACACAAACATAATACTGTCACTAACAACAACAGCAGCAGCAGCAACAACAAAAACCAGCAACCAACAATCTTTGGTCTTTAATATCTCTCAACATCAATGCACTCAATTCAATAAAAAGACATAGGCTAACAGACTGGATACATAAACAGGACCCAGCATTTTGTTGCAAACAGAAAACACATATCAGTGACAAAGGCAGACACTACCTCAGACAAAAGGCTGGAAAAATTTTTCCAAGCAAATGGTCCCAAGAAACAAGCTGGGGTTGCCATTATAATATCCAATAAATTAGACTTTCAACCAAAAGTTATCAAAGAGATGGGGAAGGTCACATCATACTCATCAAAGAAAAAAAGCCACCCAGATGAACTCCCAATTCTGAACATCTACACCCCAAATACAAGGGCACCCACATTTGTAAAAGAAATGTTACTAAAGCTCAAAATACACATTGATCCTCACACGGTAATAGTGGGAGACTTCAACACTCACCTCTCACCAATGGGCAGATCATGGAAACAGAAACTAAACCAAATGGATTTAACAGATATCTACAGGATATGCCTCAAACAAAAGGATATGCCTTTGTCTCAGTACCTCATGGTACCTTCTCCAAAACTGACCACATAATCAGACACAAAAAATCTTCAACAGATACAAGAAGATTGGAATAATCCCACGGATTCTATAGATCACCACAGACTAAGATTGGCCTTCAACAACAACAAAAACAACAGAAAGCCCACATACTCATGGAAATGGAACAACTCTCTACTCAATGATAACTTGGCCAGGGGAGAAAGAAAGAAAGAAATTAAAGACTTTCTAGAATTTAACAAAAATGAAGGCATGGCATACTCAAATTTATGGGACACAAAAGAAGTCCAGAGGGACTAATAGGAATAAGTAGCAGTGGGGGTGGGGAACTTGAGAAAACACTAGAAAGTCCCAAAAACCAGGGATGCAAGAGGCTCCCAGGACCCACTGGGGATGGCATTAGCTGAAATACCCAACAGCAGGGAGATAGAACCTGAAGAGACCACCTCCAGTAGATAGACATGGCCCAGTGGAGGGATGGGGACACCCACCCATCTCAAAATTCTTAATCCAGAATTGTCCCTGTCTAAAGGAAATGCAGAGACAAAAAATGGAGCAGAGATTGAAGGAAAAGCCGTCCAAAAGACTGCCCCACCATGTGATCCGTTCCATCTGATACCAAACCTGGCACTATTGCTGATGCCAAGGTGTGCTTGCAGACAGGAGCCTGGTATGGCTGTCCTCTGAGAGGCTCTGCCAGCATCTGACTAAGACAGATGCAGATCCTCACAGCCTACCATGTTACTGAGCCTGAGGACCCCAATGGAAGAGTCAGGGGAAGGACTGAAGCAAGTAAAGGGGATGGCACCCCCATAGGAGGACCAACAGTATCAACTAACCAGACCCCCCAGAGCTCCCAGAGACTAAACCACCAACCAGAGAATATACATGGAGGGAACCATGGCTCCAACTGCATTTTGTAGCAGAGGACTGCCCCGTCTGACATCAGTGGGAGGGGAGGTACTTGGTACTGTGGAGGCTTGATGCCTCAGAGAAGTGGGATGCTAGAGGGGTGAGGTAGGAGTGGGTAGGTGGGTGGGGAGCATCATTTTAGAGGCAAAGAAGAGGGGGAGCAGATTGGGGGTTCATGGAGGGTAGACCAGGAAGGGGAATATTTGAAATGTAAACAAACAAAATGATTAATAAGTTTTTAAAAAAGGAACATTGGTTTCCTTTTGCCATTTATTTAGATCATGAGGGACACTTTTAAAAATTAACTTTCTTTTTTGTTGCTGGTTGTTTTGTTGTTTTGTTTTTGTTTTTGAGACAGTTTCTCTGTGTAGAACTGGCTATTCTGAAACTGTCTCTGTAAACCAGGCTGCCCTCAAACTCACAGACATCTGACTGTCTCTGCCCCCTGGGTGCTGGGATTAAAGGTGTGTGCCACCACCACCAGGCTTAAATCAACTTAAAATCAGAGAATGCTAAAAAGACCTACCATTAGATTACTGGAGAAAAACTAATCACACTGAAATGTGATAAATCCTCTTCCAATTGGTGGCGAACATGTCCGTCTGAAGAATGTTTTGGTCACACCACCAGTGGGATCTGGACTATAAGCAGCCATAGAGACTTAACTAGACACAGAAAAAGGATACAGTGGACTTTTCTTATTGTCCCCAAATGTGCTAAGATACTTTGAAATGTCGTGAATCCTTAACCTCAGAAGGAGGCCCTTACTTCTTAAAGCAGATGATAAGGGGGAAATTTTATCATGATAAGAAGTGCTTGTTGTCTGGGAGTTTCTGCTGCTTTGATGGGTTTCTCCCTGTGAGATCATAAAGGTGTTGGTTCTTCACAAAGGCCTTTTTCCTGATCCTCAGAAGACAACAAGAATTACAGCTAAGGGTTGGTCTGTGAATTGTGTTGCCTCTCAGCTGTTGGCCCAAGTCACACAACTCCTCTGTCTTTGGTTGTGCTTTCATTTGTGTATGTGGGGGAGGGTCTGACAGTGGGAGGTGGTCCTAAGCTTGCTCATCATCAAGAAGTTTGAATATCCTCTCAGGCAGCTTGCAGCTTGCCCAGCTTGTCCATATTTGGTATTATTTTTCTTTCACCATACTTATCAAGCATTGACCTTTGACTTTTGTCTGAGGGTTCTAAACTTTCATATTTCCTATCTGTCTCTCACAGTTTCTCTATGAGTTTAAAACCCAAATTCTTCAGAGACTATCATTATGTAGTCCCATGAGTTCTAACATTTTTCTTTCCCAAGTCCTGGAACAATGATCATTTCTATAGAACATAAAACTCTATGAAATATTCACTTTTAGGGATCGTGTGTGTTACCACCACAGACTCTGCAAATGCAAAGTATAAACCCTTTGGCATCCCCCAGACCATCTCGAACACCATAAGCATCCCCACCAGCTCAGCTGAGAATCATGATATCCACTGCAGTGACTAGCGAAGTGCCTGGATTCAGTCCACTGAATGCTGAGCAGAGGTTCAGCCTTGACAATGCTGCTACCTCAAGCTATTGAGCTATTGTCAGTCCCCAGTTGGTCCAGTCATTTTCTCAAAATCTGCCTGCTATTTCCCTCTCAAATTCTCTCCGGCTATAATTATATAGAATTGTGTTTCCCTGAGCTATCTCCTTGACTGTTAAAAAACAAAACAAAACAAAACAAAAACCCACTTATTGGAAGATGAGATGCTTTTCTACCAAGTTCTGAGGTAGTCTGAACCAGCTTCTATTTTTTTTTTATTGGTTATGTTATTTATTTACATTTCAAATGTTATCCCCCTTCCCAGTTTCCCCTCCGAAAACCCCTATCCCATTCCCCCTCCCCCTGCTTCCCCCACCCACCCACTCCCACCTCACCCCTCTAGCATTCCCCTACACTGGGGCATCGAGCCTTCACAGCATCAGTGATCTCTCCTTTCACTGAAGGCCATCCTCTGCTACATCTGCAGCTGGAGCATTTGGTCCCTCCACGTGTACTCTTTGGTTGGTGGTTTAGTCCCTGGAGCTCTAGGGGCTCTGGTGGGTTGATATTGTTTTTCCTATGGAGTTGCAAACCCCTTCAGCTCCTTCAGCTCTCCCCCCTAACTCCGCCACTGGGGTCCCTGTGCTCAGTCCAATGGTTGGGAACCAACTCTTCTTATTCAAAATAGCTTGCCTCTTTAAATATCTGTATATCTAAATGATCCTTCTCACAGGCCCACAAATTTCAGGCTTGATGATACATGTAACCATTCCATTGAACATTCAGTTAAAAATGGCTTACCAAGTATCTGATACTTGCCAACTACCACCTAGATCGTCAAGATACAAAAGGTACATATACATAATAAACATTACAGATTAAGTAGCTGTCTTTTTTTAAACTACTTTTTAAAAAAATTAGCAATGTTAATTTTTCTCTCCGGACTAGGATATGGGTTATTTCGTGGTAATCTAGCCTAGAAATTTATGTTTAATACATGGTGACTTTTCCCACGGTGTACCTTGATCAAGTTACTTGATGTATTCATGGGTACTTAAGATATTTGAACTGGAAGAGAAGTTTGAAAGTAGCCAGTGTGGCATCCCTTAAGCCTGGAAATGCACACAAAACAAGAGAGGCTTTTGTTTTGTTTTGTTTTGTTTTGTTTTGTTTTGTTTTGCTTTGCTTTGTTTTGTTTTAAATGTAGCTTTGGTGTTAGCAGATGTGGGAAAACAGATGCCCAAGAATCTCCTAAAGTCACTGCTGTTGCTGCTGCTAGCATACAACATGTTCTTTTATAATGGTTAATCCTTGCTATCAATTTGACTACATTTGGAATTGCCTAGAACAATGGTTCTCAACCTGTGGGTTATGACATAGATATTTATGTTACAATTCATAATAGAAGCAAAATTATAGTTATAGAGTAGCAACAAAAATAATTTTATGGTGAGGGTCACCACAACATGAGGAACTGTATGAAAGGGTCACAGCATTAGGAAGGTTGGAAACCTCTGAACTAGAAGCTGGAGGAGATCTGGGAGGGCCTTTCAGAGATTAACAAAGGGGGAAATACCTACCCTGAATGTGGGTGCCATGGGCTACAGTGCTGATGGAATGAACAAAGGAAAAGGGAAAATGCAAACCAGTACCCAAATGTCCCTTCCTCTAGCCAAACTAGAAAGCTTCATGACTGTGGAGCCTAGGTTAGAGAACTCAGGTAAAGAATGTTCAGTGCTGTCCTGTGCACCCCTACAATCCCACAGGAGACATCTTGGAAACAAGACTCTGAAAAATGGAGCTGTTCCCTAGCAACTCAACTCCATGACAAAAATCAACCCTGGGGATTTACTGAAACCTAGAACCTGGCATCAAAGACAGTAACGCTCATAATACAGACCCAGGAGAAGTTAGCAGACTGGGTAGGAGAGAATACAACCCAAAGAAGGAGGAAACTAGAGGAAGCAAAATGGACCCTGAACCCAGAGATGTTAGGAGGAGGGAAGACTACAGGTCATGCTGTACTCTGTGGATTCAAACGTTAGAATGAAGATGATGGAGAGAGAGAGAGGGAGAGAGAGAGAGAGAGAGAGAGAGAGAGAGAGAGAGAGAGAGAGACAGACAGAGACAGAGACAGAGACAGAGACAGAGAAACAGAGGATTAGGCACTAAAGGAAAGAAGACCAGTGGTTTAAATTTAGTCACTTATCTCCTTGAGGCAGTAAATATACCAACAAACTCATCTTAATGAAGAAATGGTTTATTTTGCCTCACAGTTTTAGATACTGTCTGTCATTGTCTTAGTTATTGCTTTGAATAGACACCATGACCACAGGAACTCTTACAAAAGAAAACATTTAATTGGGGCTGGCTTACAGATTCAGAGGTTTAGTCCATTATCATCATGGCGGGAAGTCTGGCAGAGTCCAAGCATACATGGTGCTAAAGAAGATGCTGGAGGTTCTAGATCTTGATCCACAGGCAGCAAGTAGAGACTGTGTGCCACACTGAGCAGAACAAGAGCATAGGAAACCTTAAAGCCCACCCTCACAGTGATGTACTTCCTCCAACAAGGTCACATCTACTTCATCAAGGCCATGCCTCCTTATTAATGCTACTACCTTTGGACCCAGCATTCAAACACCTAAGTCCATGGGGGCCATACCTATTCAAACCACGAGAGCAATGATGGGGAAGTCACAGTACTAGGAACCTGTGATGGCTGGTTACAATGTCAGCTTGCTTTCTCCTTTTTATTCAGTCATGGACCTCAGCTCAAGAGATAATACAACTCATAGTTTAGATGGATCTCAACAAACTTAACATAGATAATCCCTTACTGGCAGGTCTAGAGGCTAACCTAACCTAGATAATATAATCCCTTATAGGCAGGCACAAAGGCTAACCTAATTTAGATAATCCCCTATAGACAGGCTGAGAGGCTTGCCTTCCGAGTAATTCTAGATCCTAGTAAGTTGACAATATCAGTTATCATATACACAACAAAATGCAAAATAAGAGCACCAGAGAAGAGAATTTAAAAAACAAAAATAACAAACAAACAAAAACAAGAAGCCAGTCATTTTGGATCATTGTGTTCCAAGACTTCCCACAACACATTGTTGGTGACTCTGACGACAGCTTTACCTCACAACCTTCCTAAGGTCCAAGGACTACAACTGTAAAGAGTCAGTGCATTTATGTTATATAGCTAATACACTAGAATACTACAAAAATAATAATAACTTTATAAATGTGGTAAAAACCATAGAGCCACAAGATGTTTGAAGGAAAATCCATAAAGTCTGTCATAATCAAATAGCTTAAAGCTAATGATAAAGGGGGGGAACACCCAAAGAGCTAGAGGAAGGAAAGCCTTGTGTTTACAGAGAGCAACAAAGATAAATATGTGAACGGACTTCTCGTCAGAAATAATGAATGGAAGCAGGAAGACCATGAAACAATGTCTTTAAAGGACAGGCATGTGTTCGTGGGGGTGAGAGGCTGTCAAATAAGACCTTCCAAATAAGTGAAAACACTTTTCAGAACTGACCATGAACGGATGGTTTAAACCCAGGAAAAGTTAAAAGTGCACATGGCTGAAGGGCCCACCACAGGAACTGTTAAAGAAACCAAACAAGAATGAACCAGACGGAAACATGAACCAGCAAGGAATGAAGAAAACCAGACAGGGTAGCACACCATTAAACATGTACTTTTCTTTTCTCGTTTAAGGAATCTCTTTAAATGGTAATTGGCTCTTTAAATGGGTGTAAAAATAGTATGACATGGAATCTACAGCATGTGTCAATGGAAAATGGTGAGTGCCTGGAAGGGACAGCATGCTGTTGGGAGACTGGCCAGTATACCTGTGCAAAGGACAAATATTCCCAAGACAATGACAGAAACAGCAGGTTATCATTTGGGACAGGAAACTTAACACTTACTCATCTTGAGGTTAATGAGTTCCTATTCTTTTTCCTTTCTTCCTCTCTTTCTACCAGCATATTTAGAAGAACACAAATGGATAGTCTATCATTTGGGGTTGTGTAATTAGAGAGTGATGGCACTAGCTAATATTTTTTTTACTGGAGTCTTCATATAATGGTCCATCGAAATCTTCCCCACTCTGAATGGCACTTGGCTTCTCTTATATAAAACAAAAGTTCAATTTATTCTTCCTACACATATATAGTTAGTACTGGGGAAATTGACTTAAGGACCATGTCTTTGACTTCAAGAAGCTTCAGTTAGTTTGCCATGCTGGGACAAGGATAAGGTAAGTAATACAGTTTGCATAACTCAGTGGGTGAAGCACCTGGCTAGAGGTCAACGGGTATTTAGAAATCACAGGGAAGAGGATTTGTTATGTCTTCTTCAAGAACTACAGGGATAAAGCTAGCATTCTGTGTGCATCACATGTTGCATAACATGGGGTAGGGTGTAAAAATACTTCATAAGTAACTGACAAGTCAACACACACACACACACACACACACACACACACACACACACACACACACACAGAGTCCATCAGAAACTTTTTTTCATTTTCCCCTTGTTTCTTCTTTGAGTACATTTTGGAGCACTTCTTAGCACTAACACAACTATCTCTGAGACTGTATTATGTAGATGCAAGTGCCCTCATAAGTAATTTCTGTGGCTTACAGCACAGAAACTTACTCGTTCTGACACTGGAAACTAGAAACCTAAACTCAAGGTGTTGGCTGGCCATGCTCTTTCCTGCGAGGCTCCAAAAGACTGATGTTATGCTATCTCTTACTACTCTACATGCCTTCCCTGCACAGCTCTCTCGCGCATGCTCTCTCTCTCTCTCTCTCTCTCTCTCTCTCTCTCTCTCTCTCTCTGCATGTCTTAGTATATCTTTCTCTTCCATGTTGGGCCTCTTCTCCTGTTTGTGTCTATGATATTTTTTCCTCTTCAGCCTCTATAAAGGATGATTGTTTTGTATTTGGGGTTCATTTAGTTATCCAGAATGATCTACTCTTGAGATCCTTAACCATATCTGCATATATGTGTATATAAATATATATTTTTTTTTCTTTGCAGATATGGTTAAGAATCTCAAGAGTAGATCATTCTAGATAACTAAATGAATATATATATATATATAATATATATAAATATATATATAAATGGATATATATATGTGTGTGTATATATATATATATTTATATACACATATATGCAGATATGGTTAAGGATCTCTAGAGTAGATCATTCTGGATAACTAAATGAATATATATATAATATATATATAAATATATATATAAATGGATATATATATGTATATATGTGTGTGTATATACACACATACATACACACAAACATTTAAAGACTTTAAAGTCTAGGATGTGGGCTTATTTTTGAGGTGGAGGGCAAAACTCAATCTACTAGAAGGACATTTCTGGCAGCATCAGAAAGACATTGGGAAAGCAAATTACTCTAGCAGCAAATGTCAAAGGTAAGGGAACACACCTCAAATCAGTAATTAAGATGATAGCTTAATACAATGCTTTAGCTCAAGATGAATGCAAGAAGAGAATGGTAAACAAAATCAGTTTTTAAGCTAAAGAAAGAACTCATATTGCTGTTTTTCACTACTCTGGCTCCATATTGCATTGAATTCCAGCAAAAGCTGGAATTTCCAGTCCATGTTAAAGATGACCTCATCCAAGTTGTATTCCTTCCCCACCCCCACTCGCTTCTGACAGACTTCTCAGAAACACTGCTCCAGGGAGCTACACTCACAGTTCCAGGCTCCCCTGAGCATGGATTCTCCCTTCCACTGCAGGCTTATGTATATTATGAGTTGTGTAAATGCCTCCAGAGAAACCTAATTAAAATGGAAGTCATGCTGCCAAATTCAAGAAGTCTCCAAATGAGCACTGGAGGCTGCCAGAAAATGTCATTAGCAAACACACACACACACACACACACACACACACACACACACACACACACACACACACTCATCCCTGGCTCAGGAGTGGTAGTGGGTTGGTGACAGAGGACATTGAAGGGCAGATTAATTCTGAAAGGTGAGCATAAAGTGAAATTTACAGAGCCCCACTGCCTAGCACAGCCGGGGGCACAGGAAAAGCAGGAGACAAGTGTGTGCTGATGTCTGTGGATGGCAAGGGCACAGGCAGGCAGCTTGGGAACAGTACCAAGCACTAAGAAGCAGGAACTGTGAATTACATAGTGTTGGTGTGCTCACTCTTAGGTGAAACTGAATAAAAAAGACAGATTGGGAAAATGAAATATAAAATTTGATATGCTCACTGAATAAGAATAATAAAAAATATATAATTGCATCCATAGTAGTTTATCCAAAGTTTAGTAAAAAGCTTTGTCTAGGGAAAAAAATAGGAATGGTCTACAAGAAAAAAAGCTGGAAAATATCTAAAGAATTTCTGAAAGAAAAAGTACATAAAATTCCAGGTAATTAAAAAATGTATATGCTATAGTTTTATTTATATTTATTTATATGCTGGCGTTTTAGGCTAAGAAACTGGACACATGAGAGAACCACAAGTGTATAAACTAAAGTCTCTATACATAAAATTACTGTGTGTGAGTCACTTTTGTAAGGAAGGCTTGGTCAATTTGATCAGTCTAGGGCTAATAAATTATTAGAGAAAGTTCTCTGACATAGTCTACATTACTCACATTTAACTTGATAAAAAAGCTAAGGCACAAATGAATTATAAGACATAAATATCTTTTCTAAACTTAAATAGAGAGAGAGTAGGCATGATGACCCAGCAGGTAAAGGTGTCTGCCACCAAGCCTGAGGACTCGAGCTCAACGTCAGGATGGGGACTGTGGAAGAAGTGAAGCAGCTCCTACAAAGTGTCCTCTGTTCTCCACACACACACGTTGTGGGCATGCATGCGTTCACATACATGAGTGCACAGAGAGAGAATAAATAATTTTTTGAATCAAGAGACTACACTGGAAAAGAATAATCAATATTTTTCTCCATTAAAGTATTTTTGTCAAAATTCACCATAAGCAACATTAAAGGACTCAATAGATTAAGAAAAGCATATACATCATATACATAAAACTTAAGTTATTCTCTGCCTTGGATAATTGGCTTCTCAACAAACTTATAATGGTTTATTTTGATTAATAAAACAAATCAGTGTGAAGAAGATAATAGGAATACTAAAAATTGAGGAAGCTAATGAATAGATGGTTCACTTAAAAAGAAATACAAATTCCCAATGATTATGAAAATTATGAACCTTATAAAAATGAGCCGATATAAAAATAGAACTCTATTTCTCAAAATAGCAAAGTTATTTTTAAAACAGCATCCAGTGTCCTGGGGGGCCACGGATAGCCAATGGAGATTTTCCAATATACTGTGAGAAAACCTGTGACAGAAAGCACAGGGTATGGTCAAACCTCTTATCTGTTGCTGGTAAGACTAACCTTTATCAGCCCAGACCCTTGAATGGATCCCAGGCTCCTCTGTCTAAGACTTAATGGGCTCTATGCATATATTTAAAGGGAATCAGCAAAATCTACATGCCTCATGTCACATATGTGGGCTCCTGGGTACATGCTCAGATCCTCCTACTCCTGAAGAATATGGTAGAAGAAAGGCTGGGGGGAGGGGTCATTCAATAAACACAATGTGAATGACAGAGTCATAACACGTGGTAATACTTGTCTTGAAGGACAGAAAAGCATCTTTTTCCGAGAGGAGGGCAGAGGGGATGGTGAACAAAAGGTCTCAAAGTTTGGATATGATGTCATGAGATGTCTGTGAATGGCAATATGGGATGCTAGGAAGTAGAAGACGGATAGAGAGTGAGCACCAACAGAAAACCTATCATCACTAAAAAGTGTGCAAACTGGTCCAGCAGAGGTACCACTCAGACAGCAGGGCCCCCGTGTCAAGATCAAGCTCTGCTAGTTGTCCCTGGAGGATGGTTGAACCTGCTAGTCCACACTTCCAGCCTTCACTGCACATGTGACACTTCTGTGGCTCAAAGAAGACATCTTGCAGCTCTGTAGTTGCAGAAGAAGGGTGAAACTGTGGCAAGCCAGGAAAGTAAGTGGTAGGGTTTGTTCAAAAGCATTTTCAGCCATTATCAAACCTCCAGAAATACTAAAGTAAGCCTGGTCCACAGCTGTTCTGCCAGTCTATGTTCTCATGTCATAGACTACAGGTAGAGGTGGGTGCCAACTGAACATGGAAGGCAGAACCCGTGTTCATGTCCTGGCTGCAATGGTGATGGTTACATCACTAATATTCCCTGAGCCTCAGTTTCTTTGCATGTGCAAGGTCGGTTGTAATAGCTTCTGTCTAGTAGGACTTCTGAGTAGGTAAGATAGCATTGTGCACAAGACATGAATTATAGTGAATTATTACTGCTAATTCTAGAATATGCTTGCATTTTCTGGGGCCTCAGATACACTGTAAGAGAAAAGAGCTAGGTGTGTGCCCCCTTATTATTACTTGAATTACCATCTCTACTTGCCCCAACACCCACGAGGATAATACCAAGATCTCCTATTTACTGAGAAGATAATTCAACAGAGATGCTCAGTCTCTTGAATAAGTTCTCAAGATAAGCTGATGCAGAAAAAGAATTCCATTTCCATCCTAAATCCCTTCTGAGCCCTTTTCTGTTCCGCACACCAGGCTTCCCCAGGCTACTGCCTTCCCGTCATGAAGAGCTAGAAGCTGTTCATACCAGTGCCTCTGTGCACCTGCTGCCATGGGAACAGGGTCCCGCCCCCTCAGTACACAGCCCTGGAACACAGTCCTCCTTCAACCGGCCATGCTGACCCAGTCCTGGACATAACCAGATGTGCTATGTCTGCGTTCCAGACAGCTGCAGGTCACAGGCACCCTGTGACAATGATGTCACATAGCCAGAGTCACTGCCTAGAAAATAGAGCACTCAGGCTAAATCACTGAGCAAAAGAAGCTGCATGTGCCTGCCCTAAGGGGAACTCTTGAGGTGATGTAGTTAAAGCGTCCAGGGTCCCTAAACACGCAGTAAGAAAGAATATCGGGGAGCACTTTTATTCAGTGCTAGCATTTGATTCTGGGGTCTCACATATGCTAGGCCAATACAACCTGAGCTGTATTCCAAGCACTTAGGGGGATTTATCTCATCACAGATTCTCCCATGCACCCTTTCAGCACATACAACAGGAACAAAGGTTCGAATATGGTGGGCCCTGAGAACTCTTTGTGTGGTGGCAATGTGCCTGGGAGTCCCTAGGCACTTTTTCAGTTCTCTCTGTCTCTCTGTCTCTCTGTGTCTCTGTCTCTCTCTCTCTCCATATATATATTTTAAATTTTTTGGCTGCGTAGGCCTTGTCCCTGGGCTAGAGCCACTACCATCATGACTATTATGCAAAGAGAGCTTATTGAAGGCTAGGCCTTGTCCTGGGTGTTCAGCATGTATTAATATGGTGTATCTTCTCAGTAACACAGAAGAGAGAAGCCGTTGTCTCTTGCTGACAAGAATTGAGGCATAGAGTGGATAGGGCTCAGAGTGCTTAGCCAATGTCCTGAGGTCAACTTAGTGTATACTTCTCCTTTCTAGAGTGACTCTGGGGATCAAAAGGACAGTGTCAGAGAAGTTTTTATTTGAAAACTACCACTCTGGGTGATGCCAAGTTGTGGGGTACAGTGGACATTCTTAGGTGGCATCTAGGAGGCAGGGGCTAATTCCATTCCCCAAGGTGGGCTGTGCTTTCAGTGAATAGACTGCCCTTCCTCATGCTGGCCTCTGTTTCTGGAAGCTTAGCCTACTCTTAAAGAGCCTCGGGTGTGTTGAAACTCTGTAGAATTCAGGGGAAATCGCTGCTGGGTCAGAGCCTATGCAGCTGTCCCCCTGGGAGTTTCCAGGTTTGTGTGGGCGCAATATCAATCATTTTTGTTTGAGAAGAACTGGCCAAAAGCCAATATTCTCTTTTCCCTGCCCAGGCTATGGGTAAGAAAACTCAAAGATTACTTCAATAAAAGGAAGCGAAATTGCTTCAGCCTGATTGTCTTGCATAGCGGCTGGCATGGAGAGGGAAGGGCTTGCTCCATGCCCAGCATGGACAGGAGTTTCAAAGTTGTCACTACACTTGGCTCCTACCCTGGTGGAACATACTGTCCCCATTGTACAGAAGTCAGAACCAAGTTGGCCAATATCAGCCATGAATGTAGAACGAGGACTTTTTTTTTTTTCTCCTTTCAAAGCCAACACTTTCTTCACTGCCTGAGATTCCTTGTGAGGAAACACTGGGGAGCGATATAGGGCGCACAGTGAATATAATTGCTGTGATGATTTTGAGATTATTGAATCTCTCAGAATCTGTTTCCTCCGACAACAAAAGAAAAATAACTGTAATCCACCTAGTATGTGCACCATGGAGCACTGTGGGTGTTAAGTGGGTTAAAATGGGGTAATTACTTAGAACAATGTATTTCCCCCAAGGTCAGAGACTGATTATAAAACTTGGTTCTAGAAATGTTCTGTTGTACTCCTAGGGATGCAGTGTGCTCAGAAGGAAGGAAGGAAAACCTCCTTGAGCAGTAATTCAGACTCTGGTAGATGGATACTTGAGATTCATAGCTTCACAGTTCTGACAAGGGCTGGGCCTCCGTGTGGGTAGGGCTGGGAGGGCTCAGCCCATGTCCTGAGGTCAACTTGGCAGATACTTCTCCTTTCTAAAGCAGCGTGACTCTGAGGATCAAACGGACAACGTCAGAGAAGATTTTCTTTGAGAACTGCCAGCGTTCCTGTGAGTGAGGATTTTGAAGAATGTATGAGGAAACTGAAAAACAGAGAAGTATGGCCACATGATGATGCTGAACAGAGGTGGTAGACTAGAGAATAGGCCCGGCCTGATGCCAGCATTCCCACTCTCTCCCTACCACACCTTAAAAAGAGAGCAGCAGCCCAGCCTCAAAGGACTTATGCATCTGTGTACCTCCTTTGTGCTTGCCTATGGTGAGGCATCCTCCGGGGGAGGGGGGCTGCCCCCCCCCAACGCCACATTATATGACAAAAATGTTGTTTCATGACCAGGTCTCCCATTTTAAATGCTTAAAGCATAAAGCAGGCTGGTAGTTTGGTAGATTCCCATAGTAGTTCAGGTTTGTAAGCCATGGATCTTTGCGTTTGTTTACAGTCTGCTTGCCTACTCTGTGCACAGACTAGGATGAGAAAATGACATCAAGGAACAATGGAATCAGTTAAGTAATCAATGAATGCCTATTCACAAACAATGTAAGTTACCATTTGGCAGTGGTCCATGGTGTTTAAAGTTACATGGAGCTCTGACTTTACTAGACATTAGCCAGGTAAAGAAAGATAGGACGAAGAGCAGGAGAACAGCAAAGCCTTGTAGGAGAAGGGGAACACATAATTTGAGGGGCTTACGGGTCTCTGTGCATTTAAAACAGGGCTTCTTAAACCCTTTACACTGTAACCCCAACTATACAGGTTTACAACATACAAGGTCTACCTAGGCACATAGCGTGCGTGCCTATATGCATGTATGTATCTATAGGTATGCAAGTACACAGGTCAATTATTTACTGACAATAAATTGTGAGAAACTATTATCAAACAATTCTTTGTTCTATATAATTGCTTTGCCATTTATTAAAACTGAAAGCAAGTTTATATACTGATATAGGTATGCTTGCTTATTTGTATATAAAGATTTAAATCTTGCCTGAATATTTGATACTGCAGGACACAGGGAATCTCCACTGCTTTCACAGTTGATTGATATTCTGATTTATAATAAATGCTGAGAATACCACTTTATATCAATATGTCAAAGGAAATGGCAGAAGTCTGTTTTAGGGCCATTTTAAAAATTATTAGTAATTGTGGTAATACAAAGTCAAAAAACTTATTGAAGGACTTTTCAGGGAACACAAGTTAGTAACTCAGACAGTAAATTTCAAACAATTAAAGAAATACTAGTTTGATGCTTCCATACTGAGGGACAATGGCAGCAAAATATTAAAAGTCTTTGTTTCCTTAATTAATTCTTGGGCTTTTCGGTGAGCAGAGAACTTTGTGTCTGAGCTCAGAACAGAACAATTCAAAATGTACAGTAGCCTGGTGCCTACTGGGTTGTTTACGGCAGCCATCATTAACTCTATGTGGGATGATAACAAGCACTGGACAAAGTGCTCCTGTTACCTGCTCAAACGCCTACAGTGAAGTCACACACTGCAATGTCGGGTGGGAGGAGTTGCCAGAAATATTTCAAATTCATTATGTGCTTGATTTTGAGTTAATGTTTGCTCATTGCATGTTTGGAAACATTTTACTATTACCTAAAATTTCAGAAACCCCACATTCAACTATATGTCCCCGGAGGCTATGGCCTGGAACACAGAAAAATAACAGAGGGGAGGAAGAATATTAATAAATTGTTCTTTCTTCTCAGAGAAGGTGGAGATTTGTATTAAAAGAATGGAGTTTTTTTAAATACAAGCTATAAAAAACGTCAAGCAATTTGTTTACGTTATGGTTAATACAATTGCACCCATCCTCCTGTGGGTTGTCTTGATTAGACTCCCACTTGTCAGCTGACCCTAAGTGCTAACCAGTGGTTGTGGGGAAGTTGAGGCTGTCATGCTGTGGGTCAATCTAAGTCCACAGTAATCAGCATTGCTATTCATCAGTGAGACAGGCCTGAGCTGTGCTGCAGCTGTCTGTCTGACTGGAGCTGTTGAAAGCCCTATGGGCATCAGCCTGACCACTTTGAGTCACAACTAGACCATTCGGCTTTATCTGTGGGAACATGGACATTTTACTTAAGAATTTAGCATCTCAGCTTTCCAAAGCTGCGAAAGAGAACTATCGGTCCCACCTTCAGGCATTTCATAGCAACTATAGAAGTTCAGACATTTAACCATCTATCAAATAATAGCTCCATAGTAAGGCACTTCCTCAGTATGTGAAGGAAATGTCGGGACACAATCACAAAATAATTAAAATTGGAAATATTTTAGAATGAGCAGGAAGGAAAAAAGAGAAAGGCCAATTACTTCACCTTTCATAACAGATACGTTACTTGTTTGTGTACTATAGAAACTCCTAGTACAGGGACCTGCCAGGCAGCACGTAGGCTGTGTTGAATCAGGCTTCCAGGGCACTGAGCAATGTTTTGAAGAACACACATTGGCTATGGCCCTTGGCTGCTGTGGGACAGACCTTTACTGAAGCAACTAAGAGGGCAGGCTTGGACTGTAAATTCATATATCAGTTTTGACAAGTTGGGTTGTCTATACGACTCTTTCACTGCATAAGATGATGTCAAACTAGAGAGATGCAGAGACGAGCTCAATATTAGACACAAATGTTTGAGCCGGCCACCTGGGATTCCTGCAATGGGAAAGAAGAGACCATCCTTCACCCTTCATACTGGTGGGGGGGGTGGGGAGATAGGGGGGAGAGGGAGGGAGGAATGGAGAGGGAGAGGGAGAGGAAGTGGGAGAGGGATGCTAAGGACTGAGAGATTTCTTCAGAGAGAGAACTAAAAGTGAGTCCGTAGGCCCAGCTACCCCAGGGTTTTATTCTAAGTCAGAACTTCTCTGGTGTAGTGTTTGACCAGAGCTGATATCCAGCAAGCATTTGCTAAAGGGAATGGTTGATTCAATAGTCCACAAATCTAAACTGACACAAGTAATGAATGGGGGTGGGAGGCATTAAGATTCATCAGTTCACATTGAGTCCCAAAATATATGTAAAATACTGCTCAGTGAGTTCAAAAAGCTTATAGATCTGAGGAGCTTAATTTAAATAAAATATTCTTTGCAGAGTCCAGAGTAAGATGTGAGAAGACTGAAAAGAGAGTTTCTCACTTTCCGAAAAGCTGGGCTTCAGAAATGCTAATTTCATACTATACACTGGGTCAAACCCTAGAGAATATTTTCCAAGCATTTAGTCACGAAGAGAGTCATTACTGGGACTCTTGTCTGATAGGGTCACTAGACTGCCTTAAGCAGAGATCGGTTAAAAATAGTGTATTTAGATTTTTGCCACACATTCTTTAGCTGTGACTTAAGGAAGTTAGGTGGATGATAAGCCTTCAGAGTCATCATCAGCAAACTCGTACCTGAAGCTATTCATGATGCATTAGTCAGGCAGGGACCATGGGCTCACAGTCCAGCACAGTGATTCTCAGTCCTAGTCAGTCATTAGAATAATCAGGGGAACTTTAAAACACACCATATCTGCCCCATCTCAGAGACTCGGATTTTATTTAGTCGGAACAGACAAGACCCATTTGAGTAGTTTTTAAAAAAAACTCCCCAGTGTTCTAATGTACAAAGGTTTAGTACATTGTCTTAATGTCCTGTTCTTACCCACAACTAACTTTTACAATATATTTTTAAAGAAAAGATTGGAGACTAAGAAGTCTCCCAAGTTATATTTGTAACTGAGCTCAGACTGGGAGTGATGGAATTAAGTTTATAATGAGCAAACGGGGATGCTAGCAAGATGGCTCAGCAGTTGAGTGTGCTTGCTGTTCATGCAGAGGACCTAGGTTTGATTTCCAGTACTCACATGCTGGCTCACAACCATCCGTAACTTCAGTTCCAGGGGCTCTGACCCCCCCTCTTCTGACTTCTACAGCCATTAGGCATGCACATGGTATGCATACCTATGCTCAGGCATAAAAAAAAAAAGAACTCATACAAATAAAATAAAATAGATAAATATTGAAATATCACTTAAAAGAAATGAACAAGTAAAAAACTTCCAAACTTCCAGACATAGAAGTGGGAAGGCTTCTGGGCTCTCCTGATAGAGCGAGCATGCCAGTTGGCCAAGTCAGATCTGTTGATGGCCTAGAGCTAAAGCAATCACACAGCGAGGGTACTCAGACCCAGCACTGCATCAAACCCTCTTCACCATGCTGGAAAAACAGAAATTCAGGGTAGCTTTTCTGGCCTAAGATGTGCTGAAGAGGGAAACAGGAACTTGAACCTGTGTCGTGACTGACTCCGGTGCCTTATCTACTGTTGTGGTTATTAGTGTGAACTTGAATTTTACGTTGAAAAGGAAAATGAAAGTCACTACAAACATTTTAGAGATAGAATCTGAATTCTGGAGATATTAAGCAGCCTGCCCAAACACACATAAATATGTGGTAAAAGAGTGGTAAAAGCACATCTAAGAGATATTTGGGGCTTTATCTTGTTTTGGGGGATGAGAAATATATATATAAACATATATACATATATATATAATATATATAACATATATACATATATAATATATATATACACATATATAATATATATATACATATATATGTGTATATGTATATATATATATTACAGGGCGGCCCTTGAACTCATAACCCTCCTGCAGTCTTCTGTCTGGTAAGCATTTTAGTTGTTGTGTTTCAGACAGAAAAGGAGGAGGAGAAAGAAGGGGGTGGGAGGGGAACAAGAGAGGAAGTGAGGAGGGAGGGGGGAATGAAGGGGGAAGGAAAGGTAGGAGTACAAATAAGGAGAAAGGCAAGGAAGGCAGGCAATCCCGGATTTTCTAGAGAAAAAGAAGCCTGGACCGGCCCTGGCTTGGTCTGTTCCACAGAAGCCGATTGTGTCTGGAGGGAAATCCCCACGGAAGCTTCTGGGAAATCCTGAGGAAGAGGTCCACATTCAGGAGTGACGCTGGATTTTTTTTTTTTTTTCAGTAATCCTGAGGCTACCTCAGAGACATTTTTTAACTGAAAAGATTAATTCAGGAGGTGACCTCCCCTATCAAGAACAATGTTAAGGGCTAAGAGTCTCTGTTTGTTTTCTTTGACACAGAGCCGCTCTGGCTTACAGACACAGAGGCAGGTGATGAAGACATTCCACAGTAAAATGCAAACCTTTGCAAGGAGTTCGTTTGGAAGGACCCTCTAATGTGGCTGGCTCTTATCTACTTGAACATGAAAAATCTCCTAGTTGGTTTCTGGCTACCACCTTGCTTCTATTCTCTATCTGTCTCTGTCTCTCTGTCTCTCTGTCTCTGTCTTTCTCTCTCTCTCTCTCTCTCTCTCTCTCTCTCTCTCTCTCTCTCTCCTCTTTCAATGTGTGTGCGCGTGCGCACATGTGTGTGTGTGTTTGGATAGGAGGTCCCAATGAAGACTAGGATGGCCTCCAACTCCTGCCTCTGCCCACCAGATGTTGGGGTTACCAGAATGCGCCCCCATCCCCAGTCTGCTTGGGCTGTGCTTTTCTTTTACTCTCCAGCATTCCCAGTCCACAAACCCTTCATCACATGTGATGGAGTTGCCTATTTTACTACTGAGCACAGGGATTATGTGAGGCGGCACACAGTACCCACTCAGTGAGCCACAATTTATTGAGATATAAGAGAGACACATAAGAGATAAAACAGCTCCAGTTCCTTTTAGTGTGAACCGGGTGTGTATGGGAATTAAGTGAAGATCTCTATTGATGATGATATTCAGAGCATGCTCCAGTCTGGCCCAGGAACAGCTCCAAGCCTCAGGTGGTGTTGCAGGGTTCCCCAAACTGGCAGACTGCTTTTTCTTCCTCTCAAGACCAGTCAGCCTGGAGAATAAGAACAAGGGGCAGTCACTAGAGAGACATAGCATGCTGAGGGATGCAACCTGCTCTAAATGCACCAGGCATGTGATTTCACCAAGTTTTTGCAACCAGGGACTTTACAAGGAGAGAACATAAATTCAAAATTGTGAAAAAGTTCATCCAGGGCACTCTCAGTTTACCTACCTGAAAACAACTCACCTCTTGACTGCCTTGGGACACTGGAGAAACTTTAGGACTGTTAGAACAAAGGCCTTTGGAAAGGATCCTCTCACCCTCAGATTCCCAGTCCACAGCTGTGTCGAGGCCTCCCCGGAATCAAATAACAGTGTTTTCCTTCTCCTCTGTGGGAGTTTTTGTAAAGAGCAAATTTAGCCTCCAGGTTCTGCACTTTTAATTGTGAACCAGACTGCAGATTCATAGAACTTTGTGTGTCTGGATCTCTAGGGACAGCATGTGCAAACACCAGCTGCACCTCCTTTCTCCCACACTGCCTTTTGAAAGGGTTGTAACCCCAATCTGAGGAGCTGAGCATACCTTCCCACTTCTGAGAGGACATCTGCAGTCTTCCAGCCGTGGCCCAGATGCCCACATCTCTACAGGAAAGGATGAGCTCTCCTTGCCAGGCCTGGCATAAAGATACCTGAGACCAGGGAAGGAACTGCCATCAAGGGCTGGTACTGAAAGATGATATTAGCTTTCCTTGTCCCAAATGAGTTCAACAGTTTCCTCATCCTGGGACAGAAGCTGCATGCACCCAAGTCTATTTCTCTTGTTGGAGGGGAAGAAAAAGAGCCTCCCTAGGCCTGCACACCACTATGTAGGGAAGGAACCTGGAGGACACTACATATGTATCCTCCAGGCTTCAGATGGGACTTCCCAACCAAACTCCTTGCCAGGCTCGTGAAAGGCATGTCCGATAGAACTGTGTAGTGTCTGAAGCTTCAGATACTTTGTCATCTGCTCAGAATGAGGTATGACATTTGCTTTACATCCTTCTGAAAAACAGTTGCCTTTTTTTCAAGGTCCTCATTAAAGAATTCTCAGGAGATTGTCTCTTAAAGGTGTCACAGGAAGACCTTTGATCACATTTGACCTTTCTTGATTACAGGTGCCAGTTCCTTGTAATTCAACCTAAATTCAGCAAGATAAACACATTTTAAGCTGAATACTAACATCAAAATTGCTTGAAGAAGCCTTGGTCAAGTTCCCTTGAAATAGACACTGACAGGAAGATGTGCCCAAAGGTCTCTTGGCAAGCACTGTCTGGGACAACTATAAGGAAGGAAAGAAACAGGACTGGCAGAGAGAGAGAAGTCACCTGTAGGGAGACAGATGCTTCAGTCCGTGCCCTAGGGCACCTCTGTACTTGGCATACCTCCTTAGATTGTCCTCAATTAATCTCTTTGCTCTTTGTAAATATGCATATGCCTGCCTCCAGGGAGTGTTCTATATATCATCTTGGATAGTCAGTTCTCATTGGTTGAGGGAAGAGAATTTTTTTTTTAATTCTTTACATGTGTTACATCCTGACCACAGTTTCCCCTACCTCTACTCCTCCCAGTTCCTCTCCCCTAGATTCATCCTTCCTCTGCTTCCCTTAAAAAAAAGAAAGAAAGAAAGAACAGCAATCTAGGGATATCAACGGAACATAGCATAACAAATTACAATAAGGCTAGGCACAACCCCTCATATCAAGGCTGGAAGAGTTGACCCCTTAGGAGGAAAATGGTCCCAAGTGCAGGCAAAAGCATGAAAGACACTTCCCACTCCCACTGTTAGGAGTCCCACAAGAACAGCAAGCTATATAACTGTGAAGAGGACCTAGCTCAGACCCACACAGGGTCCATGATTGTCTTAGTCAGGGTTTCTATTCCTGAACAAACATTATGACCAAGAAGCAAGTTGGGGAGTAAAGGGTTTATTGAGCTTACATTTCCATGCTGCTGTTCATCACAAAAGGAAGTCAGGACTGGAACTCAAGCAGAGCAGGAAGCAGGAGCTGATGCAGAGGCCATGGAGGAATGTAACTTACTGGCTTGCTTGCTTGCTTCTCTTGGTTTGCTCAGCTGGCTTTCTTATAGAACCCAAGACTACCAGCCCACAGATGGTACCACTCACAAGGGGCCCTCCCCCCTTGATCACTAATTGAGACAATGCCTTACAGCTGGATCTCATGGAGGCATTTTCTTAACTGAAGCTCCTTTCTCTCTGATAACTCCAGCTTGTGTCAAGTTGACACAAAACCAGTCAGTACAATGATTGTCCCTTCAGTCTCTGTGAGCCCCTATGAGCCCTGCTTAGTTGATTTTGTAGGTTCTGTTCTTGTGGTGTCCTTGGCCTCTCTGGTTCCTAGACTCCACCCTCCTCTTCTGCTGTGTTCCCTGGCTTTGTCTAGTGTTTGGCTGTGGGTCACTGCATCTGTTCCCATCAGTTGCTGAAAGATTGGATGATGACAATTTGGCTTGGCACTGATCTATGAGTATAGCAACGTTTTATTAGGACTCATTTCATTGACTTTTTTTTCCATTTGGTTCTATCCTGGATCTCTGGGTTGCCCAGCCACTGGTTCCTGGCCATTCACGCAGTGTCAGGTGTGGGCTCCTTCTCATGGTGTGGGCCTCAAGTTGGACCAATCATTGGTTGGTCACTCCCACAAGATCAGTGGTGCCACCATTACCCCAATAGGTAGAAGGTTTTGGGGCTGGGTTGATGTCCCACTATCACCACTGGAAGCCTTTCCCAGTTATAGAACCTGGCTGGTTCCGGCTCTGCATCCCGCATTAGTAGGCAACTTTACTAGGGTCACTCTTGTAGATTCCAGGGAGTTTCTGCTGCTCTAAGTTTTTTTTTGCGCCTCAAATGTCTCCCAATCCCAGTCGTTTCTCCCAGTACTCTCTTTCTCCACCTGCCATCCCACCCAGTCTGGACCTTCCTGTTCCCATCCCCAGTCACCACAGTCCACTCTATTCTATTTCTCCTCCCCAGGAGATCCATGCATCCCACCTTGAGCCCTCTTTGTTACTTAGCTGAGAGAGGGGAATTCTTAAAGCGGGATCTGGGGATGGTCTGTCAGCAGTCAACACTGATAATCCTGAAGGGATTTTAGGATCCTAAATGGAAATCCTAAAAAAAGCAGATGTCCAGGAGCCATCCAATAAGGTGACAGAACAAAGGTCATGTGCTCAGGACGGCGACCTTCAACATTTCCCCGCTCTTAGCAATGCACACACCACTTGCTGAGCATCTACTGTCTAGCCAATGTGTCTAGCATGTTGTATGGATTTGTATATCATCAAATGGAACCCCATACCATAGGTATTATCATCTTCCTTTCCTGATGGAGAAAATTGAGGTTCCTGATATGTTCGGGAGCCTAGAAGAGTGTTTAATTCTTATAAAATGTAATTGTCTCTAAAGTCTGTCCAACCTACAGACTGTTTCCCCAACAGCTTTCTCTCTACTGCTGTAAATTATGCTGCTGCACTCAGGGAAAAGCCTCATTCTCTCCCCACCCAGCCCTTACTTCAAGACAATGGCTTTTTCTACCACTGTGGGATTCCTTTCAAGCTCACCTCAATTCTCTTGTTGGCTTGGTTTAAAAAACAAAATGAATTTTTACTTTATCCCAACCAGAGGTCCATAGAATACAGTCCCTTGAATAAACATAACTTCAGGCATTTAATATACATTCAATATATTGGGGGCCCACTATGTGCTGGCTGTGTGTGTATATTCTCTTAGACGGCCTTAGAGAATGAGTGTTTTTATCCTGGCTTTACAAATGAGGAAAACAGAGGCTTAGACAATTCAGTAACTTCCCCCCAAGATCAAACAGCTTGGGTTTAAACACAGATTTGCCCTGCTTTGACAGAGCTGTGTTCCCTCCCTCCCTGTTATTAAACAAATATGTATTAAAGGCCTACGTGCTGCCAGCACTCTGTAGGAATGTCTGAGACACGTGCGTGCCATGCAGCCTTCTTTGCTGTTGTGTTCTGGAGCAGCAGCTACAAACACAGGGCTCACACAGGCTCTGAGTGAAGTGGTCAGTGAGGAATGTGGGCCAGCAGAACATGGTTGCTTCTGGAAACAGCAGCTGCTCGGCCACAGCCGGATGTTGCTACATGAGAACATCAACCCAGATGGTCCCTTCCTTGCTTGAAGAGTAGCCACAAATCTGTATTTTATGTGAAATATCTCAATACGTTAAAATTGCAGGCTGCT
Source organism: Uromys caudimaculatus (assembly GCA_028551405.1). Classification (NCBI taxonomy): domain Eukaryota; kingdom Metazoa; phylum Chordata; class Mammalia; order Rodentia; family Muridae; genus Uromys; species Uromys caudimaculatus. The sequence goes on from CM052702.1 coordinate 95,742,805, forward strand.
CCAACCCTGCAATCATAGTTAGAGTGGATATAACAAGAGGCCTGGGTGGAACAGCAGCCACAGGAGTCACCAATGTCATCTGACCCTGATGAGCAACACCAACTCAGATGAACCCAGATCTGTCTCATGTGGAAAGATCTAATTGGAAGAGTATGTATACTCTCACCACATTCAGAGATTTTGCCCACATTCTAAGAAGCTTCACCCATCTCTGTGTCTCAACGTTTGCTTGCCAGAAGACCCCTCCAGCCTCTGCAGGTTCTTGCTCTCGCTCATCAATGCTCTATTCTTTCCTGAGACTGAGTTAGTCCCTGACCTTCTGGCAGGAAATGGCTTGATTGTTGGTGTTTGCAAACAGCAATACAAGGCTACGTGACCAACGCTCACAACCTCCTGTCCCTTCTCATTCCTACTGCCACCAGATGGTTCTGAGATAATGCCACGTCTTTCCTGCAAAAAAATATAACATCCCCTAACCATTCTACTAGCCCATCTGACCACACGAGGAAGGCAGTATGTCAACACCACCCACTCACTATCCTTGCTTCCCCTGTCTTATCTTTTGAGAACGAGTGAGGGGCCATGCCCTGGTCACATTCCAAAAAGTCAATCTTATACCATGCTGAGAGTTCAGGGGCTCACGTAGACAGTATCAGTGTGTAGACTTAGAGTTCCGGCCCACCCAGGGATGTTTGTAGTATGTTTGGGACTGCCCTGTCCCTACCAAAATGACTTGTGATGCCAATCTCACTCCTTTTCTCAGCTGCTTCTATCAGAGTCTCTATCCAAACATGTCTAGTTATTGAATCTTACAATTCTCTTGAGAGGCAAAACCATCTCAGAACCTGTACCCAAACCAGGCTTTCATCTCTTCTTCTAGCCCCTCCACTGGCCTTCAGCATGACTCCAGAACCATCGATACACCTCTAGCTTTGCTGATAACATAGCAGATATTAATTAGTAGTAGACAGAACGATGCAGGTGACCTCGGATTATTATGGGCTAGAAGGGGGTGCTTGTTGTCATTTGAAGTTAGTACCTTCTAAAGAGTGAATAGTACTCTGAAGACCCTAGAAAACTCTGTAGATACCTGAGCACATTGTTTGACATGGGAAGAAGTTGGAGCTTAAAATCATATATTTGATTTATAAATCCCTTCCAAACAAGATATAGGTTACCATTTGAAAGTTTTTCAAGGGCCTACTTTGGATCATGAAATGAGAAGCAAGTCATTTCTATTCTCATTTTACAAATGTATCAGAGATGGTGGACTATGGTGATATTCACAACCACAAAGACTCTAGTCCATCATTGAAAGTGTCCCACTTGCATGCCAAGACAACTTAAACCGATAATCTTCTTCTCTACTTGACCAGTCTAGTCTTGAAATGAACCCACGTGTGATGGCTAACATGGGGAAAGTCTTCTGCTCCTACTCCAAGCAGCAACTGAGGCTGCTCTGAGATCAAACTAGACATGCCATCTAGGAAAAAACCTTAACTCCAGATTTGATGGCCACTCCTTTGGGCTTCACACTTACATAGGTATCTCCATCAGCTGTGAGTTATGTCTCTAGTCTGTTTGGAATATGCGCAAGATTTCCGTAAAAATGCAAACAACCAGTTTAGGAACCTGTGGACTTTACAAAAATTTGTGTATCTGTTGAGGAGAACAGTATTGGATAAAAAGGAGTATCCCATAAACCAACAGGAAGATACAGATGGAAGAATTATTCTAGAGGTGATGGGTTTTACAAGGGCATATGTTGAAAGTAACTTGCCTCACCTAAAGATGGGCCAGATTTGCTCCCCCTTGTTTCCCATTGGTGCTGTTGACTCTGTTGATCGGCAGTGATGTCCTTTGACCTAGTCATTGGAGCAGCAGTCTTTCCACACCAAATGGCCTTTCCTGTATGGCCAGTTGTAGAGGCATGGAACAGATGACTTCAGATGTAATTTTCAATTCTTGGAATCAAATATCAAAGAAATTCCAGGCAAAGAGATTACAACCCTCTGTCATTTCTTCATCAATAAACATTTGCTGAGCTCTAGTAACCCAGGCAGTAGGCCAGAATTTGAGGACACAAAGTTGATTAACATGAAACATAGCCCTGAGCTGAGTGCCAACTTCCTTCCTTGAAGTGAAATACAAGACCCACTGGTTCCTATCTGGAAAAAAGAACAGAATCTTTTGCATGGTCTCTCCTTCACGCTTCATGAAACTCACAATAACTGATAGCACCATTAACACAGGCAGCTGAGGCTCCAGGGAGCTTAAGGGGTTTGCCTTATGTCTAAGAACTTTAAGAATGGAGCTGGAATTTGAAGGAGGCCAGCATTCCATTCACACTATCCATAGCGTGTGCTGTCTCTTTGGAGTTCAGTGCCTGTCTCAAGCCTTTAAAGTGAAGGACACGGAATGGACATAAATCATACACAAAATCATACCGGTCCTTCTGCTGTGTTAGTGCCTCCTCCCTCACACCCCTGGAGGCTGTCTCTAAAGCGAGGCTGAGGTAAATCTTGCCCTGACAAGGTGAGATTCGTGCACACCCTCCAAGTAGGCAGTGAGCACCTGGAGGGAGAGCTAGGCACCAACCGGAAGCAAGATTTCAGGACAGTTCTGAGGGTTTTGGAGTTTAGTTCTAAGAGACAATAATTTGTACAGATGGCTTTTAGCTTTTTACTTGGGAGCAAACAGCAATTGCCGTCCTTCTCCTCCTCTCCTGACTCCTTCCTTTATCCCCCCCCCATCTCTCTCGTTTTTCTATGTGTAGATCAAACACAAGGCAAACTTGTCATAGTTCTTAATAATGTTGAAAAATAACTCACCAATGGCTGGAAATACCCATCCTTCCCCAGGACACATTGAACTCATTCTCAATAGTGTTGCTGTTTCTAGGGTTTGTTTTTGCACTCCAAAGAAAATGTGGTGTCCCTGGTAGCTATCAGTAAGTTTAAATTAGCATTTTCTGTATCTTTAATAATTCAAATGTTTCTTTTAAATAGTATATCCCTATGTCTCACCAAGCCAAATCAGTTTGGGTCTTAAAAACTACCTGACAAAGTAATATTTCTGACACCTTTCTTGCCTGTCACTGTGGATTCTTACTTACTTCATACTCTGAGCTTGCTTATTTTAGGAGTCCTCAGGGTGTGGTCCATCTCATGCAGGTTCTTGAGTAGGAGCCTTGACTGCCATTTTCTTCATATTTTATATCTCTGCCTCCTTATCCACAGTGAGTTGTGAGATTTCTAAGTCTGGTTCTGAGGAAATGCTGTGAGCTCCCAAAGATTCTCTGGATAGTCCCTTTCTTCCTAAAGTGGTTAGAAGAGATGTAGATGATTGCAGTCAGCAAGTGGTCTAACCCTGTGTAGTGCTTGTTATAGTGGTTTCTGATGAAAGGCTTGTACAGGTCACGGGCACTGTAGGGGATGTTGAGGAATGGCGTCATTACCACCTCACAGTCAACCTCTTCCTCTTAGCCTCTCTCACAGCAGCTAAAGGGCTGCCTCTATTTTCTGCCTCTTTCATGATGGATGAAGTGAGTTATCACTTGTCACTATGACCCCACCTAGGACATAGCACTGTCTATGTTTTATCCCTCTCTTCTCTCCAGCCTACATTCATTCAACTTCCAGGGAACATCTACTATGAACCAGACAATGAGGATACAAATATGCAAAGTCATTCGAAGTCCCCTCTCAAAAACTTAGTCTCCTCAGACTATTAGCTTGCTGGTGACTACTAGAAGGCCCTGAGATACCAGGCATCCACAGCAAAGCAGGGTGACGTAATGAGCGTGTACATGTTTTGGTTTCACACTAGTAGGCAATTTTGCTAAAATATTTCAGCCTTTTAAATTCATTTGCCTCACTTATAAGATAAGATTAATACTGACTCTTATGCAAGGTGCCTGTGAAAATTAGATAAAATAATATACTTGAAGTACTTAATAGACTGCCTGCTTCTTTGTAACAATCACCAAATTTATTAACGAGAAGTCTTTTTGGGAATGTCAGGAAATCCGTCACAGAAGGAAGAAAGCCTGCAGGATCATTTGAAGGAAGTATTCTTAATCTAAGCCGGCAGGTGCACCTGTGCATCTTGTTTCCTCGTCAACACTATTCATTTAAAAATGTTTCTTATAACATCCTGGGATGCGGGAGTATCCTGTTTTTATTCTTCTATTTTGCAAACAGAGAGGAATGTCAGAAGTTAATTAGCCCAGACATACTAGATTTCTTGTTTACCCAGTAGAGGCCTTCAGTGAGTAAAGACTACAGAACACCCAAAGGCAGTTCCTCCTCTGTGTAGAGTCTTGTCCAGGACAAGGAAATGCACTGCTATGAGTCACCACTGAGTGCCACCTGATGTGAGTGAGAATGGAGAAAAGCACACCATAAAGTCAGAAGAGAGAAATGGCCACACTGCAATGCTAGGCTACAGCTACCGGAATACTTACCTGTTGCAAAGCCAGAGGGAGAGTCAAAAAGACCATTCTAATAAAGGTAACTCAATGCCTGAGCTTCAAAAATGAACAGAATTTCCATAGCAGGTGCAGGTGGGGAGCAGGAGGGGTGCATACAGGGAAGAGGGCAGACTAGAAGCAACACATGCTCTAGTGAAGACTGCCCACACTCACTCACCGGGCAGAAAGTTAGTGTGGATGGCCATGAATGGCAAGGGTTCAGGAACTTGGTGAGTTAGTAGTTCATCCTACAGACAACTAGTAACGATCAGTTGGTTGGTTTGAGTTTGCAGATCTTAGGAAGAGGGCAGATGGATTGTAATGCATAGAAATGAAGGGTAGAGTAATGGAGGGCAGGTTATCGTGGGTGAGAATAAAAGGCAGAGTAGTAGAGGTGGGAATTCAAATCAGAAATCACTGCCATCATTTGCACGTAAAATTCACCTGGCAAAGGATTAGACGAGAGGGATCTTATATCTGAATAACCATCACCCATTTTTTTTTGTCTGGTTCCTAGAGACAAACATCTACAGGGAAGAACTGTTATCTGCTCCTAAGTATTTTTGACTTGGTTGCCCACAGACTACCCCTGACAGAATCACATAGAGTTACTTGCTTAAATTCAAAGTCTTATGCCCTATGGCTGTGTCAATCTACCAAATCAAAGTAGTTAGGATGACGACTCCTATCAGAACACAGTTAAGCTAGACCTCTCGACAGCTGTCAAGACCTGTTGGAAACCACAAGATAACTTACTAGAGATAAGTTAATCTGCTATCAGATTGGAGGTGTGGAAGCTGGTCTTCACGTGGTCACATGATTTCCCCAAGGTCACTTGATATCTAAGACTTGGGTGAGGCCCTCCAGTTCATAGCTTGGTTGACTCTGCTGTTCTGTGCAAGTATGATGTCTAATTGATATTGCAAAGAAGATTCTGCTCCATCTACTGTCCAAGAGGGGATTCATTAAGGCCCTTGGGTCCCAATGTGAATACATTAAATCTCTAGCAGGCTAATCTTACCTGCCAAGGCACAGCTGGACAATTCTGTAGGGAGGCTGATGCCACCGCCCTGTGTCATCCCATCCTGACTCTGAGACCCTCGAGGCATGGCTTTATGGGAATGTCTTTGATCAGAACAGCAGAACCCTAGTATCTATACAACCTATCCTGGATTTTCAGATGCACAGAAACATGGGAGCATTTGTGAAATTTATTACCCCAGATTCATACACAAGATTTGTGGGCCCTCAACTACTTCTCATGCCATCCTCCTTGATGGACAACGTTGCCCAAATGTTTGTGCAATGAGGCTGGAGAAAAAAGATCTAGGTTCAGAGCTTTTTTTAGATTTAGGATTTGGGACAAGTTAATGATGAAATACTGTTGCTATAGGGCTGAACTGTTTTCTTTCTTTCTTTTTCCAAAACTGGGTTTCTCTCTGTAGCCCTGGCTGTCTTGGAACTTGCTCTGACACCAGGTTGGCCTCGAACTCAGAGATCTACCTGCCTCTGCCTCCTAAGGGCTAGGATTAAAAGCATGTGCCACCATGTCTAGCCTAACATGGTATTTTATAGGTTAAAAATAAATGAAGAGGAAAACACAGAGGCTCAGACATTATAACCCACTTAACATCACACAACACCTTAGATCTCAAAATCTTTATTTCCTCAAACTGAGAGAAAAAAACGTATCAACTCTGTTTTTTTCACAATGATTTTGTGGAGCTCAAATAAGAAATTAGATGTGAAAATATACCTTATAATTTCATATGAATTTCAAGCATTTTCAATCTTTTCTTTTTATATGGTGGTTGAAATGTGTATACGACTGTCAGATATGACATTCACACACACACACACACACACACACACACACACACACACACACACACACACACGAATAACATAAGACTGTCAGATATAGGGTAGGGACTAATCAGACCTCATTATCCCTGCCAAAGCACAGATAGATATTAACAGACACCCCACTGTGAATGTGTCTGTGACTGGCTCTCCGAAGGAGGCTCTGAGAAGGATTAACTCAGAGTAGGATAAGTTTATATGCTCATTTCTAGACTATGCTGTCACTTAGCCCCAAGGTGTGCTGGGGCCATATTCCTGCAGTGGTGCTGACCACAGCCTGATTTCAGAAAGCCCCTCAGCAGCTCACTGTCTCTGTACTTTTGACTATTTGCCTCATCATTTCTGACAAGCAAAAAATGGTTTCCCAGTCAGGTTGCTATACTTCAGGGCAAGCCTATGGCCTTCATATTCTACTCATGACAAGACCTTTCTACAACTGTGCAGCACTCACTTAAGGACAAATTGAACAACTCTGCCTGCCTTCAGAACAGATGTGAGCAGAGTAGAAGAGCAGAGGAGGGGAGAATGAGGTTTTCCTTGCTTGTTGCTTGTTTGTGTTTTAGGACACTTTTTAAAAGTGTGTGTGCATGTGTATGTGCGTGTGCATGTGCGTGTGCGTGTGTGTGTGTGTGTGTGTGTGTGTGTGTGTGTGTGTGTGTGTGTGTGTGTGTATTGGGATTATGTACCTGTGATGTGGACGCAGCTGCCCATAGAGGCCAAATTGGAGCCCCTGGAGATAGAGTTAGAGATGGTTCAATCTGTCTAACGTGACTACTGGTAACATAACTTGGTTCCAGTTGGAAGAACAGCACATGCTCTTAACCATTGAACTATCTCTTCATTGAACTATCTCTTCAGCTCCAGAATTCTTATTTTAATATGTGTGGCTGTGTGTGTATATATTCCACATGCACATAGGTACAGAGGCTAGAAAAGGATGTCAGATTCCCTGAGCTGGTTGTAAGCCTCCTCACACGGTGCTGGGAATTGATCTCTGGAAGAGCAGCAAGTGCCTTTAACTACTAAGCTATCTCTGTAGCCCATTAGGAGATAATTTACAGCACAAACTAGCTCAATAAGAGTTACCCTAAACACATCAGAATTTTTTAAATTAAAAATTCAGAGTTGGAGAGAGAGCTTAGCTGATAAAGGCAGCTAAAAACAGGATGGCCTGAGTTTTAACCCCTGGGACTATATGGAGAACCAATACACACAAATTATCCTTTGACCTTCACATGCTATGGTGTGCTAACACACACATACACACACACACACACATGCTCATGCACAAACACATGAACACACACACACACACACACATACACACACACACATGCTCATGCACAAACACATGCACACACACACACACACACACACACACACACAACTAAATAAAGGTAAAATATTTCTGTTTTCTCACACTCTTTGGCAATGTTCACATCCTAAAGCCCACACATCCTAAACCCCAAACTACGAGGTCTTATTCCTGTTTCAGCATTTCTCAAAGAGATAATCCAGGTACTCATTAAACACAATCTAGTCAGTCCTCAGATCAAGACAACTGACTTAGAATTATTTTGTGTTGGTATGCTCAGCAGGCTGTCAACAAGATTCCCATTGCAAACTAGATTTTGGGAGACACTACAAAGCCCTTCCAGCTATGGAGTCATTTGCACTATGTATAGAGAGGGAACAGGTTATTTCAGACTCTCACGGGTCTGTAGTCATTTGGTTTCTATTGCTCTTTCAAGATAATTGAGATTTCGAGGTCTGCCTAGAACCTGGACCAAGAGATTAGATGGTTCACAATAGAAAGCCCCCTGATGCTTCCTATCTTAAACCCTTACTCTTCTCTCTTCCTGCCTCCCCTCTCTCCACAAGCACACAGCAGTAAAATGCATCTATTTTTAAAGTTCCATTCTTACATATTCAAAGCTTTTGAAATACCACCTTGCTTGGTCGTGTTGCTGTTCAAGTCAATGCTCCTAACTGATAGGCGAGGCGCAGGAGGGGTCTGTGGTGCGTGCGTCAATGGGAGGAAGGAAAATAAAGACAAGACATGAAGACTCCACAGGGTGTGGTACCAGGAGACACAGACGCAAAAGTTAGGATTTGCCCTACCTCTGTCTCTAATTTAGTGTGTGGCCTGAAATAAGTCTCATCTCTCTCTAGACTACATGAAACTCATCCAGAGCTAGGCAGACCTTCCCATCCTGCACACACTAGGTGCCACAGATGGAAGGTATGTGCGCTATGAATTACTGAGTCCCTTGGTACTTGGACTGTGATACTGCCCATGGGGATCCTCATCTCAAACTTCTTGGAGAGATACTGGGCAGTGTAAGAACTCAGAGACAACCTTGAAATCCTGTTTCAGGGCACATTACCCACAGCTCTCCAGGGCAAAGCTCTGCGTGCAGACAAGGCCGAAGAATGCCTAACTGAGCAGCCTAGGTAGGTCTGAAGACCAATGGGACCAGTATGACCAGCTCAGCCTAGGGCACAGCCAGCTGGGGATGAGAGAGTGAACATGATGAGAACCATAGATCTAGAGGTCCATTCAGTGGGTGACAGGCTAGTTGCTAGGCAACTGCTCTTGGTCCAGGTTCAGTGCAGAATGCTAAATCTCAATGGTCTTGAACGATCCATAGAAACCAAATGACTACAAACATGTGAGAGCCTGATATGGAGTGAGATATGGAGATGGACATTAGAACCCCATTATATTAAGATGCCATTTGTAGCAGCTTGCATATGAAAACTGTTTTCATCGTAATAAAATTGATCACAGAGTACTGGAGAGATGGTTGAGGGGTGAAGAAAACCAATTCAGTTCCCAGTATAAGTTCTCTAGCAGTTCACAACTACCTGGAACTCCAATTCTAGAGGACCTAATCCTTTCTGGAACACACAGACACACCCGCAACACATACATACACCACACATAACACACACACACACACACACACACACACACACACACACACACACACACACACACATGCATATGCGCACGCACACCTTTACTAAAATCAAGGAAATAAACATTGTTTAGGGCAGCCTCAGCAAAGGTAATATACTGTTAGCTTCTGCATTTCAAATTCTGCAATCCTTCACCTGTTTTTATACAATGACTTAGGTTTTAAAGTATTTGCTTGTGCACATGAAGGTCCTGCTGATCAGTTCCTCTAAGGATTTGGAGGAATCATCCTCAAAAGGCTGGTGTCATAGGTAGTCACGTTAAGCATTGTATGTGTTTGTGAAGACATCAGTGGCTGACATTTCATATTCTCATTTGCATTTGCAGGTTATCGTAGCTGGAACTTTGATATAAATGTGCTCTTTACAATATTCTTAAATATTTTGTACTTTTCTTTCCCCTATAAGTATATAAAGTATTATGAATATTTTACTGAGTTTTCTCTAATACTCATAAATCCTCTGCAATTTTCTTCCTGACCTTTATTTTCTATGGATAAAAGGTGAGACTAGATGTTTGAGTGCAGTGTTCTAGGACAGTGGATCTCTCTCTCCCTCCCCCGCCCCTCCTCCCTCCCTCTCTTCCTCTCCTCCTCCTCCCTTCCCCCTCCTCTCTTTCTGAGTATTTGATGGTGTATAGAGACATTTTGGATACCACCTCAGAGGAACTGTTTACTTGTTTGCATTGGGAGGAGACCAGGAATGCTGGCAAACTGCTCACACTGCCCAGGAAACATTCTCACAGAAAGCATCATTTGTCCCCAAAAGGCAGTGGCCGAATCTTCAGTGGCCTAATCCTTGTTTTAAGTCTTCGGTCAGTCTAATGTTCTTCTGAATTGTGAGTCTTCTTGGAGCTTCAAGGAGGAGACACTGGCAGTCATGGATATCACCAGGAGTGGATAATTCTTACAGCAGCAAGTAAAACACAGGAAGGACTTCCTATGGCTGCTCAAAGTCACACTTCACCCAGAAGCTTTTCACACATTGCTGGGATACTTTGATGACACCTTGGTATCCCTGTGACCATCTCCTCCTCCTCTACTTGTCTTTAAGTTCTGTACTCTACAGTGGGGCTGGTGGCACATGCCTGCCATCTCAGCACAGGGTACATAACCAGTGCTACATAGCAAGACTCTGTCTTAAAAGAAAAAGAATCCATATTCAACAGTTCCTGCTCCTGACTCAGGATCTTGTGCTTTGTGACTAGCTTGGCTAATATGGGTCTCTCACATAATAACTGAACATCCTGTCGACTTGGTCTTCACTTCCTGCCCCAAAATTTCCTTGGAAGTCAAAATTATCCTTCCTTTAGCAATGTCTCATCTCCAATATTGAATAAGCCTTTTCTATCCTCTCTGATATACCTGTGCTCTTGGGTCTGTTGACTTGCTTATTTATCTATTTATTTATACGTCATAATGATCTGAGCAGTTGGCGATTAAGCCATACAGGCAGCCATACTCGTTTCTCATTATGACTGTACCCCTTCTCTAGTCAATTTTTATAGCATTCATATCTGCTACCTTATCTCAGCAGCAGGTTCAATAGATCATTAGATTATTTTATTTTTACTAGGACTTAACTGAGGATCATAAACTCTACTACTAGCAGTACTTGGCATTGCCAAGGTTTGCTGGGTTAAACTTAAGGGAGCTGTCTTATCATGTGGGTGTTACTGTTTTCCAGTGTAAAAGAGCAGTAGAAACCAGACATCTTCTGGAATTCTTTCCAACTCTAAAAGGCAGGAAAAAAAACATTGAAAAACATTTTGGTGTCACCGATAATGTCATTTCTATTGAAATGAGGAAGTTCGTTTTTACAGTTCAAGTCAGGAAACAGTTTACATCCTCTCACTGTTTAGAGTCCCTGCAAGATTATGGTCATGGATGTGATCTCTGATAGCACTTTAGAGTTACCGAGACCAAGTCATTCGTTTATTTAGGGAGTATATATTAAGTTTGAAGGATGTTCTTCAATACAAAACCGTAGTTTCTGCTTTGAAGTAGAGTAACCGAGGCACTGGATGATAGTATGAACACATCACAACCTAGTGATTTTAACCAAAGAAGAGGGCAGAGTGTAAAAAGGGAAGAGAAGAGCAAAAGCAGAAAAAAAATTCCCAATTTCCTTTTATTCTAGTCGAGTTCTGATTGTGTGCTTTTGTGGATAAAAATGCAATTGCTTAAGTCAAATGTGGGACCATAATGGCCCCGGGTTACAGAAGATTAGTCGAGGGAGCTTCAACCGGAATATCTTAAACATGAGGATGGCAGGAATTGGCTACCACCCCATCCCAATATGGTGCCATAAAGCCAGCTCTCCTACCATCGACCCTAGCAGGAATTTATTACCCTAATAGTTATCTGGTTTCACCTCTTGTTTGCCCTTCTGAGGTCCCACCCCCCACACACCCTACAGCCCCTGAGTATGTAGATGAAGCATCTTTAACACCCTTGCCCTGGCCAATGGTACACAGCCACACAAATCTTGCCCCAGAGACCCTGACCACCTCCCCAGGGACATAAATACCCCCCCCCCCCCATGAATGAACCAGTTCTCCAACGCTATTCTGAATGTGCTTATTGCCCCTGCACTCATCACCACCCGAGATCCTGTGCTGCACCTTCCCGCACCCAGCTAAGCTTTCCTCCCTCTAGGCTAGCTTAGTGCATGTATGACGGGCCTGGGTACCCAGAGGGAGAAAGACACGGGGCAGCAATCAAATACTCATTATTTGTTGCTTTCATAAATTGTAGCATTGGTATTATCAGGAAAAGATTTAACATTTTATCATGGAGGGAAGAGGATTTTATAGAATCCTATTTCTTGAGGGACCATTGATAGTTAATGGTTCCTGGAGGACGAGTGTCATTTTCTACCAGTGGTATATCCAATGAAAAGTGGCCCACGTTTCTATAAATAGCCTCACCCCCCTCGTGCTCACACAAGTGACTCTAATGAAACCAGTGGGACACACACACTCACAAGCATGAAAGCTGGAAGGAGCCTTCTTGGGGGGAAAAGGGGGTTTCAGAAAATCAGAAGGAGATAGGAGAGATGGGATAGGGAAATGGTTTTAAATGATTTTGTTATGTAAAGGCATACAACTATAGATCATACATATTTCACCCCATAATTCCTAAACCATTCTTCCTTCCTGTTAGTTTCCCTCACTCCTCAAAATAATTTCACTTTTACTTTTGTGAGATGTATATGTTTATATATGTATATATGTGTGTATGTCTGGATAGATAGATAGATAGATAGATAGATAGATACATACATACATACATACATACATACATACATACATACATACATACATACACAATCTTATGCATTTATATAAAATATAGAAATCAAATATGATAAGAAAATGTGTGACAATTTTCTTTCTAATACTGGCTTAATTTGTTTAATTTTATTATCACCAGGAGCATCCATTTTCTTGCAAATGACAGGACTTCATTTTCTATTGCTGAAAAGGTTCCACTATATGTGAGTGTCTCTGTGTGTGTGTTTATGTCTGTGTCTGCACATATATGCCTATCTTAACCACTGTTCTATTGCTGTGAAGAGACACCATAACAATGGCAACTCTTATAAAAGAAAGCATTTAATTGGGAGATTGCTTACAGCTTCAGTGGTTTATAGTCCATTATCACTGTGTCAGGGGGCATGGTGCTGGAGCAGCAGCTAACCGCTATGTCCTGATCCTTCCAGCAGGCAGCAAGAAAAAGTGAACCTGGCATGGGCTTTTGAAACCTCAAAATCCACCCCAAATAACACACTTCCTCTAATGAGGCTACACCTCCTAATCCTTCTAATCCATTCAAACAGTTCCACTTCCTGTTGAGTAATCATCCAAATATATAGGGCCAGTCGCATTCAAACCTCCACATTATATGTCACCTTAAAAAGTGCGTTTTGGTTTTATTGAACATCTAAGATAGTCTACAACCTAGTTGCTGTGAACACTTCTGCATTAAGCATTTGCATGCAATCTTCTCTTTGATACATTGACTTGGAATCCTTAGATAAATACCCACAGGCAGTCATGTGTTACATCTATTTTTTTAATTTTTTTGAGGAACATCCAAATTGATTTCTATAGGGGCTAGACCAGTTTACAATGTCTGCTATGTCAAAGCGAACCCTCTGCCCATGCTCTTTCTAGCAACTGTTGTTTTCTGAATGACTATCAATGGACTTTCAATGGAGATTTATTCTGCATATCTCTGATGGCTAATGAGTTTGAACACTGTTTCATATGTTTATTAGTCACTTGTGCTTCATCTTTTAAGAACCATCTGCTTGTATCATGAGTTCTTTTAATATTTCAGATATTAAGCCTCTATCAGCTATATAATTATCTAATTTTTTCTCCCATTCTATTGACTATTTATTCAGCCAATTAGCTATTTTCTTTGCTGTGCAAAGATTTTACATTTAACTTTGTGAGGTCTCATTTGTCAATTTTTGGCCCTTCATCTTGAGTACCTGAGACTTCCGAAGTCCTTTCTTATGCCTGTATTTTGAAGTGTTTTGATTTTTCCTCCAATAGTCTATCTTTAAAATTTATCTATTTATCTTGTGGATATGAGTATACTGTAGATGTCTTCAGACACACCAGAAGAGGGCATCTGATCCCATTACAGATGGTTGTGAGCCACCACGTGGTTGCTGGAATTTAAATTCAGAACCTATGCAAGACCAGTCAGTGCTCTTAATCACTGAACCATCTCTCTATCTCCCCCCCCAATAGTTTAAGATCTTACAGTAAAGTCTTTAGTCGATTTCTAGTTGATTTATTTATTTAAGATTTATTTTATTTTTGGTTATATTTAGGTGTAGGTATCTATGTGTGTGCAGGCACACCTCATGGAGGTGAAGTTACAGGCAAAATTGTGAACCACCTAACATGGGTTCTGGAATCCAAACTTGGCTCCTCTGCAAGAGCAGAGCATGATCTTCAGCACCGAATCAACTCTCCAGCCCCAAGAGTTGATTTCTATACAAGGAGAGAGATGGGCATCTAGCTGTGTTCTTCTTCTTGTGCATGCCCAGTTTTCCTAACACACTTATTAAAGACACTGTCTTTTGCTCATTGTATATTTTTGGCAGTTAGAGCTACATGGCTTTGTCTTGTTGCTCTACTCTGTTCTTTTATCTAAATGCCCTGTTTTGTTTCGTTGCCATGATGTTCTTGTTAGTCTTGATAGTACATCTAAGATTATTTTTTTGCATAGGATTGATTGACATACCTATTGTCTTTGGTACTCTGATACGAATTTTAATTTTTTTTCTATATCTATGAAGAATCACGTGGTAATTTGGTTTGAGATTGCATTGAATCCATATATTGTTTCTGGTAGAATGGCTACTCTTCCTATATTAATTTTTACAATCCCTGAGTTTGGAATGTCTTTCCATTTTATAGTGTCTTCTCCAATTTCTTACTTCTGAGTTTTGAAGTTTTCATAGTAGAGGTGACTGACTTGTTTGGCTAGGTTTATTCCAAAGTATCTTTAAAAACAATTATGAATTGGCTTATCTCCCTACTTTCATAATCACTTTGTTTGTGGATTCACTGAATAGTGACAAGGATGGCTAGGGAAAGATGTTGACTACATCCATGGAATAGATCCTCTATCTTATTATCTACTTGATTATTTAGCTCTTCCTCTGTTGAGGTTAGCTTTGATGAGCATTTATAGGACATACAACCTTTTAGACACCTGCCATTTGAAGACACATGTCCATATATTCCTTCCACAAATGTCTTTTTAACCAATTTTTCAATCATTCTACTTCCATGTTCCTAGCTTCCAAGTTCATTGGCTATAGGCCATGAGTCAGTTAGTATAAATCACAAATATCGCTATTTTTCTTCAAAATGCATGATCATTTTCATTGGCCAGAATTCTGCCCACTGTGAAGATTTTCTTTCAACACTATCCTTCAGGAGTGTCAACTTATGGGTTGTGTCTATGTATCATTGTTTTAGGGTTTAACTGCTGTGAACAGACATCATGACAAAGACAACTCTTATAGGAACAACATTTAATTGGGGTTGGCTTACAGGTTCAGAGGTTCAGTCCATTATCATCAAGGTGGGAACATGGCAGCATCAAGGTAGGCATGGTTCAGGAGGAGCTGAGAGTTCTACATCTTCATCTGAAGGCTGCTAGGAGAAGACTGGCTTCCAGGAGGAAGGCCTCAAAGCCCAATCCCACAGTGACACACTTCTTCCAACAAAACCACACCTCCTAATAGTGCCACTCCCTGGGCCAAGCGTATTAGTAAATAATACTTAGCATTCTCTTCCTCAATCAACTTATAGGGCACATCCCATAAGGCCAAAACTACATGTTTGGGATTAGAACACACTGCAGGAGGAGTAAGATCTATAGACACCAGGCAAACTTTTCCATGTAATTTACTTGTGATGTTCATGTACAGCATCTCAAGTTACATAGTATTTTGTTGGTCCATTGTCAATTCTTCAATATCCACTAAGGCCCAATAGCTGGACAAGGACTGTCTGGAAAATGGAGAATAATGGTCTGCAAATGATGTCAGGGCCTTTCTCCAAAACACCAAGGGCTTTCATCTTGATTCACATACAGGAGCCTGCAAAAGCATCCATACATATATTTGTCTGCACTGACAGTTCAAGTACCATCAGGTTTGTTGGAGCTTATTATCCAAATGGCTGAGAATCCTGCATCATAGCATGAACCTGTTGACACTTCTTCTGTTCTGAGAACACATAGAACTAGTAGCTTTCTGAATCATGTGGTATATGAGCCAAAACAACACATCCGAGTGATCAATGTGCTGCCTCTAAAATGTAACTAGACCCACTAAGCATTGAATATATTTCTTGGTGGGAGTTACAGATAAAGAGTAACAACATATTGTTCACCTTAGAAAAAATATCTATGTAATCACCCACATTACTGGACATCTAGAAATTTTGGTAAGGTAGAGGACTCTTGAATTTTGTCTGGAATTATTTCCCACCCTTCAATACACATACTTTAACAAAAAGTACAGAATAGTTGTTACCTCCCACTAATTCAGTCCAGTCAATATAATGCCAACAGTATAATAGACTACTGTGACACTATGTGGAAAAGAAAAGCACTCAAGATTCCTGTGAACCAAGTTATAAACCTCAAGGTAAAACAATAAAGATGTACTGCTGGCCTTGCTAAACGAAATAAAATTGCTTGGTGGTCCTTATGAACAGGTGTGGAGAAAAATACATTTGAAAGAATACTAGTGGCATACCAGGTACCAGGAGACATGGTAATCTGCTCAAGTAAGGAAACCACATGTGGTACAGTAGCTGCAATCAGAATCATTAGCTGATAATCAATTCTCCGTCATTCTCCGTGACCTATCAGTCTTCCACACAGGCCACCCAGGAAAGCTAAAAGAAGGTGGACATCTTCCATGTCCTTGCTGGTGGCATTAATCTCTGGAATCCTTCTAGGGAGGTGATATTGGTTTGTATTCATTGTCTTCCGTTTAAGGGGAGACTCTAATGGCTTCCATTGATTTTCAACCCTTATTCCATAGGTGGGTGAACCAATGTGTATTTTCTGACAATTTCTATTACTAGTATGCCGTCTAGACTGGAGAAATAGCCACAGACTGAGTTTGGGGACCTACCACGATCTGATTTTCACTGATGTCCCATTGAACCTTCTACCTCCATAAGGCCTAACTGGAGGACCACCATGCTTTTTATGGTGCTCCAGAATCAATGCCCATGCAGAGCTTATGTTTAACAGGTTCCCAAAGGTCTTATTTCCTTTCCCACACTTACAATTACTCTAGAAAAAGACTGTATGGCTCTTTACTTTAAAAAAGGTTGCAATAAAACTTTTAGTAATTGTAGCAAGGTCCCTCTTGAAAAAGACATGTGCCTCTCTTTCTTTGAATGGTTCTGAATCTGTAAACTTGTTCAAATCTAAAAATTTGTTGAAGGGCCATGATTTTTCTGCTGCTATAATTCAGGATAGCCTTTGCCATTCACACATTCTGAAATGTTCTACTTATATAGATCAAGCAAGAACTAACTTAGTATGCTTCATATCTATCTCATTTCTCAGAACACCATGACTAACTAGTGCCAAAGGTCTACATACATCAGACCATAATGAACAAGACTTTTCTGTGCTATAACAGTCACACTGCCACTTAACCCTTGCTCATTTAGGCTCCTAATCATGCCATGATATTTAAATTATCCAAATAAGCAGCGGCAGCCCCCACTAGAAAGTCTGGCATACACTGAAAAGTATTTAAGTAGTAGTAATGAGCTCTTTAGACACATCTGGTGCTCATCTTCTGAGGTTTTTTTTTTTCTTTTTCAACAGGGCTTGTGTAATAACCTTATCAATTTCTTCTATTCTTTGTGTGTGTGTGTGTGTGTGTGTGTGTGTGTGTGTGTGTCTGTTGTGTAACATTTTGCTTCAAGATTGAAACATTCCATCCTGCAGGAGAGCTCCTTAAGCCAGAAGACAAACAACTAAACACAGTTTAGGAAGTCCCCAAAACTGACTGGATTCACCAGGCCTTTCCTTCACAGAGTAAACAATAAAAGCTTTTTAAAGTCACTATCAGACAAGCAAAGCTGCAATGATTCTGAGGCCAGACTGGTTACCAGGAAGAAGCAGAAACCAGCTGAGCTGCCTGGAAGAGGTTTAGACCAACTAAGTCACTTGAAAAGAAAACTTTTCAATCTGTTGAGCTATCTTCAGACTGTGCAATGTGATCCACCTTTCCAGCTTTCCTGGGCTGTCACTCATGCTGGGATAGGTTTTGGTGACACTGCTGTCTTTGAGTTATTTCTTGCAAGTAACCTCTCCCCCATATTCCTATAAGTCATCTAGTAAAACTTGCTTCACAAAGTTGAACTTTGATGGTGTCCATACTTTGATTTGTCATGGGCTCCCTATCTGTGATGAATAATGTGTGTTCATCTTTCTAGGAAAAGTTTTGTCATACGTGTGTGTGTGTGTGTGTGTGTGTGTGTGTGTGTGTGTGTGTGTGTGTGTGTGTGTAGGCTGTTATTCCTCAGGTTTCATCAACTTTGCTTTTTAAGAGAAAGCCTTTTGGTTGGCCCAGGACTCATCGATCAGTATAGGCTGGCTGGTCAGTATACTTCTGGGATCTGCCTGCCTTTACGTCTCCGGTGCTAAGATTACAAGTGCATTACATGGCACACTTAAATATGGTTTCTGGTGATTAAATACAGGCCTTAATGCTTTCATGCCAAGTGCTTTCCTGAGTGACCATCTCCCAGCTGATAAATCTGTTTTCTATCCTATTATCAAGGATACATCTTTTGGACCATTCTACTGTGGAAAACAGGCTTCACATAGCAAATAGCTTTTGAATGCCATGATCAACCTTAAGCCAAGGGATGTCAGACACGTTCAGTTCTTTCACAGTTGCCCATCTTTTGATACAGTCCTTAAGCTAAACATGCAAGCTCTTAGTATCTTTTAAAACAATGTGAGCCGCATCAGTAAAACCAGAACCTCTGCTCAGGGCTCCTGTATCAATAAACTGATCCAGTTTGTGTTTCTTTCATCATTCTCCCACGCACTTGATACGTATTCCCACGTATATTCTCCACATGTCTGTTTGTGTGAATCAGAAAAGTAAAGTTCTTTAGTGGTATAGTGCATCTGCTCATTGCTCACACCCTGTATCTTACTTCTAGGGTCCCAATGAGCCTAAGTCTGGTTATAGGTCTAGAGGTCAAGGTGAGTTATAAAAATGGGCCCTTGATGGGGCATAAGCACTGTCTGGCCAAAACCAAACAAGAGTGACTCTAATCTCTCGGTGGTGTTAGCACCTCCAGGAAGCCTTTCAAACCAGCCAACATTAGGCTTCTTCTGAACTGTCCTAACATCTTATCCCTTCTACTCTCAAACCACTTGTGGATAAACTGGTAGTCCTCCAATTATGCATCTGCCTCTCATCTCCTGAGACTTTATTACAGACCTCTCTATGTCCCCAGAGTCAGCACATAATGAACTCTCAGAACATACTCGAAGTTTCCCATCGTCTTCTCACTTGCTCTCCACCCCCTTCTCCGTGCATTTTGTTCCTGCCTCTGTGCACAGCCTGCCCTAGCGTGGTGTGCTCTCACTCAAGAGCCTTGACATTCAGGATCTGCACGCGGTCTTCCTCTTGCTCACTGTAAGAAGACAGTATTTTCTTCTCTATAATTACATCTAGTCCCATGTTATCTCTGGGTCTCTCCAGTCCCTCTCCAAAAGCTCTTGCCTGACGTGATGACTTGAGTTGGGTCAAGAAACCATAGCTAAGTGTGGCAGCAAGAAGACAGTACCAAAAGAGAAAAAGAAGAGGGATTTCAGATGAGCAAGGATTTTCAGAGTGCTGATTTTAGGATGGTTTGGAGCCCCAGAGCCTCATGATATGCACGTGAGCAGACAAGAGACAAAAATTTAACCATGAAGCTATGAAAATAAGAGCTGGAAGGGGAACCAGGGAAACTGAGCTGCATAGCTTGCTTAAGTCTTCTTCTTATGAAGAATTACATTCCCAAGAAGAAAACTCAAACAGACCTCACCCCAACATGGAACTGAATTGCTTGAAATAATTGAAAGAGACGGCCTTGCTTTCATTCCCCTTTCACATACGTGTCCTCCAACCACTAACTCACCTACCCATACCTCCACACACACACAGCATACTCACATATCACACACATATACACATATACAACACACACATACACACAGACACACACAGGCCACCCACATCATACTCACATACCACACACACACACAGACCTCTATACACCCAAACAATACTCACACACCACACACATATATAACACACACACACACACACACACACACACACACACACACACACAGACATCCATACACCCATACCATACGCACATACCACACACATATACACATATATAAATACACACACACAGAGACCTCTATATGCCCAAACAATACTCACATCCACACACATTCATATACACCTACAGATACACACTCACATACCACATACATATACAAATATGACATACACACACACACACACACACACACACACACACACACACACACACACACCACCACCACCACCACCACCACCATTACTACCACCACCACTACACCTTGATGATTTCTTTGAAGATTTCTTGGGTCATTGACAAACAGTCAGGTTGAATATTTCTACTTAAGGAAAATGATGCATGGGTTCTAATAATTATTCTATACCATCACCCTGGTCAAAACAGAGAAAGCTTGTTCTATAGACGTGTCTGCCTTCCTAGTGTCAGGGCTGCATAAACCATCTCAAGGTGGATCTAACTTTAGGAGAAGGGTTACTGCAAAAAATTTGGAAATGGATCTAACTTTTCTTAGGAAGAAGAAGCTGTATAGCATCCACACTGAGGGTGTTTGTAAAACTTGAGACTGAAGTGGAATGAACTTGCTTGGCAGGCCAGAAAGAAAGGCAGCCTTTGTTTCTGTGTGCATGGGTGGTTTTACAGCACCATCCAGTGGCCGAAAAGCAATATTGCCCTGAAAAATGGTTCTCGTATTCTGACTTCATTTTTAATTCCATCACCACGTATTTATTTAAGTGCCTTGATTGTTCTAGACATGAACTAGGAATTGTCAGTGTAGCAAACATTAATTGCATAAGTCTGTGTGCCTAATTCATAGAGATCGTCTATGCTCCTTCTACAGATATCCTACAAGGAAGCCAGTAACTCTGTCTTCAATACCAAGAAGACAGATCTCTCTCCTTCCTTCTTCTATGACCCACAGTGACCGCATCATCTCAGAGACTAAAAAGTACAGAATTAAGTCCTAGTGTCCCTATGTGGGTATTTCTCGACAGGGAGAGAGCTTTGAAACATATTCTTGGATGATGAACACCCAGTTGGCAGCAGTCTGAGAAAACTAATTTCTGAGTGCTAGCTCTGGGCTATTCCCACCAACTCTTCACTTTCCTTTTCTTTTGTTGTTATTTTTCTTTTGATTTTCCTTTATCTGTAAGTAGAGGTTGGATCTAGAGCTTTGAACACATGATGCAAGTATTCTACTCACTGAACTGCATCCTCAGATTTGGAGTTGTGGCGGATCAAGGTGTTGGTATATGGCTCAGTCTAGCACTGACCTCGGTATGCATCCCAAACTGACCTCTACCTGGCAATCCTCCTGCCTTGACCTCCCAATACTAAGACTGTAGGCACGTAACATTATGTCTAACTCCTATGTACTCTTGGAGAAAACATCCTGTGATTAAAATGTACATAGTGTGGTGCCTGAAGAGAAAACGTATGTCCAAGTCTCAGAAAACAGCAGACAATAAGCCAATCTTCTTTACTTCCTCTTTATTGTGATTCACTTTCTAAGTGCCAACCAAACTTGAGATGGATAAGGTTATATTTTGTACCTAAAAAGTGACGAAGACACCATTGCCTGTCATCTTGGGTAACCTATACAGGCCAAACAGTCAGCTGTTAAGTCAGCTTTCTCTTTGCTATATAGAGAATGGCCCTAGAGACCAGAAGGTATGTTATCCTTCTAGAACGTAGAGGCAAAATTCCTTAGAGTTCTAGGCAACCTAAATCCTTAGCCTTTAACACAGACTTGTGAAAGGCATATATAGATGTCAACTTCTAGAAGAATGGTATTTGAGAAATCGATATGATTTTAATGTGTTGACGAATTTGTGGGAGTGAAGAAAAATACATAAATCTATGAACCAAATAGTGGCAGTTACAGCCTAATGCACTGAACAGTGAATAGGAGTGAGCCTGAGAAGGCTTGATGCCTGGAATTAAATATGGGTGTCACTCTGCAATTGCCACCCTAACTAGGGCTTTAGATCATACAAATTACATTAAATAATATAGTCAACAGCTTAAATAAATAAACACAAGGAATACAGAGAGAAAGAAATGAAAATCTGGACAATCTCAAAACCTACAGATATGAGAATGCCCTGACAAAGAGTTCAAAATTCATGTGTAGAAGAGTAAAATAGATAAAAGTGAGTAGATAAAAATGAGCAAATAAAAAAAGACAAGAGAATACAAAATATCCAAGGCAAATTCTAGAAAGAGCTAAATGAAACTTATGGATTACAAATACACAGAGATTGTGATAAATGAGCGAGCTGACAATGGTAGCAGAGCTGAAGACACAATTATAGAATGGGAAAACAGAACTTGAAGGAGCTACCTCTCACGAAGCCCAACTGGTATGGGGATGAGAAAAAACTCTCTCTGGACCCTTCAACGGCTCAAGGATAGAGTCTGTGAAATATATTGACACTGAATTATGTGACTTATGTATGAGAGTGTAGAGATTATAAGAGTCAAAGAAGGAATTCATAGCACGATAGAAGTTTTAAAAACATTTCTAGCAACAAAAGAAAAGGGGGCTTAGGCATTCTAGGGGAGAACTAGTTGCAAGTTATACAAGTGCAGGATGAGGAAGTGGGATTGCTGAAGGTTGTCTTGCCACACAAATAAGAAGTCTTTTGGGCGATCAACCCTATCTTGGAGAAGCCCTCAGATGAACAGTAGCCTGTGACAATGTAGCATTGGTCTTCTTTTGTGAGTCCATCTTCCTTTGTGGGTGAGATTCTAAACAGGGGTTATAGGGAGACCATGCTCCCTGGGCAGATCTTCAGAGAAGGCTCTTTCTTCTGATTCAGCCCCCTTTGAATGATGAACAGGAAAGTTAGGGGGTCAGCAAGACTATAATCATTCTTTACTCAAGCACTTATTATGTCAAAGTGAATACTTTGAAGTATGCACTCAATATTCTGGACATTCTGGGACCCAACAATTATATATACATTTGAATACATGATTAAGAGACATAGATGGAGGAAACAAATGCAAGCATTGTTATAGTCCCACCAGAACAGAGGAACTCTGAGTTTGATGGACTAGGTCCTTATCTTTACAACAGATTCCACAAAACGTGGAACTAATCAAACAACAGAAGAAAATAGGATGCAAGTGAGATCTATGGGTGTGTTTAAAAGGCAGAAGTTGTTAAAGTGGCCTTTGATGGGAGCAGAGGAAATGGAAAAATATATCATCCACAGTGGTGGGCTCTAGAATGTAAGATTATGAGTTCCTGGTACAGTTTCCTTTTTTGTACCTTCTTAGAATCATGTTGAATCGGAGCCAAGAATGGAGCAGCATAGGATACCATGAAAGTGAAGCCACAGGGTAATTGGTGGAGGGTAGGAAGAACACCTCCCTCAGCTTCTCATGCCTTAGGGGTAAATGATTGATTTTCCTTTTTCTTGAACTTGTACTTAATGCCATGGTCAAGACAAACAGAAAGCTGGATCCTCCTTTAGCCCACTGATGCTTCAGGAGATTCTTAGTGAATGAAGACCTCTGAGGAATAAAGACCCTCCAGTCAACAAGCTGGAATCATCTACTGTCCACTCTCTTGATCCGGCACTTCAAGACTAGATCCCTAGATAGGCAGGCTCCACATCCTTGCTTGACAGTGAGGAAGCTTCTGTTGGATCTTCAGCCAACATCGACCCTTACAACTAAGGGACCAGAGTCCTGAGGGGAGGGGGGATGGGCACGAAAGAAAATCAGGAAATCTTAAAGGGATGTGGAAAAAGAAAGGAGGTCTCATCCCAGAGTCTAGTTGAAATTTCTCTTTGTTTAAAAATTAACAACTATGCCGGGCAGTGGTGGTGCACGCCTTTAATCCCAGCACTTGGGAGGCAGATGCAGGTGGATTTCTGAGTTCGAGGCCAGCCTGGTCTACAGAGTGAGTTCCAGGACAGCCAGGGCTACACAGAGAAACCCTGTCTCGAAAAAACCAAAATAAATAAATTAATTAATTAATTAACAACTACACATTTAACATTTGCTCTGAAGATTGCTTATGTACAGGCAATATTCCTTTCTCATAGAGAGATTTCAAGCAAGAATGTTAACATAGCAATGTTCATGGCTATACCTTACATTTGAATTTCTTAAAGTTTTACCATAATCCTCAAATAGCAGTGAAACTATAACTTCTTGAGAATCCCACAAACGATGTGATGAGCTTTTGTTAAAGTTGAAACACACATCTTCACTCCCTTGTGATTTCATAGATTATGGCTGCCTCCGACCTCTGTGACCTGAGGTTTCATCTTATAAGTTTGTATCCAGGGTACCCCATGATCCACCATATGGTATCGCTTACAAGAAGAAGGAAAAGAAGTACTGCTCTTCACTGTTAGAAGCTATAGTCATTTAGTACCTTCCCTCCCCAACCCTAAACCACACAAGCCAGAAACAGTGCCTGGTACATGAATGACAGGACTACCTAAAGAAATGTCAGGGCTTAGATGAAATGTTAAGGCCTAGGTAAAATGTTAAGGCCTATGTAAAATGCTAAAACCTAGGTAACTGTTATCTGGCTAGCCTGCCCTTATAAGGAAACTTTTTCATATGTTTCTGTTGTTACTAGGAAACTTTCTAATGTCAAGATTGATTACATATTATGTTATGTTCTGTGCCCTTGGAAACCAATCATGATAGAAGTGAGTAGAATTGTATACATACCCAAAATAAGCTTGGACCCGAATCAACCAACCAACATCACTTCCTGCACCTGTGTATAAGCTCTTATAGTATATGTTGCCCCTGGCATAGACCCCAACATGAGAGAGACACCTGCACCAATATAAGAAACTAGTTGGAATAAGACTTCCATTTTGAGTCCTGGTCAAGTAAAGTTTAAATTCCCAAGACCTCCCTGGGAACTGACATCCTACTTGGCAGAAAGAAACATGTACATGGTTAATTGACATCCTGGTTGGCAAGGTTAGAAATGAATGTTAGACAAGTCCCATTCTGGTTGACAAGTTAAGACATGAATGTTAGACAAGGTAAGTTCCCTGCCACAGTTAAATACCCCAACCAATGGAAATAGGATAAGTGTACAACAAAGACATATTTCTAAGGAAATCTCCTACCCCTAAATCCTGATTCATGAAATAACTCGGCACAGATTTTTGTGGATTTGGGGCTCTAAAACTCTATAGAATCTTAACTCAGGATCGTGGTTCAGCTCCCAAATCTGGACCATGGTCCTGGTCGACCAGTCCTGGAGCTCAATAAAAACTATACCTGTCTGACTGAGATCAGTGTTCATGTGGTAGATGAGACAATTCCTGGACTCTAACAGAATAACATGTGTCTCCCTGGCTGAGGTGCTGACACTGTTTTACTAGTGGCAAAGTAAAGGAAGAATTGGTTTTAATGCTAATTCTGTCCTGTTGCTGTTTTCTCTTCCTTCTACTGTTTTTATCGACAATTTTAACATTCACAAGTCATGCTACAGGTTCTTTACACAGGTTCATCATTCATAAGAGAGATTAGGATTAAGGTGGAGTGCCACAGAGGACCAGACAAGTAAGAGCTATGATGACACAGTCCTAAGGCTTTGAAAGGAGAGCAGGATGAACAAGATCAGAGTCAGCCACTTCCTACCAAAGGGGTTCTTACTTCCTGAGGCTGTCTTTATGCTCAGAGTTTGCCTAAACAGAAGCATTCTATTCTCAAACAATTGCTCTCCTAGGTCTTAGAAGTACATGTATAACCAGCACTCAAAGTGACCAGATGTGCCCCTGGCCTAGAGACACCTGCAGAGACAAGTTACATCTTGAGGCATTACCAGTTCCTTAATCGTTGCTTTTAATTAAGAAGGCAAGCAGCACACAAAAGTGTATCCTTTGGGAATGGTGTCTAGTCAAATAGCACATTCCTTTGCTCCAGTCTGTTAGCCAGTAACAGAGTTCTTAAAACAATGCCTATCCAAATCTAGTAGTAACAGCAGACCACTCTGATTGAGTCTGACAATGAGGGGAGGCTTTTTGGGTTTGGTTTGGTTTGCTTCTTCCTCCTCTTCTTCTTCTTCTTCTTCTTCTTCTTCTTCTTCTTCTTCTTCTTCTTCTTCTTCTTCTTCTTCTTCTTCTTCTTCTTCTTTTCTTCTTCTCTTCTTCTCCTTCTCCCTCTCCTTCTCCCTCTCCCCCTCCCCATCCCCCTCCTCCCCTCCTCTTCATCCTTATCTCCTTTTTTGATACTCACCTTGTTCTTATCGACATGCTACACAAAATAGAGTCGGAAAAATGACATAGCTTTGACTGGTGGAACTGGAACCAACAGCAAAGCTGAGGTGGATGCCTCTGAGTGCCCTGGTCAGCTGAGCTTCTCTTCCCAAATGCACTATTCCCAAAATGATCACAGCAAATAATAGTAATTGACACCATGTATGTTCACTGGAGTCCATACCTGTATATCATAAACCCAATTATCAGTCCCTCCATCCTCCAGAACATGCAGGCACACAAAGTAGAACACTCTGGTTGTTTGAGGGCAAGTCATCCACACAATACTTACATTTGTAAAAAACAATGAATTTCCTTTTTTAATATTTCTGAGCAGTTTTGAATATTAATGTAAATCTTCCTCATAAAAGTATAAAGTAGCTAATTTGGTTATGAATATCAATACATTATATTCATATCAAGCTGGAAATGTGTCAAAAATCTGCTCTAAGCACTTTAGTTAACTCAAACAGTAGGTAGCAGTCTTAATCCTCACTACAAACTGTGAGGATCAATCCCTATGCTCCCTGGGTTCCACTCCAAAGAGATGGGTGGAGATAATCACACACTAAGAGAAACTGGAGGGCTTTGGAATGATGGAGGGTTCTTCTAGGCTTTTTGCTTGTACTGGAGAGCAACAAGTACCCATGCGAGCTCCCACACCACTGTGGTTACAAGGGTAGAGAGGAGCTGCTGCACGAAGCTCCCTGACTGACGGACCAAAGGCAAATTCTAAGTTCTACTAACTACACACTAGAATGCTAATTCTAGAAACAATATGCTTCTCATGTCTCCAAGAGCAGCATGAAGATGTCCCCCATGACAGAGAAATTGGGGGTTTCCACAATTATGCCATTGTCATGACATTAGACTCCGAGGGCTCCCCAGAAACTAAGTTGCTATATCAGATAAAGAAATGTTTGAGTGGGAAGCATAAAGTGATGGCATTTTGCCCAAATCAACTAAGAATCCCTAACATGACAAAGGTAACTAAACTGGCAACATTGGGTCCCATTTTTGCTGGAATATAAGCCTACAGAAGAAATTATATTTTGTTCTAGGGGAAAGAAGCTAATATTCCTATACTTACCTACATGGATTTTAAATATATGCATATGTGTGTGTACTTATTTATGTATACATATATGCTAAGAAAAACATTAATTTATAGGAATTATATGTAGGGGCGTTTTAACTTAAATATAATAAGAATTTTAAAATTTCTTCAATTTGCAGAGTTGTCATGACAATTTGTTAATTTGTCAGTGGAATATGGATAAAGGGTTATCAGAATCATAAAAATGGCTATTTTCCTGAAGATCAGACTCTGGAGAAAACTTCTAATTTGGAGATACATCTATTTTTCACTGCACATTAGGCATTGGGGATGCTGACCCATTCTTTTTGGAGTGGATGCCTTAGCTAACCTCTTAAGGAAACTGCCGCCAGAAGCTTTGCCCTCTATTTCATATGTGTGAGCTGTAGAAATCCCAACAGAAGATTGGTTTCAATGATATGGTGATCACGAGAATTCAGATATTTGAGGAAGTATTATAAGGTAAAGGTAAATTTAAAAACAAACAAATAAATAAATAAAGGCGCAGGTGGTGCCTGTGCAGGAGGAGCGACTGCCATGCTGTGGGGGAAACATGGCAATTGCAGAATTCAGGAGTAGTCCCTGAAGTTCCTTGGTGACTCTGGACCTGCCTAAGAATATAACGTTATATCAACAAACTGATGTTTCATTCAAAATGAGAATTTTGGGGCTAGAGAAATGGACCAGCATTTAGAAGCACTTGTTTCTCTTGCAGAGGACCTGGGTTAGATTCTCAGAACCACATGGTGGTTCACAACTGTCTGGAACTCAAGTCCCAGGGGGTCCAATACCCTTTTCTGATCTCTGCAGGCACTAGTTAGCCAAGTAGTACACATAGATACATATAGACAAAACACTCATACACATAAAATAGACTCATACACACACATACACATAAAATAATAAAATCTAAATGTTTTAAAATATGAATCTTCACCTGTAGAATGTGATAAGTAGAATGTGATAAGGTATATTCTGATCTTGTAATTTTGAATAGCTAATTTTCTATGAGCCCACACAAGGCTTTATCAAGTTTACTGTGACAAGGTATAGATAAGGCTTACACATTTTCTTTTAGTCATTCCCTCGTGGGATTCTGAGGTTTGGTTCTTACGAACAGCAACACACATTCCCAAAGCAGATCCACAAGAAATAATGTGTGCACACACATCTTTGTCTTGAGGTCTTTTCTTCAAAAATCAAGGCACCTTGTAAGATGGTCATGGGTATTCCAGCCAAAAGGGGTGTGTTGCTGACGTTTGCTTTTCGATTTTCCTCTTCTCATTAGAACTTCCCACATGTGTTAACTTTGAAAAAATAGGTTAAAAATACTGTATTTAAAACGCTATTGTCCTCTTTTCTAATCTTGAGTACTTTAGCCCAGATTGGGCTTTTATCTACCCCAGGGGAAAGTTCAGCCTCTCACACTGCATGAAATCGCATGAAATTGCATGAAATCTCTGCTGATCCCCCATGGCAAGAATTTTAGTAACTGTTTTGATATCTACTGTATTTTAATCACTAAATTACAGAAAAGATACAAAGGTTAGATGTGATGATTACAAATGTAAAAAGATGATTTACAGTCACAGTGGCTTAAACTGCGGGAGCTAATTTGTAAAAACATAAATCTGCCTTTCGTCAAGTGCATATAGGAGAACATAGCTGTTATGATCAAGATAGATATGGATTAAATCAGTGTTACAGTCAAGGCAGAATGGTTTCATCCCCCACAAAAATCATTGATTTTGTCACGTTGTTGACTCTCACAACCATGTGCCTGAAACAACCAGCTCGTGTAAACCACGCTGTTGATAAGCATTGGCTTGCATCACCCCTTATTAGCTAATCGAATGTCTGTTAAAGTTACAGAGATGACACCACTTGGTGCCAGCATCATTCATGTGTGGCTTTCTTGTTGTCTACCTAAGTTCTTAGGAGTCATCTCCAAGAACCAGCTTTCCACTTCATGAAATCTTCTATTAACTTATGTCTGTTTCACTAATTCTCACCCCATGTGTGACATTTTCTTTCTTTACCTTCAGGTGTCTGTGTTCTTCTCTTACTAGTACCTTAAGACAGAAGCTTAAATAGATGACCAGAGGCTTTTCCAACCACCTGTATACATTTAATGTTACAGATTTCCCTTCTAGTAGTGATTTAGTTGTACCACGTATATTCAAATATGTTAGTTAAATTTTCACACACATGTTAGCATTTTATCATCTGCATTCCTTCTTGCTCTTTGAGCCACATTGTGATGTTTAATTTCCATTTGTACAGATTTAAAAAATATTCTCCTATTATCTCTAGATCAATCAATTTCAGCATAATGAGAAAATAGGCATATTTATTATTTCAATTCATTTAAATTTGTTGTGCATTGTATGCCCTGCCCTAAAAGGCTCCATCTTGGTGGGCATATAATTACATCTGAGAATAATGCATATTCTGAGTGAAGAGATCTGATAAGATCAGCTATGTCAATCTTACTGATTATGTTTATATCTTCTCTATGCTAACTGGAATCCAAAATCTATGTGCTCTATCATTACTGGGAGAGAATTTGGTTATTGGCCTTCTGCCGGATTCTTTCTTCTTTTGCACAAGTCCCACATTTGGTTTTTGCTCTTCTGTTACTACCTGCATTGCTTGTTATCATTCCTTCCAATTTCTATTTATGTTTCAGAGAGGCATTTTCCTCGGGTTCACTGGTCATTTCCTTCAGGGTGCCAACTCCACTGAGAAATTCATTAGAGTCTTCTGTCGCCATAATTTTAATTTGGTGTTTTGAATTGTGTTAATTTTTTCCTTCAGATTTTCTACTCAGGCATTCCAAACTGTTTATATATGTTGTCCATATTTTCTTCATAGTATTTAAGATAATTATAATAAAATAATAGTAATAATAATAGCTAACTGATTTTTATGTCAGTCATAGATATTTCCAATATCTATGAATTTGGTTCTGGTGATGGCTTTGACAATTGGAAGGTGGGAAAATGATTGGTTTCTTTTTATTGCAGATATTTTTTGCAGATTTTAGAGGTAGTTGATTTTTAAAAATAATTTCTTTTATTTTTTAAAATTATAATTACATCATTCCTCCTTCCTTTTCCTCTCTCCCACTCCTTCCATACACTCAGCTTACTCTTCTTTCAAACTCATGACTTCTTTTTGAATTGTTGTTGCATATACATTATATTATATGTTATAGATAATATTTTACTAAACTTACATATATAGATATATATTGTATATATACAATATTACATAAATTATACATACAATAATACATAAATTATGAAATGCATAAATACCACCTGCTCAGTCTGTATAATGTTAGTTGTATCTGTGTTTTCGGGGCTGACCAGTTGATCCTGGATAATCAGTTGTGGGTTCTTTCCTGGGTAAGACTGTCTCTCCCTATCTGGAAACCCTCCACTTGCCTATAGCTCTTTGTCTAGGGCTTAGGCCTCAGGAGAGTTCCCCCTTCCACGTTAATATAACTACCAGTTTTGTCCTTGTTTAGGACTTGTTTAGGTGATCATGTTTATGTAGCTTCTCTGACATTCCCAGGAGACACAGTCTCACAGTAAGCTTCCTGTTTCTTTGGCTCTTACAATTTTCCTGTACCTTCTTCTGCAATGATCTCTTGGAGGCAGTTTTTTAGCAGCAGAGCTAAAGTTCTGTTCTTACCTCAGTGCCCATCAGTTTAACCAATTTAACATTATCATCTACGAAAAACATGAAAAGATGTTTAAATGTTTGGTTTTTTGATTTGGGGAATAGTAAAGAGTTTATGATTTTCAGAAATCAGTAGACTTCTCATATACAAATGACAAACAGACTGAGAAAGAAATCATGGAAATAATACTTCAAAATAATAACAGGATAATTCTAACCAAGTAAGTTAAAGACTTGTACAATGAAAACTTAAAGGCCATGGAGAAAGACATTGAAGAAGATATCAGAAGATGGAAATATCACTTAGGTTCATGGATCAGTAGAATTAATATGGTGAAAATGGCCAACTTACCAAAAGCATTCTACAGATTCAATGCAATCCCCATCATAATTTCAACACAATTCCTCATTGAAAGGACAAGTTTCAGCTCGATATGTAAATACACACACTCAAAAAACAAATGAACAAACAAACAAAAAGGGAAATCTGAATAAAAGAATTGCTAGAGGTATTACCAATGACAATTTCAAGTTGTACTACACATCTATAATAATAGAAACAGCATGGTATTGGCATAAAAACAGAAATGTTCATCAGTGGAAGTCTAAACACCTATGGATTCCTGATATTTGACAAAGAAGCAAGAAATACACACTGGAAAAAAGACTTCAACAAATGGTGCTGGTCAAACTGGAAGACTGCATGCAGAAGAATACAAATAGATCCATGTTTGTTACCTTACATAAAACTCAAGTCAAATAGATCAAGAACACCCACAAGGCTTGATACCTTGAATCTGATAGATGAGAATGTGGGTGTAGTCTTGAATTCACTGACATGAGGAAAAACTTTCTGAACAGAAGACCAATAGAACAGGAACTAAGACCAACAATTAATACATGGGACCTCATGAAACTGAAAATCTTCTATATGGCAAAAAACAAACAAACAAACAAACAAACAAACAAAAAAAAACCCACCATCATTTGGACAAAATCGCAGCCTGCAGAATGGGAAAAGATCTTTATCAATTACACATCCAATAAAGGGTTAATACCAAAAATATATAAAGAACTCAAAATGTTGAAAAACAAGAAAATAACCCCACTATTAAAATGGGGTACAGAACTATGAAGAGAGTTCTCAAAAGTTGAAGCACAAATGGCTAAGAAGTACTTAAAGAAATGTTCAACGTCCTTAATCATCAGGGAAATGCAAATCAAAACTACTTTGAGATGTCATCTTACACCAGTCAGAATGGCCAAAGATAAATAAAACAAATGACAACTCATTCTGGGTGGGATATGGGGAAAGGAGAACTCTTATTCATTGCTGGCAGGAGTGCAAACTAGTACAACCACTATGGAAATCAGTGTGACATTGCCTTGAGTTGCTGGGAGTAGATTTACCTCAAGATCCAGCTAAACCACTCTTATATATCCATCCACTCTTGGCATATATCCAAAGAACTCTTCCTCTTACTTCAGAGACATGTGCTCATCCTTGTTCATTCATGCCCTATTCATAGTTGCCAGAAATTAGAAACAACCTAGATGTCCATCAACAGATGAATAGATGAGGAAAATTCTGTCCATTTAACCAATGGAATATTATTCAGGTGTCATAAAAAATGAAATCACGAAATTGAGAAGTAAGTGGATGAAGCTAGGGGGAAAAGTCATTCTGAGTGAAGCAGACCAGAGCCCAAAGATAAATATGATTGCATTTGCTTATATGTGAATGTTAGCATTGAAACCTTTGATAGACATGCTACGATACACAGAGGTTAGGTATAGGGTAAGGGAAGAGGAGGAGGGGAGCATCTTCCATGAAGGGGAAATAGAATTAGATAGTTACACAGAGACTGGTATTAAGGAGGTTGGAATAAGAGAATTAAATGGAAAGGATCAGGGAAGAGAGAGATAAGAAAGGGAATTTGGGGAGGGACAACTAACAGTCAGGACCATTTGAGAAGTAATTTGGAAACCTACTACAGTAGACGATTCACTCTTTTCTTATAGCATTTTATTATTATTATTATTATTTATTATATTATTGAATAATTTATTATTTATTTGGAATTTCATACAATGTACCTCAGTCACACTTGCTTCCCTGGTCCATCACCCCCCACTCCCACTTGAACAGCCCTCTACAAAAACAAAACCAAACCCACCAAGTTTAATTTGTGTTATCCATGTACTCATTGGAGAATAGTCAAACTCCCAGTGGTCAGCTCCTTAAAGAAAACAGAAACTTTCCACATCCCCCTCAGAAATCCATAAGCTATGAAGAGCTACATTTCAGCACAATTTCACAATTTTTAAAGACTCTCTTCAATAGACATCAGACTGGACCTCTTTCCATTCCTTCCCTCCCCTCCTCTCCCCTCTCCTTCCTTCCCTTCCCTTTCCTTCTTCTTTCCTTCCCTTCCCTTCTGTTGCAGGAAATATTTAAAAAGAAGGAATATATGGCATGTTCCCGCACTATGCCCTGGTTCTCTCATCCCCAGCGGGCTGGCCAGCCATGCACTGGCGGGCAATGGCCAATCTGCTTTCATCTCATGGAGCTCTGATTCAGAGCTCCACGATCTCTCCATCCAGCTCGCTAGGTTCCCACTGGCAGGTCGCTACCATGCCAGACTCATGCTTCAATACCCCCATGACTCTGTGGTGCACATCAGGCAAACCCACACTTTGCCATTGTACCTTTCTCCCTGGAACCCAGTCAAGCCGCCACATGAAGGAAAACGCAGCACAAACTTAGCTCAGAAACAATAGTAACTCAATCTCTGGGCACAAGAACTAAAACCTAATCCTGTAAGCCTTAGCAAAATCTGATTCCTCTGGTGGTGAATCCTTGCAGATATGCCATGATACCAGGAGACTCTAGTAGCTACATCTTACCTATCTGCTGTTCCTGTTCCCAAAGGACCTAACTCTCTCCTGCTTTCTCTCTTTCTCTATCTGACCTGGAAGTCCCTCCTATGCACCCAGTGATTGGCTCCTTTATTCATTAAGGGATTAGTTCATAAGAAGTCACAGGTATAACTCATTCCTTGTCTGAAGCCCCTCCTAGGAGGGCAGAATTAGCATCCAAATGCAAACAGCCCCAGGGCTATCCACAACATCCTTCTCCTTTCCTTTGTCTTTCTTTCTTTCTTTCTTTCTTTCTTTCTTTCTTTCTTTCTTTCTTTCTTTCTTTCTTTCTTCCTTCCTTCCTTCCTTCCTTCCTTCCTTTCCTTCCTCCCTCCCTCCCTCCCTCCCTCCCTCCCTCCCTCCCTCCCTCCTTTCTTTCTTTCTTTCTTTCTTTCTTTCTTTCTTTCTTTCTTTCTTCCTTTTTTTCTTTCAGGTGAGGAGAGGTTGTCATAGAAACCTCCGAAGTCTCTCATTCTCAGTTATGAGTCTGCAATAATCAATACCAATGCAAAGGAAGCTTCTTTGTCCATAGCAGTCCATGGCATCAAAGATCATGGCCTTCCACATGGGTTCTGGACGCAGCACAATTGTGGACAACAACATGATTTCCAATGGCACACAGATCATGGAAATTTACATGGCTTTAGGCTACAGCACAGACCACAGACATCAACATTGCCTCCTGAGGCAGCACGGACCCTGGAAGTCTTTGAAGAAGACTTAATCCAGAAAATGAACCATGAGTTGAGGTAAAAGACTTTATCTTGAATATCTTCTCTTTGCTAAGAGTCAGGATGATAGTAGCAGGGGGCAGGGGCAGCAGAACTTTCTCAAGTTCCAGACTGCTGTACACCACTCTGCCCTGCACTGCCACCCTGCTAGTATCTGGGGCATGACTATTACTATTATGTTTGCAGCCCCAGGGAAATGCTATCTTCCCTCTTTATAAATGTGTACATATATAAAAGAAATCTAAACAGAGTCATCAAATAACAGGGGAAACAAAGCCCCAACTAGACATTTTGCACCATCAAGTGAACTCTCAGTTACCTATGCAATACTGTGTCTGCCTGCATGCTGCCATTCTTCCTGGAATGATAATGAACTAAACCTCCAAACTGTAAGCCAGCCCTAAATTAGATATTTTCCTTTATAAGAGTTGTCATGGTCGTGTATCTCTTCACAGCAATAGAAACTGACTAAGACAGGGTCCCAGTGCTGAAAGGAGGAAGTAAACACAAGCTCCACCTCTAATCAAAAAGGTATCTCCAATAACAGTGCTTGCAAAGGAAAAATCGGCTTTCTCCAGTGAACTCTCACTGGATATATAAACCACACAGTAGAAGGCAAACACAAAATGAACTCAATGGTATTTTTATCAGTTTGTTTGAATGTTTGTTTCATGTAGCTTTGTTTGGGCATTTTTAATCATACTGATCTTTTGCTTGTATATTATGGTTTCAGATTTTGTGGTTTTGTTGGTATTGTGTGTGTGTGTGTGTGTGTGTGTGTGTGTGTGTGTGTGTATCTGTATGTGTCTGCGTGTGTGTGTGTGTGTGTTTCTCATACTTTTCCTTTGGTTTCTTTTTTAATTCTGGTTTGCTTATTTGTTTTATTTGCCTGTTTTTGAGAGAGAGAGAGAGAGAGAGAGAGAGAGAGAGAGAGAGAGAGAGAGAGGTGAGAAGTTGGATAAGTGGGCCATGGGGGAGAACCTGGGAGGAAATGATGGAGGGGAAAGCATTGAAAAAAACTGTTTAAAAAAAAAAGTCTGTGTTTTGTCATAATCATGGCCTGTCATCTTATTCAGGCAAACAATAAAAGCTAGAATTTTACTTAAATAAATAAAATTAGCTTATCAAAGAGTTGTTTGTTATTATATGTTTATTGATGCACCACTTATAAAGCTATCAACTGGTATATAGGTGAATAATGTTATGTGGAAGGTAGCTCATGCCTATAACTCCAGCACTAAGCCAAGAGGACTGCTGTGTGTTCAAGGACCCTCTGGGCTACATAGTGAGTTCCAGACCAAGCTGGGCTACACTGTAAGACTTGATGGCAATAGAATAAAAGAAACTGAAAGCAAAAGAAGAACAAGAAAAGAAAGACAAGTTTATACACATGCACACAGAGAGTGTGGAATATTCTTCGACACATTAACATGAACTCCTATCAATTGTAGTAAAGTGGATCCTGTAGTGTTCTACAAGACATGATGTTGAGTGAAGCAAGTCAGACACGGAAACCCAAACATGCTGCCTGTCAGAAGCAGCAGCTAAGAATGTCAAACTAAAAGAAAAAGGAGAATAACAGTGATTATTGGGGGATAAGAAAAATAGTGGGGTAGAGAATAGGAAAAATCTGGAGAGCAAGTACCAAAACAGGTTCCACAAAAGGAGTCATTTCAGTGTTCAGCACATAGAATGACTATACTTTTCAATAATCTATTACACAGTTTATGGAGAGAGAAACTTAAAAGCATCAAACACAAATGTTGGGTTGTAGGCACTAACTATCCCAACCGAATTCTCCATTCTATGCATGCATTAAACAATCACTCTGTACACCATACACATATGCAGTGGTTGTTCTTTTAAAAACAAAAATGTTTCATGGAACATTGCTTTGTAAGGTAAGAACAGTATTATTCTCAGTATTGTAGGTGGAAACTGAGTGTCTACAGATGTATTTTCTTGGAGAAGGGAACTGAAGGAACTGAGGGAGTTTGCAAACCCCATGGAGGAAGCAACAGTGTCAACTGGCCAGAACCCTGGGTCTCCTGGAGACTGGACCACCAACCAAAGAATACACATGGAGGGACCCATGATGCTGGCCACATATGTGGCAGAGGAGGGCCTTGTTGGCCATCAGTGGGAGGAAAGACCCTTGGGCCTGAGGGTGTTAGATGCCCCAGTGTAGGGGAATGCCAGGGAGGGAAGACGGGAGTGGGTAGGTGTGGGAACACTCTCATAGAGGCAGGGGAGGGGGAATGGAATAGGGGGTTTCCAAAGGGGAAAACATTTGAAATGTATATAAACTAAATATCCAAAAAGAAAAAGAAAAAAAAATGTGTTTTCCTTTCATCTTTTGGTTTAAATTCTTAACATATAAGTCACTATAAGATTTAGACCATAATGAACAATTAATTTTAGAAACCTAAAATTAATTTGAAGTCGTATTACAAATATAAAACTACCCAAAGATTTCTTTTTCTGTGGTTCAATTGTAAACTTTAGAGGTCATTGTCAATGTCAACTCTGGAATCTTAACTCTGAACCCTAAAATATCCTCCTGATGTAGCACTGATGAGCCACCTGCCCTGGGAAGGTGTTCTATCCTGGCAGGCACAATGACATTGACAGTGACCTTACAGAGACATGAGGAAAAGGTCAGCATGAGAGATGTCAAGTTCCACAATGTTTCTCTTCATCTGCATGTGTAAGTCTCTCACATCCACCCTTGCATCTAGAACAGTGTCCAGCATATACAAGTCACTCCAAAATCATTTGTTTTCCAAAGTCCTGGATAATGAGACATCTTCTACACTACTTGTATTGAGTCTCAGAAGCATGCTGGACATATGATGACGAAGGCAAGTAGCAGCTTAGTCCTTGGTTGTACCAAGTCACATCTCAGCTGTTAAAATGACAGTGTAAGATAAACTTCTTAAATACAGCTCACACCATTTTGTAAGCTTTATTCTCATTGCATTATCAAATTTTGTTCCATTACTACTAAAACGAAACAAAGTTATATTTGGTAGTGAAGGCAAGTTCAACCTTTAAACAACTTAGTATTTGTATTTATCCAGCCTGTACCAGGTTCTGTGGAGGGCAGGCACAGAAAAAAAGGTGTTGGAATGAAAAAATGGGAAGGCATGAGCAGAATTTGATAGAGGAAAGAACCCTTCAGCTCTAACAGACTATTGCTTTTTTATAAGA
The DNA here is from genome assembly GCA_028551405.1 of Uromys caudimaculatus. Lineage (NCBI taxonomy): Eukaryota > Metazoa > Chordata > Mammalia > Rodentia > Muridae > Uromys > Uromys caudimaculatus. The sequence continues at coordinate 95,780,927 of CM052702.1, forward strand.
AACGCAGTAAGACTTTGATGAGCATCTCATACCCGCTATAGAAGGTTCTAGGACATAAGAATTTCATGATCATTTTGACTCACTTATGAATGTGAAAAAAACTCACATTAATATACCAACATTTTACCTTTTTTGTGGCTCTTCTGTCTCACAGCATCTGAAATATTCTCTAACAATTTTTGTTTTAGTCTAAATTGCTTTTTACAGTGGGGAAAATGTCATTTTTCTAGGCTTCCACCTTGCCCAACTATCACGATTGGACTTTGTTGCCCTGGCAACTTTACAAGCTTGAAATGGGCTGCTATACCCACCTGTGATGTCATATACATGGCACTGTCTCTATGGACTTGTTTGGATTACCTTAGCAATGAAGAAAAATCTACTTTAAATGTGGTACCTTCTTAAGCACTCTATTTTTACAGACTATATTTCTCTGCACTCATAGCGATCTTTCATCACAGAACTTAAATATAGGCTCTCCTCAGTCCCTGTCACTGTTTATTGCTATGCAGCATCCATTCCTTTTTCCTTCCTTCCTATGTTACACCCTTTCCATTCTCCAACAGTTATGATTCAGAATAACTGACAACCAATATTCCATAAGTGGATTTTAAAAACCATAAACAATCATAGTAATCCCTACCCAGTGCTTTGGTCAGGTACCCAGGTTTAAACTAACCAATATTCATATGTACTTTTCTAGTAATTGAGTTGGCCAGGTCCAGGATGTGACTGAACCCTGTGGCACAAAGAATAATTTCTATTCCATAATTGAAGGAAAGAAGTTTTTGTTGCTAATAAATACCAAGATTTTTTGCCACAGCTACAGTGGCCAGGCATAGGGACAACATGAAAGATGAAACTCAAGGCCAAACTGACATCTGGCAATTGAATAGACTAAGAGTAGCTCTTGGCTGTGTCTGGCTTATTGACTGCCCTAACTCTGGAATTCCTGTGATATGAAATAATGCTTTCTGTTATTGTGGAATATGCTTTAGAATAAGAGTCTCCTGTTTCTTCTAACTGGAAGTATCTTAACTGATATAGTTCTAATATCCAATATCAGGTTTGTGACCTTAGACAAAGTTCTTCATGCCTTTTTATCCCAGCGATGCTACTGAACAATGAAGGAGTTCAGTCAAAACCTCTGTACTGTCTTCAGCATTCTCACCTTCTAAAAGGCACAGCATAGTTTCAAACACTGTGAATTTTCAAGATAGTTTAAGAACCTAAGCAAACAGTTAAGACCTGAAACAGTCTGGAAGGATAAAGAATCCGTTAAAGAAGGCTATATTTTCAAGAGCCTAGGCCTCTGGAAGTTTACCTGAAAGCTTGGCAACAGGCATCTAACTGACAAATCTCAGGTCATTAGAAATAGAAGGTCATGAGATTCGAGGAGAAATAGCCTGCATAGAGAGACTACTTGCTTCCTCGTGGCCACTTGTGATGAAGAAGTGGTTGGTTGTTTACTTCCCCTTAAACAGGGGGACCCTAGTGTTGGCATCAGGACCTCCAAACCGGTGACATCACACCCAGGCAACAGCACTACCCGCACACCTGTTGCTAAGGCAACAACCACCATATTCCCAGAATCCACTTGGCCCACCTCCTACCTTTACCTGTGGCTACATCACTCTCCATATATAAACAGAAGACCCCTCTGATCTCTCTCTCCCTCTCTCTCTCTCTCTCTCTCTCTCTCTCTCTCTCTCTCTCTCTCTCTCTCTCTCTCTCTCGCCTGGTGTGGTTTCTGGAGCTGTGCGACCATCACAACATTGGTGCTGAAGACTTGGAGAATTTCTACTCAGGTTGCTGCAGGGTCTGGGTGGCAATTGCCACCTGGAGTTATCGTGAAGCCACCACTGCTGCCAGAGGACCAACCACACATGGACTGCCACCACCACCATCACCTCCCGCAGCCGCTGCTACACCACATGGACTTCATCTGCTGGTTTCCATCACTGCTGCAGACCATCACTGCCGCTACCACCTCCACTGCCACTACCACCTCTGCTGCTGTGAGACTCACAGACTTCTACCACATGAGCTGTGCTACCGCGGCCCACCATGTGGAGCTAGCATCTGGTCACACTGACCACACAGTTCCACACTTCCTGCTCAATGACTGCAGAAGTCCGCAAACACACACCAGCATATTGATTGGTAAGGAGTTTCTCCAATCAGCGGGAGGGACCCTGTATGCCCAGATAGTGTCTGGCTAGCCTTTTTGGGGCTGAGGGGCTGACATTTCAATGCCCCATCCTAATGACCGGTCTCCTGGCTGACCTATGAGTTAAGACTTAGACCCTTGGGTGACCTCCCTTCTCAAAAGCAGTTCATAAGTCCCTCAAGCTCTTGCAGCCATTTTAAATTCCTAGTACAAGGTTGAATTGCTTTCTGCCGTAGCCCCTAGAAATTTCACGTGATGACCTGAATTTCTAGCTTGGCTTTTACTGTCTGGTTTCTGGACTTTTTCTCTGGGATGCCAGCACGAATAGTTCAGTAACATCCCCAACATCCAATGGGCACTAAATGGTCTTCAGACGTACCCCCAGGCACCCTACTGGGGTGTCTCCTGGAAAATCTCAAATCTCTTAAATTAACGCCTGATTTGAGGCCCTCAAAATTGATACACCTCTGCAATAACGTCTGGGTTCAATATCCTTTAGAATATAGTTCCAAATAGCCAGCTAATGGCACGTTAGATGCGATCGTTTTAAGAGATATCCATACATATTGCCAGCAGTTGGGTATCCAAGCATTCATCTCTCTTCGATCTCACCCCTCTATGTGTTCTACTTGTTCCCTATCCCAATTTCTCTTAGCCATGAAACCTACTCAACCGCCACTAGATGACTCTACAACCCTAGGTCCAGCTAATGAACCGCCTCCCTTCTGTTGCAGACCTGCTTCCACACCGCCGAAAACCCAAACTGCTGCCTCAGTTTCTCCTCACCAGGATACCCCAGGGCCTACTAGCTCGACCTCTCCAGACTCCTTCTCTCCTTCTGGGCCAGCTGCAGGTTGCTCAGATCCCCCTACATTGGTGCCAACCTTCACCCCTCCTATCACGCTTTCTAAGGCCACAGCCAAACACCCAATTCCTTTTCCTCCAGAGTCACCTGATCCAGCACCGGTCCTTCTTCAAAGAGAAGTGACTGGGGTTGATGGTCTAGTCAGAGTGCATATCCCTTTCTCACTGAGTGAACTTCTCAAATAGAAAGCAGACTGTGTTCGTATACTTCTAATTCTTAGAGCTTTATTAAGGAGTTCCACTCAATCTTATAGCTTGACTTTCCATGATGTTCATATGATTCTTACTAATAATTTACTTCCTGATGAACACAGGCAAGCTTGGGAAGAGGCAAAAATGCACGCAGATGGAATTCACCAAACAGATAGAACATATCCAATTGGATCTGAGGCAGTGCCTGACCAGAATCCTCGATGGAATTAAAATTCTCCAGGTGGTATCTTAGCCAGAGACAGGTTTATTACATGCCTTCTGGCTGTCTAAGAAAGGCAGCCTTAAAGCCAGTAAATTTTTAAAAACTCCAAGAGGTTGTCTAGGACAAACAGGAGAACCCATCTCAATTTTTAGAACACCTCACAAAGGCTCTATTGCAATACATTAATTTAGATCCTGAAAACTCAGAAGGTAAACATCTGATGACCTACTTTTTTTCCCAGAGCTACCCCGACATAAAAGCTAAACTTAGGCAGTTGGAGAAGAGGCCTTTAACTCCACAGGCAGAAGTCTTGGCACTGGCCTTCAAGGAGTACCATGAGAGGGATGAGAAAACCCAAAAGCAAAAATACCACATGCTGGCAAAGGCTGTCCGACCAGCCTCAGCTGCTAACCCAGACTCCTGGTCTTCTAAGGCTCAGAGTCCACCAGGCCCCTGCTATAGATATGGTAAACAAGGCCACTGGGCAAGGGCTTGCCCCAACACCGGCAAGCCAAGGGGACCATGTCCTAGGTGTCATCAGGAGGGACAGTGGGCTGTCTACTGCTCTCATATTGTACAGAACAGAGGGACGCCACTCCCAGGTAACCCTCTAGCTGACCTCCTAGGCTTAGCTATGGATGACTGAAGGGGCCCGAGCTCTCTTGACCTAACCACACCTATCACTAGCAGGGAGTCCTGAGTGGCTATCATGGTATGTGGGCAACCTATCTCCTTTCTCTTGGACACCGGGGCCACTTACTCGGTCCTGACGGAGTTTTGGGGACCCATTTACCTTCGAGTTTTCCTATTGTAGGGATAGGAAGACAACTTTATCTCCCTCATCAAACCCCACCACTTAGTTGCATTTTTAGGGGTGAACCCATCACCCATTCCTTTTTGGTAGTGCCCACATGTCCTGTCCCCTTATTGGGAAGGATCTTTTAGCTAAGTTGGAAGTTTCTATTTCCTTTGCTCCCCCCATTTGCCTAAACCCAAGCTCACCAGTAGTTCTTCTGCTTCTTTTTCTAGCCAGTCAACCTACTAACACTAATATGTTGTTTCCTTTACCAGCTTCTCAGGTGGACCCCCGAGTTTGGGATGTCCAGAACCCCTCTGTTGCTAAACACCATTCTCCTGTTGTCATCCAGTTACTGGACTCTACCAGGTACATCACCCAAGTTCAATATCCGCTCTCTCTCCAGAGTCTCAGGAGACTTAAGCCTATTATTTCTGACCTCTTAAGAAAAAAACTCCTTTGCCCTACCTCTTCCTCCTTTAACACCTCTATACTAGCAGTTAGAAACCTAATGGCTCAAGACCTCAGTCGCATTAATTCTGCAGTGGTCCCCCTCCATCCTGTTGTGGTTAACCTCTATACTCTTCTTTCCAATATCCCCTCAGGAACTCCCTATTTCTCAGTCCTGGATCTCAAGGATCCATTTTTCTCTATCCCTCTTGAAGCCCAGTCACAGAATATATTTGCCTTTATCTGGAAAGATCCTGACACCCACTTTTCTACCCAGCTTACCTGGACTGTTCTACCTCAGGGATTCTGGGACAGTTCACCTTGTCCCCAATCCCAGAAAATGAGACTCCACTCCGGCAGCCAAGCTTGACTTCACTGGATTAGAAATGGGTTTCTTGTCTTCTCCCTGCTGTTCATTTCCATCCAGGGTAGCCCTTACATCTGGAGATTTAAAGTTCAAGAAACCCCCACAGATAACAAACAGTCTTTTCAAATAGGGTCTGGAAACTGCTCCATGGCTGGGTGCCAGGAGCCGATCCAAATTACTATCATCCCTGCAGCTGTCATCCCATCTTAATATTATGATTTCTATGCTTGCTTTCTCTTTGACCAGACAAAAGATTATTGTAGAAAATGGCCAGAATATGGAGGCTGTCCATATTGGTCTTGACAGATACATATGCTAGGATCACGGACCAATCACTTCTTCTATCAACACCACAAGACACTCTTTTACTACATACAAGACCCATGGGATTCCAGGTGGGAGACAGGAGTTATTGGTAAGCTCTACTGTAAAAATCAACCTGGGTCTCCAGTAAATACCATCCGTATCCAGAGAAAATATGTCTCAATTGCCCAACCTCTAGGCATTAGAAAAGTAGGGGAAGTAATCAAACACTCCTCTGAGGTCCTTACCTCTTTGACACCACCCCTCATAAATGGTACTAACTTGTCATTTCGCCTATTGCTTCAGACCTTGACCTCCGCATACCAACTCCTTAATGTCACCAGGCCAGGCCACTTTAAACATTGCTGGCTATGTGTACCCCCTGGAATTAACTCACAATTGCCACTTACAGCCACTCTGGTGATACTGCCAAGTAACCTTATCTCACCTTTTGTCAGCTGCCCTGACTCTGATGTTGCCATGACTCTGTACCTTACCTCTATTCCTCTCTTTGGCATGCAAATTGTTTTAAGACCTCCGGGACATGGTTCTGTAGGAATGCTAAGCACCCAAGACTGCAATAGAACCATAACCCTTGATATACCATTTCTGCCACAATGCCTTGGAGTCCAGAACACATCAATTCTTTGTGACACTCAGGTATATCATCACCTACCCACCAGCTGGTCAGTAGTTTGCACGTTGGTACTCCTTTTCCCTGAACTGGGAGTAATCCAGGGAAACGAGCTCCTGACAATCCCAGTTGCAGATATGACAGCTGCCCAACATAAGAGGGCAGTTCAGGTCGTGCCACTCTCAGTTGCTACGGGAGTAGCCATAGGTGTTGGTACTGGAGTTGCAGGGATAACAACTTCCATGACCCAATATGATACATTCACTTCCCAGTTTAAAAGCAGTCTTCAAGAAATGACTGAAACTGTGCTTACTATCCAGAAACAGGTCGATTCTTTGGCAGCTGTGGTGCTTCAGAACTGATGGGGGCTAGATGTCCGGACAGCTAAAGAAGGTGAGCCTGTTCCTCCAAGAAGAATGCTGTTTCTACATCAACCAATCTGGCATAGTGAGAAATAAATCCAGGAGCTACAGTCAGACATACAGAATTTCAGGGAGCGTGAGACCTCCAGTTCTGGGATTTTCAAAAACCCTATATGGAACTGGATACTCTCTTTCATAACTCCTTTCTTAGTCATCTTCCTGGTGTTATTATTCACTCCCTGCCTCATTTCTACATTCCTTCAATGACAAATACAAGAAATTTCTAACCAAACTATTAATCAGTTCCTGTTACAGGATTACCAGTCGCTGTTCACAGAAGAGTCGCTGTCCACAGAGGAACCTGATGCAAACATTTACTAGGTGGACCCCGATGGTGAACGTCAGCTACACCCCAAAATTGATGACGCCCCTACACAGCAGGAAGCAGCTTAAGAGACGCAGCACCCAGATTCCCTTTTCACCATCAGCTTTCTCCTCTCTTTTTTCCTCCTTCTTTTATTATAAAAAGAAGAAGAGAGGTATGTTGGCATCAGGACCTCCAAACCCGTGACATCACACCCAGGCAACAGGTCAACCCACATACCTGTTGCCAAGGCAACAGCCACCATATTCCCAGAATCCACTTGGCCCACCTCCCACCTTTACCTGTGGCTACGTCATTCTCCATATATAAATGGACCACTCATCCATCTCTCTCTCTCTCTCTCTCTCTCTCTCTCTCTCTCTCTCTCTCTCCCCTTCCTTTTTTGCTGCCACCTTTCCCTCTTCTCTTTCAATAAACCCCATGTGGAACTGCTTGGCCTGGTGCGGTTTCTAGAGCCTCGCGAACATCACAACACCTAGAGGATCAATTGGGATGATTTGGGGTGCCAGTAATGAGGGAAGATTTTAGTTTATTTTTCATAAAATATTTGTTTGAAAGGTTGGTTGGTGAGATGTTTCTGTGGGTGGAGGCAAATTCGGCTTCATGGATATGTAAACGAAATGAGAGAACTGACTCCTCCTATATTGTCCTCTGACATCTATGCTCTGCTGTGGCCTGCATAATTACCTGCACATACAAAAAGGAAGGAAGTTAGGAAAGAAGGAAGGAAGGAAGGAAGGAAGGAAGGAAGGAAGGAAGGAAGGAAGGAGGGAAGGAAGGAAGGAGGGAAGGAAGGAAGGAGGGAAGGAGGGAGGGAAGGAAGGAGGGAAGGAAGGAAGGAGGGAAGGAAGGAGGGAGGGAGGGAGGGAAGAAAGGAAGGAAGGAAGGAAGGAAGGAAGGAAGGAAGGAAGGAGAATGAGAAAGAATGAAAAGAGAGAAATAGATGATAGGTAGATAGATAGATAGATAGATAGATAGATAGATAGATAGATAGATAGATAGATAGATGGAAGGATGGATGGATTTGTTCATCTAGTCTTGGCTTACTAATCTTCCTTTTCACAGCCTAGCTAAGGAAAGGAAAGATATAATTAAAAAATTAACATTCTCAGAAAGGGGGAGTGAGGTAGCCTGTCTGAAGCCTACCTGAGATTCCTGTAAATAGTACCATGTGATCTTACCTGTCCACATGAACAATCAGACATTCTAAGTAGGACTGTCTTTATGGGGAACTAGGCAATAACTGTATTGAGAAGTCAGCTCAGGAACTTTTCCACCAGGACCCCCTCACCCCCATCAAATGTGCACCTGGAAGAAACAGGTTAGAGATCACATAGGCTGGAAGGGAGGGGCTGTTAAGCCCCTGCTACCTCATTCCCTAAAGACCAATCAGTTTAAAGTCACACTGTTCTGCCAATCACATTGTGCCTAATGGCTGCTGCTCTAAAATCCATATATAAGGTCCCTGAATGGACTATATGTGGTGGTTCTCCCGTCTTGGTATGCAGAATGACCTCAGCATGCTGAATCAATAAATTCCTCTTGCATTTGGCATCAATCCCTGACTCCATGTGTTTATTCGGGAGTCTCTGGTAAGTAAAGGCTCCCCAGAATCTTACAGTATCCATCAGTGTCTGGATCATAGAGTCTTGTAGATGAGAGATGCTCTGCACACTCAAGTGAAGTTCCAAGTCTTGTACCTAACACAAATTCTGCTCTAATGCAGGCTCACAGTTCACATTGATGGAGAGGAGACTTGGAAGAAGCAGAACATTGCATAGTCCCAGGTGACTCCAGTTCCCATACATGGTTTTGGTATTTAGTAAATATGTCTAGACACTCTATCAGTCCTCAGACTCACACTATCTTGCTTCATGCCCTGCCCTGCTTTACCCACATCTGCTATTCCTATAACACTGAATACTTGCTGATTCCTAAGTATCATACAGACATACATACATACATACATACATACACACACACACACACACACACACACACACACACACACACACACACACACACACACACATGCCTGGTTCCTAAATTCCTTTTCCCTGCTCTGTCTACACTCTTTCCTCCATCAAAAAAAGAACTTGAAGACCTTCTTATGATTTAAGGTTCCTGTGACACCTTGTACATCTCTGTTCATCTTTATTCTTTTTTAAATTCCAAGTTTGGAAGTTTTTTTTTATCTTCAGTTAATAACATGTATTTTCCCATATTAGTTCCCAATGCATGTGTTCTTTGTTGTATTCCCATAACTCCTTAGAATTAGAATTTGCAGTCTTTGGGTATTTGTATTTTATCCTTTTATCAAGGACTGCCTAATTAGCATTCCCTTTTCAATGACAAGAACTCTGAGGCCTTGAGAGGTGAACCAACTTCACTAAGAATAAATGCTGTGCCTAAGGCAAGTTCTGTGGGAACGCAGGTTTTCAGTGCATATGTATGGAAGGAAATCAGGACTGAAGTAAGTTTAATGGTGCTTTTTGTTCAGAACTGTGCACAGGCCCCGATGTGAAACTTTATAGCAAAGCCAAAACATAAATCCTAGTGCCCCTGTAGACAGTGAAGTGTTACTGCTTTTCCAGTACTGAAGACAAAGCAAATCTAATTGTCTTCAGTCGAGCTCATTCTCAACTCCATGGTGAGAATACTAACCATTATCTGAGTGCTCTTCACTTTGACTTCAGAACCCCTGACCACTTCTTTAAAGGTAGGCTACTCAAAGGCAATTATCAGTGGGTTGGGCAGGAGCACAGCACAAATAAGGAAAGACAAAACTAGCAGTGTACTAGCAAAGAAGCCTATTTGCCACACCTCCCCCAGTCTTTATCATCTTATAAACTAGAAGGAAGCCTACACATTACTAAGATGAGTACTTTCTATGTGTTAAGCATTCTAAAAGTCTGTTGATATACAAAGTGTTGATTACTCATCAAAATATTTGCATTGTGAAAAATATAATTTCTATTTTTAAAGTGATGGGACTATGGTTCAGACAAAAGAAGTGTATGCCTCCAATTTACTGCCAGAGCTTCCAGCAGTCGTCTGCATACTCAGCCGTGACCATCGGAATCCTTTGTCCTGAAAGCAGGTGGACTTCCTCTCGTCACATCCACAGATGTCATGGAATGGCATCCCAAATTCTTCTGGAATGTCTCAGTCTGGAGAAGATAATGTTTTGTAGGGATACTTTTGGACTTATGAAGAATTCTTTATTTGTTTTCCAATAACAGATCCCTCTTAAGGCTCCCAGAATTGCATTCTACAGCCTTTAGAAGCAAAGCCAGGGGTTAGTTCTTTGAGATACCTCTGCCTTCAAGCTCTCCACCTTTCCGAAGCCAGATGCAAGATTCTTTCATTGTGAAACTTTCTTTCCAGGCTCACCCCTGGGTGTACTTGTTTGCACCCTATTTTCAGTGATTCTGTTGGCATATAGCACCAAGAACAAGACACAGTACTCCACTGGTAGTCTGCTTTCAACCGAGTCACACATTTCAATGAATGCAGCCCAAGTTCATTAGGTCATTGGATTCCCAGCACAGTAAAGACATTTTCTAAGCACCATTCTACAGTACTTCAGAATGCTCAGGAAATTCTCATAACTTAATCAGAAATCCTTGGGATTCTTAATTAAAAGAGAGTGCTATTAACATCAGTCAAATGCAGCTTACTGAATTTCATATATATCATCACAGTTTTTCACAGGAAGTCAACAAGCCAACCAGATCTGTATTTCTGTTGAATGTGCTGCCGAGTTCCTGCATACTGGACAGATATTGCCATCATCTGTATTGAGATAGGCATTGCTTTTCATCTGACATCATTTTTAGGAACATTTCAGTTAGTGGAGACTGGGACACACTAAGAAATGTATTCTATCCCTTTTATTACAAGTTGCAAGAGTACATTTTTTGTGTCAACAGGTTGAGCAACTGGGCAACTGTTGTGCCTTTCTTTGCCACGAAAGGGAGAATCCCAACAGCCTGGAAAATGTTTCTCTAAGGTTCTCATCATCAGAAGAGATGAAACTTTCAGCCCACGCTGAGTAACACAGGGCTCAGACTGTCAGAGCACAACCAGTGTGTGATAACGCTCTCTCGTTTGCATATCATAGCATAGTCAATTTGCATATCTGTAACAGATGAACGATCTAGCTAGATTGTAATCAGCATGAGAACACTTCCTCTTGGCCATCATATTTCACACATGATGCATAGCACTGAATCCAGCTGGAGGAATAACTAAACGTTATCAATGGCACCCACCCTTCGACGGTAGACACTGGCTTGAATCACCAGGTTCCTGTGTCTCCTGCTGGTATCTAGATACTTTTTCAGTGGTACACTCTTTAGATTGTTTGCTTCTGTTTCCCATCAAAAGCCCCTCATATCCAGCTTCCTTAGAGAAAAGTCAGATACTAGTGTTTTGCATCTCTTCATGATTCAGTTGGATAAACTGTGTGAGCCAAATTTCTCCTTCATACAACTCTTTTCTTCTTTTTTTGGGGGGGGAATGTGGGGAATGTGGTGTGACTAAGAGCCTTTTCCATCAAGAGAAGATGGTGGTCAGAAGGCATAAAATCCTAGTCATAAGATGAATAAGTTCTGGCTGTCTAATGTAGATAGTGTCATTATAGTGAATAATAGCATATTTTATACATGAAATTTGCTGAGAGTAAATTTTATGCGTTCTCCCCCCCACCTAAAAGGAATGAGTTTATTAACTCAACTGTGACAGTTTCTTAATGCATACACACATGGCATTATTACTTGTACACTTAGTACAAAAGAGCTCTGTTGGGGGCTTTGCATTCATGCCTACATCTCTCTCTCTCTCTCTCTCTCTCTCTCTCTCTCTCTCTCTCTCTCTCTCTCTCTGTGTGTGTGTGTGTGTGTGTGTGTGTGTGTGTGTGTGTATGGAGACCAGAGGTATCAGGTGTCTCCCTCTGTTGTTCTCCTTATTGAACCCAGAACTCTCCATTTAGGAAGGACTAACTAGGCAGTAAGCAGCTGGAATTCTTCTGCCTCCTCGTCTGCAGTGTGGGTATTCCAAGTCCCCTACTTTTTATGTGCAAGCTAGTATTGAAACTCAGGTGCTCATCCTTAAAATGCAAGCACCTTATAGACTGAGCTTTTGCAATAGCCCTAGTATACACAAGTATACACACTTGTCAATCAAACTTCATAAACAAGGTTAGAGGAATAGGTTAAATGTTTCTCAGGATATTATGCCAGCATTCTTAGTTTATATAAATAAAGTCAAAAATGTATTTTCTTAGTAAGCATAAAACACATATACACATTTATATATGCATACATATATGACATTATCACTTTATACTTAGTACAAAAGAGCTCTGCTGGAGGCTTTGGTGCATTCGTGAGTCTCTCTCTCTCTCTCTCTCTCTCTGTGTGTGTGTGTGTGTGTGTGTGTGTGTGTGTGCATATGGAGACAGTTGGAGACAGACCTGATTAGGGAAATTTGGGGTATCAGCCCACTCCTGACCCATTCCTCCTTTTGGACCCTGTCATTTATAATCTGTAATAGCATCATGCTGTCCTACACAGGCCTTCCACATACTTTTTAGTCCTCTCTCAATTTCTCCTCGTGCAGATGAAGCAAGCACTGATATAAACAAATGGATTCACAGTACATAAACACAATAAAGGGAAATAAACACAGATCATCAAGGAACTACACCAGTGATCTTGCTAACTGGGTGCTTTGTTGTTTGCTTATTTGTTTGTAAGGGGTGTAAATAAACTATCAGGTAGATTTCAATGAGATGAAAGACACCTCAATACGCTAGCATTAATTTCTAAACAAGATGTTAAATCATGTTGTAATATGTAATCAAGGCATGTCCGAATAACTGATGTGGTCCAGGTTTCTATAAATTAAGAGTATTCCAAAATACAAATGAAATCCCAACATCCTAAAGATCTAATGGTATATGTAAAACTATGGCACGGAACCTTTATACCAGCCTCTTTCTTTGGTTACCCAAATATTTATCACTGACTGCTTGCCTCTTCAGTTTTCCATAGACCATAATCTCTGAAATACAAATTAGATTATAAACCAAGTTGATGCAATCTGTGGTATTTTACTAAAATACAGGGTTTATTCTGTAATTAGAGAAGTAATTTATAACTTTGTCTTAGTTACTGCTCTATTGCTGTGAAGAGACATTATGACATGGCAATTTTTATGAAAGAAAGCATTTAATCAGAAGCTTGCTAACAGTTTCAGAATTTTAGCCCATTATCATCATGGTAGCATGCAGACAGACAAGGTTCTGGAGCAGTAGCTGAGAGCTACATCCTGGTCTCCAGGCAAAGAGTGAGACTCTGGGCTTGACATGGACTTTTGAAACCTCAAAGCCCACCCCCAGTGACACATTTTCTTAAACAAGGGCACACCTCCTAATCCTTCTAATCCTTTCAAACAGTTCAACTCCCTGGTGACTAAGCATTCAAATGTTTGAATCTTTGGGGTCATTCTTACTCAAACCATCAGAGACTTTAAAGGAATTTTGTTGATGTTGATTAATCAATGTAACACATTGATTAGTCAAAAGGAGAAAGGTTAGTTGCTTGTTTAGAAAAGGGTAAAACCAGAAGATAATTACTACTTCTTTTTCACTTTGTCAGATAAAGCTGTTTGGATAAGAGATGTTCAAGCAATGGTCAATCACATGATAGAGAAGGGAGGTAGAAGGAGGAGGAGACAGAAAAAGAGACAAAGAATAACTAAGTTGTTCTTGAGCAATGGTCTACTTGAACAAATCATTAAGACAGCATCAGAAAGATTACATACACACACACACACACACACACACACACACACACACACACACACAAAATTTGAGTAGATTTGCCTGGGATGGCAGGTATGGGCAGAGGAGGCAAAGGTAAGGAAAGAGAGGTAGTTAGTTGACCCAGAATGTTTGTGTGGAAGCTCCCCAGTTTTATCAAGATAGGCAGCTATCCTCTATCAGCATATTCTTGTGGAATTCGAGGTTGCACCATCTGACACAGATGCTATTCTCATGTGTGCTGCAATCAACAGCAGCTGTTCTGCTCAGTTCTTTGATGAACAATTGAACAAACTCACCAAAACACCAGAAGAGAGAAATAAAATTAAGATACAGTTGGAGAGCCACTGCCACAAGTCCTGTGGATAAATTACAGAAAGGTGCTGCTATTTCTCAAGCATGTTAGAGCAGAGGATATGATGGGAACTTAGTAAAAGAGTGTCACACAGAGACATTAATAAAGGACTACGGAACACTGGGTTATCTCCAGAACATGGAAAAGCAATAATGTACAGGAAGTAAACTCAAATATAAGTCTGGCCCATGTGAGAATTGACAAAGTTCTGATTAGTAGGTTGAACAAAATCCCATGATATACCAAAGGAAAGAAGGCCCCCAATGTGAAGTCACACTAGGTCTATCCAGCAGGCTATTCTTAGGAATAGCTGCAGAGTTCAGCAGAGAAGTCTAGAAGAAACTGAAGTCACATGGACTGGTGCAGGTCCAGAACTCAGGCAAAAGTCTTGGAAGACCCAGGGTGTGTGATGCTAATTAACCACATAAGTCTGAGTCGATAGCAGCCAGGGGTCATTCTGTTACTGGTGTACAGACAAGAAGGGTGAGATGAGGTTAGAAATCATCTGTTCTCCATCTTGGCTTGAGTGTTTCCTAAGTGTGGGACTTTGGGAATTATGTTAGTTATCCCTTTGAGCCTTGGCTTCTCTACTTTTAAAATAGTATAATGTCTACCTCATTGGCTGAATCAAGAGCATTTTAAAACACAAAAGCTTTCAGTTCAGAATTGAGTACCTGGCATGTAGCAGGGTCTCAAAGGTGGGTATTATGTTTATAGTAAAAGATTTCCCTTTTAAAAGCATAATAAAACACAGTTAACTAAATACATATGGGGCAGGTATCAAGTTTTCAAAGTGTTCTTGGAATATGACTAACTTAGGAATTGGGCAGATTTGCCGGATTGTAGCTGTATACACTCAAACCAGGGAAACTTAGGTACTTACAGAGCAGCCTGAGACCCAACCATCAAAGGGATGTTTTAAAGCAACTACTTGGAGGACTGATAGGGTGGCTTAGTGGGGTAGAGGTGTTGCTGTCCAAGACTGATGATCCGAGTTTGATACCCGGACCCTACATGGTAGAAGGAAAGACCTAACTCTCAAAACTTGTCCTCTCACCTCCACCTCTACACCATGGCACCCGTGTATGAGACTACCCACACATGTACACATACACTAATAATAAGTAAAATAAATATTTTAAATTCTATTTACTCTGTACATTCTTACTTGAAGCTTCCTACTAAAAATAGAATACAGAAAAAAATACAAAATATTATTGTTTTAAGGTTCAAAAGATAGTCAAGTCTGTGTTTCAATTCAAGACTCTCCTAGACCTACTTTACTCAATAGAGAGGAGCTGTCTGAAGCACTGGGATCGGAGTACATTAATATTTCAGAACACCCTAGAAGGACTTGGATAGAATTTATTTTCTTAAATAGTTTACTAAGAAATTCCCCCAGACATTTGTTCAAATTATCAACCAGCATTAGTAAATTGTTTTCAAACAATGCATAAAATATACTTAAGACAATTTTGCTCATACCATTATAAATTTCCAGGAGCACATAGACCCTTTACAGTGTATACAGATATTAGAAAGTTTCTTTATGAAATTAAAAGAATAAGAGGTGATTTCTACATATTATATTGGTCACTTTTCAATGGTTAGGATAAAACAGAGACAGAAGAGTCCTTTTAGCCTGTCCTTCCAGAGGGGAGAATGCCTTAATGGTGAGGGAGATACAGTAGCAGGCAGCCAGAGCAGCAAGCCAGCTGATGGCATGTTAATTGCACCCAGGAGGCAGAGATAAGAGCTATAAATGAGATGAGCTATGAACTCACAGAGCTCACCCCCAGTTATGCCCTTCCTCTAGCAAGGTTGTATCTTCTAAATGTTCTATAACATCTCCATAGAGCCCTACCACCCGGGGGCCCAGCATTCAAATTATAAACCTATAGGAGACAATTCTCATTCAAACCTCCATATATTATGTGTGTCCATAAAATTACCAAAAATAAAAACAATTATCATACAGCACCAGGAACTTTTAAATAAAAAATATAAATTTACAAGTAGAAACAAACATAACAGCATAATGTCTAGCTATGTCTGTCACACCATTAGTTGTGAACACAGAGAAACAATGTCATTATTAGCTTAATTAACTGAGAATAAAAACAAATGATCTATAAAGCAGGAGTTTTTCCCAAAGTCTTTGTAAGATGCACAGATTTTAGGTCTCTGACCAAGAGAAGTCCAAAATGTAGTGATAATTTCCCATCCATTCAACAAAGAACCCTAAACTGAGAGCACAGAGCAACAGTTCTCAACCTGTAGGTCACAACTCTCCCAACTATCTCCTAAAATACTTACATTACAATTCATAACAATAGCAAAATTACAGTTATGAAAGAGCA
This sequence comes from Uromys caudimaculatus, assembly GCA_028551405.1. NCBI lineage: Eukaryota > Metazoa > Chordata > Mammalia > Rodentia > Muridae > Uromys > Uromys caudimaculatus. The sequence continues at coordinate 95,797,214 of CM052702.1, forward strand.
ACAAAATAATTTTATGGCTGGGGTCACCACAACATGAGGAACTGTATTAAAAGGTTGAAGCAATGGGAAGGTTGAAACCCACTGACTCAGCATTGAGAAGACAACAGTGAGTAGACATGGCGAAGGAAAGTGAGGGGGCGGGAAAAGGAGAGAGAGAAAGAAAGGAGAAGAAAGGAAGAGGGAAGGGAGGGGAAAGGTGGAGGAGAAAGAAGGAGGGAAGGAAGTAAAGAAGAAGTAAGACAGGACTAGGAGGGAAAGATGGAAGAAGGAGAAGAAGGAGAAAGGAAGTAAAAGAATCAGGAGGAAATGCTTTAATTCCAACAATTCCTGGGGTAGGGATAATGCAGAACCATTTTATCTTACATGTTCTTGTCAAGGACAAATTATGACTCGTATAATACATACCAAATATGTGAGCACGCACACTCATGCACACACGCGCGCACACACACACACATGCGCACGCACACACACACACGCACACGCACACACATATAAGCACACATGCACACACACTCAAGGACCAAAAACCCCAGCAAAGCTGTTTTGAATAAGTCAGGAGTAGAAGAAGACACATAGTTCTGACTGGCTAGAAAACCCTTCAGTTTTTCTCACAGCCCTTGGACAGGGTCCTTTCAGAACAAATGGGAAGGCTGCATTCTCAAAGAGTGATTTTGCAAAGGACTGTTCAGCATTCATTCTTCAAATGCTGTTCAGTTCAAGGCACTGTACTCTACACTAGGAACGACACGCGGAAGACAGAAAGAGATAAGAAGCAGGGCTTTGATCTCCTCCTTAGGGAGATAAGTCCGTGAGTCCTAATAGAGACAGGCGTGAGGTCTGGAGTCTGCCTAACTGTTCATCTTAGGTAGGTGAATCCCCTGGAGCCCTTCACCGTCCTCCAGTTAAGCCGAGATGTATTGACTCTGTCCTACTGTGAATTTCTGGTCCCTGGTAAGGATCTTCACCTTGTGAATCACAGTCCTCCTCATTTTTAGAGTGAACAGTGAAGACAGCTCAGTGAGCACCCTCCAAGAAGCAGGAAGTAGGAGGCACATACTCACCACAAAACCAGGAAGCCAGAGTGACAAGGAGGAAACACTCCCACAGTCCCCTTCAAAAGCATGCCTCAGTGACCTATAATGGATCCTCCCTTCTAACAGCCACACTGTGTGGCACAGTCTTTATACAACACATGGGCCTGCGAGAGACATTGAATGTCCATGCTACAAGAAAGAGGCAGTGAGGGGGAGGACAATGACCAAGATGAAGAAGGGATGGGCCCGTCTTTGTATTTTGTTCTGGCCAGTGCCTCCCCAGGTCACAGATACAATTGTCCCATTGTGTCTCCTGCTTTGCCTGTCATACTAGTTTGTCCCAGGTCTCATTAACAACCACATCACAGGTAGAAAAGGAAGAGAGAGGTGAAGGTGAACTTTAATTAGAACTATGTTCTGGTTTCAGGCTTTTCAAGAGAGTAAGAGCTGGCACAAAAGGAACGTAAGCTGGCAATGCCTAGACTTCTCACCCTTAACTTACATGTCCTTTTCAAGCCTTGAGCCTTTTAACTATAAGACTAATTAACAATTATATTTCAGAGATAATGTGATGGCTGAACCAATAAACTACATTTAAAAAAAATATTTCTCTGGTCCCTTTGTATTTCCAGATGCAGACATTCTAATGATCAGACTGGATGGAGTTGAGGCAGGATCTCCACAGTTGCCTACTCTGGTGTTAACTGATCTTTCCTGACTTTGAAGCTTAGTTTCTGTACCATGTCCAATGCTAGGAGCAAAGCATCAGACCTGGTGGTTGGGGTAGTGAATGTCAGGGGCAAGGAGGACCAATCTTCTTGTGGCCCAGGGACAAGACAGAAACAATATCCAGTAGGGTCAGAGCCACTCTGGTATCAAGTTTGGCTGCCATAGGAATACAATGGCTTGAGACAAATAGTAAGGATTAATAACCCTATGTGTATGCTGTTTACTTAAAAGATGGTACTAAAAACATTAGTGGAGACATGGCAGCCTTTTGTTTTAACAGAACAAATCTTGTCTACTGTAATTGTGTTTTCTAGACTCTCAAAATCTCAGTTGACCAGTCACTCAAGACAGCAGTTAACAAACATCAGAGGGTATCATCTTGTGTCCAGGCTAGCCCAAATCCCTGTTCCTCCATTGCTTTCCATTCAGAGCCTTTGCATCTCCAGTCTTACTCTTTTTCTCTCCATGAAACTGTCATCTCTCCTGGATCCAGCTTCTCGTGGCTTTGCTTTTGACATTGGTTGTGCTTGCTCCTAACTTGCCCATTGCTATAACTGATTATGTTTTGATGCAGAGATTAAATACCATTTCCCCTTGTAACTCGGGGATATTTTCAGTCACACCCTCTTCATAGCCACCCAATACAAGACAAAACAGATGAAATTGCCTGACTCCTAAGAAGTCTCTGAGGAGCCTGTGAAGGCAGAAACTAGAACCAATTGACTTTTAACATTGCATCGACATCCTGTGGCTTTTCATGTCTTGAGTGGTGATCATAAAACAGTGAGAGAATGGGGCAAACATCCTCTGTCATATGAATGTTAAGCTTAGAATCTGCCCTGATCAATGGTCCCCTTTTCAGTAGAAACAGTGGTGCAGACTACAGGTTGTCAGCTCACCCGGACCTTGTTAGAGCCCTGATCCCTGTGTCACCATGAGCAAATTACTCCACGTCTTTGAAAATCAGATATCTCATGTAGATCATGATGACAACCATAAAAACTAAGGCCCAACCGAGGATGCTTGAATCACACTTAGAAGGGAGATCAAAATAGTCACAGAAGGCAGAGGGAGGGAGGGTAATAGGTGGAAGAGGGAAGGGGGAGGGGAATGAGAGAGACCAGCGAGAGACCCAGAGGGCCTGGAGGATGAATGGGAATTTGCAGCTGCTGGGGCCTGGGATGTGGAGGGAATCTTTAGGAAGTCCCAGAGACCTGAGATGGGGGAGGCTCCCAGGAGTCAATGCCGGTGGTCTTAGCCAAGATGCCTAAAAGTGGGGACATGGGATCTGAAGAGGCCACCTCCTGTAGCCAGGCAGGACCCCCAGTGGAGGGATAAGGACACCAACCCACCCACAAAACTTTCGACTCAAAATTTGTCCAGTCTTAAAGAAATGCAGAGACAATGATGAAGCAGAGACTGAAGGAATGACCACCCAATAATGGGCCCAAATTGAAACCTGTCCCATGGGCGAGCACTAATCCCTGACATTATTAATGATACTGTTATGCTTGCAGACAGGAGCCACTGATAAAAACATGTTAAAAGTGACCAGTTGGTGTAAAATTTTAAATTAATAATTTATGCATTGAAAATAAAGAAACAAGGGACTCATGTCTTAGAACATCGGTTTGTTAATATTTCTAATGTCACGGGAAGAGTAGAGAAGAGTGTCTCCTAAACTAATAGAACTGTGTTATTAAAATTTGGCAAACAGTACCACAGTTCAGAATTTTTAACATTCTCTGACTCAATTATCTTGGTGCATTTCTCTTTAAAAAATAATTAGAACTGTAACTATGTCATCGACAATATCTGTAAAAGCACTTATATCTGATTACACAAGCTCACACAATCTTTGACCACACAGTGGCATTTTGATCAACAAAAACCTGCATATGATTCTAGTCCCTTAAGTCTATAATGGAGCTGGAAAATAACATTGTCTAGTGACACTGTAGCCATGGCAACAGCATTGCACAACACATTACTCATGTAATTACGATGATGATGCTATAAACAAACCTACTGCACTGCCCTTCAGATAAAAGTGCGGCACACACACCAACGTGATAATGCTAATTGACTGAGAACCTGTCTTATGTGTTCATTATGCTATAATTTTACTGTTGTACTAACATTTACTTTTATTTATAAAAGATATTTACTACATTTGATGTCAGTCAAAACGCAGAGAAGCAATAGATAATGCTTAGCAAAAAGATAGAAATCCTGGGCAGCAGCTTCTCATATCTCCTGTTTATCTCTTCCCTTGATTCTATCAAGCCACACCACACAGCTGATGGATTACATCTCAGTTTATGTGAGAACAGTCTGGGATGTTCCTACCACCATGAAATCTAGGTTTGTGTTAGCACACTTTATAATGTTCACACAGTGAAAAAAGTCACCTAAGCATTCACTTCTCATGATATGTTCCTGTCATAAAATGTGTACACCAGTGTGTGCATATCCACAAACTAAGTAATTACTTTAAAATTAGTACTTCTGTAGGGACACTTCCTCAGCAATAATTTAAAACTATTTTCTGTAAATGACAAGGAAAGCCTTACGAGCTGAAAGGATTCTTAAAAGCCTGCTTCCATAGCTATAATAAGGTTTCAACTTTCACATACTCTTAACACACCTTTGCACAAACCTACAAATAGTAGAGTTTCACAGAGATGTTGACAGAAGATTGGGTTTATGAAGAACTAGTTAAAACTAGGGTGAAATGCAACGTGTACCCTCTAGCTCAGTGTCCATTACCACTGCCCAGAAATCCAGCAGCTCCCAAGCTTCTCTTCAGTTTCTCATTGGCCAGACTCCTCTACAGCGACAGACTACCGTGATGCCAGGTCTCCTCAAAACCTAAAGTTTACCGCCTCCTGTTACTTTTCTGCAAGGAAATATAGCTTGTCTTGTCTGATATTTGCCCATTCAAATCTTGCTTTATTTCATTGATTTTGGTGACAGCATAACCTGTTGATTTTTTAAAAAAAAAATAATAAAGAATGCCCATCAGATGTGGGCTCCTTCCTTGCAAATAAACCAGGAGGAATTTACCTACCCTGAAATTCTTCTGTGAAAGGGAATTTTTATATGCTTTTTTTTTAATGATGGTTTTATACAAGTATGTAATGAATTCCTGTTATTTGCATCCCTCATTATCCGCCTGTCTTTTCCACTAAATTATTCTTCCCAATAAGTCCTCCTCCTAATTTCATCTTTTCTTCCTTTGGGCATGTGACCCATTGGGTTTAATTAAGGTCATTTGCATGGGCATTGGTGAGGTTTGTTTACTAGAGTCAAGGGCAACTTACCAGTGGCTACATCACTGAAGAAATTGACATCCATCCTCCAGCGTCCATTAACTGCTTATAGTCCCTTAGGCATGGGGTGCCTCATGAGCCTCTCCCTCATCTGTGATGACGTGTTAACAGGTCCAGACTTGTATATGCAGGTAACCACTGGCCCAGTGAGTTCATCACTGAGGCAGCCACGTAACATCCAGATGATATCTTTCTGGCTCTTACATTCTTTCTACCTCGTCTTCCATGATGTCCCCTGATCATTGGAAGTAGTGATATGGAACCAAATACTCAACAACCACTTAGTTTTGGTGCTCTGTCCAATTATGAATCTCTGAATTAACCACCATCTACTACAAAAAGAAGCTTCTCTGATGAACTCTCTGAATGACACTAATAGGTGGGTGTAACCAATGTGTGTTTTGAATGTTTATAAACCTTATTATAAAAAATCTTGCAAATAAAAAATTAATACACCAAAATTGTCTTAGGGTTTTATTGGTGTGAAGAGACACCATGACCATAGCAACTCATAAAGGAAAACATTTAATTGGGGCTGGCTTAGCGCTCAGAGGTTCAGTTCATTATTGTCATGCCAGGAAACACGCAAGCTAACATGGTCCCAGAGAGGTAGCTGAGAATTCTACATCTGGATGAGCAGGCAGCAGGAAGAGAGAGACGCTGGGTCTGGCTTGAGCATCTGAAATCTCAAATCCCAGATCTAGTGACACAAGGCCACACCACCTAATGCCACTCCATAAGCATTCAGATGAGTCTATGTGGGCCATTCTTATTCAAACGACCAAAAAAATTAACCAGACCCAAAGTTTATACATCTTGGAGAACTTCCATGTCCCTAGAACAGTCACTTTGAAGCTGTGGAGCTTTGTATTAGATTTTAGTCTTCCTCTATTAAATATATTTTTATGCACTTATCTACCACCAAAACCAGAAAAGCCCATGACAGAAACAGAACCAGAAAAACAAGTAGCGTTACGTCTTCTTTCATAACTTGTATCTGTTCCTTGCATTCAGTCCTTCCTCACCCCTAATATTTACACTTTCTTGTTTTCTTTCCTACATGTTATATTGTCCTCACGTGTACATTTGAAATGAAAGTCTTGCACACACACATGAATGCTATTCAGCTCTAAAGAAATATGTAATAAACATTTACAGGAAAATGGTGGACTCAGAGTATATATTGAGGAAGGCCACACAATCTCAGAAGAAATCCTTATGTCCTCCCTTATATGCAGAACCTAACCCCTATCCAGTAATACACACACACACACACACACACACACACACACACACACACACACACACACACACATATACACACACACACACACACACACGTACACAAATTTACGTGTGGGAGTATAGTTAACTGTAAGTTGTTAGAAGACATTTTGACAGCATGTTCCTTTACCAAAACACCAGTAAGTTCCCCCCTAGAGCTCTTGATCATATTTACAGTCCCCAAAGTGAGTTCCGTCCTGTAGAAAAGGCCTAAAATCCAATAAGAAGGCAATTAATTACCCCTATAACAGTGGTGGCACTATTGTACCAGTGGGCACCTCATTCCTGGCAGGTTCACACTGTGTCTTCTGTGGGCCACAGTTGGGAAGGACCACTGGTGCTTTATTTTCCCCAGCAGCCTGTGTAACATCTGGTACTTATGAAAGCTTTGTGGCAGGAAAGAGGTTTCTAGCTCAGTTCTTGTTGCTTTTTTTTTTTTTTTTTTTAATCTCTAGCAAGCCAAGTGTATAATCCCCCTTTAGCAATTGGGACTAATCATTTAGTTCTGTATTATTTGGGTGCCTCTGGGGCCTCACTAACTATAAAAGATCTCCCAATCTGGCACTGGGATTTTTATTTAGTAGTCTATGGCTTTGGGGAGAACCACTAGCAGCCCATGCAGGATACCTCTGATCAAACTCATTATTATTATTATTGTTATTATTATTATTATCATTAGTAGTAGTAGTAGCAGCAGCAGCAGCAGTAGTAGTAGTTCTTCATCATCATCATCATCATCATCATCATCATCATCATCATCATCATCTGTAGTAGCAGTAATATGTTAAGATTCCCATAAGGCTTCTTTATCCATCCTTTATTTGTTACCTCCTCCCACTCCTTCTCGCACTCCTGTTACTCCTCATCCCATATAAACCCTTCTACCCCCGGTATTTGCCGCTCTACTTTCATATCATGGGCTCTACCATTCCCTCCCCTTAGATCATCTTCCCTCCTCATCCCTTTTTAGTGACTCCTTCTATCTTCCTGGTCGTCACAGGCACTCAGAGTTAAACACACTACTATAAAATTCCAACGCTAGTATTCACCTCCGAGGGAGAACATGCAGTCTGTCCTTTGTAACTGGGTCTGGGTTATTCAGTATAATTCTTTCCAGTTTTATTCATTTTCTTTTTCGCGCCACATTTCCATTATCTAGTCCTCAGCCGTTGGGTATCTAGGTTGGTTCCTCTTCTTGGATGCTATCAACAGAGCAGCAGTGAGCATGGATGTATACTATATCTGTAATAGAATGCAGTCTTTGGGCTGTGTGTTATTATTGAATCTTGTGGTAAGTTGGTTCTTAGCCTTGGTAACCCCCACACTGATTCTCATAGTAGCTGCTCCAGGTGACACTTCCACTAATAGTGAGTAAGTAACCATGTTTCCCACATCTTCACCAACATTAGTTGTCACTGGTTTTCTTGACAACAGCCATTCAGACTAGGGTGAGGTAGAATCTCAAAGTAGATTTAATTTGCACTTCCCTGATGATTAAGGATTTTGAACACTTTAAAAAATATTTATTATCTACTTGCCTTTCTTATTTTAAGAACTCTACCCAATTCCCCAGCCCAGTTTTAAGTATTAGATTTAATAAGAGAAATTTGATAACTGAAAAAGCAAAACAAGTTCATTTACATCCAAAAAATTGAATTCCTTATACGTATTTACATATCAATAGATTTTGATCTTCAGTAATTAAATATTAGTGTAAACATTAAAAACACTTTAACACTTAAGAGGAAAACTAAGCCAAAATCACAACTTTATTTTTAATTCATTCTTAGCCTAAAGGAGTTGAAATTCATTATGACATTATGATTGAATAGTAACTATATAATCATGTTTCAAAGCAATTTGTAGCTGGTCTCATCAGTGGCCCAATGATCTAATCACAATGAAAAAGTAAGGTGATAGCCGGGCAGTGGTGGTGCACGCCTTTAATCCCAGCACTTGGGAGGCAGAGGCAGGCAGATTTCTGAGTTCAAGGCCAGCCTGATCTACAGAGTGAGTTCCAGGACAGCCAAGGCTACACAGAGAAACCCTGTCTCGAAAAACAAAAAAAAAAAAAAAAAAAAAAAAAAAAAAAAAAAAAAAAAAAAAAAAAAAAAAAAAAAAAGAAAAAGTAAAGTGATGAAAGCAATGTGTGGGGGGGACTGGACAGGGGCTCATGCTGGGCACCAATGCTGTTAGCACAGAGGTGGCCTGGCTCAGTCACACAAGTTAGCCCACTTTTTAAATTAAGTAGTTTGATTTTTTCTTATGTAGCCCTGTTGCTGGCAGTAGTTTGATTTGTTCTGTTTTAGTTCTTTGTATGTTCTGGATATTGATTCTCTGTCAGATGTAGAGCTAACAAATATTTTCTCTCATTCTGTAGGTTAAATACCATGTTTCTTTGTTTGTTTTGTGTTCTGCTTGAGACAAGATCTGGCTAGGCATCCCAGGCTCCCTTCAAAGTCCTCCTCCCTCAGGCTCCAGAACGAGAGCTATAGACACACCCAGTAAACCTAGTTTTAATAGAGTTTCTTTTCCTTCTTAAATAAACATATGTAGACATTTTAATTTTATCAGTATTTACTTCTGGAAAGGTTGTATAATTTTATTTCTTTCTCTTCTATGTCCTATTTATAAATACTTCTATAATTAGTATGAAAAAAATCTAAAACGTAACCAAAAGCTTCATATCCCAACAAATGCTGGTGTGATCTCTATGGGGTTCAAGTCCAGCCTGGTTTACACAGTGAGTTCCAGGCCAGTCAAGGCTGTAGAGAGATTTAAAAACAAAAACAAAAAACTTTTTCTAATGATTTTCCATTCTTACATTTAAAAGGTTGAATCACAAATGTAACTGACTATTTCATGAGTTAGAATCAATTGTGCATACATTGCAAGTCACGATCAGCAGGAAAAAGTTAACTTTTATTGCAAAATACTAGAACTATAGAAGGAGATTGGCTCTCGGGTAATGTGGAAGACTAGAATCTCCATCTTTGGTACCTGGGTTAAGAAAAAGTAATACAAGAAAGATTAGGATAATCTAGAAAGAAAAGGAGGAAGAACTGTGGAAACTCATGAGGGGGGCGAGAGACCGTTGGAAAGGGCTAAGAGAGACAACATGGCTGAGCACAGTTCCTGCTGCTCAGCTCCCTGTACAAGGAGGTCAAGCAAAAGCCTCATCCAAAACAGACTCCCATAGCCCTGGAGAGACATCAGTCTCACCCTCAGGACAAGCCTCAAATCTACTCGCCGGTTTTCTTGACACAGTGTCCCTCCAGCAGATGGCCCAACCGTGCTGAGGAACCTCGACTTGTCACTATGATTTGGAGGGCAATAGCTGGGCACTGTTTAGAGAGGGGTCCTTTTTAAGACTCAGCCACCATGGGGGCTTATGGATAAAGAATAATCAGTCTGGTGGCCTGGCTTTAACTGCTAGCTCCCCCAGGGCTAGACCGCCATGAGAGGCAGCTATGGAGGAAATGGGCATGTTGAGACACTGATAAGCTGGAAAGTGCAGACCGCTCCCTTGCTTCATGTGTGATGAGCAAAGTCCCATCCTCAGTGGTTGGGAACAGATCTCATCAACTGAAGTTCAAAACATCCATAGGTAGCCCAACCTATAGAGCCTCCTATCTGCCACTCAATGTTATAGTCCAACACTGAGGTACATGCTCCCAGCAGGTTGATTAACATGTAGATGTTGAAAGTACAAAGACAAACTTTGCACCTCTATAGATCTAGTGTTATGGTTGTTCTCCATACCCCCCAACACACTTGAGAGACACGCCCCCCCCAACTACAGCATTAGCGATACCAGGGGCTCCATCTTGGGAGCCCCAGGAGAATGAGAAAACCTACACAGATCATAAATGACAAAGCAAAGGGTAACTAGCAAAGGCCCTAGGTACATAAAGAAGTGACAATAGTTGTGGTGGACACTAGACATCTGTCCAGTATAAGCCAAACACCAACATAAACCATAGGACACACAAAGGCTTTCAGGCTAGCAGACCCTTCCTCCTCATGCATATAACTGACAGTTTCCAGGTTTAAGAACCTGGAAAGGGGGCTGGAGAGATGGCTCAGCAGTTAAGAGCACTGACTGCTCTACCAGAGGCCCTGAGTTCAATTCCCAGCAACTACATGGTGGCTCACAACCATCTGTAATCGGATCTGATGCACTCTTCTGGTGTGTGTCTGAAGACAGCTACGATGTAGTCATAAATAAAAATAAATAAACAATATTTTTTAAAAAAGAACATAGAAAGAAGCTGCTCCAATACTTCATATCTCTCTCTCTCTCTCTCTCTCTCTCTCTCTCTCTCTCTCTCTCTCTCTCTCTTTCTCTCTGTATTTTGTGTTTGCATGTATCTGGGTGTATGTGCACATGTACACATGTGTATGACACCTATAGGTATGTGTATAATTGTGTGTTTGTACATGATAAGCCAAGAAGTCAATTCACATCACTAAAAATAAAATATTTCTAATATGTATAAAGAAATGGAATATATCATAGTAGAGAGGGGAGAAGATTATGAAGTTGGTTTACATGATAGGGATTGGTAGTTCACCAACGGCTGTCTGCAAATGGGACATCCAACCACTCAGTAGCTGTTGAATCCAAGAAGCTGGATTCCCTCAGAAGTCTTAACTTTCACTGAAGGCCTGGGGTGAACTTGGGAGCCATTGACATTGGAGCCACACTGAAAGGCCAAGGAATCTGGCATGAAGCTGGAGTTAGGTGTCTGAGGAAAATGGCAACAGCAATGGGGACATTCGCTTGGAAAATAAAGGGACTTCCTTCATCATGAGGCCTTTCTCCCCCAACTTCCTTCTCTCCTGGCTCTGGGCCTGTCGGATGATACCACCCATGTGTATGTCAGATGTTTCATATGCCAGTCTTCTCTGGAAAACCCTCCGCATACACAGCAGAGACATTTTCAACCATCCTAGACATCTGTTACTCCAGTCGAGTTGACACCACAGCCAGCCAACCATAATGCTAAGTGACCATGGCTACATCTCTAAAACTGAGCCTCAGTTTCTTCTCTATGAAATAGACATACCTGCTTAGTGATGTTATTGTGGGAAATAAATGTATTTGTGTCAATAATTGTAAGATACATGTATATACTTCATAACTTCAATATCAAACATGCCCCCATTTTAAACTCTGATATTAAAAATTGAAGTGGATATTTAACATTGGATAAATGACAAGTTTTTCATTCTTTATATTATTTATTACTTGCTCTCACTTTATCTGCAGAGGAGAAACTTTGTCACCACTGCCAACACCGACATTAAATACGTTACCGATCTTATTCTGTCAAGCCCACTTCTGGATTTGGGGTGGGGAAATGCTGCTGTTACTGTGGCTGCCATTTAGCACTTCCTTCTGGGTTCACATCATTCAGGAAGGCCCCTTGAGCCCCCTGTGAGTACTGCCAGTCATTTAAGAGAACACTGTGGAATCATCTGGGTCCAGAACTTCTATGGCACCCTTTCTCTGCATGTGATAACTGCTCAAATCACTTCATTGTTGAAACACGTATGGCCCAAACCATTAAACTCCATTTATGCGGATGTGGGAATTTGGGAATGACAGTATTCCCTCACTAATGCCTGATATGACACTATCACGGCTCAGTTTAGACAAGGCTTGGGTAGTAATCTTGGTAACAATATTGAGATGTCCAATTTGGAAATGTTAATACTCAACCCTTCAGCCTGCTGAGCTGACTCACCAGCCATCTAATCATGCCTTAGGAACTTTCACTCTTCCCATGAGTAGAGTTCTGAATGGTTATTAAGGAAGGGAGTAAAAGAGAACAGAGATATGTCCTCTGACAGCTATATAAAATGATAGCAGAATATTTTAAGGGGAAAAGAAATAACAGGTGATGAGTCAAAGGTAGATTGGGAGCCTGGGAATAATGTAACAAAGGAGAATCAAAATGAGCGTGACCCAATTCTAATTCTGAGGGGAATAAAACTCAATATTCAACCCCATCAAATTGTTGATTATGAAAGCATTCATTTAAGATTTGCAATTGTAAATAATTGTTCTGATCAAAGATTTAAATAAGGTCACAATAGGTGGTGTGTAAACAGCCAGTTAATGAAATGAACCATAAAAATGAGATGAATGGTTCCAACATCTACTGCCCTTCTATGGAGGAATGAGAAATGGAAAGCATTGATGGATATAAATAATATAAGACTGTAAGTAGGGCAAAGTTCATCACTTAATTGGAGGCCATGGAAGGGCAACCACAGAGTATGACTGAGTCTACAATTCATAGAGATGACACGACCCACCTTGTGAAGCTCACTTTCTTATTTCATGTATGGGCACCAATGTAAATGAATTAACTTTAATGTAAATATAAGCAGTGAATTAAATTGGTGGTTGTATTTCTTTTTATTATACTATTCCCCAATAATCACACAGAAAAACCAACATTTATTTAAAACTGCACCTCAATAGCTGAGCAGTTAAATGATCTTTTACTTTTTATGTTAATCTGGCTACCACCCAGCCCAGTATATGCATCCCATAATACTTGCATATTATTATTTTTCTGGATCTTTGGGCTTTGGGTGTGTTTCCATGATCTCTCTCTGGATCCCTTCCTCATGGATCCAAATCCTCCATCCTCCTGGCTGATCTAACTCTCCCTCATTCCCTCTCTCCTTCATCTGGTTGGCAGACATCCTGCCTTATTCTCTCGTCTGCCCAGCCACTAGATGATCAGCATTTATTAACAAGACAGAAATAAATGGTGAGAATTGTTTACAGAAACTTGAGACAAGAGATTCCAGACACAAGCATTACAATGTCACATTCAAGACTGAAATAAGAGACGAGGGCAGAGAAATCAGCATTTGAATAGCACAAGGATAACCTTTTACACAATGTACAAAAACATTAAGCCTACAATCAGGCCTTGATGAGGAATAGGGGCTGAAGAGCTGGGGGTATCTCGATTCTGGGCATGGAAGAGGAGACAATATTATTCCACCATGTGTCACTGAGAAGGCGGTATGAGCTTGGTCAATGGCAAACTGGTCTGTGGCACACTTCTACCCATGACAGAGTTGTCATGAGCTGGAGTTCCACAGTGATGCCTTCTATTCTGCCCCCAGCACAAAACAGGTTTCACACTTCCTCCCAAGAAAATTCTTCAAATGTATATTTTTTTAAAAATATCTCTCCATATGTCATATTTTCTTTAATCTCAATATCCAATTTTCTTTAAGTTCTTCTTGTGATGTCATTGAAATGCAGTCATTTGAAATCATTTGGTATTGAAATAAGAAAATTCACATGTTTTCCCTCTCCTCAAAGGCATGAATTCATTAGGTATACCATGACTGATAAGCATGATAAAACTCCCCATGCATCCATACATTATTTAAGTTCAGAAGCAATGAATGAAATAAATTTTAAAATGCCTGCCATACATGGGATATAAGAATGGGGATTGCTTGCTTTATCTTGTATCAACTAAAATACCCACATTACACACACCAAGATGCCAAACTGAGCCTGAGACAGATTGCCCTCTTCAGGGGCTCCTGCTACACCAGTTTGATTTATTTTTAAAAGATGACCTTGGGAAGCCAACACAGATATCTTAAACCCTCTGCCAGATTAATGACTAAAAACAAAATCAACCAGAAAATAAGCCGAACAAGAAAGATATTTAAGCGAGACATTATCTTGCCAAAAGTCTTTACACCCTCCTCAATATTGAAGTGGAGATAGTTTTTTCATTTCAGATCTATTGTGATGATCTCCAAAAGCACCTCTCAGAGCAGATATATGTACTCTTTGAGGCTGGGTGTTGTCATAAAGATTAGTGTCTACAAAAGCAAAAGTGAAGTGAGAGCTAAGGCCTCAGACCAGGGACAGAAAGAAGCTGGCTAATTAGAGGCCCAGAACCAGAAAAGTACCTGTGCACTGGGACAGACTCAATGATAAGAGATCTTTCCTATAGGCCATCTGTGGGCCACATGAGAAGGCGTTAGTGTGGAGTTTTCTGAGTCCTACATGTTAGAATCACCTGGGGGAACAAGAAAACATCTATAGCTTTAAAAAAATGGTAATAAATCTTAACACAATGAAAAATGTACATCTTTACTGGTCAACAGAAATGGAAGTGAGTAAAAATTAGTACCCTTGGAGAACACACAAAAGCATACCAAGCCAAGAGAGCGTTCACTCTGATTATCTATTAGGCTCATCCAGGATTCCCAATTTCATCACTGGCTAGGCATGAAAAGCATGCACAACACAGGCAAAAAACAAAAAGAAAAAAACCAACTGCCATACTGTTTATTTCATCCCTATACATTCCTTCATGCAAACCAGGGGTAGAATGTGTAGACTGATGGAGCAGAAGGAATGGATGAATACTAGTAAAGCAACGCCTGTGCCTTCTTCCCGACACTGCCCTCAGCATGGAGTATATGAAGCTAGAAGTGGGAATGAGATAGGAGTTCAAAATTTTGGCTAAAATATTAGAACAGGTAACCCATATGCTGAACGAAGACTGTCTGCAAGCTGAAGTAATCACAATAGTGCTCATTTCCAAGATTGAGCCTTCCCAAGTGCTGCAAGGTTATAAGGGAGGGTACTTGTCTAATGGGGAAATCGAAATCTCACTAGCGTGTGACTCCTCCTTTTCTTATGAGTCCAGAGAAAAGAAATTTATTGTGGCCACAGGCTATGCACAAAATGAAATGGACAAAAAGAAATATCCAGTATGAGAATGGGAATTGCTGATTTGATGATGAATATCCCTTAGTGGTCTTGCAAATAAATTTATTTCTTCTTCATTAGATCTACTTTAAGATAGGCAGCTGTTCAAGGCTATCCACTTTCTACTATTGACTGAATGTTTACCCTGAGCTCCTGCATTGAGTGCCTACCGTCCAACACAGGTGTTGAGAAGTGGGACTGTCAGGTAATCAGGCGATGACGGCAAACCCTCCTGAGTGAGGTTTAAAAGAGGACATGCGAAAATACAGAAAGTTGAACAATCTGTGGCCTTGAGTGTCTTCATCACTACTTGGCTCTGGTGTTACTTTAGTCTTGAACTTTGGATCTTAGATCCATGAAATATAAATGTCTGTCTGCCAAAAGTCATCCAGTCTAAGAAATATAAATGTCTGTCTGCCAAAAGTCATCCAGTCTAAGAAATATAAATGTCTGTCTGCCAAAAACCAGCTAGTGTATTCATTTATTAAAGTAATCTATAGATACATACAAAATAGGGGATCCAGCTCCTTCCTCTTGAGAGCTATGCTCCCAACAGACAACTACCAAACTTATTAAAGAGGGATCCTACAGAAATCACATCTACCCTAAATGTTGCTGCTCAGAAGTATCCACTATTCTGCTTGCAACCACTCACTACATCTACCCACACAGCTTCACCAGATTTAGGTGCTTGGGATGTACCCAGAACAGAAAAAAGAAATACATGTACCAATCAAAGCCTCCCCCAAGGACATGTGGAAGAGAAGAACTTTGGCCTCACAGCCCTGGAGGCTGACAATGTTTATATCTCTTCCCAATGATGCATCCAATACTTAGCTGATCACATCTAGACCAGGCATTCCCAAAGTCAAGTTGCCACCATCTTTTGTAACCTTCCTCTAGGCACAGGGCCACACTCTTGCTGCAGGCCAATATTGGATTATGTGTCTATGCAAACAATGTTTCCCTAGACTAGGAGATTATGGAGCTGTTATAGCTTCATCATGTAGAGCAGGAAGAGGGCTTAGCTTTACTCAGTTGTTGCTCTCTCTTCTTGCCAAACATCCTTCCTGCTATTGAAAATAATTCTGTAGCTTGAGTCATCCACTAACAGTGGAAGCAAGTCATTCATTCCCTTACTCTGATTTTGATGGCACTCATATACCTCTCCATTTTAAAAAAAAAAAAAAAAAAAAAAAACTTAAGTGAGTCTCCATATCCTGGGTACCTGAAAATACTGAGGATTAAGAAGAGCACCAAGACAGGATTGTTTAGAGCTCCTCTGTTTTGTTTTCTTGGCCTTGCAAGACTGCTGGTGTAATTGGATGGGTAATTTATATAAATTGTATTTTGCATAGTAACAGGACCTTTATTATTTAATAAAGAATTTGGAGAAAGAAGACATCTTCTCTAGAGGGTCATCATGACAGGGAAGATATCAAGAGATAATAGAATGTACAGGGATATGTTGATTGAATGCACTCTTGAGTGGTCCTGCATTGGACACTCAGACATCTCCAATAATGAGTCTATGATATCTCCGCAATCTCCAAACTCAAGTGTCCTGACACTTGAGTTTCATCTTTGAAACACTCTACCTTAAAAATCTGTAAAAGCTACCAGCAATAAACACTGCTGAGGCTAAATACCAAATTCCATAATGAATACCAACTTACAACTCCAAGAAAGAAGCTGAAACCAACATCCAGGTCTAGGGCAGAAGAAACAAACTGTAAACAAGTCAGTACAAAAAACAAGAATAACCAGAGGTTAATTCCTCTGGAGGTTCACACAGATATAACTTTTAAGGGACATGGTATCTACATAGAATGCATTCTCAGTATTTGACACAGCCTTGTTTATCAAAATAGTTTGTTTATAGATGTTGATTTATTTTTCCTCTTTTCAAAACATACACAACTCTAACAAATGATTCATGATTTCTTGAGAGTTTCCTTCTGAGTGGAGATCACTACAGATATTATTTAAAAAAAAAAAAAAAAACCTCAATGTAATTTCACATATGACATATGTAGTTTTATACTGTGTAATCGAGGTCAATGCCAGTGTTCAAAGATATTTTATCACCCACCATCTTAGTTTATGTAAGCAAACGCTATGAGGTTCTCATGACAAAGTCACTTAAGGATACACTTCTCAGAATGTATCTCCATTACTAAGCAATGTATGACTGTGTCTTTCACCCATCGCTCCTTGTGATTCTTTTCATGCAGGTTCTAGTGAAACACCAAGGAGATCAGTGGTAATCTGTGGTTCCATCTCCACAACTTTTGAGAAGCTCTTCCCCACCCCATTTCCTTCTGTGATTTATACTGATTCTGAAGTATTTCTTTAGCCTCTGGTGCCAATTCCTCCAGTTTATGTCCTGTCTGTAGAGTTTTCTCTTCTTCAGCAAAATGTCTTCCCCAAATTCTGTTGTAAACAAACCATTGCCTAATTAAAGTTTTCAGTGATTCTTCATTGCATATAGCAACAATCTTGAGAGTATGTGCACACCCCTGTGTAGATAGAACAAAAGTATCCTGAGGAGAATTCAATTGAGAACAACTTTAAAAGAACCGGATTCCAGATATCCTACTTTTGTTTGCCCTCATTTCCAAAGTTAGTGTACTGAGAGGTCACATGTGCTCAAAAAAATTCCAGTAATTTCCTTTGTCTAACAAAAAAAGAAAGAAAGAAAGAAAGAAAGAAAGAAAGAAAGAAAGAAAGAAAGAAAGAAAGAAAGAAAGAAGGAAGGAAAGAGTAGAAGTGCCTGCTCAGGCCACCAAGTTAGAAGAGAGAAACCTGAGCACCTGCCTCCTGCACCACTACTGGACGAATGTGTGATGAAAAGATGGGGGATGGACTATGTGGTAGAAAGATTGAAGAGAAAATGAAGCAAAAGAATTCGTATACTGTGGAGAAAGGTGGAACTGGACATTCAGTGGCAATACGGAATATGCAGATATGAGGAAGCCATGGTAAGGTCCATGGCTGGGTCCATGGTCTTGCTTCAGCTGCAGACTGTATCGAAGTTTGTGGGCTGAGTTACCACCAATGGCCAAGCATAATCTGCTCTGCCACTGGAGACCATGTGGACATCTGAGGGCTATGCTAACCCCAAGGGCCATGCTAATCTGAGGCCATGGGAACATCTGGGTCCATGCTGTCTGAGTCCATGGTACTTTGGCAGCCAAGGTCTGTGTTGATGCCCCAGGCCCATGTTACCACCAAAAGCCATGCATATATCCCTGTTATGAACTGTCACCTGAGGCACTGTGTTGAGCTGCTCTTTAACCAGCTATCACACTAGGGAGAGCTGGCCCTGTCCTTCACCTAGCAGCACAGTAGAGTTGACCCTGATGGCAGGGGATGGGAAAGCCAGCTCCAAGGGCATGAGAGCAGGAGAAGTGACCCTGGCCCTTGTTGGCTGCAGCATTGGGTGAGCAGATGGAGCAGTACTAAAAAGCCCACACTGGTAGTTTGAGCACAGGAGATCTGGCAGGCTGACCAATTCAGCTACCTCTTAGACCCAGATCCAAGGCTTTGAGTTGGCCGACCTCAACACCTACTTCATCTATGATCTGCTGAAACACATGAAAAGGCCAGTCCTGCTGATCCAAAGCTGCAGGATTTCCATCACACAGTTCAACAAGAGAATATCAGAGAGGAGTTCCTGTTAGGATCCAGTATAGATAGTGTAGCAGAAGTCACCTGTTTCATCTACAGACAATTCTGTCCAGAGAAGGACACATGTTGCAGAATAGTCAACTACTGGCTTTGTTGAGAGAGGGAATGGCCCTTCCATTTTCTTTATGAGTCTGTCAGATAGATGACCCTTGGCCAGAAGGCCAGAGATGAATACCCTTGGATTCTAAAAAATTGGGAGACTTTCCAGTCAGCTGTCTCTACATTGGCCTAGTTTTGGAAGCTATGTTTAGTGCTTCCTATATTTTCAGGTAATATTTAAGTTTTTCTCAGATTTCAGGAGGGATTGAAGACTGGTTGCAGTCTTATAGCCAACCCAAGCTGTTTAGCATTGAGAGAGGTATATGGATTTGAGAGGACGGTTTTCAGATGGTATACAATCTAAAACCAGGACATAACTCAGGTGTAGAATTCTAAACCTTTTACATTAGGATAGATGGTAGAGTGCTTTATCTAAATTGACAAATTGATGGACTGCATGTCGTTGTTCCTCATACTGTGTAATTTACTTGTCATGAATTTTTTTTTTCAATTTATATCTGGGAGACGAGGTTTTTTTATTTTTATTTTTTATTGGATAGAAAAGGTGAGATGTAGGGGGAGGAGCTAATAAATTAAATGAGGTTCCCTAATTGTTTACTAATTTGGTCAATAAAGACAACAGAAGCTAATTGCTGGGTGAAGGATAAGGCAGGAGTTCTGGGTCCCTGGAGGAAGAGAGGGGGACGAGAGAGGATTGTAATTCGGACCAGGTGGGGGAGCGCATAAGAAGTAACAGACATGTAACTCTCGGGGACTGACAGTTCCTAGCCTCCGCAGTGGCCTGTGAAGTCTAAGGAGAATGGGGCAAGAAATTCTTCACCCAACAGTTGTGTTATCTGGCTGGTTTTAAAATATTACGGATGTCTTGTGTTTTCCATCCAAGGTGACTCAGGTGGACAGAAGAAAGCGGGCCATCAAAGCGGTCAGTCGGTGAAAGACGAGCAGTAGCTCCAGGCATTCTCAGGGGGGACGGTTGTTGGAAGGCTTAGCAGAGCCAGCCAGGTGATAGAGCAGGATGGAAGTGGAGCAGCAGCAGCATGATCTTGGAGCTAAGTCGTGAGGGGCCGCACCGGAGAAGGAGATCAGGCAAGGAGCAAGCATGCTTTTTAAAATGACACGCAACAATTTTATTATTAAACAGCACCCCTAAATGTCTCGTAAGACCAAGTCTTACCCCCACCAATGTTCTTCCCCTTCACTGCCTCAAGAGGAACCAAACAAGAAAAAAGAACAGCTGGGGCTGGCCGCCAGCATAACACCCACATTAAGATGGGTCTTCCTACCTTGAGTAGCTAAACCTAGAAAGTTTCTTACAGACTTGCCCAGAGATTTCTCCTCTAGGTCATTTCAAGTTAGTAATCAGTATTAGCCATCACAGTCACTAAACAGTTTGATAATGGAATACATTTTCTCTAGGCAAACATCTCACGGACACAAGATCCACTGGCTACTGGTACAACAGGAATGTTTCCACTTCCATGGAATTGTTTACATGAACACCTTAGAACCTTGTGGCGGTCTGAATGGGGATGACCCCCATAGGCGCATATGTTTGAATTCTTGGTCCCAGGTTGTGGAACTGTTGAGGAAAGATTAGGAGGGAGCAGGCTTTGAGGCTTCAAAAGTCTCTGTTATTCCTAGTTATCTCTTCCTCTCTGCCCCTTAGTGGTTGTCATAGGATATAAGCTCCCAGCAACTGCTCTACACCATGCTTGCCTGCTGGCTGTCATGCTTCCTGACATGATGGGCAAGAACTCTCACCCTCTGGAACCATGAGACTCAAATTAAATGCTTTCTTTTACAAGTTGGCCTGGTCACAGTGTTTTGTCACAGCAATAGGAAAGTAACTAAGACAAACCTACAATGTTACAGATTTAAAAATTGGAGTTGTGGGTGTCTGGAAAGATGGCTCAGTGGTTAAGAGAGCTGGGTGCTCCTACAGAGGACCTGGGATTGATTCACAGAAACTGTAGGGTAGCTCAGAAACATCTAGAACTCCAATCTAGGGAAGCCAATGCCCTCTTCTGGCCTTCCCAGGCACTGAATTCATGTGATGTGCTGACAAAGTACATAACACATCAAATAAATTCAATTAAAAAAAACAATTTAGGTGGAATAAAATTGATACAGATACTTGAATCATTCTAATGGAATTTAATATTCATCTATGGATTTTTATATTGACCTTATAAAAGAAAGTAGCCATTATAGTAAGAAGTTCAGTGTCAATAGAATGTTAGTGCTTATATTTAACATTTATCAAAATTTATAACGTATTTATGAGTTTTCAGACTAGACAAGTTCTACATCAATTTTGGAAAGGTTTACTAGCCAACTATGTTTATTAATAATTCAGAAAACTGTTTTCAACTTTCAAGTCTTCACATTTATTACTGAAATTTAGGCATTTGGATACAGAACTAAGAAATCACTCTATGCTGCTGATAAAATAGCTATAAACACAATTCCATCAAGAATATAATTAAGGAAAGATTTGTGTTTCCAGAAAATACGTTGAGTAGAAAGGCAGAGAGTGGGGAGTGGGGAAGAGTGAAAGGGGGAATTGAAAGAGATAAAATGGGCAGTGACAATACACCATGCATGCAAATGCCCAGGGGACACCCATTAATGGTGTGCTGCTATAAAACCGTGTTTTGATAAGTAAGGGTAATTATCAATGTAAAATTCTGTGTGGTAGAGTAGTTTCCTGTATTTGGAATGACTATATGCAAGTCACTGTCATCAATTTGGTGGCAAGAAAGAGGGTGGTGGGCTTTAGAACTGTTTGGAGAACGTCATTGCCTTGATGACTGAGATCCTTCTCAGTCATCCTAGCAACTGCCTGGAGTTTAAGACATGGAGACGTTGAAGATAATTAGGATATGTCTAATAGTGCTAGGATTATCAGAGAGGACAAAAACAATTTCCTTGCCAGGAAGGAATAAATGTGGAACTGTGCAGCCTAGAAAGGCAGCCCCAAGTCAGATGTGCAACTGTAATCTGGAAGAGTAGCTATGGTTCTTGACAAACATTGCTCTCCACTGTCATCCCTGTTGGCATTGACGTGCCCCTCCTTTAGAAGTGTGGCCTCTTGAGAAAAGAGTTCAATGTCAAATAAGCAGATCTTCCTGGCCGACGGCCAGAGAATCATAAGAGACAAGAAATTCATACAACAGATCCCCATTCCTCCCAATATAAAAACACACTATGTAGCGGCTTAAGCATGCACAGAGGGAATATCAGGTGTTCAAGACAAGCAGCTTCCGTTCCTGGGAGATGTGCCATTTTGGACATTTATGTCTTCAGGTACAAAGCACAGATAGTAGTATCTCTTTCATAGGACTGTTGGTGGGAAACCTAAAGGAGATAAAATGTGCAAAATACAACAATGCCTGGAGTCCTAGAATATATTGCATGTTCACTGTTCATCGAAACTGTCCTTCACGGTCAAATCAGTACCCTGCCACT
This sequence comes from Uromys caudimaculatus, assembly GCA_028551405.1. Taxonomy (NCBI): domain Eukaryota; kingdom Metazoa; phylum Chordata; class Mammalia; order Rodentia; family Muridae; genus Uromys; species Uromys caudimaculatus. The sequence goes on from CM052702.1 coordinate 95,819,584, forward strand.
CACAGACTCTTGGCAGGAATCCTTTGTGAGCAGCTGCACAGGTCTCCCAGGAGAAAAAGTGGAGTCTTGCTGAAGTATTGCTTTAGATGCTGCAAACATGGCTAGAGAACTCTGGGCTGAATGAGATTCCGGGTCATCAGTATTTGCCTCCTGCTTTAATTTATCCAGAGATAATTTTTATATAGAAAATTGTTTATTTCAAGATTTATGATTGCTTATGAATGGAAAAGTCCACCTCACAAATTGAATCAAATTTATGCATTGGGTTTTGAAAGCAGCAGAGGCATTTTAAATGTAAACTTCAGAAGACGATGGGGAAGCAGCTGAGGTGTTAGCTCAGATACCTAAAATTACACTGAGATTTTTATAGCTGCACAGGGTGAGGTGCTTACTCTGAGATGGGGAAAATACATAGATATAGGCATACAGTGCACAAACGCACACACACACACACACACACAATCATGCATAAACAGGAAATATATTTGCATGTATTCTAAAAGTGTTCTTTGTATATAGGCACTTAAAATGAAAAAGAAACTAAAAATAAATATATCAAAATATATGCAAGATTTTTAGGTGAAAAAATGTGGATGTTTGTTGAAAGGCTTTAAAGTTCTAAGTAAATGTTCACAGATTTTAAGACAGGATGACGGATTCCTTCCATCTCCTCAAGTCAAATAAGATGAATAATAAAATCCCACCCAAGGTGTTCATATAACTTGATGGGCTATGTATCAGTTAGGGTTATCATTGCTGTGATGAAACACCATGACTAAAACAACTTGTGAGGGGAAAGAATTTGTTTGACTTATTGTTCCAAATCACTGTTCATCACTGAGGGAAGTCAGGACAGGACCTCAAACAGGGCAGGAACCTAGAGGAAAGAAGTGATACAGAGGCTGTGGAGGGATGCTGCTTATAGGCCTGCTCATTGTGGCTTGCTTAGCCTGATTTCTTACAGAACCCAGGACCACCAGTATAAATATGGTACCACTCTAAATAGGCTGAAATCTCCATCAATCACTAGTTAAGAAAATTCACTAGAGTCTTGCCTATAACTTGATCTTATAGAGATATTTTCTCACTCAGGGCTCCCTCCTCTCAAATGACTTGAGCTTGTGTCAAGTTGACATGAAACTATCCAGCACAGATTATAATCTGCTATATAGTGTTCTCCTTAAAATTCTGTATTAAATTCTGACATGTGGTACCTGAGAATGCTAGTGTTTTAGGAGAAAGAGTCAATGGAGAGGTGACACAGCTGCAATGAGGTCATTGGTAAAGGCCCCAATCCAACATGACTAGTGATTTTAGTAAGTGTGGGTCTGAGTCTGAAGCACCTCTGCAGAAATCCCCAGGTTCCTATATCCTGGAACAATGAGCTGGACCAGGAACATATAGATGGTAATAGGGACAGTGGCCATGTATTATGGAAGGGGAACAGCAATCTCAAGAGTAGAACCGAGCTGCTGAGCAGGGAACACAGGAGCTCAAGAGCTCAGACCACCTGAGTTCCAATCCTTATGTTTATGTAGAACTACTTTCTCACGATCTTTTCTTGTGCTTGCTGTTCATTGCTGTAGTCAGGGTGGAGAAGAACTTCTAGTCTTTCTACCAACTTGATTCTTTCATCTGGTAATCATGATGCCCCATTTTCAGTGCCACAACTCCACTATCAAAGTATCTTCATAAAAAAGAAAAAATTGAAATTAGACAAGGATAAAGAAAAGATAACATGAAGACCCTTGGGGAGATCATGACATTTTTAAGTCAAGAGTATCAGAAGCAGACTTTTTTCTCATGAACCTCAAAGGGAAACCAACCCCTTCACCTTGAGCTCTGGAGCTGTGTGAATATAAATTTCTGTTGCTTGACCCACTAAATATGTATTACTTGTTATAACTTAATATTGAGGAGCAAGAGATCATGAATACACAAGACACGTTTCAAAATAAGTAAAGTAGTCTAAGAAGGGTATTAGTGTATTAAGTTATGTTAACTAATGCAGGGTAGTCTGTGAAGAGGCAGTACTGTTTTAGCTTTGTATCACTGTTCAAACTACCCAAAATAATTAACCAACAAGAGAAAAGGCCTATATCATTCACAAGTTTTGAGAGTCTAGTCTAAGACTGAGTGATTCTATGAGTTGGGGCTTCTGCTGAGTGCATTGGATGTCAACAGTGGGTCATGTGACAGATCACAGTAGCTGATGTTACAACCAGAAAACAGGGTCATACCCAGCAACCTCCGGACCTCTCCTTAGGACCCACCTCTCAGGATCTACTACTTCCAAGTAGTAGTACCATGGGAACCAAGATGTTAATACAAGGACCTTTGTAAGACATTTCTCCAAATCATAGTAGAGACACAGACTAGAGGAATCAAATAGAAAGGACAGAGACCTAGACTGTGTTTTAGTGACGATAAAAAATGACAGACCAAAAAAGACAAGGTGAAAGTGTTGGGACAATGTGATTTGCTTAGGAAAAGTGAAATTCTTACCTCCTGCAACCGTAAAAGCTTCATTGCCAGTAGATGGCGCTTAATACAGAGCTTCCTACTGGTTAAACTGCAAATAAAGAAATTGTGGAGGGCTCAGGGTAAATGGGACATGGGTATCATACCTTTTCTCTTGAGGGATCAGGGATCATGGGGAAAGATGGAGCTGGAAGATTGTAAGAGCCAGAGATTGCTCAGAACTGCTGCAAAACAGTGCTTTCTGGGCATGATAGTCCCATCGAACACAAGAACTCAAGTGGCTATGGCTATGCACACTACCTACATTAGAACAAGCCAATAAAAATCCCAACATGGATGGTGGAGAGACTCACAAAAATCCACCCCTACCTGAGGAGCTGTTGGTAGTTGATGGTTGCCAATAGAGGGAATATTTGTTTTCTTCTGAGATGCAGCTGTGGTTGTTGCCCAAGATAGAGTAAATGGTCTTATTCCCACGACACACCCTCACAGCACTAATTGGAGTCAGTGGTTAGGAAGGACATACCTGAACTTGAGAGGAAGATGTGGTTTCAGCGGAGAAGTTAGAGGGGAGAGACTGAAGGTGGATTTCATCAAAATGCTTTGTAAAGATATATAGCATTCTCAAAGAATAATTAGAATATTTTTAATTACAAATAAATTTCTACCAAATAGAACAAAGCCTGAATTCTAGGAAAGATCACATTTAGAATCTAGAATATAGGACACTATCTTGGGCAGAAAAGTGCCATTAAACCAGACTCAAAAAAAAAAAAAAAATCAGAGTAAGGGCTGGAGAGATGACTCAGCAGCTAAGAGCACTGGCTGCTGTTCCAGAGGTCCTGAGTTCAATTCCCAGCAACCACATGGTGGCTCACAATCATCTATAATGGGACCTGATGCCCTCTTTTGGTGTGTCAGAAGACAGCAACAGTGTACTCATATATATAAAGTAAATAAATCCTTTTTTAAATCAGCATTCTAAAAAGACTGGGAATAGCTCAATAAAATTGAACATGTATGTTTACAAACACAATAGAAAATGTAGGGAAAAGACACATTTACACCAGGACAATTATTTATAGCAAATATAACTGAAATGTATCAACGACTATTACAGTTCAGTAAGGAAAACAAAGTAACTGTATTGCCTAAAATGCAAGACATATATGCACAGCAGTTTGTAAAGCAGGAGGCAGGAGGATAGAGATGCTCAAAGCAAATTGACAGCAGCCCTCACCTAGGCAAGTGTTAAAAACCTAGTACTAACTAATGCTGGGATGGATATGGGTATGAAGAGCATAAGAGTCCCTCTCATGGAGAGTAATGGATAAAGCATTTTCTGAGAACTACTTAGCAACAGTTAGTAAACTTGAAAATATAAATTCATTTAATAATCCACTAATCCAACTCCTCCCCCGTGTGTGCATATTATGTGTAGAAAGAACAGATATACATTTATACACATGGACTTTCAATAGTAAATGATTGAAGAATCCTTCTACATGTGAATGGCTCCATGATATTTTTAGCAGTAAGTGAATATGACCAGCACAATAAACATGCTTGATTCTCACAACCTAAATAATTACATTTTAAATGGAAAGATGCATGTTAATATACATCAATGACTTCTCTGCCTCTATACATCTGTAAGAATCTTATCTATAGATATATTTATATATAATGATACACCGTTGATATCAAGCTAAAATGAAACCATTGTTAATAGTAACATACATGGAGTGTTAAAAATATATTTCCTAAGAATTTGAATCTCAGACTGGGGAGATGGGTTATTCAGTAAAGAGCTCACCAAACAAGCATGAGGATATGAGTTCAGATCCCAGTGACCACACAAAAGCTGGATTTGATTGGCATCTCTATAACCCTAGCACAGAGTGGCTGGAGAGTTTGGGGTTCAATGAAAGATCCTGTCTTAAAACCTAAGGTGGAAGGAAAGTGACAAAGGAAAACTACCTTTTTCTACCTCTGACCTACACACATCCAGGGAGGGGAGGGTGAGGTGGAGAGAAGGAGGGGGAAGAGATGGAGAGAGAGATGAAGGAAGGGAAGGAAAGAACTGGAACCTGAAGTTCAAATTGAAGGCATTTTTTTTTTTTTTTTTTTTTTTTTTTTTTTTACATTTTCTGGTGCTTTTTTGTTCCTCAAACTCAAAAATAACATTTTTAAAAATTGAATATTTTCTTTATTTACATTTCAAATGTTATTCCCTTTCTTGGTTTCCTCCCCCCAAACCCCTTATTCCATCTCCCCTCCCCCTGTTTCTATGAGGGTTCCCCCACGCACACTCCCGACTCCCCAATCTTGAATTCCCCTACACTGGGGCATCAAGCCTTCACAGGACCAAGGGGCTCCTCTCCCACTGATGCCTGACAAGACCATCCTCTGCTACATATGCAGCTGGAGCCATGAGTCTCTCCATGTGTACTCCTTTCTAGCACTGGGCTCAACACATAGATATAGTACCTATTTTAATAAGGACTTATTTCTTGCACTTATTATACCATTTATCCCTGTTACATAGATTAAAGCTTTAATGTATTAAAGGACACTAGCAATTTTACTGTAAATTCCATTACATTCCAATTATTACAAGTGACACTCACTATCAGTCATTATTTCCCATGTAGCCAGTAAGCCTGAAATTAAAGATATAAGTGTAGCCCCATATTGGTAGTTTAACAGGCATACACAGAACAAATAGACCTGCATTGGAAGAAAACGTGTTTGAGTCAGTTTCCTAAAATGCACATAAGTTTCCAGCCAAATGAACCCACAATCAGATATCTTACAAATCAAGACTGGGCAGAAACAATAATCTGCAAAGTTAAATAGAAATTAGTTTGTAGGTTAAAGTTAATTAATAATATATTTTAAATGATGTTGAATGCGCTTAAAGTTCTTGTAAGAGCCAAGGATGGCAATACAGGCCAAGGTCTCTCTCTTCTCAAAAGTGTCTATGGTTTTGAATGAGTGTCAGATTTCATAGGCCATATTTGAATCCAATGATAAATATTTAATTTCTCTACCAGTAGTTGGCTTTACATGGGTATTTCAGAGGCAGCTGTGACTTGACATAGCCTCAAACTGCTGTCAGTAAAGTTGGTAGCTGGTGATTTCGGTTAAATAAAAAACCAATTTAAATGTATATCTTACTTTCAGTGACTATGCTTCCAAAGCCCCAAAGTCAAAACTCATTGCATGAGATGCATAAGAAAACTTAAAAATGGGCCAGCAGACTGCAAATCTATGTGCTTCTGGAAAACTTGAGCTGCATGTTTTTAGAAATGGGTACCAATCTGGGGATTGTGTATGTGTTTAGTAAATTTGAGTTCTGAAAGTATGATGAACCTCACAAATTCTTCCTTGTGTCCTTCGAAGACATGACTAGGCCCAAGGACCAGTGCTTAAAATTACACTATTGTTTTTGGCATCGCTTTTTCTAGATTTATTTTGTCTTGGATTCCAGCCAAACTCCCAATTGTCATCTCTGAAGACAAATACATCTGGGTTCAAATTCCAATACACTCTCTTACTAGTTATTTTCTCTTATATTTAAACTTTCAAGTTCTCAGTTTACCTGTAAAACCGGGGTGACCCATATCTATGGTTATGTTTTACCTGTAAAAGACATTCTGATGCTCTGTCCTTAGCAGAGCACCTGTCAGTATGTTCGTGTCCATTTCCTTATCGAAATAGCTAGTCCATTAAAAACAAACAAACAAAACCACAAAAACTCTACTTGTTTAGCTCTGCATTGGGGAATAAAGAATAAAAGCAAGGTGCCCACACACAGCACTTGGCTTGAGCATTAAAAGCAGACGAGCGCCCTCCTGAGGACAAAGCATGTTTGACAGCTATTGTTAACTAAGGCTGCCATCTTGGGGCCAGAACCAGGAGCATATACAAAGAAGCATGACTTTGTTCAGAAACCACCAGGATTTCACCATACTCATAGCAGAGAATTTAACCAAGCATGGAGTCACATGAGCTATGTGGCTTAGTGTGACTGCAAGGTACCAGCCCACAGGCTAGTCGGATCTGGAAGTATGTGTCTGGCTCCATTCTCACTCTTAGGAAATCAGGATTCGGTTCTTACTATTGAAACCATGATCTTGTTTCAGTAAAGCTTAGTTTCCATGGGTTTGGGGGGTGGGTTCATTCGAAAGGATCCATTTGGGACGGTTTCTTTGTGGGCGATGGAGTCTATAAATGGACATCATTTGAGTTTAACGTTTTGCTTTAAAGGTCCAAACATGTTAATAAGGACTAAAACCACAAATGGAGCGGTGAGACTTTGAGGAGAATTCTGCAAGGAAGCCTTTCAATGATATAATATTTCATTCTCATAAATACATACTTAAATTCAACACAACACATATTAACATTTTAAACTCTGCAAGCTCCTGTGTCTGAAATATTTCCCAACAAAGGTACTTTGGAAGATCTTAAGCTAAGGCAACTATAGTCTTTAAACCAGGGCTTATCAGAAATTTGGCTTTGGGCTCAGTCATGTAGCACTACCGTGATCTCAGGCTCAAGTCACTCTCTATGTTTATTCTCTTACAAATCGGGAGAATTGAATGTACATTCACTATGGTCCTTCAGGGCCAGCGTTCTACTTTTGTAAAATAATTTATTTAGAAAATAGTTTGAGGTGAGTTAGTTATACAATACTAATTCAACCTGTCTAACATTGGATGGAATTCTAGGAAAACGGGGTGCAATGTCAATTAGGCTGAAGCACCCCGAGAAGACGTGAAGATCCTTCTTCAGATGCCACATGGTAGAGAAACCGGTTGCAAAAAACCAGAACAAACGAGTCCATAGAGCACACCTGCCCTCCCAGAACTCCAAAAGCAGAGGTGGGAGAATTGTTAACTTCAAAGTTGGCAAGGATCACATTGTGACAGCTCCTGAAATCAAACCAAAAGAAAGTAGAACAACCCAAACTCCCTAAGCCACCTTTAGACCTTATTAATGGCAGCCTAGCCATTCAGTGATTATAATCACCAGCATCAGCTTTCCCCTTTATTTCTCCACCTTAATGTTAGTTTCAACAATCTTTTGAATCAAGGCACCTACAAATAGTGAACCATTTCTTCCTTTTCACTACCTATGCTAATTAGGGTTTCTATTAATGTAATGAAACACTTTGACCAAAAACACAGGTTTGGAAGAGTATATTTCACCTTACACTTCCACATCATAATTCATCATCAACAGAAGGCAGGAAAGAAGCTCAAGCAGGACAAGAGTCTGGAGGTAAGACATGAAGCAGAAGCCATGGAAGGGAGCTGCTTACTGGCTCATTCCCCATGGCTTTCTCAGCCTGCTCTTTTATAGAACCCGGGATTTCTAGCCCAGGGCGAGCCTCACCTACAAAGGACTGGGTCCTCCCCCATCAACCATTAATTAGAAAAGTGCTCTATAGGCTTGCCTAAATAGCTCAATCTTATGGAGACATTTTCCAGCTGAGTTTCCCTCCCTGAGATGAATCTAGATTGGGTCAAGTTGACATAAAATCAGCCAACACACTAGCCCTCCATGTTATAGTGTCTTTTCTTGCTTCTTAACTCCTTTTAAAAATCTGTCAATATTTGTAGTCACTTACTTGCACATAATTCCTTGTCCATCTTTTTCTCTTCCTGATTGAACCCAAACTTCCAGGATTCCATCTCATTGGAGGATATCACCTTAAATTCCTCAATAAGAACTTCTGACAGGAACTGGAGAGCTGGCTCAGTGGGTACGAGCTCTTACAGGGGTCCTAGATTCTAGTCCCACCACACACATGATGCCCTAACACCTATAATTCCAGTCACAAAAGATCTGGTGCCCTCTTCTGGCCTCCATGAACACTGAATACACACTATGCACAAACAAATATGCAGGCAAAAATCACCCATACACATTAAAATAAAAATGAATGGATACACGAAAATGGAAGAACTTCAAGCATCTCTTTAGTGCTCTCAGAGGACCATGCTGTTTCCCTGGTTACCTGAGGCAGCATGCAATGCTAGGTGTAAGAGATGCCTGTCGGTGGAGAAAGAGAACACTCTAAACATCAGCCAGTGATGAGAGGACTATAAACACTGTGAACAAAGAATTCTGGGTAGAAGAGACTAAATTATGTCATAGAAAAGTCCAGTGCCCCAGCAGGATGTGAGGACATAGATGATGAAGTTGGGTAAGCATCTCTGTATATAGATAGAGATAATATAATCAAAGCCACAGTGAACTATTGATCATCCTATCCTGATTAGAATGGCTGTAACCAAAAAGGCAAAACAGCATAGCAAAAGTATGCAGAGAAAGGATAAGCCTCATATACTGTTGATAGGAGTATAAATTGGTATAGCTAATATTGAAAACGTTACAAAAATTCAACAAAAACTACAGACTACCCAGAATCCTGCAGTTCCACCACAAGGTATGTATTTATATGAAATGAAATCACTGGATCAAGAGGATGCGAGCCTTCACTCCCACATTCATTACAGCAGTATTTCCTACATAAAACATGTGATCAGCCCAGATGCCTTGCCATGGATACATGGAGGGAGAGCATGCGTAAACTCACACGACGGAATATTGCCCAACCGCGGAAAGAATGAAAATTTGTCATTTACCGCCACGTGGTTGGAAATGGAAGTCATTATGTTTTGTGAAATAAACCAGGCACACCAAGACACAGGCCACATGTGCTCACTCGTGTGTGGAAATAAGACAGATGTAAAAGAATGGAGTGCAATGTTGCTCACTGGACTAGGAAGGGTGGAGCCGCGGGATGCTAAGAAGCTTAACAGGGGCAGGGCATAGCAGGAAGGGATTACTTCTGGTTCTTCTGTAGCACAATAGGGTAATTATTAGATAAAATAATCTAGGATATGTTTCAATAGGCCTAGGATGACATGAAATTTACAACATATAGATCTGATTAATAGGTAAAGAGATGGTAACACTTACTATTTCTATTTGCTTGTCACCCATTTAATGCATGTTTTGAATGACCATAATAGATTCCAAAAGGTGTAAAATCATCACATTTACACATAGGAAAGAAAAGACAAAAGTGCACAATTGATAGTGATATTAACAAGGCATTGCTAGACCTTCAGGCACATGTTAGAAAAATGCCTTAAAATGTACATATTTAATAGATCACAGAAACCTTTAAAACCTTTTCTTTAAATGATTTTTTTTAAGTTCATGGAAGATGGAAGAGGATGGAAAATAGGGTGGAGAGGAGTTTTTGGTTTGTTTTTTTTTTTTTTACTACCCAAGCTGTTTACTTAATTGAAAACAACCTTTCAGTGTGCCCGATGCTATAAAATGCTGCACATTGTACTCGCTTCATCTCAAGATAGAACGCTGGTCTCCTTTATTCTTCAACTTAAAAATATTTTAAGGAAATAACAACATAGATGCCCAGTATTGTTAACACCCCTGTTACAAATGGAGAACTCTTTATGTCCCCCATGTACCTACTAGATTAATGGCTTTCCTGTATCTGGATGATGCTGGTTTATAACTTATCATTTCCCCCACTTTCAGGATAGACCTAGGTAAGATAAACCAAGGATCCAGACAGAATGAAGAAGCTGGTGCTATAACTGCATGAGCTTCAGCAACACACACACACACACACACACACACACACACACACACACACACACTCACACACACACACTCATGAATGTGATGTGCATGCACACAGACGCCATCTCTCACACACACACCTACCCAAGCTCACACACAGTCACATTCAAACACCATTATCTATATATCTACCTACCTATCATCTATCTATCTACCTGTCTATCTATCTATCTATCTATCTACCTACCTATCATCTATCTACCTACCTATCTATCTATCTATCTACCTATCTATCTACCTATCTATCTATCTATCTACCTATCTATCTATCTATCTATCTATCTATCTATCTATCTATCTACCTATCTATCATGTATCTATCTACTTATTTATTGTCTATCTGTCTGTCTGTCTCTATCTCACACATACACACACAATTTTCCTGTTTTCTCACTTTTCTTTATTTTAAACCTAGATCAGTTTATTTTTTCACTAGATTTTCAAATTCACAAAGATAATCTGATCTTATTCCTCAAGTAATTCTGTGGGGAAATTATTTTCACTATTGCTTTATAGAAGGGGAATTTGAAACTGTCAGAGGTTATTTGATCAAGATCAGGCAACCAGCAAGCACAGACTCGGGATTAAAAATATAACTAGATGTGCAGCGTTCTTAAACAAAGACCTTTTCCAGCACAATAGCTTGAAGGAAAACCAGGCATGAACATAGTTTCTAAGACACATGTGTAAAATAATGAAGACTAACCTTGAATACAAAGAAGGATTCTTGCCTCGGCCTATAGACTTTTATTGCTGTTGTTTAGATTAAAATGCCAGACCCCAAAATTAAAATTAAATGTATAATATTTGACCACACTGCGAAGTTACATTAAGAACATTGCTGGGCACCCTCTAGGGTTCAACTATTTTGTTATCTAGTGAGGCAGGCATTCAGAGAACCTGCCTACAGTCATTTAGCAAGACAGTCACTGAAACGGTGCTGGAAAAAGTCTCTCCTGCTGGTACATGTCTTGCTTTCCTATGTATCCTGCTCTCTGCTTTGCAAGAGATGGTCTGATGCTATCAAGTGACAACTGCATCAAATATTTACTGAGCACCTATTGTGTGTCGGGTACTGTGATGTAATGATAAACAAAAGGACGTAGTGGTAAACAAAATAATCTGTCCCGAGACCTACAGCTTAGGAGGAGTTAGAAGCATCAAAGGACTAAGTAAATATGTGATAACTCACTATGGCAGGCATTCTCAAAACAGCACAGTGCTGCTCTGAGAATATAGACAATCTAGTTCAGAACCACGTAGACAGTCCCCTTTCCCTGTATCCTCATTGGTATTCATTCTCATTTGTTTTCATAGGGATAGTTCTTTCATTTGAGGTGAGATTGGGTATAAAATTAATTTTCATTTTCCTGCTGTCTTAGACTGTTGAACGCATTTATTATTATTTATTATATATGTCAATGTGTGTGTGTGTGTGTGTGAGAGAGAGAGAGAGAGAGAGAGAGAGAGAGAGAGAGAGAGAGAGAGAGAGAAAGAGAGAAGCAAAATAGAGGCCAGAGTAGAACATAAGATGCCCTGGAGCTATAGCTACAGTCAATAGTGAGCCATCCGTGTGGGTGCTGGGAATCAAGCCCTGTTTCTCGGAAAGAATGTTTAGAGCTTGTAATCACTGAATTGAATTCTCTCCAATCCCATGAACACATTAGAAATGCTTACTGGCCATTTCTATATCTTGTTTCAAAATTCTCTATTCAGTCCCTAACTTGAATTTCCATTGGGTGGTTTGTTTTCTTGGTATTTAGTTGTTTAAGTTCCTTATATATTTCGGATATTAATCCTTTGTCAGATTCTACTTGGCAAAGATTGCCTGCATTGTGTAGTCTGTCTCTTCATTTAATTAATTGCTTCCTTCAGTGTACAGGGCTTTTTAGTTTCGTAATATCCCATGTGTCCGTGTCCAGCACTATTTCTGAGCAAACAATGTGTGTTAATTTTGCATCTTGCCACTATGTTGAAATTGTTTATCAATTCCAGTGTAGGGAGCGGCTAGAGTATTCGTCATTACAAGATGGCGCTGACTCCCGCTGTCGCTCTAAGGAAACTTGTGGATAGCGCGGGGTGGCTCGCCCGAAGCGCTTGCGCATTATGGGTGTACATGACTAATCACTGCCCACTCCCGGGGCGCGCCAATCAGTGGAGGACACGCTGCCTCAGGGCTATATAAGCAGCGCCATTCTGGGGCCCCGGGGTCTTCCTCTTTTCATCATGCAATAAACGCATTGCTGCAGAAGGAT